>JAQFVV010006285.1:5000-1205000 GCA_028023455.1 Epiperipatus broadwayi | reverse complement strand
GCGTGTAGGCAAATGATTAAGCCCTGGGGGTTGGGTGCTGAAGGCAACAGACCATACTCCCTAGTAAATAATATAAATTTATTTAAGTATAACTTTGGTAATTCTTCAAAATATATTTTTTTTGTAGTTTAATTACAGTTTGTTTGAAAAACAAAATAGGGTGGATTATTAATAATCTCACAAATAACTTTAATATTTAATTAAAATTTGATTTCAAAAATAAAAATATAAACATGTTTAGTAAGTGGTAATCGTATACAATATTAATAAATAGTTTATTTAATAACAATCTATTAAATTTCATCTTTTCTTTTTTTTTACTATTTTGTTTATTTTTTTGTAATCACTCCTTGCCAGTTTTAAATATTTTTTTTCTACCTCGCATACATTATTCAGGAAAATTATCATATATATATAATAAATGGTTACTAGGTGGTAAGGTCGAATTGATGCACAAAATAGTTTATGAATATTGCTTTTATTAGATATTGTTTTGTTGGTTAAGGTAAAAAATCATGTGTTATTTTGTTTTAATTAAATAATAGAATACTTTTTGTATTTTAATTATGTATGTATTTTCTGCACAAAGGCACATTGAGAATATCAGACACCAGTGATATACCTTCAAATTCTAAATAGACGTATATATATATCACAATAAAAATTGTAAATATAACTGTAATTAGCTATTATATACAGTCTTTCAATCCGCAGAAGTACTTATATATATATCCAATATTGATCACTAAATAAATATTTAGATATTTTTCATTAGAGAATATCATTCAAATTCTCAAGTGATGATAATTGACAAACTTCTGTACTTTTTCTCAGCATTGTTAGAGAGGTTTTTGCCTGCAGGAAGATATTTGAAAGCTGTTTTACATTTTTTGTATGTATTTGCAACTAAACACAAGCGTCAAACAATAATATTGGAAATGAAATAGAATTGTCTTCGTTTATGTAGAATTAATTCTGAACTAAATAACCTTTTAAAATTTAAGATTATTAACATTACCCACAACTAGATAAAATAAAAACAAAGATAAATTAGACGAATACAAAACAAATGTGAAAATAAAATCACCCTTGTCGATTTTTTGTTTTCATTGTATCAGAAACAACAGTAATATTTGACAGGCATTTATATTATCAGGAGAAAAGTTTATAAATTGAATTGTGGCATGTGCATTCCCCATTCTTAAACTTAACCAAATGACAAATATAATTTATTTTTTAATTGTTCTGATAATGTTAATTTGGAGATTAATTTGGCCCAAGGACAATTTTAAACAATATATAACACCCATTTCTAATGATAGTTTGTCATTGCTTTCTAATCCTTTAACACATTTTATTCTATCATAATCTACACAAACATCATTAATTTTAATGTGATCTCAGCTTGTAATTACCTCACATAAATTATGAAGTCTCGTTTATTCATGGAGTACAATAGCAATGAATGAGCGATTAAAATACAAATATATTTATCCATATACATAATAGATAAAAAGTAATACAACTTATTTCAAAATAAAGACCTATCTATCAGCCCCTCATAAAAGAGTAGTAAAAGAAATGATATTACTTATCTGGTTTGCCAATTCTCAGGTGATGATGGTTTAAATGTTTTTCTTTTCTTGTTTTAATTTTGTCTAATAATAATTAGATTTCTATTTACCCATCTGTATTGCATAGTTAACTGATCTTGCTATGATCTGATATAAAAAAATTGTAAACGATTAGAATTTTTAAAAAATTTCAAATTTGAATCAGGTATCGGTTAAAATTATTATTTTATAAATCTTTTAGGAAATGTAAATTGCAAAATCATCTAAAATAAATAGTTTATTATTAAAACAAATTTTAAATTCTATGAAATTTAAATATCTACCAAATGCAATAATTAAACTATAATGCAATAATTAAAAATTATTATATCCGTTTTCTGGGTGCGAAAGGAACTTAATTCTGTTTACATTTTTTTTCTTTTTGAAACATAAATGACTTGTAAGAATGTTTTAAAATAACTATATTTTTTTGTTATGTTTTTACACGTTATATAAATATTGAATTTAATAAATTTTGAATCCTAAATGGTAATTTTTGTTAAATGGAAATAATTATCATTGAAAATTAACTATTTCATTTCAATACATTTGGATAATAATCCCTTTGTGTTAAACAAAACTGCTTTTCAGAAGCTTTTTTAAGATTTGCAATATTTTGGATATTAAAAATAAAACTACTTCACAACTTGTTATTATTAGAAAAAATAGCCAACTTTCAATGTTTTTTTTTCATTTTGAAACAGAGTATGAAAGATGCTAAATGGTGAAGCAAAAAGATATAGATGATAGACACATAATAAACATGGCAAAATAAAACAAAGTCCTTAAGAAAGAGAAAATGAAAAGAACAATCAAAATTAATGAAACTGTAGTAAACAATTAGAAAGTTTTTTTTGTCTTGAGAAAAAAGTTACTGCCAAACGGAAATACAATTTAAAAAATCAAGAACATGTCTACAAGCCATGAACATGATTTGGAAAATCAGAAATATCTTACAGACAAAACTAGATATATTGGATGTACATATTTACTGATGTTGTTAAATCTTATGTGATATCAAAAGATTCAATAAGAAGAATCTGGTATTTGACAAAGTGTGCTATAAAAAATTAGAGAATTGGTTGAATACAGAATATTTATCAATCAAGTAATGCAAAAAAAGTGAATTATAGAAAAGTTTTATTGAAGAAAGTTATAATCTGGAAGGTCCAATTACATGTTATATATATATTTAATAATCAATAATTAAAAACAAAAGAAGAACACTATAAAATATAGGCAAATAACATTAAAAATGAAATGGCATTAATTTAAATTCATTCAACTTTCTTGCAAGAGATAGACAACTGATCCCATGAATACTAATAATGAAAAATACAACTTTTGAACAATTAAACCTTAAAACATCACATAATCACTATCTCCCATGCTTGCTCATAACTGTTGTTAAAATAGGCAAAACTATCTCCACACAGTAGTGCCACTCAAAGCTAGACAGAATAATCCATTGATTACTCTGTCTTGCTTTGAGTGGCACTACTGTATGGAGAGAGTTTTGCCTATTTTGAACAATTAATAATATCATGTTTAATTTATAGAGGGTTTTTTTTTTTTTACATTAATGGACTATTAAATCTTTTGTATGAGTTTTATGTTTTGTGACTACTTTTAAGTCATATTCCCATTATGTACTTGAATAAGCTTTCCTTTCTAGTATCTGAAGGTATCTGCTTACATTTTTTATAGGTCATATTTTTTCTTCTACCCTATGAATGTGACTAAACAGTAGTTTTTTTTTCTTTTCATTATTGCATTTTATTTTTAACATGAATCATACATTATAATGCTTGAATTAATGGACTGTAAAAAAAATGTTGATCTATAATGTAGAGTAGCCTTTTTATCTTTCATTATTTTATTTTGAATATCTTTGATTAATTTTTTTTTGTGAATAAAACCTTTTGAATAATTAAATTTATTGCTTGCTTCCATCATTTTATGACCACCTACATAGCTTAAATTGATAATGCTAGTTATCAAGAAATGCATCTTTTATATCAGATATAATATTAGCTTGTTTTTAAATTAGAAATAAGTTGAATATTTCAAAAACTATTTATTTGAAGATTTTAATGTGTATTATGTTAAACATATACACATCTAATTACTATTCTGTTTAACTTCGCAAATAATATACTGATTCAGTAATCTGCTTACAGTTATTCTTAGTTATGCCCACTCATTTCTGTTTTCTACATTTAATACTAATTATTCTACCTAGAAAATAAAACAAAAAATAGAAAATTTTAAACCTTTTTCAATCCAAGTTTATGGCATAGTAAGGAATTCCCTCCCCATGATTGTTTCTTAGAGGCTTTACACATGTAGTGGGCTAAGTAAAGAATGTTTCTAATTAGTATATATAAAATAATAATGGATGATATGAATTCAATTTATTATATCTATAGAAAAATTTTGTGATCTTTTAAGTGGCAATAGTTGCTGAAAAAAATCACTTGAAAGATCATAAAAAATTTCTGTAGATAATCTAAGTTCCATTAATGTTATTTATTCTTATAACAGATTTAAATGTTTAATTATACATATTAATTCTAATATTCTCAAGAATAAATGATGAAATTCATGGTATTATTTTGGGGAGCTTTCATTTAATAAAAATATAATGTCTAAATAGCTGCCATTTTAGTACAACAATAAGCAGTTTCTGCAGAGTTTTTTCTTTCTCAAATCATATATATATATATACATATGTGTGTGTGATGAATATGAGATAATTAATATTCATATGTTATATTCTCCTGCTCATTTTCAAATATTATCACTCTGCTGCAGGATAAAGATTTTTCTAAATTCATTATTCTGATTCATAACTCTGGTAAACTATTTTATGTCACTCAATTACCTGTTTCATGACCCCATTTCTCTTAATGATGTTATTTCAATGTTATTTCTGAGAGCTTCTGTATAATAATAAAAATATAAAACAAAATAGCTGATGTTTCAGTACAATAACAAATATTTTTCTCAGGACTTCTTTTTTTCTCAAATCATATATATATATATGTGTGTGTGTGTGATGAATGTGAGAGAATATTCATGTTATATTTCACCTGCTCATTTTCAACTATTATCACTCTACTGCATAATAAAGATTTTTCCAAATTCATTACAGAACTTCTGATTCATAACTCTGGTAAACTATTTCATCTCACTCAACTATCTCTGTTTCAATTTATACTCCATGGCCCCATTTCTCTTAATGATGTTAGTGAGATCTGCTTGTTCCCATGCATATGCACCTTGGATTTGACATTTCCTTGCTAATACCATTATATATTTTTATAATTTGCTGCATAGTCTACAATTTGTAAAGTATTGAAGTTCAGCACAATACATTTATTTAAAAAAAATTTCATGTATACTGACATATTTTCTTTTAATTATAGATTATTTTTACTGAAAATATTTTATCCAGCTTTAATTCTGTGATTAATTTTATATATTATATAATCACATACATCAATAATTTTTCTAAGATATGTATAATTTTTAATTTCATCTAATTTGTTACTATCAATCTTTTTTTTTTAAATCGTTGATAACTATTTTAGCCTTTTAGTATTTATTTTAGACCCTTTTTTTTTTGCTTTCATTCCATTTATACAAACAATCATATTATTTGCAAAAAAAAAAATTAAAAATAATCTCTATTTTTTACTTTATTTTGTTTTGTTTCCATTTATAAAATACCTCATGTAAAATTATTATAAAAATGTTTAGAGATGAAATCATTTTATCTTATTTCAGTACTAATGTCATCATGTAGTCCTGTGCTTTAATTACACCAAAAATGTTTAAAGAATCAGATGCTTTTTATAAAACTTCAACAGAAATAAGAACTAATAATCTTTTTTTAATAACTTTCTTTAATACATGATTATATTCTATTGTATTATAATTACTTTTAAATTAATTTGTTTTACTTGACTTGTGTTTAGAGCTCTTTGCAGACAATTTGTGGTGGAACTTATAAATATCTTCTATAGTATTAATAAAAGTCCTGTTCTATAATTCCTAAAATCAGCATTTTGACATTTTTTAAAACAATTTTATTGCATTCCTTAATCATCTGATATATCTTACTTATCATTTAAATATTTTATGTATAAGTTTTTTAAATATCTATAATAATTTGATCATTTCCTGGCACTTTTTCATTCTTCATAGAATTAATGATATGTACAACTTTTTTATTTTAAACATGTTTTAATTAATATTATTTATTATATAAGGTACTTTTTTTACTGCTTTTTATTGCTTAATTTATATATATAATTACCTATTATATTTCAAGATATAATCTTTCTGCTTTTGTTTAACTTGTTGAAATAATATAGCTTCCAATAGCTAGATAAAAATTATAAATTTTGAGACTTTATTCTTTATTGTTGCCTTTTTTTTTTTTTTTTTTTGCCATTTCACAAGTAAATTAAATTTATGTCACCATTAACTTCTTTCTGCAATTTTTATAGAATTCCACATTTTCAGTTCTTCAAATTAGATTCTTTTCAATTATTTTTATATTTTCTATCTACATTATTTTATCTGATAAAAAGTATATTGTTGAATTGCTTTTTTTTTTGTTTCTGCATATAAAAAATATCTGCTATTTTTATTTAATCTTTTAAAATTTGTAATTACAGGTTGGCCTATTTTCATTATCTAGTTTTAATTGTTAAACATTTTTAGAAAAATTCAACTTTATTTTAACTTTTCAAGTACAATCGATTGTTGGTGATAGCATACAAATTATTATATAACTCAATATTTTGACGAAATTATTCTTGCTTCTTCAAGATGTCGTTGGCTTAGTGACAGTATCAGTAGAAAAATTAAAATGGTAACCTTTTGATTTGCAAATATTGAGTGTAAAGGAATGCTCTAACCAACTTGGCTATTCTGTTAAAGATTAACAATACCTGAAAAAGAGAGAAGAGATTAATACTACTCAAAATGTATTATATTCTAACCTGTCTGAAAAAAATTATAATAGTTGAATATAATTGAATAGTTAAAATAAAGTCTGAATTTTTCTAAAAATATTTAGCTATTAGAACTGGTTGATAGAGATAGTAAAACAAATAATTACAAGTAAAATGTCATCATTACAAACTTTGAGTCTTTTGAAATGTCAATCTTCTTCAAAGTCTTTAAACACTTAACAAAAAAAAGTAATATTTACATTAAATTCCTTAGAGTATTTCTGAAAGTTAAGCTAAGCATCTTACTATTACCATATTTCTTAATAGTTTTTGTTTACCTAGTTTTGAATTAATATGTACGTTCTACCTCATCAATCAACTATCATTTTTTGTGTTGAATCTATTAGATTCATTATAGCATTTAAATTAATATTTTCTGAATGTTAAAACACAATCTATCTCTGCTGTATCTTTATATGATTTTTTTATAACCATTTTCTCTTAATAATTCCTTTTTTAAAAATAAGTCATAATGTAGAGTTCTTATTTTCTTCTCTCTCTGCAAATTTCATAAATCTATATCCCTTCTCATTTCTGAATCCATATTCCAAATTTATCATGCATGCTTTCATCTTTCAAATATATTTTTTTAATTTTTGCATTAAAGTTTTTAATCACAATTATAAAATATTCCTTGATCCATATAAAAGTATTCAGAGCATACACACAGAAAATTTATGAAAGCATAAATTTGAATTATCTGTATTTGATGTTTTCTACTAAATTGAAATTGTCTAATAAACATCTCTATTCTGTCTAATATCTGTTAATTTCCATGAATTTATAAATAATATTATTACTTTTGTATGTTTAGTATTTGTGTATGGGAAATAACATGCTTACTTTTCAAATTGTTTTTTTTTTATATTTTTCTAATTTTATAAAAATTTAATAATACCCATTTAATATGTGATAATTCTTCCAATTCATGTATTTTTCCTTCAGATAAGATCTTCAATGAATGGAAGCTATAAATCAGAGACTTGAGAATTCTTTGCATCCTCTGCTTTTAATTGCCATTGACATATGAACTTTGTAAACTCTAGAGGTTGAGATCATATTTTTTTTTGTTATTTATTATAAATATCTACTTATGTATTATTTAAGTGTTACAGAGCAAAACATAAGCAAGATTACATAACTGCTCAATTGCACATTCTTCTAATCAATATTAATGCAGTTACCACTCATTAAAACATTCAGATACTTATATTTATCCAGTCTT
This sequence comes from Epiperipatus broadwayi, assembly GCA_028023455.1. Taxonomy (NCBI): domain Eukaryota; kingdom Metazoa; phylum Onychophora; class Udeonychophora; order Euonychophora; family Peripatidae; genus Epiperipatus; species Epiperipatus broadwayi. The sequence continues at coordinate 1,197,138 of JAQFVV010006285.1, read as the reverse complement.
CAAAAAAGCCCAACTCTCAATATTTTTTAGAAGGAAGGAAAATGGTGGTAAGTGATTTTTTGATCCCAAATTCAAAGACAAAGATGTATGTGATGGTTCATGTTGATTAACAGCCTCTTCATGTATTAGCATCTGAAATAGTAAAAATGTTTAGCATGGGCATAGAAACTTGCCAGTTTAATTCTTTTAAAGCTGAGTGATAAATCAAAGAATTTTCATTCAGTTAATAAAGAAGTTATTTTAGTAACCATATAAATATTAAATTATATAACACTTATAATATGTAATAATTGGATTGCTAAATTTCTAAATCATTATCTATATTATTACAACAATCTCTAGTAATAAAATAATCTACATTGCAAATGAAAAATGAATCTTATTTCATCTGTTTGCCCAAGATCTTATATGAACAGATATTAACGATAGATATGTTTATTAGAATGAATTCATATTAAATCAGACTAAAATATCCTTACAACCCATTGGTATCAATTTATAATTTAAATTCACATTTAAAATATGTGCTCATTTAAGTTAATCTCATTGCATGAATTACTGTTTTACTGTTTGTTATATATATATATATATATAGACCCATATTCAAATACATATAGTTCATGAGGGTATATATATATAGACCCATATTCAAATACATATAGTTCATGAGGGTTTTGGTATTCGGTAATATTTAAAAGGCTAAAAAGGTAAAATTTAAAAAACATTCAATGGATGTAATTTAGTTTTCTTTTTTTTTTTTTTAGTTAATATGATTTATTCTTGGAAATGTACAATGAAAGTTATTTGTGCATTTAATATTATTTATTTAATTTAATTAAAGTTAAAATTGGAGAGAATGGAACTGCAAACAGATTGTTTATCCAGATAAGTAAAAGAAAAAAATTATAAACATAAGAGTTTACAATCAGAGAAGATCCTTTTATTGCTAATTAAAGATGGCAGAAATAATTTATAAAAAAAAGACTTTGTAACTAAAAAGTAATAAAGATTGTACAAAATTATCAACTTGTATTTTTAATAAAACAAAAGATAAAAGTATGTGCAGAAGTCTAAAAACTGACTCAAGATTATAAAAAAGGCAGAAAAACTTCAAACTACATCTTGTCTTGTTCTTTCAGCTGGCTGTTCCTGTGGGGGGCCTGGGTAGTGTAATGCATCTTCCTAGGACTACTATTCATCTGCTGAATAAAGTCTTCATGCAGGAATGAAAATGAAGTGTTTGCTGACATCTTACACCACAAAGAGGTTATTCCAAAAAGCTTTCAAATCTAAGCTTAGGACAGACCAGGAACAGTTTAAAGTGAATGACCACAAGCTTATTCTACATCCCAAGAAAAAATATGCAAGGTATAATCAACGATCTACCTAAACTCACTAAGCTTACTGGTAAGATTATTCATACCTTAATTTGTGACTAAATTAAATGTTTGCAAACTAACCTAAACTATAACCTTATAATATACTACTGATAGAGACATTCACTATATTATTCAAGGAGCTTTCAGTTATAGCATTCTAAAAGAAACTTATCAAAGAAGTGAACATTGTTAAATTGTTTTAATTATTTTACCTAACTATCTGGATAGGCGATTGTATGTTCTTTCCAGTTTATTAATAATTCTCATTTAAATATTTTAATTTGTTGCAATAAAATATTTGCCTTTAGTATCAACTTTTCATTGTACTTTATTAATTTTAGTTTATTAGATGTTAGTAAAAAAAAATAATTGCATAAGGAACATATAAATTATCTTTGCCAATATAATTGTTTAGTTAAATCCTGAAAAAAGTTCATATAAAATATTAAAATGACAAGAAATCAAAATTCCAATTTTTTAATTATTTGCTTAGTAAGTTACGATGTGCTCCATGCAGAATCAGTGAGTCTACTGACTCTGGCATCCTCTGAAATAAATAAAAAACTGATTCTGCCAACAATTTAAATTATAAATAATATTAGGTCTGTTAATCAGGAAATATAAATATGTTCTTGAAATTTTTGAACGTATAAATGAACTGAATGTTCTTTTTCTATAGTTTGATTAACTTGCACTTTATGGTGCGTAAAATAGAAGGGCTAACCGAAAATGTAAAAATGTTACAATATATATAATTATAAGGGACTTGAACTTGAACTCTCAAGTTCCCTACATCTATCCAATCTATCTTATGCAACTGATACACATGACCACATACAAGTGAAAAAGATAAATGATCTTCAATATTCATATTTTACGCTAAACTATCACTTATCAGTTGGTCCAATCACCATCTCCCACACATATATACAATCAATGCTCAGTTTATATTAAGATAGCAAATCTTTAAACTTTAATTGACAAGCTTCAATCTTCTCTCTCCAACTCTTCAGCCATCCATTTCATTGAAAATTCGAGATGAAATGCTCAAAGTCCTTGTTGATACCAATATTATTGTCATACCCATGTTAAACTTAAGTCAGTCTAACTCCTCACACTTAAGACTTTAATATGTTCCCATTTAATTATACAGAAGAGGGATGGGCAGTGGTGGAATGTGTAATATTTAAATAAATGTATATTTCTATACTAAACTTGAACTTTCAAGCTTCCTTCATCTATCCAATTTATCTTATACAACTGATATACATGACCACATACTAGTAAAATTTGTATATTGGAGATCATTTATCTATTTCACATGTATGTAGTCATGTGTATTAGTTGTCTAAAATAGGTTGGATAGATGTAGGAAACTTGAAAGTTCGAGTTCAAGTCCCTTGTAATTACATTAAGTTTATCATAGACAATATACATATATTTAAATATTATATATATACTTCTTTCACACTCTATAAATATCATCCTTCTGCTTTTACTAACTTCATAAAATAACATATCTTCCAACACCAACATGAAAATTATATTTATTTTGAAACTTTCTATTATAATTCTCCGTTAAATTTCATTCATTTTTACAGGATTTCACACTCGCAAATCTTCAAAATTGATCATTTTTAATTCTTTTTATATTTCTTCTTTTCTGCATATTATATTACATTATCTCATAGAAAATAAACTGCTGAATAGCTGCTTTTATGTTTCTGTGGGCAAGCAGCTGCTTTTAATAAAGAATGTGATACATTTTTATTGAGCTTTTAAAAATATTTACTATTATGGATAAGACTCGGACTTTTTCAAAGGTTTTTAAATATTTTAAAAGAATTTTTAAGCTCTAGTTTCTGAATGTTGGATTATATCTCTTGATACTGTCATCTTTTTTTAACGGTTTTTTTGTCTGTCTAATTTTGTATTAACATATAACATGGATTTCATAAATCGATTATCATTTTTGAGTTTCATATACTAAACACAATATCAAATTCATATTTTCTGTTTAGTAAAACATAATCCATCGCTGCTATATCTTTATATGACTTTTTTATATCTATTTTTTTTAAGAATTTTTTTTTTTTTTTAAAGATTTCATTATGGACAGTTTTTTTTTCTGCAAATTTTACAGCTCTAAATCCTATCTCATTTCTGATTTCATACTAGAAATTTGATGAGTATTATTTCATCTTTTAAGTATTTATCAATTCTTGCATTAAAATATAATTTTAAAATGTTATTTGAACTACACAAAAGCATTATATGCACACAAACATATATTTTTTCATGTTTTTTTTTGGTTTTATTAGTACATCCCTTATCTCAAATCCACCATATCACAACTACCCACCAATATAGAAACTCAGATCACACACTCTCTCTCTTACTATACATGTTTTATGCAAAAAAACATTCATTAAATAAACTAAAGATATCAAATATCTGAATCTTTATGCCCAAACTGACATCTCAATATTTTCATTACACCATTCTTCCAAAGTAGAGACTGGTTTCTATTCACTTTTAACTATCGCAGGAGAATGAATAATATTTAGAATTATTATTATGTTGAACTTATTTTATAAATATGATACAGAAAATTCCTTATAAAAGTATATTAAGATCGTGTGAAAAGAATAATCTCTAATATTCTAAAAACACAATGGCAATATTATACTTACTGACTATGATGATATCTTCATCAGATTGGGCATATAAAATGGGTAAAGTGTAATGGATTTTCTAAAAATGTATTTTATAGTGAGCTTCATCTTGTTTTTCTGAAAGAGATAGATCCTATTTTTATATAAAGATTATTGCAAAACATTCTAAATGGGCACAATATTGACTGTTTTTATTTAAAAAATAGAATATATTGGAAGAACTATCAGTTAGGTAAATGTTTAAGTTTTTAGAAAAATAAATTTGTTGCAGAAGAATAAAACATGTCAAATAAAAAAATTAAAAAACAAGCATAGTTAAAGATTGGTTTATGCAAATACCAGAAAGTTCAACTTTAACTTTTTATTCTTGCCCCCCTCCCCCTCCTGAAATTAGAATGATTATTATTGTAGATATGATGTAGATCTGTAGTATAAAAACTCTTTATGGACAATATTTTCATGCACTCACAATCGATCAAAGCAAATATTAACAATATACTATACGATATACTGCAGTAATACTAATTAGAAAACACAAAAGCTCTTAAAAAATTTACCAAGTATTTTAATTTATTAAAATATCACGTCTTCTTTTAATGTTCTTATCAATTTTAAGTTAAACTTTTAAGTGGTACATGTTTCTTATTATATCATTATGCGTAGTATAGATACTGCTTAAAATCAATTACTAAGAGGCTAAAAACTGAAAATATAAATAAAAGATAATTCAATGCCTATGCAATTTAGCACAATGTCAATATTTCAAATGTTCAGAGATCAATTTATAACTAAAAAAGTGAGAAAAAAACCTTTAATTCAGCCTATGAATTTGGTGCTCAAATATCACATGACGCATTGAGAAATAAAAATTATTTTAGTGATGAATTTTAAATTTCTCTTTTAAAGTTTACTTTTTGTTACCTTTATAACTAAATGAAACAGTATAATATACTGTATATAAAAACAAATTGAAATTATGCATGTACATATATATTTTAAAAATTATAATTGTTTGATAATTTTTACCACGTTGAAGCGTAGATATGCGCTCGCTTCACGTACATAATTTAAAAATTCGTTAAGAATTTTTCTACATTTTATTAGACAGAAAATATATATAAGTAGGTGCGCAGATAAATATATTAGGGCCATTAATACTAAAATAATTAAAATAAAGTTTAAAACAAAAAATTTTACTAATTAAAAAATTGTAAAGTTATTTTATAATTAGGTGTGTAAATGACATTATTTTGTATAAAAGTAATTAAATTCTAGATAAACAGATAAGCTAATTAGGAGATAAATATCATATGTCGTTTAGTCAAAACATTGTCTTTTATTTTGTTATAATACCTTTTCAAAGCTAATTTTTGTATAATCTGTAATTGGTCAATAAGTCATGAACCACAGTGAAGTTTAATACTAATCTACAAATATATGAAATCGAACCATGATGAAAACTGATAAAGCAATTCAGTAAACTATAAATAGGGGTCTCTCAGAATATCAAATTACTATGCTTATGATTGTGCTTTAATTCTTTATTACTATTCATTCATTCATCCTTTTTTAACCGTCTGAAGCAGTGTTAAAATATTATGACAAAAGCCTACCATCTGTTCCACTCTAGCCAAGCCGGAAGAGTACAAGTTTAGTTTCATCATGAAGTAGAGAAGTTGCTGTAATGTACCAAACAATCATTACATTGATTGTTGTGACCAAATTATATGTGGACTGCATGCTGCCTAACTTCAAAAATATTTATAGCTTTGGAGAAGAGACCAGCCATTGTTTAGTGAGAGAAACACTGTCAAATGCTTCCCATTGAATAAAATAGAAACACACATTAATGAAAAACATGCAGTTATCTATAGCAATCTCATAGAAGATTCACAGAAGGCCAAACATAGCTATATTATATCAACTGTTCCACAAATAGTCTACATGTATCTAAATTCAGGTCATGAACTATTAATGATGAAAAGGGTAATTTGTGTGAACTTTGATTATATACTATTATAACTATTTCACTAATATTAGATGTTTAATCTCCTATATCTGTATATTTATTTTCACTGAAATTTTTGCTCTGATTTATTTTACTATATATATATAAGTTTAAAAATCAGAATGGTGATTGATTGTTTAATTTTATTAGATATGCCACAGTTCATTTGGCATAACATAAAAATAAATTTTATAACAAAGCAAATAGCCAATCATTGCAAATCCTTGGCATTCACTAAAGGTTTCTTTAGTATTTTAGTTAATTATTTTAAAACAAGAATGATCATTTCCACTAGTCTTCAATCTATTAAGAATTAGAAAAATAATTTAACCATTAATTTAAATAATGCAGATTAATAACCTCTGGATAGACTAAAAGGCTGCATAGACAGATTCAATAAATTAATAAAGATTATTTTTCATAGATATAAAAATTTACAATTCAAAAACACAAGCCAGAACTATGTTTTTGAATTGAGAGTTTTGCGTGCAGTCATTATTACATCTGATTGGCTGCCACATAAGCATTTTAAGACACATCTGTGAAGGTTTTAGCCTTTCACATTATTATTATTATATCATCTGCTTGCACTTAACAAATTTAATATATTTAAAAATTTACAGTATTAAGCAAAGTACCCTCACAGATTATGGGATAGGCAGGCACAAGAGAACATATTTCTGGGTATTAAATTTTCTTGAGCTAATGTACTATTATTTCTGGTTGTTTTGTATATATATAATTTTATTGTCCAAAAACAAATGTGAAGCAGATGCATTTCCCTGCTGCTCACACTCAGTGACATAGTTTGAGCAATATTTATTTAATAGATGCCCATTCCTACCACATATCCTATGTTTTATATTTATTCTTTGATTGTTCATAAACAAGTTTAAGGCAGATGTTGTTCCTGTCACTTATACTTATTATTATTATTGTTATTTACCAGGTAGGTGCCCATTCCTACCAATTAGTTCATAAGTTTCAGTCATTAATGCCAGGTAGATGCATGATTCCTACCTAGTCATTTGGTGATATTTATTTGATTAGTATTAAAACAGACGTTAAAGAGCATCTAGCTCACATGATATTTTTGTTTTCTGATTAGAGTGCTTAGTATTAGTTTTCCAAATACTACAGCCTTAAAGGATTTATGTTAGTTTAGTTTTTCTAATAATATAGGTTATTAAGTGATTTAGCATATGTTAAAGTTTGTAAGATTAATAAGTCTTAATACTGGATTACCTTAATAGATCTTAATAGCTACAGTTGATCTGGATCTACCAAGAGATGATTAAGATGCATATGGCCATACATTGTTCATACATAATAAAGCAATGGATACCTAGTCAAATGAATTTTGTCTTGGACTAGCTAGGACAGTTAAACAAAACAATAGATCAGAAAGTGTTATTATACTAAATTCAATCACCGAGAAAAGACCAATAGACTGATGTTTCCTGAAGATTTCTGTCAATTGGGTTATTATTTGTTTTGTTATTATGTATATATGTAAATAAATTGTAATTTCTCATTAATCTAGCATTTGTCATTAATTGCAATCAATAATGGTAATTAAAACATAAAAGTCTCTTGCAATCTGAGTCTAGTGCAATATAAAAGGAAAAGTTTTTGATCTAGTGATGTTGGAATGTAGAACTGCATGATAATTACCCTTGGGTGATTTTTATGTTAGCATATAGCTTTGAAGACTTTCAATCCTTGCCTTACAGTTGAAAATATCAAAAATGTTTCTTCAATGTCAAGTTTCAGTTAGCACAATATCAATAATTAAAGGTTATTGGGTCAATAATTCCATTTGAGAAAAGTTTAAAAAAATCTCAATTCAGACTAATGAATGCATATTCTGAGCTTGGTGCTTAGATATCACATGACTTTACAAGAAACAGATCATACAATAATTTTAGTGATGAATTTTCAATTACTCTTTTAAAACATTTGCTTCTTTTGAAGCTAAATGAAACAGTGTAAATATAAATGGGGCAAATTGAGATACAAGTGCATATATATATATATGTAAGGTCATCTGATACAAGCTACATTAAAAAACTTTGAAAAATCTCACAAATGTTAATACCCAAATAATTATTTTTTCCACCAATAAAAGGAGATGATGATCTTCTGTTAGCTACTAGATCATATATAATAAACAAATTCAGACATCAGCAATTTGTTAAGAAAGAAATTAATAAAGTTCAAATATATATACAACAACATTGTAAAATTTATATAGTTTGATGAACAAATAATGATTTGGGTGTTCATACTTGAGAGATTTTTCCATGTTTTTTTATATAAAAAACACCACACAATCTTGAATTTATTACAATTATTTATAAATGTACATTTTAATTTTTTATATATATGTGCACAGGGACTTTCAATACAGCATTTAGGCAATAATTAGTTTTCTGTATCTACTTTCCTTAGTCCCAAAATCTGTATAATAAACAATCAATATATTTTATGACTTTATTGGTTTTGTTGTTTTAGTACATTAATTTTTAACAAATCATGGTTCTGATGCAATATTATTGCATCATCTTCATTATTATCAACAAATCCACTCCTAGATAAAAGTCTTTCCAAATTTAATTCAGTTAATCTGATCTTTAGCTTCTCTATAATGCACCAACAAACTTTTTTATTTTAACCATCTATCTTAATAGATTACCTTTTTTTAGATCTTTTACAATTTCTTGGAATTCAATTTAGAATTTCAACTGTCTATCTATTATCATACCAGCCCAGTTCCATTTCCGTCTCTTATTTTGTTCAATGTTTTATAGTAATATCTGTTTGTTCTCTTACCATGCATTTTATTGTCAATCTTTTCTTGTGCATTTTCCCATAATTCATTGAATAGTTTGAAGTCTATGTATTGCTCTTCTGTTAAGTGTCCAATACTTGGATCCATAAGTAAGAATTGGAAAACATATATATTGAAAAGCTCCCTTTTCATTTACAAAGGTATTTTTCCTTTTAACATTAAGTTATTTTTCCCAAAAGCACTCCACCCAAGTTTAATTCTATGATTAATTATATCCATTATGTTTCTGACTGTGTTAATAATTGACCAAGGCATTTGTGGTTGTCTGCTTCTTCTAATTTCACAATTATCAATCATTATTTTTTCTTTTGAGAAATTTCATTGAACATTACTTTAATCTTATTAATATTTATCTTTAGCCCTAGTTTTTTTACTTTTAGTTGATAATTTTTGCCATATTTTCTGAAGCTCTGAAACATTATTTCCAAAAACTATCACATCAATTGCAAAATCTAGATCAGTGGTTTTCAACCCTTGGTCCACAAATGGTGCCGGGCTGCAGAAGTTTTCTGCCGGTCCACACTAGACTGGGAGGAAAGTTTGTAATAACAAAATAATAAGAGTTTAAACTTTTAATTAATATAAACAATTTTTATTTATTTTTTCATCTCATTTTTACCCAATTAAAAAAAAAGAAACAGAACAAAAACAAAATCTAATCAATCATACATAAATTAATTTGTTTTTCCAGTTATCACAGATGTTTATGGGGGTGGGGGGGGTAGAATTAAATTTTTTATTATTCTAAAAAAATTCAAAATTTAAAAAAAAAGTTTTTTATTATACAAACTCCATATATATATAACATCATCTTGTATATTTAACATTAAATAGTATATACTACATTTATCATAATCATTGTCATGTAATTACATTAGCTGTGATATTTCCCAACATTTGGGTGAAATAACATTTTATTCTTGCATGTTTTAACAATGAAATAATAAATGTAACAATGCAGGCACATTAATGAGAACGATTGTTATTGTACTGTTTTCTATAACAGTATGACTGTGCAAGTCGAGAAAGTGTTCAACATGTGAAGGTAAGCAACACCATTACTATACACAGTGTGTTGTTTTGGTCAGTTATAACAATTATGCTCATTTAAGGCTAAGCAGTTTACATCTTTAAGAAAATTTATCTATAGATTTCTGCCAGTCCGCGAAACCTTATCATTATTTTTGCCTGTCTGCAGGTGGGGAAAGTTTGAAGACCACTGATCTAGATGACTTAAATAGTCTCCATTTACTCTAATATATAATTTATATACATATATATTTTAATTACTATTGTACTTTTAGAATATTATGGATAATTTTAAATGAATTTTTTCAGTATATTAATATTACATTGATAAAGAATCTTATGTCTCACAAGTTTAATAATAAAATAGCAGAATAGTAGCCTCATATATTATTCACTCTTCCATAAGATGTTAAAAGTATACAAAAACCAGTTCTTATCTTGCAAGAAAAAGATGTAATGAAAAAATGTCAGACTGTCAACATGAACATAGAAATACATGTGTTTAATATTTCTAGGCCACTTGATAAATGAAAGTTGTTCACAAAATGCATATATAGTGAGAGAGGATGATCTGTATTTTTGTGTTGGTTGATATTTGTGATATAATGGAGTTGAGATGAAAGATGCAATGACTAAAACTAGAAAAAAGATTTGAAAATATTTCTGCACATTTATTCTTCCACAAGATCTTAAAAGTGAATAGAAATTAGTTCTTGTCTTGCAAGAGAGAGATATAATGGAAAAATATTGGGCCATTAATACTGGGATAGAGATTTAGGTATTTAATATTTCTAGCTCACATAATGATAGTTGTTTGCAAGAGTGCATGCATAATAAGAGAGGCTGGTTTGACTTTCTTTGCTGATGGATGATTTCAATATGATGAAGTTAAGATAAAGAATGTACTGATAAAAACCAAAAAAAGAAATTTGAATATAGACACATGTGTAAATGCACATATATACATTATAATTCATAATAATTTTCAGAATCTGTTGTGTAAAATAGATAAAATACTGTCTTGACATTTCTGCAAAATAATAATAATTTTTGATATTATTTAGGTAAAGATGTTGTTTTGTAATCACTTGAAAGATATAAAAAAAATCTTGTAAAACATTAAAAATCTTTTAAAAAACGTTGTATATCATTGCAGTAACATACAATAAATCCTGTTGAAGGCAAATCTTATTTAGCCAGAAATAACGCAGTCAAGTATTTTAGTCTTTTAAGTAAATGATCATCAAAATGACTATAAACTATAATATGCTTTTCAACTATGAAAATTTCCTTCTATATACATAATAAAAATAATACACATTTCATGAAAAAATTTATGCGGACATGAATTATCTGAGTCTGATATTTTCCACAAAATTTAATAATTAATATTTCTAGCCTTTCTAGTATCTGTATATTTTTAATTTATAATAAATATTTTTACCATATCACTTTTCATATCAATTGTTTCTTCATCTTTTTTTTTAATTTTATAAAATTGAATATTCCATTTAGTATGTGATAATTATAACCCACAAACTTTTACTTTATTTGAAAGTAATCTAAAATTTTAGATCCACAAAATGTAAAATCATCAGTGAATGAAAAGTTTAAATGGCCAAATTTAAAGTCATCAGATCGCAACCTAAATCTGAAATTCTGACATTCTTAGAAGCATTTACTTTTGATTACCATTACCTTTAAAGTTTTCAGGAATTAAGCCATATTTTTAGTATTAGAAATATTTATTTATACATTATTTAATCATTACTGAGCAAAGCAAAATCAAGATTAGGCAATTGCTATCAATCACACATTCTATTAATTAATTTTAAATGCATTTATCAGTCATTACCATGATTTACATAGATATTCACACATACACACAAATACATAGATTAATTCAGTCTTAAAGGCAGCCCAACTACTCTCATTAAATTATAATACTTTTGAAAAATTTAGGAGAGTTTTGATCCAAATTCAAAAGAAAAAATAGTATCCTCAATTCATAAGTTGGCTGATATGTTGACCTGCAGTCTACCCATGTATTAATATCTCCAATGATAAGAATATAAAACAAAGACACTAAAAATTTTGCATGTTTAGTATTTTTAAATCATCAATGAGAAGGACTTCTATTAGTTTTAGAAAGAACTTTATATATATATTTCAGTTTAAAAGAAAAAAAATTAATACAGAACTAATTAAAAAATAAGTATTTTCAATAGCATTCAGTAAATTATACCATTAGTAAAAAACATTTATAATAAAATAGGAAACAGAAAATACATCTCACTAGAGGTTAAAGCACTGATGGACAAGTGACCAAGTGTTTGCAAAAATGTCTGTTGGGGTAATTTTTTTATCTCTTTGTTTTATTTTTGTTTTTAAATGTGTTAAAATTTCTTGCATTACTATTGTAAAGATAAGTGGATGTGTAACTAGTACACCATAATGCATATAGTATAAATATTGTACTTCTTATTTCTGTGAAGCAGGCATTTGGAAAAAGATTCTATAATTGAACTTATAGTGACATTCTTTTTCTGATAAATTTTTGTAATATAAGATCATGTATATTGTAGGCTACTACATTCAAAAAATGTTTTTGGTTCTCTTCTGATCTGTGGCACAACTCACATATAGTGCCAATGTTAAATATATTTCTTTTATATCACATGAAATATAGGGTTGTGACAATGTTAAATATGTTTCTCTTAAATCACATGAAATATAGTGTTGGTAATAAACAGTAGAAAATACAAAAAATTTGAGCTTGAATGTCCAATACCTAAGTCTACATATTAGCTGCTTATTATTAATGCCTAGCATTGGCAAATCTAAGTTATAATTTGTGTTTGTGTGTAGAAGTACATATGTATTCCAGTAGTCATTTATCTTGTGGGAAAGTTATGTTAGGGTTAGATATTGATTTAATATGTTCTAAGATTGTATGCAGATATTTTGTGTATGGAGAAGGTTTGTCTGTATGTGTTATTTTAAGTATGACTTCTAAATGTGGGTATATTTTGTGATGGATGATAAAAGATTAATAGTTTTTTGTATTGCAAATATATGAATAGAATGTAGTCCTAATCTATTTAGCTTGCTATGATATTGCATTTGCCTGCATGAGATGGTCACTATTTTTCAGCCCCATAAATGTTTTCTACACAGTGAATAAATCTTTGATATAAAGGATTTTGTGAAGACTATAATCAGTGTATAATAAGTAATTTTTGTAATAATCAGCATATTTATAAGTGATACTTTTGAATATAGGGAAAAATGTTTTTGAGAGGGAGGACATGGTCCATTCTGTTGGTTAAATTAGTTTGTTTTATATTTGCCTTTACATAGCCATGTAACTCAAGTGAAAGGGGAATCCTAAATAGGCTATAGATGTAGCCTGAAATACATTTGTAGGTGTTTTCCTGTATATATATATACCATGCAAATGTTTTATCAAGGTTAAATTTTAGTTTATAGGTGCAAGTTTATTCATGAAATATATCAGTTAATGTTTATATTTTTTTTCTAGTTGATAGAAAAACTGTTATATTATCCATGTAGGCTATACAGGCTACATTATGACTAAGTGTGGGTATATAAATCCCTGGAACCATTTTTAAATGTTATTAAGTAATGGATTTATGTACTAAGTGAATACCTTTTTGGGATTGATTGATTTGGATTAAAAGGAAGAGAGATTTTCCCATTTAGAGTTATGTATATTTCTCTATTAGCAAGTTTGTGTGCAAATATAATATTGATTTTGGTATTGTTGTTTTTCTAATGTTTTTATGAGTATGTCAATTGGTACCAAATCAAAATCAGTCCATATATCCAATTATATTGTCATTGGGTTGTATTTTCTTGCATTTTATATAGTATCAATGACAATTTTGAATACAAAAGCTGCTTGACCTGTTGATGAGCTTTTTTTAGCAAATTTTGTCTGCGATAACAAAGGTATAAGGTGTGTTTCAATTTTGTTTTTTATTACTGTTTTGGGTAATTTAATATCCAATGGGTCCATAGATATTGGCCTTATGTTTTGCACTATATAGAGCGAAGTTTGTTTCTTTATAAATGGAACGATTGATATAGGGCATACATCCCAAATATGATATATCCCTTTTGAAAGAAAGTTTACCATGTGTGCAAGATAAGTAAAAGTGAACTGACTTAAGTTGGCAAAAATAAACTTTGGTATACCCAGTGATCCTGGATGGCATGAATCTGACATCTTCTCCAAACTTTGTATAAAATCTTTAGGGTTGAATATTTTTGGATCATCTGTCATTTCAAATTGTCCAAAAAATAATTTGAATACTGTCTCATTTTGAAGTATTTCCTTAAAGTGTTTGTAGACTGTTGCTAACATATTATCACATGTTACAACCACATCTTCAGTCACTAATGCTGAAGGAACTCTTGTTGCAGATGGGTTGACCTAGTGCCCATCTAATATATTGTCTCAATTAGATATGTGATTGTGTGATGAAAAGCTTTTTCTTTTTTGTAGTAACACATTCTTTTAACAAATCACATGTGGAGGTTTTAAAGTTTTTTTTTAGTTAATTAAAGATGAATATTTTCTGCAATTGGTGTATTATGTATTATTTTTTTATGTAATTCATCAACAAGGGCTAAGAATTTTGTTGGTGGCGTAGTGGTTCTTGTTTGTACAGAGTCCATTTCTAAGCTGTTTAATTTTGCTAATAAAATGTATATTTCTGAGAATAAAAATTATGTTGTTCTTGTACATAATAGAATTCTTATTGTTCTTTTGTGCAGTGTTGCATGGTATGTATAATTTAAATCAAGAAAGACCATTATTTCTGCATGGTCTGAAAGAGGAGAGGGGACTAGCTGAATCTGTAGTGTGTGGTGAAGTGATGATGAGTAAAATACTAGATCTATAAGTGATGAGTATCTACCATTATTAAATGAAACAGAATTGCTTGGCAGAAATCCTTCACTACTCATAAGTGGAATGTTGATGAGATGCAACCATTTATTCACAAATGTAGAATATGACATGTTTAAGTCCTCCATAAGCATAAGTGGCTGTGAGGAAATAGCAAATAATAAATGTACATTTTGAATAATTCTGTTAACAGTATTCTGATTAGGGGGCATACACACAACCACTACATTTATGTTTCATTGTGAGCATTATTGCATACTCATCTATAAATAAAATTTTGAATGAGTTAAATAGTCATGATTTTATGATTATTATTTCTGTCTCTACTGAGAATGCAGAGATAAACCTAGAGAATGCTGAGAAACCCAATCTGTTCAAAAAGTTAGAAGGATCAGTTTATGATCCATTGTAGATTTTTGTTTCTACTAATCCAAATATATGTGGCTGCACTATGTCTAACCATTTAATTAACTCGTAGTTTTTTGCCACAGCATTTGAATCCCTAATGTTATGTACACTTAGTTTCAATTTCATTATGTATATTATTATTTATTCTACCTAGCCTACTTCTTTTAATATTATGATATTCAAACCTGTTAAAATTATATATCAACTAGTTAGAACATGTTTCATTATGTGTAGATATGTTTTATTTCTGTTTTGTGTGTGATCATGCTATCTAATGTTAGTATCCATTTCATTTTGTTTAATATAGTGAGATATACTTATTTTTCCCAAGTGTGCATTATCATCTTTTGAGATGTTAGCAAACTCTGCTTTGACTGGATTGTCTGTTTTCTTTTCTGCTTTAAATTATTTTAGTAATGATGATGACTCTTTATCCTCACTGTTGTCTTGAGATATGCTTGGTATATTTCTTGCACATTTTTCTCCCAGTTGGCCAGGCTTTCTATTGCTTGGAGTATTACCTGTGTTATGTAGTACTTGTAACATATATGGTGTTAAAATGTTCATTACTTCTGATGATGTTTTGTTCATTATATTTGCTATCAAATTATTTGTTGAATGGATATTATGTTCATTATCTTCAGTGTATAAAATCTTTTCTAAGTCAGGTAGTATATTAGACTCCATGTAGGTATTATACTTTTGAACTTTTTTCTTCGTACAATTATGTGACAGTGTGTTTATCATTTAATTAATAATGAAGATCTTTTAGAGGCCATATAAATATTGCAATTATACACTGCTTGTAATGTGTAAAACTGAATCATAAAGTTTCAAAGCACTCACATATTAACAAAGCATCCTCTAATATTAAAATAATCTACATTGCAAACAAAAAAATGAATCCACTTTGATTTACTTTCTCAAAATGTTATATTGTTGCACATTAGACAATTGATATTTTTATTTGAACAAATGTTAAATCATATAGAAATATCTCAACAGATTCACATGAATTTATTTATAATTTAAATTCACAAAATAGAATTAATTTCCATTCATTTCTATAATCTTGTAAACAACCAAACATCAAATGTATAAATATTAACTTATACCAACTAAAAACATACAATAATTAGATTGATAAACTTAGAAAGTGCTGACAATACTCTATAGTATAAAAGTAATCTTTCTTGAAAATGGATTATTTTTCATTAAATCAGAGATATCCATAAAGCTTATTTGAATCGCTTATGATGTAAATTCACAAGATATAATTAATCGACTTTATAACTTTGTAAATAAGATTTTGTTTGTTTATAAGATTATTAAAAACATTAGATATCTCTGTCTGATTCAATGTTATTCCTAATAAAAATATTGTTTAATCTATGTCCATATAAGATTTTGGACAAGTAGATGAAAGTAGCTTATGTTTTTATTTGCAACATAGATTACTTTGAAGCTATAAGACATTATATTAATATAGCTAGCAAGTTAGAAGTTTATCAATTCAGTTATTCAAAATTATTAGCACTATATAATTTAATTTCAGAATGTTTAATATTTATTTAGTTATTTACAAGGTTGTTAAAATGAATAGAAATTAAATTATAATACAGTTTGCAATGAGGCTACGGAGAACATTTCTGATAAATGTTCATTCTAACAAAATTATCATTCCTATAAGATCTTGGGAAAGCAGATGAAAATAGATTCATTTGCAACATAGATGTATACATAGTATGAAATTTCATTTTTCCTTATCTTTGGTTTATTATTACTTTATGTTTGATAAAAATATATGTATTAATGACAGTAAAAGTACTTATAGGAACATTGTATTATTTTCATTTAGCTTTCCACATTCTTATATATTGTCATTTATTTAACTCAGATAATAAATTGTAGAACAATAAAGTATGGAAAAAATCAATTATTAATGATTACTATAAATAATAATCAAATGCTTCATCACTCAGAAATTATGTAATATTTGAATACTAATATTAACAAATTTTAATTTTAATTCAAAGACAATTAACTTTTGAGTCCAATACTAACTAATACTGAGTCCATTGAATTAAACTGTTCAGGGTTATTATTATAAATGTAAGTCTAACATTTATAAATATGTAAATGAGGCATTTATTTATATAGCGTTATGTACGTTAGCTTGAAAGGCTAATCTTTAGTTTATTACAATTTATAAACATGAAATATTGTTTTCCAAACTAAGATATGCTAAAATACCTACTTAAGAAGAGTCAATTTATCTGTCTATAAAATTTTAATATTTATAATGCATATGCTTTTAACCCATTAAATAAAGTTATAATACTACTAAATAAATAAATACGTTTGATATAATTTCACTATCAGATTGTATAAAAGTCCATCTGCACATATGAAAGTAAATATATGCTGAAACTTAAATAAAACTGAAAACAAATATATTCCATTATGGAAAATGATATGTCACTAGCCTACAAATATACATAAATTTATAGGAATTGCAATATAGTGAAAACTTTTGCAAACTTTCTTGCTTTAATATTTGATCTTCAATTAAAAAGACTATCCTGAGCCTATTACAATAATGAGTTGTTGTTTTTTTTAAAAAAAAGAACGTGTTTTTTTTTTTTTGTGGTTGATTATAAAATACTTTATATGTCAAACTTTGGTGAGAGTTGTTATAAAGAATTTCATATTGTTTATGATAGCTAACATTGTTGAAAAAGGGCTATTTATTATTGATTATAAATTTATTATTATTTTATTTTATTAATAATTGTAACATTATGATAGATAATGGGGGAAATATTGTATAGCTGTAAAGAAGATTCAGAATACGAGTGCATATTTATAAATGCAAATGTGAAATTAAAATGAAATGGTTAATAGAATAACCAAGCTAAAATGTATTTAAAATAAATGAATGAAAAAATAAATTGATAAATATTAATTTTTATTTGAGTTTAAAATTTATATCTGGGCTAAAAATAATATGATAACATCTAGCTAATATTATTAATACATTTATCTGAAATAGATGTCAAAGTTATGAGTGCAAAAAGTTTGATTTGCAAATCAAATTGTGATAAGGTTTGAATAATCTGTAGTAAATTAAATATTAAAAGAAATTAATTAAATGTATGGATGTCCCTCGCACACTTGTTTTTTATATTTAATTGATTACATATTGTTAACATTATTATTTTATTAAAATAAGTAAATTTTTGATTTTGAATTATATGCATAATAAAAAAAAATGTTTGAATCAAAAATGAATGAAAGTTATCTTCATAACTTAATTCTTTAATAATTAATTATCACTACTAAATTATAACTGGATTATAGTGGTGATAGCAAAATTCAAAAACTAAATTTATAATTTAATTCCAAAATATGTAAATCCTACTAGTAAGTTCTAATGTTTAAATTACCTCAATGCCTACATTCATTATTATATTTCAATTGTTTTATTAATAAATAATATAATACTAAATTTTGAGTTTAAATCTCTTTATTAATTTTTAAATTCATTTAAATTTTTAGCTTTATTTTATATATGATAGAAGATATTTTGATTATGCTCACTCTACTCTCAAGCCTAAGCACAAATTAGCTTAGAAAATGTGTGCCTCCTTTTTTCACCTTCTCATTTGTTGTATGCATCACTGTATATTTCCCATTATAATATATACATATAAATTTAATAATGATATTATATAAATAATTATTTTATAAATCTGCTTATAGTAGCACTGTTTTTTTTGGTTAATTCAAACAAAGTTATTTTCATCTGTAACACAATAATAAAAAAAATCTAAAGATATCCTTTTCTAAGATGCATATAGATCTGGAATACCTCATATTTTTTATGTACTTCTATATCAGAAGTTATACTGCTTCATTAAATTATTTCTTCTATAAATAAAAATTACTTACTTTTTTTAATTTTTCTTTTATTTGTGTCATTTGTTTTACTTTATGTAAAATATTTATATTATTTAAATTTAAATTAAATTCATTATTACAAATAAATTCAAGCTCTTTAAATACCAAATCTTGAAGTTTGGACATTTTATTCTGCTTTATTTTATACAGAATTTTGTAATCATTAAATCTGATTTTTGTTCAGTGTATGATTGCCCAAATCCTATATAAGATTACTTCTATGCTTTTTCTTAATTTTGTCTTTCATATCATTTAATAGACTTTTTCAGATTAGGCAGAAATTATATTAAATATTCTACACATCATGATTATTTTGATTGTTTCTTTTTCTGCATTATGCAGTTTATTATTAACTACTTTGCATAAATTTATTTTAAAATTGATCTACTTTATTTTGCATGTTTTTAATTTTCTAATCTATAAATTGCACTTAATGTATACAAAAGCATTTTGTATGTTATGTAAAAATATTGTACTTTGATATTTTAAATTTAGTCATATGTATTTATAGAATATTAAAAAAGTATAAAGGTCAATAAATGTACAATGATTTATATATTCTTATTATATTTAGTTTATTATTAATACATAATTTTATTTTGTGTGACTTATGTAAAAATATCTGCACCTAAAAATTACATATATATATTTGTATAGACAATTTATATTATACAAACAAAAAATGATTACATTTTGTACATTTATATATACATTTTATCTTCATTTTATTTTATATCTCAATAATGTTGAAAAAAATAACTCATTAAATTCTTATAACATAGTTATTGATATTGAAATGCTAAAGTAATTTGTGTTAAAGGGGTAGTAAGCAATGGCAATCTACCATTAATGATCAAGTATTGACTCTTGATTATAATAATTTATTTAGTTACATTCACCTGTCTTCAGGCAGGAAACTTAACATGCATTATTTTTTTATTGTACTATCCATTTTCATATTGATTAATATAAAAATATTAAACATTATTATAAAACATTTATATTTTCATGGATAAAACAAATGCTTATTTACAATATTTTAATATAAAACTCTGTATATATTGCTAAAACTATTTTGACTATTGCACTTAAATTTGCTTAGGCTAATATTAGCCTGATATATTTTTCCACTGTGTATTTTAAAATTATCAAAATAATAAGATATTTTATTAACTGAAACACAGGCTTATTATATACCTGTGTCTTTATTGTAACTCAATTTATCCACAGGTTTTTTTTTCCACAAGTTATATGGCATATCAAAACTGGAATTTGGAAATGTTGAATCTATTTACATGAAGCATATTGATAGTTTTTTTTTTTTTTAGCATTTATTCATAATATTTTAATTTAAATTAATAATATCTTGATCTAGTATTTATACGTGTTCTACTCTTATTTATATATTTTCAGTTGTTTAAAATTATACTGCATTAGAAGCAATATAAATTAAAAAAAACTGAACAGTTAGTTGCACATGAGATCATGTGACATTTAAGTACCAGAAGTGACTGGTTAAACTTGAATGCAGGGACTTTTAGTTTTTGAGTTCATCATTCTCTGTAATAGACTGTATAGAAACAACAGTTCTTACTATTTATGCTATTCCAGAGTCATATATTGTTAACTTTAGTAGCCAGTAGATACTATATGCTACTGTTATATTCACATTTCCACGCTAATAGTGAGAAGAAAGTTTGCCCATACATGTTCATAAGCTCATATATAATAAATGACTCTGGAGAAAAATAAATAGTGAATTATTACATTTAATGCAGATATTGGAAATAAACAAAGACATTCATAGGATGGGTTTTCTTTGTCTTCTAAATATTATATACTTAATGTAAATTGATGTAATGCTTTTCTTCATAGCCAGCAACTTTTTTTTTATATTGCCATGTTCAACTATTGCTTTATATATATATGATGCCAATGATTTTCTTATAAATAAAATCTTTTTTTTTTTTGTATATAATCAGATATTGATATGCATTACATGTATGAAAATAGTTCAACTTTTTATGTTAATTACAGAAAGGAGATTCTGAATAGCCAAACAAACTTGGAACATCTCTTCAATATCAGCTTGAAGATACTTTTTAAAAGTTAATTTTAAAACAAAATTATTATTTTTTTTCAAGAGTACTAAATAACATTTTTTCTTTTCTTTTCACAGTTAGTGATAATTTCATGATGAGATATTTGTTAATTCAATTTTTTTCTTTAACAACATATTTAATATAAACACAACTAACTTTATTATTATTGATATATTACAATAAGTATTTATCATTATATTCTGTTATATGTTAGAAGTATGGGTTTATGTAAGCTCTATTTGAAATCTTGAAGAAAATCGTACTCGGATATGATCAACTAAAGCAAACATAAACTAAAGCATTTTCATTTTCAAATATTAAAATGGCATTGTGAGAATATACTATTTCATTAATATTTTTAATAATGTAAATTTTTTTATAAGGCTATTTTCACAAATGATTTGTGTTTTAAGATATAATGAAAAAAACCAACAACAACTAAAACTTCTGGGTTTAGATTTTAATTATTGAGTATTTCAATAACAATTCACAGTAAATTGATTTTAAAAAATAAGAAAATTATAATTTATTTTTCTGTGTAGAATATTTTTCTGTGTAAATATAGATTATATATTAAAATCTCCCAATTTTGACAGGGCTAGCTCTGGTCATAAAAATTCAAGCCAAAATCTTTAAAAAAGTTCTTCATATTAAGCCTGTTCTACAAAAATTTGCATATTATATTCTACTATAGTACTGCCATCTTAAATATAAGACTCAGAGGTATGTCAATTATATTTCAAGATTATTTTGGTTCCTTTTTAAGAAATTTTTTTTTTTTATCTCAACAAAGGTAATATTTTAAAAAAATATTCATATTATACATATCTCTTACATACAAACTATTTTTCTTATACTTGGACAAAAATAATTAAATTATATTATAGACATTTATTACTTTTATTTTGTAACTAATATTGTTTCTTTATTAAGAATCATATTTATTACAAAAAAAAAAATCATAATTTATAGTTAGTTAGGGTATTTTTTCCTCTAAGATTTGCCTGGAGGTTTTTGATGGTATTCATTTATCAGGAAGAAGTGAAGTAAAAAGCCGCCATTTGGTGAACCTAGACAAAGAGCATTGAAGCGAGGCGTGTCTGATTTCTGTACGCTCCATATCCTAATGGGGTTCAGTTAAAAGATTTGCTTAATATTTGTGGGTGGGGAATAATGGGACAGAAAGGATTAACTTTTTTAAACAGGTAGTTGAATTTTAAAAAAAGTTCAGTTTGTCTTAGAACATAACTATACCTTAAAATGATAACTTTTATTTTTGGGAGAGACGCGGAAAATAAGTAGAGGGAGGGGGGGTAATGTGCAAACTAGGACTGCCCAATATTAATCGCACCTGGATAAATTACAAAGGCAAAAAAGAGCGATATTTCATTCAAAACTTGAGCAAAAGAAGATTATCTTCCGTCCCGACTGCGAAAACTGTTTTTTTCCTCTCACTTTTCTTGACTTAAGTGAATGGGGGATGAAGTTATTATTAATACTTCCTCCCACATTTTTCATAATCAACATTCTAATAAAATTCAATATAAAATTGGGGTCTCTGGTCACGTGAATATTTTCTACGAGCAAGCAGCGAATTAACACTGATGTCGTATTGAGTTTATTGTCGTTAATTTAGGAGTAGCAAGTACAAATTCGTTAGATGGAAGTAGCAGTCAATTATTCGAAACATATTTTTTTCCCCCAAAACAAATCTTCTTGTCCCCTTCCTTATCATATTTCTAAATTAACCTACGACGTTATCAAAATTTTTGGGAAATATAGTTATCTTAACACAAAAGAATAATTGTTTGTTCTGCGGGGCAGCATTATATTGAAGCAACTGTCTAGAAAATGGACGACCTAGCCGTTGAGCAACCAGGCCTCCATCCGAGCCAGGAAAGAGGTATCAGATTTTTTTTTTTTTTTTGATTTTTTCTTTTACTTCTTATTTTCTTCCTCAAAATTTTCCTTTATATTAAGTTCCTAGAAAATATTTTGGAAAAATTATTATTTTTCTTTAAAAGAAAGATTAAAGTTGTAGTTTTTATTTTCTTATGGAGCTCCATCAGTTAGGGTTAGGGTTATTGAAAGAAACATGTCTGGGTCAGGATGCCGAATGAGGGGTGAAAGGAAAACTGCTGTGGATAGCTTACGGCTAAATTGTAATGATTTAAAAAGAAAAATAAATTTCTTTCATGTAACTTTGCGAGCCGACAAATAAGGCGAAAGATTTTTCTCAACTTAAATTAGATGATAATTTCTGCATTATTATTTTTTTTTTGATTTGTAGATATTGGCATATTAACTACAAATTAACGTTATCATAAAGACTGAGTTTACCGTCTACGTTTGTCTAGGACTAAATCATGATTAAGTTGGTATAGTGTCCTACAAATGGGATCGTAATGACCTGCTGCTCAGAATTGTAACTCACGTTTCTTCTGTATGATACTTGTAGACGAAGACAGACTTAAAATTCGTTATTTAGAGAACGAATTTTAGAAAAAAAAATATAAATAGTTTAACCTTAAAATTTTACTGAACCAAAATGGCGGAAATACATTATTATCTTAACGTTATAACGAACGTCATTGTATTTTTTTCTTTGTTTCTTTTTTTCTTCTTGATTTTGAGATTTGTAAAATTACTAGTCTAGAATAAAGAAAAGTCCAAACAGGTTTAGTTGAACTTTATACCAGACTTATATAACTTTTATACAGAAAGAAGTCGCAAAATTTACTTCGCCGGTATTTTAATTTTTTACAAGCGTATATTTATATGTAAATAATTTTTTTTTTACTTCTCTTTTCTTATTGAACATTAATATGTTCTTCACAGCGAATATCGATTATGTCTGGGAAATGGACTTTGAAGGCTTTAAAATAGTATTTTAGCTTGTTGACATCGTCTTTTAAAAAATAAATAAAATAGGCCATGAAAATATTGCGAACTTAGAAATTATTTTTTTTAGAAACTAGTGTCACATATTTTTGATAATGAAAATGATTTTATTTCATATTTTATTATATGAAGGCAAAAGTTAAAAAAAAAAACGGGTGGAGAGAAATGACGTGATATTATAAAAACAAAAAATAGTGGAGAAACATTTACACATTGATTTAGGATATTAAAAAAAAGTAGGGCATTTTTACGAATAAGTACGTTTATTTTCCAGAATTATTTATTTACTTTTTTTTTTTTTAAACGTACATTGGTAGATGCTAATTGTTGTTGAAAGCATAACAATTTTAATTTGAATATTTTCTTAAGGAATTTTAAGACATTTTGAATGTCTGAACTATTTTTTTTTTAGTTCATAATTAAATAATGTTAAATGATTACTTTATTATTTAATATAACTTTATATATTTAAATAAAACATCAGAAACATAACAATGTTCGCAAATATTTTTAATTTTAATATAGAATAAATATCAAAATGTATACATGTTTTTTTTATTATCAACAATTTCATTAAATATCTAGGCGAATATAACTTACTACATTGTTTTCAGTGATAAATTTATAAATATGTGGATGAATTGAAAAATAAACGGTTGAACGTGGATGTTTAAGGGTGTTAATTTTTCTAAATGACCATTTTTACCAGAAATTGTAACTGTTTTATAGATTATAATCATTATTTAATTTCTCATTTATTCATTTAGTATCAAGTTTCCAGGATTTGAAATTTGCGCATCAACTAAATAAAAACTGAATTGTTCATTTATTTTTTCCTTGTATAGAAAAAAAAAATTAGGTATACTTAGTTTGTGGAATTTAATTCAGAATGTGGAGAAATTGTAATACTGTTAATTAAAAAAGTTGTGATTATATCTACTTTTATGATTTTTTCAAAAGTTATTAGTTGTTGATATTTCAAAATTATGTATTTATTTTAATAAAGTAATGAAATTCTGTAAATTGTCATGCCCCCCCCCCCCCTATTATTGTGACCTTGGAAATTAAATTAATTCAGGATGGTTTTATTCTGTTATGAATCATTTGACTGGAAAAAGTTTAACCGTCTGTATAAAATGAAGTTGACTGTGATATAATGCCAATTATATTTTCTTATAAATTATAATTATATTTGTCAACAAATACATGAGACAAAAAATATGAAATTTTGTTTTCCTATGATTGTCTGCCGTTCATTTGCATTTTACTTTCATATCCCCCCCCCCAAAAAAAAAAAAAAAAATTCACTAAGAATGGATAATCCTAGGATCAATAATATGAAAAAAAGTCAACTCCTGTTGATTAGTGAATCCTAGATTATAGACACAGTTGTAAATTACGTTATCGGTTCAATTTGCGTCATTTTATAGCAAATGTATAATAGATAATTTTTGTTTTTAAACAATTTCACCACTAAACACTAATATTTATTTTTAAAGTTAGAAATTATATATATTTAAATCCATATATATATATGTTTTAATATTATATTAAAAGTAAGTATATATTAATAGTATAGCAAACATAATAATAAAATATATATTAATATTTATTAACGCATGGTTACTTTTTAATCATTAAAATTTTTAATTATATCGATCCTGAAGCCTTTTTTTTTGTTGTTGTTGAAAAGTTCACTGCACTGTATTAAACATATATAATTAATATATTTAAATGCAACTTATAAAATAAAAATTAGCTTATAAAATAAAAATTTTAAAAGTGGGAAGGAAAAAAACTATGCAGGATGAATTGGTATTATTGTGCATTGTTTGCTCTAGTTGTACATAAAAAGAATATACATATTTACATATATTAGTTACTAAAAATCATGTCTGTCTATATATAATATTCTTATAAGTTTTTTTAATGGTTCTAATAATTTCTGATTTTTTTTTTTCTATTATTACTATGGCAGTAATGAAATTAACATTAAATAATATTTTAGAATTAAATTATCATTTAATATTATTTAATTATATATATATATTTAATTCCAGTTCATATTTTGTTGTTACTCCATACTTATTAATTTGCCCTGGTTTCATATCCAAGTATTCAAATTTTGCTTATTATTTTTATATGCAGTTTAAATAAAATAATTAAAAAAAAAAACAATTGTTAAGTAGATGTGAAAAACAGTAATATCTTGCTTGCAGCTACCTTGTTTATAACAGTTTTGCTCTTAAAGTTTATTGTCAAAAGTTTCCAAATATATGCAAACTCCCTCACTGAAAGTATTCAATTTAATTTTCTTCTTAAAGAAATATACATTATTCTATTTTTAAATTGCTTTTCATTGTTGAAATGCAATATTATTTAATAAGTATGTAATATGTATGATATTTTTTTTAAATTTATGTTTAAATAAAGCAATTTAATGATATCCAAAATGTAAGGGAAATCTCTCTAGTCCTAAAACTGCAAATAATATACAAATTAGAAGCTGATGGATATCAAATTGTAATTGATGAAATTTTCTAAAATTAGCTCTTTTCACTAGAAGTATAATTATAAAAAATATAGAAATAAATAATACATCCAGTAATCCTGATTATGAAATTAAAGAAAAATGAGATATTGTGAAAATGAAATCATATTATTGAAAATTATTTTATGAAAAACAATTAAAAAAATTATATCTTTATTATCAAGAAGCTATGATTGGAGAAAGATTCACAGTCATGTCCATCATTTGAATTATAGTTATAGATTATATTGTATATGTACAGTGAAGTCTACAACAAATCAGTTTCAGGTCATTTGTTATATCATCAGTTTGTTTAGTTTTATTTTAAAATACATATATTTAGAAGATTCATTTTAGGTCCATCATCTACATAAAGAGTTACCATTCAAAATAATTATTTAAGCAGAAAAAATATGATATGAAATCAAAAACATGAATGTATATATACATACAGAATTAAGCGATGTACTAAATAAAACTTTTAAAAGTTTAAAATAAAAATATAAACAAACTTGTTTGCAGAATCTTGATTTTTTTTACAACAGAATTTTTTTTCTTGATATTATATTTTAAATTCTGTTTTCTTTCTCATAATAAAATTTAAAATCAATCTGAAATAAAAAATAAACTTACACTAATAAAAAAAAAAAGTATTTTACTTTCTTGCTTAGAATTTTTTACTCATTGTATTAATCTGCTTTTCAACTAAGCTTTTAAGAAAAATCCTCAAACATATTGCATATGTTAACCAAAGATATTTATCTTAAAATTTTCATTAACATTTTACAGCTTTTTTGTTTGGACTTTTTTTTATTATAATGATTGTTCTAAAATTAAAAGCAAACGTAGGCTAATAAAAATAACTTTACATTCACTTTCTTGCTTGCAATTTTTTTTTTCTCAGTGTTGATAAGCTTTTCAGAAAGACCCTGAAATGTTTTGTGTTTTCATATTCATTGACAGTTTACAATTGTTTTTTTGTTTAAAATAATTTTTCTAATGACAACATTAATCAGTTTTCAAATTCAGATTTTGAAGCGTATACTAAAATTATTATATGTTTGCATCAAGAGCAATTAAAAAATAACAAATTGAGTATATTTTTATTGCTAGTATTTGCAATTATATAATTCTTAATTAGTTAGAAAAAGTATTAGTTAAATAAATATATATTTTTAAAAGTAAACTAAACTTTTTTGTAGTAAATCTCACTATAATTATTTTTAATGTTATAAAAGTCACTTTTTAAAAAATTTATTATATATTGTCTACATTTTTGTTTATTTATACTTTGAAAATGACCATATTTAAATCTTACTACTTCAATTGTTAGGACATATTTTAATGATTAACCAAGATGAGGATGCAGTTGGCTTTGATTATTAATTTGGCACACATGTTTTGTTAATGTTAACTAATTTATAGTATTTATTGGCTATTATAATTAACAATTATAACTTTTTTTTTTTTTTGGAATTATAGTTTCAGTTTGTAGTTAATTATTGTTTAATTATATATATTATTTTATATATGGTGTTATGTTATACACTTAAAGGTATTCAATTGTTGTTGCTTTATTTGTTCAAATAAGACAATAACTTCTCTGTAATTTGTATAATTATTCATGCTTTGTCCTAATATTGTAGTTATTCCAGGAATCAGGTTTCATATACAATTTATTATAATTTTATTCATTATATTTTTGTTGCATATCAGTGTGCTATGGCTTATAAATTAAGAAAAGAAAAAAATATTATGTTCAGAAGGGATAGTACTCATAATAGTTATTTATTTAAGACAATCATTCTAGCAGTCTCTATTTGATTATAAAATTGTTGTTAGAATAGTTATTTTTTAAAAAAATGAAATGCTTATGAATTTTTGACCAAAACGTTCAGTTGCTCTAAAAGCATTTACATAAACTCTATATAAACCAAACATAAAGATTATTATATTAGAATTTGTGAATATCAGGCAAAGAATTACATTACTTCAGAGCCATGTATCTGAGATTAAGGTGTTCAGCAAAAAATGAATCCAATTAAAAAATTAAATTTTCTGAAATAATAAATTGCTTATATGACCTAACTTTTGGCACATCCTGTAGTAATTTGTTGGACTAAAATATCTCAACAAAGCTAATTTATTTACTCTCTTGATAGCTGTCTATTATTATAATTAGCTTGAAATGATTAAATCAAGCTTTTAAAAGTGTGATACTAAACATTTATAATAGCTAAAATTTTTTTATATTTGTTGGTAATGAATGAAGAGTTAAAGTAAATTGATTAGTAATTTAATTTTCAGCTGAAAATAGTAAACATAACTTGTACACTATTTATTGAATAGGATTAATGAAGACATTAACATATTTATTCAAATTTGAATGAATTTAAGAAATAGATAAAAAAATCAGTGAAAAAAAAATACAATAGAGTTAGATAATAATGAATTTAATTTAAATTTGGTTTCTTTTCAATCACTAGATAAAGGATTTATAATATATAGTAGTGTTTCACATTATTGACTTCTTATTTAACAATGATTTGCTATAGTGTGTTGCTTTTAAATTTTCTGCATATTATTTTGGCAGTTTGCGCTGAGATATTTCTTTTTGAAGGATTACTCTTATCAATAAATACCTCTATGTATCTCACAATTTAATTTTCTTCTTCCTTTTCTTATGTCATCATCATCATCAACCATTATCAATCCACTGCAGGATGAAGGTCTCTCCAAGTTTAATCCATCTTCTCCAATCTTTAGCTTCTCTTCTCCACAACACCCCTGCACATTTTCTTATTTCATCCATCCATCTCATATGTGGCCTCTTTCTGGGTCTTTTACAATCTCTTGGAATCCAGTTTAAAATTTCAATTGTCCATCTATTATCATCTCTTCTAGCAATATGTCCAGCCCAACTCCATTTCAATCTTTTAATTTTTTCAATAAGGTCAGTAACACCTGTTTGTTGTCTTACCCATACATTGCGTTTTCGATCTCTTCTTGTTACTCCCAACATACATCTCTCCATACTCCTTTGAGTGGTCTGAAGTCTCTGTATTGCTCTTCTATTAAGTGTCCAAGTCTCAGATCCATAAGTAAGAACTGGTAAAACACATTTGTTAAAAACCATCCTTTTCAAACACATAGGCATATTTCCTTTTAGTATCAAGTTATTTCTACCAAAAGCACTCCTACCAAGTTTAATTCTATGATTAATTTCCTCCATTATGTTTCCATCTGTATTAATAATCTGACCAAGGTATTTGTAACTGTTAACTTCTTCTAATTCTTCATAATCAATCTTTATTTTCATATTTTGAGCAAATCGATTAAACATTATTTTAGTCTTTTTAACATTTATCTTTAGTCCTACTTTTCTACTTTCATCTGCTAACTCCTGCAACATTTCCGGCAGCTCTGAAGCATTATTTGCAAAAACAACTACATCATCTGCGAAATCTAAATGACTTAAATACTCTCCATTTACTTTCACTCCTTTAGTTTCCCATTTTAATTCACAAAATACTTCTTGCAGCACTGCTGTAAAGAGTTTTGGAGATATGGAGTCACCTTGTCTTACACCTTTCTCAATGTTGATTTTTCCAGTATCATTATGTAATCTAATTGTTGCTGTTGCATTTTTATAAATATTCTTTAAAATATGACAATATCCTGGATCTATACCTTGATGATCCAATGCTTTAATCACTGAAGAAATGTGTATAGAATCGAATGCCTTTTCATAATCTACAAATCCAAAACATAATGACAACTCATATTCATTTGTCCTTTCTATGACTTCTCTCAATACCTGGATATGATCTATTGTACTAAAACCACTTTTAAATCCAGCTTGTTCTCTTGGTTGGTGGAAATCCAAAGTTCTGTAGATGACTTGTAATTATCTTGGTAAAAATTTTATATAAAACTGATAAAAGGCTGATAGGTCTGTAATTTCTAATATCTTCTTTATCACCTTTTTTAAATATTAATATTATTACTGCATTCTTCCAATCTTCCGGTACATCTTTATCATTTAGACATTTGGTATATAACTTTGCTAAAATTGTTTCTATTTCTTCACCTGCTTCTTTTAATATATCAATTATAATTCCATCATTTCCTGGAGCCTTTCCTTTCTTCATACACTTAATTGCATGTCTCACTTCTTCATTTAAAATTCTGGGCAATTCGGAAGATGTAATAGATATAGGAGGTACTTGTTCTTTATTACTATATAATTCTTGATAAAAATCTTCTACCAATTTCATGATGTCATCTCTCTTTTTAGTAATAATTACATCTTTTTTTCTTATTGCAGATATAAATTTTCTACCAATACCAAAATGTTGTTTAACATTTTTGAGACTTTTATTTTCTTCTACAGCTTTCCTTGCTATTTCACAGTTATACTTTCTTATATCATTTTCAACTCTTTTTTTCGTACCATTTTACAAAATTCGAGATATTCAATTCTTTTTAATACATCATTTTTGTATATCTTCATATTCCTTCTTTTCTTCATAAATTCTCTAGTCTCAGTAGAAATTTTATTAGTCAATTGCTGCTTTTTTCTACCAGCTATGTTTGTTGCAGTTTTTAAAAGTGTATCAGGTATTTTCATATTAATTTCATTCAAATCTGAATCATGTTCAAAATCTCCTAACACTTGAAACCTATTTGTAAGTTCTAATTTAAATTCATTAGAATGTTTCTGAAGATTAGGAATATCAGCTGTAAATATTGTTTTTCTTAAGAATTTTTGTCTCTCTAGTTTTACATTAACACGTAACTTACACCTTACTAATCGATGATCACTTCCTGTGTTAAATTTATTAAGAACATTACAATCTTGAAATATGTATTTTCTGTTAGTCAAAATATAATCCAATTCTGCTGTACCTTCATTTGGATGCTTCCATGTCCATTTCCTTTTAATATTTTTCTCAAAAAATGAATTCATAATATAAAGTTTGTTTTTTTCTGCAAACTCCACAAGTCTATGTCCTCTCTCATTTCTATTACCATAACCAAAATTACCTACAGCAATTTCATCTTTCATTTGTCTACCAATTTTAGCATTAAAGTCTCCCATAACAATTTTAAAATGTTGTTTACTCTGATCAAAAGCCTTTTGTACATCCATATAAAAATCTTCTACTACTTCATCACTATGAGAACTTGTTGGGGCATAAACCTGAATTATCTGCATTTGGTATCTGCTATTAAGTTGTATAACTAATCTTGCCACTCTGTCCGATACACCATCAATCTCCACAATATTGTTCTTCCACTTTTTATTTATAATGAATCCTACTCCACTTGTATTTCCAATATGGGTGCCTTTATAATAGAGTTTATGTCCACTTTTTAAATCGTTTTTTCTCCTTTTCTTCTAACTTCACAAAGTCCAATAATGTCCCATTTAATATAAGACAGTTCTTCTTCTAATTCTTGCAATCTTCCTTCACTTGAAAGTGATCTGCAGTTGTAAGTACCAACAATACTATTTTTTATATCAAAACTTTATTCATAGTTTTGACTGTGCTGCAGTCATCACCACAGCTACAATATCCAAATATCTAATTATACAATTAATACATTTTATACACATTACATGATTGTATTACATATTTATATACATAATTAAATACACAAATAAAACATACATTTTAACCTGATCATTATAAATAATCATTTCCCATTTTATTACTTTACTCTTAATTAATTTTATTCACATTTATTTTATATTATTTTATTTTTAAATTATTTTAAAAGCTATTATAATTTTAATTTTAAAACAACTTTAACTTTTTACTCTACTATTCAATGCATATTATTGTCTTTTTACTGATATTTTTAATCAACTTCTAAGTTTTTCTTTTTTTATTCTATTTTTTATAATTAACTGTTAACTTTTTCCACATTACAAATTATCTTTTTACATTATAAATTATTCACCTCTTTACAATCCTATTTCTAAAAACCAACTGACAAAATTTTCAAAATTTTTATACATGCTTAACACCTACCTCTCTCTATCATCATTTTTTTCATCTTTATTCTTTTAACCTTTTTCATATTCAAACTATTATTAATAATTGTTTACAAAATTATTGATTAAAAATATACAAGAAAATCTTAATAGGGATTTTGGGAGTAAAGTCAATAATTTTATAAACAATTGTTACTAAGCTAATATAACAATTTTGAAAATTTTGTCATTTGGTTTTTATAAATAGGATTGTAAAGATGTGAGTAATTTGTAATGTAAAAAGGTAATGTGTAATGTGGAAAAAGTTAATAGATAATTATAAAATATATAATAAAAATAAGGAAAGGTTAAGAAGTTAATTAAAAATATAAATAAAAAGACAATAATATGTATTAAATAGTAGAACAAAAAGTTAAAGTTTTTAAAATTAAAAAATTATAATTATAATAAATAGTTTTTAAAATAATTTAAAAATAAAATAATATAAAATAAATATGGATAAAATTAATTAAGAATAAAGTAATAAAATAGCAAATGATTATTTATAATGGTCATGTTAAAATGTATGTTTTATTTATGTCTATAAATATGTTTATAAAATGTATTAATTGTATAATTATATATTCGGATATTGTAGCTTGGATGATGTCTGCAGGACAGCCAAAATTGTAAGAATAAAGTTTTGACATAAAAAATAGTATTGTTGAAGTGTTTAAGAAAGTTATAAATGGTATGATATATATATCACAATTTCCTAAATTTTATGAGTTTACTATACATTTATTTGTTTGTGTTAAAAAATAATAGTCATAAACATCAGTTCTTTTTTATTATTTATTTTATTATATTTTTTCTTGAACATTTTTTAAAATTTATATTATTTAATATATATATATATACAATAGAATCTGGTTCAATGGCCATTTCATGCAATGCATGAATTGTTTAATGTGATTTAATCAATGAATGCTAACTTATATAATGAACATGTTTTGTAAAGCAAGGTTATCCATTTAATTTGCCTAATCAAGATTTTCAGCTTCATTTGTCAAATCCCTCTGATCATAAATATCACTATAATGGTCAACCATTAGATAATTACACTATATATGATATTTGATTTATAAATTTATTTTCTCAGTGACACACACATTAATTAAATTTTAAAATGAAATATACAAACTTGATAAATAGTAAGTAATATTAGAATGCATTAAACTTAAAATTATACAATTTCTTTCATGCACTTTCTATAAACAAATATAGTATAAATTAATAATATTAAACATACATATTAACATTTAAATAAATGTAAGTCAATTTAGTTTAGACTATACAATTAATTTTTCATATAAGTGCAGTATTTTGAGAAATATAAAAAAATCCTACCTTTATGCTTTATTAATATAATGTAAACAATTTAATGCTGAAAATGAAATAGTTAAATCACTGAACACACATGCTATGATGTATGCCAATGTCTGATAGCATGTGCATGTACAAAATGTTTCAGAACATGCATGTGTTCATCTGATATCCTTCTCGCATTTCGTAAGGATTTTATTATTTAGTTTTCTTGTCTGTCTCTGTGTATGTTTAACAATAAAAAGGTCATATTTTAAAAATATAATAATTTTAGCCATGAACTAAAACAATGGAATTAGAAAACTAATATGGAAATCAGGAAAGAAATGAGTTCCAAGTGAAAAAGCAGTAAAACCATCAGAATGTCTAAATAAAAATAAGGATGAAAACAAGATTCAAGCAGTTCACATTATAATATTACTGAATAGGTGGAAACTTATTAATGTGGATTAACAAAACAAATATCAGGTGATAGCATCAATGTAACAATTAAACCTTCAAATTTACACATATATACTAGTGTGTAAAAGTTAAATACTGTACAGTAAATTAATTTTATATATATATTTGCAGTTATATTTTTGATTTTATATTTTTCCTAAGTAGTTGTGTTTTGGATAGTGACTTTGCTCAAGATTGGAATCTAAAATGAAATTTCTCTAAATGCATGAACTTTCAGTGTACTTTTAAACAAGCACATCATTTTGCAAATGTGTTTCTGAAATAAATTATGTTTATTGCATGGATATTGGATACATAAACTATATAAAATATTTTATAAACTTGCGTTTCAGTCTTGTCATTCAAAAGAAAAAGGGAAGATTGGATCCTTTTTTCATTTATTTGCAGAAAAGAAATTTTAAATGATTTATCCATTCACACCCACAAAAGAAGTTTGTCTTTTTTTTTTATCCTTCTGTTTAAAACAAAAAGTAGAGAGAATGCAATCTTTTATTTATTATAAATTTTTTTTTTTTTTAAAAAATATAACTTTTTTAATTACAATATAAAATTGTTAATTATAGAACATGTATTATTTTAAATATTGTGAAAAATATGATTTCAAATAATACACATTTTTTTATATTTAATAAATGATATAGATTTTATAAAAAAACATTTTATGATCACCATTTCTTATGCTTGTTCATAACTGTTATTAAAACAGGCAAAACTCTCCATACAGTAGGGCCTCTCATTGCAAGCCAGATTAATCAATGGATGCCAGAAGGCTTGTGCATAAAATCCCTATCTAGTACCTACTCGTCCAATATCCCCAGACTAATTTCTAGCTTGTGGTCTTCATCAGTGAGGAGCCTTGGATCTGAGAGCACTGCACCTAGATCTTAGGATTTAATGCAACCCTCCAGCACCCACCTTTTATCTCTACTTAACTACAAAACTATGAGAATAAAATTGAAAATACAATAATATTTTCAATCTAAGCTTATTAGCTTATATAGTCATATAGATCTGAACTCTGTTCAGTACCCATACATTTTGACGTCTTTCATTCTTTAATAACCACAGCCACCACTATCCTACTAGGCAGGATTGATATTAAACCACTAAACATCACATGATCACTATTTCTTATGCTTGCTCATAACTATTATTAAAACAGGCAAAACTCTCCATACAGCAGTACCACTAAGTACAAGCCAGTTATCTATATGACTATATAAGCTAATGAACTTAGATTGAAAATATTGTGTTTTCAATTTTATTCTCATAGTTTTGTAGTTAAATAGAGATAAACAGTGGGTGCTGGAGTGTTGCATTATATCCTAAGATATAGGTGCAGTGCTCTCAGATCCAATGCTCCCCACTGATGAAGGCCACAAGCCTGAAAACAGTTTGGGGATATTGGATGAGTAGGCATTAGATAGGGATTTTATGCACAAGCCTTCTGGCATCCATTGATTACTCTGGCTTGTACTAAGTAGCACTACCGTATGGAGAGTTTTGCCTGTTTTAAAAAACATTTTCATTATGGTACTACTCAAAATATGACTATTCAAAGATTAAAATTTTGCTTTAATATGTCACAGCAATAATGGTTTTTACATGAGTTACTCAACAAGTTATGGAACTGCCAGAAGCTGCTTTATCTTAATATTTTTTAAGATTTTTTTTAAATTTTGAGTATAAATATTTGATTAATTATATTAATAAAGTAATTAGCAAAATATTAGAGATTTAATTTTTCACCCACCCTATTTATCATATTTATTTATGAATGAAAAAACAAATTTTAATTTACTCAATGAATTTTGCATTTATAATGAGGTTGAATCTGATTTTTGCCATTATTTTGAGATGCTTCTGTGTATTATAAAAATATTTGGGATTTGATGTTTAATTATCAGCTTGATCAAGTCTTTTGATAAAATGATTGAAATTATTATTGTATGCTATCATATTGATATCAATTCCTAGTGATTATATGAATGGTATTCTGTTTCTAAAAAAAAAAAATTATATAGTTTATGACTACTGTTGAGATATCAGTAATCAATTGTCATTGATCTTCTATATTGTTGCTGCTCAGTATCAATATTAATAATATATTAAGAAATTTAAAAACAAAAATAGAAATAAAATAAAGATTTGAAAAAAGATACAGAATCTCTTATATTATTGAAAAAATAATACATTTGCTTTTTTGGATGCAATTATTCTAAATCTATAGAAAGATAGAAATGAATAAAAATTGTGTTGGAAATATTTTTTTATTATTATTTATTAATCCATTAATCTCATCTTTTACTCTTAGACAAGATAATTTTTATGAATTAATAGAAAATTGATTGTTTTAAATATATAATTGGAAACCGCACATATTACTATTTTTAAATCAATGCTAACGGTTTTTCACTTGAACAGAATCTGGTACTAAAATAATATGTGATAAGTTAAGAGCTTGACATTTACTAACATCTTCATTGAGATATTATGTAAAATTCTGTATAATTATTTTTTTCTGAAAATAAATATCTTTTATAATTATGTATGAAATACTTGTTTTTGGAAATTATTTAAATTGAATATTATATTGTAAATTACATGTTCATTAAAAAAGTATATACTACTGAAGCATTAAAATCTTGAAAGATATTATTTCCTAAATCAAATCTTAATACTGAATGATTATTAATATTGCAGTGCAGATGGCAATTATATTTCTTTGACATACATCAAATTGTATCACTTAAAAATAATAAGATTAAAGAAATTAATATAATTTATGAAATGAGCTATCAGTGATTAAAATAATTTAATATTTAGATGATAATTATAGTATGAAAACATTTTAAAATTGGCAAATTATGAATACAGAATTTTTTAAAAAATAGATTAGTCTGAAAGTTTGTGATGATGGTTTTAGTTGTAATTATATATTGGTCTATTTCCATTATCTACTAATTTTATTGTTTTTAAAAAAATTCAAACTTTATTTAAATTTTTCAAGTACATTTAACTAATTAGGAATAGAGGATCCTCATAGATAAGCATATGGAATTTCTGCTGACTTGCCTTTGACAGAATAGTCTAGTTACCTTAAATTTAATATTCATGAATCTAAAGATCCCTGAATTTGATTCCCATGTTAGTATTGTCACTGGTTAGACAAAACCATCTAAAAAAGAGAATATCACTTGCAATACTATACTGAATTTTTCCAAAAACATTTAACAAACAATAATAAATGATGGAAATAATCAACATAAGCAACTAAAACAATAATTGTTGAAAAATAATTAGTTTCTCAAAATAGGGTTGGGTTCACTTGATATGCTTAAAGTTAAATATTATATATACAGTATATGTCAAATGTTCTTTCTGATTTGTTTGTGGATTAGGGTATGCAAATAGACATTTATGAGAAAAATTAATAGGATTTTCTTAATGACATTTCAATAATATCTCTTATTTTCTGCATTAAAAGAACATTTGGCATCTTTTACCTGTTAAAATATTATATCAATATAAATATATAGTTTTAAATTTAATAAATATTTCAACATAAAAAAAGAGGATCCATTATCTAATTAGAATCTAAAATACTTATTTCACATGGTTCTATATCAGAAGTGTCTTTGTAAGAAATATCTTAAATGTTTTGAATTTTATTTTTAAGATATAAAAGTTTGTTCTTTAATAAAACACTTTTATAACAGGTTTATGGGAAATATTTTGTGGATTAAATTTAATGGTAGGCAAAGGAAATAAAAGTTCAATGGAGGTTATTTAAATAACTTAGGTTTTCAGATGATTGTTATTAAAACAGGCAAAACTCTATACGAAAACCAGAGTAATCAATGGATGCCAGAAGGCTTATGCATAAAATCCACATCTAGTGCCTATTCATCCAATATTCCTAGACTAGTTTCTGGCTTGTGGCCTTCATCAGTGAGGAGCATTGGATCTGAGAGCACTGCACCTAGATCTTAGGATCTAATGCAACTCTCCAGCAGCCACCTTTTATCTCTACTTACCTACAAAACCACGAGTCTTAAATTGAAAACGTCATAATATTTTTAATCCAAACTCATCTTATAGTCATATAGGTCTGAACTCAGTTCAGTATCTATACATTTTGGTGACTTTGGGTTTTTAATAACCATAGCCACCACTATCCTATTAGGCAGAATTTGGTTTTAAGCCAATAAACATCACATGATTACCATTTCCTATGCTTGCTTATAACTGTTATTAAAACTAATAGGATAGTGGTGGTTATAATTATTAAGGAACCAAAGTCACCAAAATGTATAGGTACTGAGCTGAGTTCAGACCTATATGATTATATAAGCTAATGAGCTTGGATTGAAAATATTATGGTGTTTTCAATTTAAGACTCATGATTTTGTAGTTAAGTAGAGATAAAAGGTGGCTGCTGGAGGGTTGCATTAGATCCTAAGGTCTAGGTGCAGTGCTCTCAGATCTAAGGCTCCTCACTGACGAAGGCCACAAGCCAGAAACTAGTCTGGGGATATTGGATGAGTAGACACTAGATGGGGATCTTATGCACAAACTTTCTGGCATCCATTGATTACTCTGGCTTGCACTGAATGGCAGTATGTATAGAAAGTTTTGCCTGTTTTAATAGCAGTTGTAAGCAAGCATAGGAAATGGTGATCATGTGATGATGTGATTGTTTTCACAAATTATACATTGAATTGTAGAAAATGATACAATATATCAGATGGAAACATTAAAATAGAAATAAAGATAAATGCTTTAAAAAGCAATTCAAAAATGGAGGAAACAATAATATAACAAATTATTAGTTTAAATATCTTAATCAAATTACTAATACAAATGGAAACATATTGGTTGAAATTAATGTTAAAGTTGGATAGAATGCTTTTGTTAGCAATAATTTGATATTAAAGGGAAATGCTTATGTGCTTGAACAAGAAGCTTTTAATAAATATATATTTTTAACACTTACTTAAGGATCTGAGGGCAATATTGAAACTCCAGACCACACAGTATGCATGTTAGGATTAGCAATAAGAATCAAAATTAAAATGCATAGGAGAATACTGGCATTGAAAGAATTGAAAGACTAAAGATTCTACTAAAAAGATATTAAAGTCTTAAAATGCATTTCAGAAGATTATAAGAGACTTAAAAAGAGACTATTTATGACATGAATGTAATAAAGTAAATTTTGAGAGATTATGCATTTATAATGCAGGAGTATGAAGCTCAAATGGGCCAGGAGCCTTTTTCAATAAAAGCATACCTCAAGTGGGTTGCAAAAAAAAAAAATGACTAAAAAAAAAGCTACACTAATTAGAATTGAAGAAAAATTAAAGAATGAATATAAATAAATTGAAAAATTGAAAAAAATAATAATTTATTCTACATCATTACAAGGCACATAAAATGTCAGTATAATGATTATGTTAACAAATGAAAAATATTTCTTATTATTAATAAAAATTATGAAATAATATAATTAATAATTTTAAGTAATTGTAATATTTTCATTTTTTATTGACACTTGACTGTTTATTGTTAACTAATTTGTCAAAATTTGGAAGCAAAGATTGAGAGATATATAGTTCATTATGACAGATTGACATTGTTTAGTCTTGATTTGTAGTAGCTTGTTTGGTTATCATTCATATGTAAGAATAAATGTTCACATAAATAGGTACTTTTAAAATAATATAGAATATTTGATGCAATTTTTATTTATTTGCAGATATTTTTGGTCTAAGTAAGTTTATATTTTTTGGAATTTTTCTTTGAAAATGGAATCATTTTGGAAATCAATAATTTTCATTTGAACATAAGAGCTTTTTCAAAATTAAATAAAGAAAAACCTGTAAAAAGTGAAAAAACTTCTTTTTGCTCTTTAAATCACCTATCAAATTATTTTTTAATCTTTTTTATTTTGGAAAAATATTGAGAAAACTGTGTGCATATAGGAAAGTAATTTAGAATATTTTCTTTTAAATTACTTTGAAATTAATTCAATTTGCATCTAAAACCTGTTAATGTATCATACATGTGTGTTATTAACTGATCTTTTCCTTGAAGTTTGACATTTAAATTAGTGAAATATTCTGTAGTATTAATTAAGAATCCTAGATTTTGTAACCATGTCTGATTATTAAGAAATGAAACATCATGATTTTTTTTATTTCTAGATACATTTTCCCTCCTAAAAGTTTAAAAAAAGCTTTTTAGAACTTTCTGACAAGATAACCAATGAATCTTTTGTGTAAGAAAGTAGCCGCTCAAATTTATTTTCCAAATCTAAGAAATTGGTGCTAATTGGGACCTCTGGACTGGATATTCACAATATTTGGGTCATATTTGAATATTGCTGCTCATTTCTAATATTTTAGAATGCATTACCTATTGATAAATAATGTAGTGGAATGATTGCTGTTTTATAATATCTGAATACATTTTCTTTCACTTTTCTGCAAGTCTTAATACAAAACATTAATTTTTACCTAACATAGCTAGAGTCACAGCCATGAACCTGGTCAGAGGAATTTGGTATTTTTTTTAAATGCTTATACAATGTTAAAATTACCTTCTATTAAAATAGTTTTTTAGATGTTAATCATTTCCAGTAATCCTATGATAATATATTGTCATTGCAAGCCCAAAGAATTAGAACAATTTGAGAATACTTTTTATTCAAATACAATTGAAAAGTACTGTATATTTGCAATATTTTCTGCAACTGGTTACACAAATTATCTGCCATTCAGTTATTTTTTTGATCATAGTATTTCTGGACAAAAAATATCTCAAAATATTTGCATAATTTTAGTGCAGATGTTTTTGCTTGCTTTCATTATAAATTACTTAATCAAGGAATTGTCATTATAGGTTTTGCCAATAAATAAGATGATTTCATAAATAGCTCTCACTGTGATTCATTGTCTTTTATAATTTTTGAAAATATTTATTGACTTTGAAGTGAATACTTTGTATTTTTAATTTTTTTTTTCTCAATTTATTCTCATAGCATGAATATTGTTCTTTGTGAATTTTACTAGTGTCTTTTTATATTATGTTTCTTGATGATATTAATTTCCTAATCAGCAATTTTTCTTGTTGTCTTAGAAAATGACTTCTTTGAATATATAAGTATATTATTAGTAATAATTTTTATAAACATGCATTTATATAATTACTTACCACCATTAAAACTGAATTTATTGAATAAAAATGCACAAAATTAAAAACTCACAACACTATTACCAATAAAAATAAAAAGAGAATTCTCTAGCAGCTAGATTACATTGATCATGTCATGGTGTTGTGTTCAGCACACTAATGTAAACTTCAGATCATTGATTGAATATTCAGGCAATTATAAACTTGTGCTTTTTCAGTACATTATGAATTTAAAATGAAAACCCAGATATAGTTTGTAATTGATTAAAATTATTTGAACATTGAAACTGCAATATAAATTTTACATATTATAATTATATCATAACAATCATTGTATTCATATTGCAATTATAAATGTTATTTGAAAATGAATAAAACGAATATTTAAATCAATATTTCTGTTTCAATTTTTCTCGATATAGCAAGTTGCAAAAAAATTTTTTTTACTGGCTCCCAGTTTGATCCCTTGCTTTAATGGATTGATAATGATTTAAAATAATGATATTTGTATAAATATGCACTAACAAATTTGAAAATCATTTGTAATCAAGTTAATATTAACTGATGTTCTCTCAAAAAATCATTGCATTGTACTTTAAATCTGTCTATAATACAAGCTCATGATGCTTTATTTGCAACATATTTGTGACATATTTAAAAATATTTATAGTAGCAATGTTTTTTTTCCTATTTTAATTAGCTGCTTTAGAATTAATAATTTTGAATTAAAATTAGTTTAT
Organism: Epiperipatus broadwayi; assembly: GCA_028023455.1. Classification (NCBI taxonomy): domain Eukaryota; kingdom Metazoa; phylum Onychophora; class Udeonychophora; order Euonychophora; family Peripatidae; genus Epiperipatus; species Epiperipatus broadwayi. Next base: position 1,154,600 of record JAQFVV010006285.1, on the reverse strand, counting down.
GTACATTTTCCCTAATCTTTTCTTAAGAAAAAGCTTATAGAGCCATCTATCAACTGCATATACAAACTTTATGACATGATAATTTATATAAATTTTCCAAATTTTAACTTTAATATTAAAAAGAAATTTTAAAAATTATAATTAATAGCTTTTGTATTATATGATTTATTAAAATATATATATATTACTTTCAAGCATTATCTTACTCCATTTTTCAAACATTATTTAAAATTTTTATGTTTAGATTGACATTTGAATTATTGCAAGTATTCTTTTACTATACTCCTATCAGACAGAATATATTGTAATAGATTAAAAGAAAATAATGATTAATTATTTTGCATACAATAAATTTTATAAATGAATAAGGCTTTGTATGTATGAGTAACAAGACTGCCAGAGATTTTTTTTACAATTTAAACTTACCTAATTCACAATGAAAGTTGTATAATAAAGGAAATGTTTAACAGACTTGATTTTTTTTTTTTTTTGTCAAGCTATTCTGATTGTAAAAGTGATTTTCAGTTTCTAAGATTTAGTTTGTTATTTTGAATACTAAAGGAAGAAAGATGAGAAATGATTATGAAAACATTTGTTATTTTATAATGAAAATCAGTAGTGAGATATTTTTATTTTTTAAATCCCTAAGTTTTTACTTTGATATGAAAAATTATATTAGTTTTTGGGGATATAATTTGATGCTTGAGTATTCAAATGACACTTTACAAATAGTATTTTTATTCACTTAACCAAACTTTTTTTTAAAACTGAAACTTTAATCCAAAAACCGTTAGTTTTATCTATTGCTGTGCTAAACCTCATAGAATAGTTAACAATAATAAAGAAATTCTATATTTGATGTTTTTATTAGCATTTGTTTTTGTACTTCATATAGGTTTTTAATATAAAATTGATGAGTATCAGGTGTGCTATTAGAAAGATTTAGAGAAAGTTAGAGTAGTCAAATAATTTTACCCCTTTCATGATCAAATTTATATGTTCCTAAAATAATTTTGTTAAGTTTTTTTGCTAATGTATTATTACAAGAGAATTTTTTTACTAGATCTAGTCAGATATAATAATTAAAAATCATTATTACATTGGAAATGAAATATTTATAGACATTTGCTTGTAGATATACCATTCATAAAAATTACTCATTATTTTAATGTTTTTTTAATAAATTTCATTAAATAATTTTTTAACTATACACGCTATCTCATATGGCTGACACACTTAATCACACACGTGTGTCAGCAGTATGAGATAGCGTGGATAGTTGGGGGTCATGTGAAAGTCTGAGTTCAAACCCTTATATATTACATATTAGAGTGCAGGTATGAAAAAGCCTGTACTGGAGAAAAAAAGTATATATTAAATAATTTTTTATATATTTGTTTTCTGCTTAAAAGTAAGATGAGATATACAATTGATACTATGACAAAATTGTAATACTTGATACCTATTGGAATAATTTTTTGGTTTTTGCCATTTTATATGAAGAAATTTTATATCTTTCTATTCTTCCAAAAGCATATAAAAGTAAAAAAAATGCAATACGTCAACACAATTTTAATTATATGCTTGTTATTGTTATTTATATTACAATAAAACATTAGACATTATAGTTGTTCTAGACCAGTTCTGTCAAAATTACAGCCTGCAATGAGAGTTTGTGTGGTCTGCCTAGATTTTGATACTGTGATTGATAACTACAAGCATCAAAATTGATATAAGTAATTTAGTAAATCAATCCAAATTATATCTACTGTTTCAATAAAAACTTTTATAAACATTATAACTTTTCTTTTTTATGAAATTCTGGTAAATCTAACTAATTAGAAAATTTCAATAATTATATATATGTGTGTTTATTAGTCCTCGGGTAAATATTTTTTGAATGCAGATTGTGAATTACTTAAGGTTGGATGGTCTTGTTCTAGACAATGCTTTTTTATTATTATATAAAAAGAATACTGTTACTATGAAACCCATGAATTTTAAAACTTCTATTTTTCAACTATTTTTAGATAAGCCATTGTAAAAATATACCCAAATGCTACAATTTAATATTTTCACTCATTCATTAGAAGGTTAGATTATGAATGCCTGTAATACATATTTTTTTAAAAAATGGCAGTTTTATGTTAAAAGATTATTTTCAAAACGAATGAGAACAGAAAAAATAAGGTTGAAGCTTTTTAAAATCCAGTGATTTTTATGATAACATGTATATTGAAAACCATAGTTTTTTTATTAATTATTTATAAGCAATATTTACTATTATATTTAATTTTATTCAATTAATACGATTTTAATTCTTTTTTTTAATTAAGTCTTTCTAAAACAAGTACAGGAATACTTTAATAAAACAAAATATTGGCAACAAAAATGATTTTTATTCCTTACATAATTTAAAAAAAAACTAAAAAAAACATTGATGGTAAAGAATTAAACTATACCAAAAATAAAATTAAAAATATGTCCATTACTTTGCTAAAATATGATTTAATACCTAATTTTTAGTTAATGTTTTAGGAATAAAAAAAATGTAGAGCAATGTGTCTTTTTATAATTAGAAAAAAAAATCTTTGATTGCATATTTAAGTCAATAAAATAAATTAGGAAATGTATATTATGTTGGTGAAATTTATATTTTTTGTTTTATTTTTATTTAAATGTTTTCTAAAATAATAATAATAATAATAATTATAATTTTTTTATTGAAATGTCAGTCTTGCAGCAAAGTTAAAAACAGTATATAACATGAAGTGCATAAAAATAACAATTATTTTTCTTTATTTGCTTTTATTTATTTTTAACAAAATAGATTTGTAGAGTATATCGACCTATACTACTATGATATTCAACAATAAATTGTTACAAGTTACTGATTAATAAACTAGAATTATACTATATTTATTAATAAATAATTATCTTTGTATAGCCAATTTTATAATTAAAACATTAAGAGCTATAACATACAGTAATATTGTGATGCAATTCAATGTGGCTTCTTATTCGAAGTCAGGAATCCCTAAGCCACTATGCTTAGAGAAACTTGTTAGCCACCTTCCCTTCCCTTTCATTCCCCACACTAAGTTTTTCCCATATTCTTATCTATCCTATTGGATGCCATTTCCACAACCTAATCTTTGTCAACTCCATGGCCTTTATATCTAAATCCCCCTTAACTTTTCCCAAACCCAGCATAAAAACCAAGAACCCACTTTCTGTATAATCACTTTGTTTATACTTATTCTTCCACAACTTCTTATATTTTTTCTGCTTGCAGGCATTTAAATTCGATGCCTAATATTTTGTGTTTTCCTTACATAACTTGCAGTCTAAATCACCATATTTTTCCATTTATGTATATATTCCCTTGTTGCTAAAGATCCTGTTCAAGCCTTAAACAGTAAACTACTTTCATTGCTATTATAAATTAATTCTCACCCAATATTCTGTTTACTTCTATATATATTTAAACTTTTTTTACACTCCATATTAGTTCTCCAACTCCCTATTCTTTATTAATGCATCTATTCTTGTATCCCATTCCTTGCAGTTATTACACTCAACATTTCTTCTAACACAATCATCTCACCTTTTGTATAAGTATACTGACATAAATTCTTTATCCAAATCTTCTGCATACAGTACTACATTGTTCACCCATCTTGTTGCCCGCCCTTTACTCTTAACCCAATTAAATATTCTTGGCTGTTCTCTTATTATCCATAAACTGCAATATACCGAACATTTTTATTTTGCTTTTTGCATCTCTCATATAAAAACTTGACTATCTCATTTCTCCTTGAATTGCATCATTTGATATACACACATTTGCATCTAATGCATGTCCTCCTACTTCTCTTCATACTTTTTTTAAGTAATCTAACCCCTTTACTAACACACAAGTTACATTATGCTAATCCTGCTACTGCCACTCCTATACAATTCTAGCTACATCATACTTATTATATGAAAACACTGTTAATTTCTTTATCAGACTCTTTCTTTTCTTTGCTTCATTTATCAAATTTTTTTTCCAATTCATCCAAGCAATTTCTCTGGTTACTTAAGATGATTCCCAAATAGTTATACCTATTCACCACATTTAACTTTATATCCCCCAATAAAAGTTCTTTTTCTTCTCTTTCTTCAGTATTAATTATCATTACTTTGGGTTTTTGTTCACTAAATTTAATCATCTCTTTACTGACCCTTGTGCATGTTTTCAGTATAACATCCATATCTTCCCTATTTTCTGTGCACAAAAAGACATCATCCGCAAACAGAAGACCTGATAGTGTATATATTCCCTTGCCATCTATTAATGGTATCTCTACCCCTCTTCCTAGTCTTTCTATTACTCTCTCCATTTCTCTCAAATACAACAAAAACAAAATAGGTAACATAGGGTATCCTTTCCTTAGTCGCACCCCATTTTTAACTTTAACTGTTTCTATACTCCCTAATTGATATATATAGTAATTATTTTCATACAATCTCATAATAAGATCCACTAAAGCTTTATCCATTCCCAAATTTACTTACCCATAATCTTTTTCTATTTACTCTATCATATGCCTTCTCTATATCTTTATGTCTATTCATATCTATAAATTGTGTAACTACAAATGAATTATCTCCTATACACCTATCCGATCGAAAACCCGCTTGCATTTCTCCCACTATATTATTTTCTTGCTTCCATTTTGTGACTCTTCCATTAATTGATTCCCTTTTCCTTTCCTTAAAAAGTTGCTATAATGGTATTTTATGAATCTCCTATCTTTGAAATTTGAACTTTAAACATTTTTCCTTCAGTTTGAGTAGAATTTTGTTTCTCACTTTTATAATAAAAAAATATCAGCAATATTTTAGGTACAATTTCTACATTAGTAATCAACTTGGAACCTGCTCAGTGATTTTAAAAGGTCCTGAATGGATTGCTGCATAATTAGGTTTATTATTTAAGGACTTCTTTGCTTATCTGTGATGGTGGATATCACAACAGTTATGCAAGAATTTTTTTTATCAGCTTTTGGTAATGTTTGTATATTTAAATGTGTGACCCAAGATCACTCTTCTGTTTTCAATGTGGCTCAGAGATGCCAAAAGATTGGACACCCGAGAGTTAATAAATTTTGTTATTTAATCAATATTACTCATTATAAAAATTGCTACTTCCTCCAAGAGCTGTTTATAAACATTGCCCCCCCCCCCCTTTTTTTTTTTTTTGTAATGAAATTGTTATTCAAGTAGAAAGAATTTTTCAAACAAAGTTGAATGATCCTTAAAATCTTGTATTTTTCTTAGCATAAAATAATTTTGGAAAGTTGAGGTATTAGAAGGGAGGAAAGACTAATTACAGTATAAGGCAATGGTGAAAACTGAAAAATTATATTAGGCTTTTTGATGCAATCTTAAAAAATCAATTGAATTAAACCTAGAGAATATAAAGCTACTAGCTTAATATCTCCTAAAATGATGTATAAAAAAATTTTTTTGCTACAAATTGTATATTTAACAACAAAGCTAACTTTTTTTTAATGATCAAAATGATTTTTTCGTTTTTTCTATGTTTAATTGTATTATTAAATTTTACTTGTTAAATATATTATGTTTGATGCCCATTCTTCTCTAGAAATGCTTTTTTTTTCTTTTTTTGTTTTGTTAATATTTAGCAATATTTTTTCCTATCAAAATTGGATATATTCAGTCTAAAGGAAGACTAAAATTGAAAAAGATGAATAAATTTGGCTTAAAGCTTTGGACATTTTCGGAAATAGAAACAATCATTTTGTAATTAAATGACATATGTAGAAATGTTTGAAGCAAAAAAAAAAAATCATTTTATGACAAATCTTTTAATTTTTACATAAAAATGTAAACTGCAATCAGTAGTAGTAGTATTTAAAAAAAAAAAATTAAATGATTTATAACTGAATATTAAGAAATATTGAATAATAAAGTGTTGCAGTATATTTATTAATTTTTTTATAGTTCACTGCTTTAAATAGCTTTTTATTCAGTATATGTAAACATTTATACATAATAATTTTATAATGATTTATCTTAAATATTTATATGAGAAATTTAAGGGAGATCCTAGAAATTATTTTAAATTGCTAAACTCACAATAATCTTCAATTATATCTTTGATTAAAAAGATGAGTTTGATTTTTAATGATATGTGATTTTAAAAAAATGTATTTATATAGGCAACATTTAAATGCATTTAGAAATGATGTCCCTTTGCTACACAATTCATGCTCCATAATCTGTATTTAATAATTAATGATAATAAAAAACAATATTTCCTACCCTGACAACTCTCTGAGGAGTGCCAAAGCATGAAACCATGGTCAGGGGTTTGGGGAGGGGTTCCTGACAGATATTTTAAGTGCTGGCTCTGGCTAAGCATTTATCACAAAGCTTGTAGAGGAATTGTCGATCCTCATTGTTTATAACTTATAAGCTTCAGAGATAGGGTCATGTGATCTATGACTCTTATTTTGAATATTTCATTCAGTTTAATCTTTTTTGACTTTTAATACTTTTGTCCAGTTAAAAGAAGCTTATTTAATAATTTTAACTAGAAGGAAAAAATATAACAAATTTTGTTCTGCATATTTTATCCTGAAATTAAATATTGTAAAAATCTATAAATTATTTATATTGTCTAAATAAAACATATGCTAAATATTTATTTAAATAGAGTCTATATCTGTCTATCATAAATGATTTAGCCATTAAAAATGCATTTTTTCTAAAATTGATTGTTCCCGAATTCTAGCATTAATATAAATGAATAAAAATAAGTTTTATTTGAAATTTCAAATTTAACATTATTTATATCTTTAAATGGAAAGGTAAACTAGGAATGAAATTTAGTGTAATTTTTTACATCAGAAAGTAGTTGAATAAAAGTTCACATGAAAATTGGAAATATATATATAACTTGAATAAAAAAGAAAATCCGCTATATTATATAAGAGCAAAAAGTTATTTGCTAATAATTTTGCTTGATTAAAATATCCATCTGCCGGCCTTAATATTATTGTTATTTCCCAGAGCATTATTGAAGATTCTTTTAAAAAACTTATACATTTTCTTTTTATATTTGATCTCCAAGTTAAAAGACAGTACAAGAACCATCTTTGTAATTGTGATTAAATTTGAAAATATTTGTTTTTTAAGCTTTTTTTTTCATGTTTAATTATATCATGATATTTTTTATCTATTTTTGTTGACAGGATTATATAGAATTCTACATGTATTATATGGCTAGAGAAATATTAGTTTATTTATTGATAATTTATAAATTTATTTAATTTTTTTTAATAAAAATATTATTACTAGAATTAAAAGTTATTTTGTGCAATTTTAAAGATGTTCTAGAATAGGTAAATGTAGATTGAATAAGAAATGTTAATATGAAATAAAATGGTGGAACAAAGAAAGAAAATGTTGGATACCGAAAAATGATATATATGTATCCAATGAATTGGTAGTACAGTTTCTTGGAATAGCTTATTTATGATCTAAAACATTTTTGCTTATGCAGTTCTTTAATATTATATCCAGATTTCAGTGAGAGGAATATTCAATTATAGTTTTAATTTTTCATTTTTTTTTTACTTATGATTTTCTTTTTTATTATTTGTCATTCCAATTGTTCTGTACCAATTATATGCACATCCGATGGATTGAGAGTTCAGTGTATTTGACATACAACATTAATCTATCATTTTCTTGGAATAGTTTATTTGTGAACTAAGATATCTCAACTTATGGAGTGCTTTAATATCATCGCCAGACTTCATTTCAAGAAATCTTCAATTATAGTCTTAGTTTTTCATTTTTATTAGTTAAATTGATTAGCCTACTTTTTTTTTTGTAATATCGCCTTTTAATAATGAATTTTGTATTTTTCAGAAGTCATTTATTTTATTTTTTCATTTTTCTTATCAAAGACATACATGTTTTGTTTGTCCACTAGTATAAATTTATAGTACTAATTTTTAATTAATTTTTGTATTTTTCAGAAGTCATTTATTTTATTTTTTCATTTTTCTTATCAAAGACATAAACATGTTTTGTTTGTCCACTAGTATAAATTTATAGTACTAATTTTTAATTAATTAAATATCAGTTGTGAATGTTATATATTATCTTTTATAATTTTTTAAAAAATACATTTTTCAATAATTATAAAAGTTATAGAAATATGCTTTATAAATTTTAGATGACAACATTTCAATATCATTATTATTAATCATTCATAAATGACTATTCTGATTTCAGAAGAAAAACTTAATAATAGACATTTGAATTTCAATGTAATATAATAAGAAAGAAAACAAAAAGGAACTACCAGGCTTTAAAAAATAATGGATTTTAATAAGCTTTTTCAAATATCTGTCATAAACTATTCTCTTCCTTTTTTTTTTTTTTTATATCTTTGGGACATTTTACTGATTTCTAATATACTCCTATTTCAAATTAAAAAAAAAAAAAAATTTGTTGCCTAATTTTATTTTAATAGCAACAATTCATTTCACATTATTCTATTTTTGATCTACTTAAGAAAACATGAGAAATACATTTATGCTAGATAACAGTAATAAATTGATTTTCATATTAATTGCTGGATATTGGTTTTTCCTCATTAGGAAACACAATTTTACATTATAGTTATCTAGCTGCAACTCACTGATGAAGATCAATAGCCATAACAAATCTGATTATCACCCTGGCACTATAATCTGATATCCATGTACAGTATGCTTACATCAATGTTTCATAAGTAGATTATAGAAAGGATTTCTGCAGTCAGTGCAAATTAAATATAAGCTTAAAGAGTTATAGTGTTTCTTTATTTGAAATATTAGCACGCAATTAAATTTTGTTAAACCATTCTCTTAAATATTTTTTAACTTCATCATATCATACTTCCCTTGAAAATTTTGATTGTACTTTTTAAAATAGTTTTCTGTATATCTTTATATTTACTTAACTGCTTTTTCGATTTACTAAATTTATTGTGCCTGGATTTTAATAACAGTATCATCAAATTAATATTTGAAAATTTTTCATATTACAAACATTTACATTTAAATGATAATTATAAATAGCAATTATTACCAATGATTTTTAAAATATTTAAAATCAGTTAGTTTGATAAGTTTATTGGTTCTTTAAAATGCACTTTATTTCTTCCACTGATAATAAGCTTAAAATTGTATTGTAATGGTATAATTTGTTTATAGTATTGGTAGGGGTGGTATTCAAGTAGTAGATTTTGCATGTTTCCCTTGAAAATATTAATCTGCTATCCTATGCTACCAGTTGTAATTCAAAAAATGCATTAGGCATATGTCGAGGGTTTGTTACATTTTAAATGAATAACTGCTGAAGTTTATCATATATATCATGAGGAATCTACAATGACTAAAAACCCTTGTAGATAAATGATGTGATAAAAGAAATTTCATATTGTCATATAAATTAGACAAGCTTGTTTGCTATCAACATACAACAAATCCTCAATATATCATTTTTCAAATGATAACATTAAAAATTTATAGTTATAAACAGTTAAATTAATTTTTAAATACATTTAAGTTAACTGATAGCTTTAAGTACAATTTAGATATAATTAAAATTATTCATTTATTTTCAAAATAATGCATTGGTAGAATGGCAAATTCTGAAAATGAAGATCAGCATTGTCATTTCCAGTGCTCTAACGATTTATGAATTCTCAAACAATAAATCATATAATTATTTTTATTATATATAATTTTAATATCATAGTACAAAAAATGGGATTAATAATTATTATAATGATTAGATGCAGTATAGGATTTATAAGAATTTTATTTTTAAAAATAATTTTATTTATATTATTATTTAATTTTATATAATAAAAAAATCACTACTTATAGAACAGAAAAATCTAGTATTGACATTTAGTTTGTACAAACTTTGACTCTTCTCATTGGTTCAAATAGTAACAATAACTAATTTAATCAGTAAGCAATCACATTCTAGTTCAAAACAAAAAATCATTGTGATTGGGGGTGGGGGGTGGGAGTAGAGCAGGGGACCCCAACCTTTTTGCACTTAAGAGCACATTCTATAATACTGGCCAGGTGGCAGGCACCATTTATTTTTTCAACCAGATAGCGGGTACCATTTATTTTTCCAACCAGATAGCGGGCACCATTTATTTTTTCAATGTAAATTTATAGTTCGATATTGTTAATAATATACATATAATGTACAAAAAAATATTTATTTCAAAAATAAAATTTTATAATTAAAGTTTGTATTTTTACGCTGTAAAAGTATAGTATATCCTACAATTTGATTACAATATAATACAATAATTTATAAGAAATTAAAAAAATTAAATTTATTTGTATCAGATAAATAATTTTTTATCGTGTTCGGATAGTGGCGGGCACACATAAAATGGTCTGTGGGTGCCATGGTGCTCACGGGCATAGGGTTGGGGACCCTACTCGATTCTTTGTTTTAACTCTGAGAATAATATTGCAGCTGATTTTGAAAAATGTAAATTATTTTTTGACCATTGGACTTTTTTTTTAATGTTTCTAACTAGGATCCTAGATATAAAAGAAATTTGGAAAGAAATTATTAGCAGTGAAATCATAAAAATGAGTTGAGAAAATTGTATGATTATTTTAAATAATGATATTGAATGTAAGTTATTTTCAAATATTAATTATATTTATATTGTGTAATTCTTGCTATGTGAATCCAAATATTATTTACCGTTTTGGATGAAACTACAATGCTGGATGAAACTACAATGCACATAAATAGAAGCAAATTGCTTTCAATGAATCAAATGAAATAACAGAGAGCTAAGAATTATTTCAAATTATATACAAAAAAAATTATGTGAGGAAAATATCAGGATAATGATTTGTCAATAATTGCAACAATAAAATAGTAAGTTGAGGAATGGAGAATCTGGAAAAATAATGGTACTTATATTGATTCCAGGACATAAAAAAAAGATGAAATATGTGGAAAAATGAAACATGCAGAAGTGATGGATTGAACTACAGTTTTTTTTTTTTTATATATAAAATAAACATATTACAAGAAAATGTAGTTAATCAAAGAATGGAAAAATTAAAAAAAAGTATTTTGTATATTGTTAATAATTATTTTTTAGATTAAAAAAAAAAACAAATTCTCAAGCTAATGTGAAAATCTGAAAACATTTAACTGGCTAAGTACAAAAAGCTGACTTCTGAATTGATAGTGAAAATAGAAAAGTTATAGATGACTTTTGACATGTGTAGCAAAAGAACTAAATGCCATATAATACATTAAACATGAATCAATTAGTTCTCTTTGATGAAAGGTTATAGATGATTTGTCTTTGGTAACAAAAGATCAATATGTTAAAAAATATAGTAATAAAGGTTCTACTGAAATAGGTGCAAAACATTAGGATATCTTTTTAAAAGTAAAAGCCTAAATATAGCTTGAAAAGTTTTCAAATCTAAATTATCACTAAAAATATTAGAATTATTTAATCTATAGTATTCTTTATGAGAATTAGAAGTGAGAAAATTGTTAATAATGATTTTTTTTAAAGATAACCATGGATTGCAAGAAAATAGCTGGAATTGTAATATGGTTAAGCATCAAGTTTCAATTGAAGCTTATATGACTACTTTGAAATTGGCCTGACGAACATATTAGATAACATATTTATTGAAAAAGTAGATAATGTTTTATAATGAAGATAAACAATTAATGAGTGTGATATGCTGGGGAAATGTTTATGGATGTCTATGAAATTATATTAATTTGATATAACAAATCTATGTGTGTTGTATATTTTTCTAACATATTTAAGATTCTGCAGATTTCTAAATTACTTCCTTTTTCTTTTTTTAATACAATTGCTTAGAATAATAAATCTTTTGTTTAAAAAAAGAAGAAAAAAAAGTTAATTTTTATTATTATATTTTTTTTTTTTGTAAATTATTTTTATAATATTAGTTATAAAAAATAGTTATAGTTGAGTAATTTTTAATAAATTTAATTATATTTTCTAAAAATAAAATATAAAAATATTCTTAATAAATGAGAAAAATCCTATTCCTTAATTGCATAAATCAATTCAATTTTATTAAAATCAAGATTATAAATCCTATTTTGCCTTTTTGAATGTTAAAATAATATTAATAATTTTTTTTTGATTTTTAAGAATATAGTTTTTTCCCAGATATATCTTCTATTTTTTATTTGCTTTTTAAACAGAAAGGGCATTAATAAAAGAACTTTAAAAACTAAATAGAATGCAACATTTTTAAAAAAAATAATTTATTACTATTAAAGTTGTAATACTGATATTAAATTGAATGTACGAATGTGTGTGTACATACAAGAATCTGACTTAAATGTGGACTTTCTTAAACTCATCCTGATATATATAAAGTGCTCAAAATTAAAAAAAAAGAAAATGCAAAAATCAATACAGACTTCAATACAAGCCTGAATCAGTCCTTATTTATCTCATGCTTTGTGAATATGTTTTGTGATTTTTTGTAATGCTTATTTTCATTTGATAAAAAAATATTTTCATATTCTGCACTATGCTGATGTTTTACATACTACTGAATGAAAAATTGACTTATGTTAAAATTTACTTGCCTTAAGGTGTAAAAAGTTCAACTTAAATAAGATTTTGCAGAAAGTAGAGGACTGTCTGTATGTTGCATGAAAAGTGTTTAATCCACTTTGTAAAAAGTCTATCTTACACTTCATTTATATTTCAAGTAATATTTTTATGGTCTAAACAGTAGTGAAACTTTGGCTTTCTTGTTCTTTGAAAAGAAGTATAACAATTGTTTTAAACTTATAAGAACTTGAATTTCATGTTTCAAAGATACTTTATTCATTCTTTGTACAGAAAAACATTAGTTACACTTATTTACTTTTTTTTTTTTTACAAAATTAATTAAATCATAGACACTACATACAACAAATCAATCAAAAAACAAACTATTATTGAGGCAAGGGTGTCATGCTACAGTTTTGAAGATTGAGAGAATCTCGACCCGGTTTCTATATACACCTTGTAATCGGAAACTTTTCTATCCCTCTCTTTTATTGTTTCTAACTTATTTCTATATGCAATTAGTAGTCTTGTTGAATTGTTTTCATAGACACATATGCATCTTGTGCACCATATACCATAGAGAACAAAGATATTAGCACATACATTCAAAAAAAGACTTTACCAAATTCCTTAAACATATATCCAATATTTATATTTTTATTCTTAAATATGACTGGTATTTCTGCCCTGATCTGGTCAAAGCTGGGACATGAGAAATACATGTGAGATTGGGTTTCGGACTCCCTTTTACAAAGACCACAGCAATCATCTATTGATTGAATCTGTCTTTTATATTTGTAAAAAAAATTTGGTAGGTAATGCTTCTAAGTTGATCTTAACCAGAAAATCAAAGAATTTAGGCTCAAGTGACCAATATCTAAATTTATGACGTAGTTGTTTATTGTAAGTTCAAGTATAGACTTTTCATGAATTTTTGTGGCTGGGGAAAGTAATAAATATACTTCCCAATATTGATATTTACCCTTTGGGGGAATATAGACAAGATTTTGTATTTCTAGGACTAAGTCTCTAATGGCCTTTAAATATCCTGTAAGTGGAGGTGGTCTATCTGTAGGTGTGATTTTAAATGCTATTTCCAGGTAAGGAAACATCTCAGTACATCTTGAGATGATATTAAGTGATTTTTGTATTTCAAATACTTTTATTGAATGTAGACCCAGGCCATTGCTTGCCAATGGACACTGGAGCTTTCTGATTGAGATTGATGAAATCCTTCTACCCCAGAGAAGTTTTCTCAGTAGTGTATGACTATGGTTAATAAATTTCTTTGTAAATTTTATTATTGGTGTATAATATATCATTCTAGTCACAATTAGCATGTTGTATAATGAAACTTTGGCATATAGAGAAAGATAAGCTTTTGTTAGGGAGTTAATTATATGTTCTATTTTATCTGTTAGTTGGTTTTGAATACTTGTTCTCATTTGTGTAGGATTTAAGTAAAAAGGAAAACCTAAAAAAAGGCTGGGTTTTCCTTTAAAATGTTCTATAATATTGTGTCCTGTGTAAATTTGCCATGCACTTGATTTTTCCATATTAAACATGAGTTTGAATTTGTCAGTGTATTGTTTTAGCAATTTTATTACAAGTGGAATTTGTTTTCTGGATGATAAGAAAATTGCAATATCATCCATGTAAGCAACACACTTAATACTGGTGTTTAAGTCTGGGATATATATGCCTGTCATTTCTTTTTGATGGCTGCTGGTAAATGGTTTATGTATATTGAGAAGTGCGCTCAGTGATAAACCTTGAGGTATAGAACAATTGGGGATAGTAGGCGGTGATGTTCGCCCATTTATAGTTACATGTATGTCCCTGTTCTCATGCAGATTTGTCAAGACATAAAGGTAAGCTTTAGGTATATTCATTTCAGCTAGAGTGTTAATCAGAATGTCAATAGGAACTGTATCAAATGCAGATTTAATATCCAGCTGAATCACAACAGGACCATATTTTTTCTTTACTCTAACTATGTCAATAACAGTTCTAAATATAAAGGCTGCTTGATTAGTGGATGAGCCCTTTTTTGCAAATTGGCATTTAGAGAGCATAGGTAAAATGTATGGCTCCATTCTATTTTTTAGAACAGCCTCCAATACCTTGATCCCCAATGGACTCATTGAAATTGGTCTTAGTTTTTCTATGGTTGATATCTTTTCTTTTCTTTTAAAGAAAGGTACTAGAGATATAGGATATAAATGTTGTATTGTGTATATTTCTTTTGATAGGAAGTTTGCTAGATTTGCTAGGTAATTGAAGGTAACGAAATTTAAATGTCGATATACAAAGTGAGGTAGCCCATGAAGGTTGGGATGGCAAGATTCAGCTATGGACTCCAGTTTCCTTGTAAATTTATTTGGGAAAAATTTTATCATCTTTTTTTGACTCACCGAAACGCTTTTTTGCAAGGTTATAAGAGTTGCTAGATTACAACCTATCCCTATAGTACAAGTAGGCCAGTTCCAGCATATAAATCCCACTAACTGTCCCTGTTTGTGTTTGGATGGCTGTTGGCACTGTGATTGAAGGAGGGTGACCCAAGGCCCATCTGATATAGTTTCTAGACCATGTATGAGTTTGTCCAATAAACATTCTCTTCTTTATTGCTAGATATTCTTTGAGTGATGATTCTGTTCCTTTATATAAATTTTTAAGGTTTTTTAAATTTTTGTTGTTCATTTACAGGAGATGGAATCTGTATAATATTTTTGTAGATTTTTTCCATTAGTGCCAATAGGCCTGTTGGTTATGGTGTGGCTCTGGTAATATGGTAAATCTTGTTTGATAATATGCTTACATATGCTATCCAGGCTTGCGCTGGATCCATATCAATCTTACTCAACTTATTTAAATATATATAAATTTCTGAAAACAGAAACTCAGGTGTTCTAGCTGGTAGTAATATGAAATACAGGTCAATTTTAGTGACGTGTTATGTTTGATGAATAGATAGGGAATAAAACATGAGATCAATTAGTGAAGAATGTCTTTCATTATTAAAGAAAATGGTACTATTTGGCAAAAAATCTTCCCCACTCATCAGTGGGAAAGGAAAAAAGATGTAACCACTTTTTAACAAATTTTTCATATGACAAAGTAAAATACTCGTAAGTATGCATGGGTAGGGGAAAAGCCAAGCATAGAATTTAATGTGAGGATTAGCCTGTTCATTGTTGTAGATCCGGGAGGAATATATACAAAAATTAGATCTAGTACCATGGCTTTATGTCACAATGAAATAATAGTAAAGTGTTAATCAATATATCGAATTTTAAAAGGGCTAAGATTATCTGTAATAATCCCTGTACCTGAAGAGAGAGAGTTGGAAGATTTAGAGAAAGCTATATAACCTTTATTTATAAAGTAAACAGAAGGGCCAATATGTGAATCATTATACATTTTGGTTTCAAGTAGACCTGTTAGATGCAGATGGGCAATATCATATCATTGTTTCAATTGATAAATTCTATTAGTGGAGTTAAGACCCCCTAATGTTTAAAGATGCAATTTTTATCTTCATTAACATCTATTATCAAACGTACCACTTCTTAAACCAAAAACACAAAAAATTACAACTAACTAGAGATAAACAGTACCAGGATAAAAACGAAAAACTAATTACTTAGCAACAAGCACATTCCAATTATCTTCTAATTATCAACTGTTTTTGAATGACCTACATTCTCTGTTAAGTTATTAGCAGTTATAATGGAAGAATCTATGATCTTATTTAATTTATCCGAGCACAACTCGCCTCCACAAAATTATTTTCATCAACAGGAATTATAGAGTCAGTGTGTTCATTACTGATATTGATTTTAACTTTTTTTGCAATGTCTATCATATCATTGACTTCTGCATCAATATCATTATCTTTTGCCTATTCTTTATTCTCTCTTCTCTTACATAGTGGCCACCAGGCATCAGTTTGTTGGATACCTTTGAATTTCCTTTTATCAGCATATATTGTGAAAGCGATTCTATCATCTCTGGAGTTGTTTTGTTTAAAATATTAAATTGAGATTCTGATTGTTCAATACCAGAACTAATTATGTTATTGACGGATGAGAATGCTAGCATTGTGGAAGATTTCCTTTATTGTATTTCTGGTTTATTGTTCAATAGTAAATAGACTTGATGGCTCTTTCAGCTTCTGCAATTTGTTCTATTTGAGAGATATTATATAATGAATTTTCAAGTAAGTCATTTTTATATTAGACATTGATGCAATGGAGTCATTTTTATTTTACATTGGGTACAATGGATTTTAGGACAAACGTTGATTAGATGTCCACGCTCTTTGCAATGATAACATTGAGGCTTTATTTCTTTTATCATCAAACACAATGTTGCCTCCTGATCGGTTATTTAAGAGGGAATGTCTTTTGGTTCTACATTCTTATGTAGCTTAACTCTAAATGAGAAAGGGTTTCTGTATATTGGTACCTGTGTATTTGGGAGCAGATTTGGCTGAAATTGAAGAACTGTCCCAATTGGCTTCATTAATTTAACAAAGTCTTCACTTTTGTAGTTTAAGTAGGCATTCTTCAGTGTACCATTTATAATGTGATATCTATTCGGGTTTACTACTACTAATGTGTAGCGATCCAAGATTCTGATTTCTTTTTGAAAACTATCCTCTAACTCTTGTGTTTTAAATTCCAGCACAATGTTTCTAGGATTTGGATGATCAGCTCTACAATGAATCGATTCCCATAAGTTTTTGGCTGTGAGTAAATTGAATAATTTATCTTTCAGGAATCTAAATAGGCTACAAAAATGATCTGTAATCGCATTTTGATTATAGATTTTCCAATGAAAAAACATTTGAATGAATTATATAATTCTTTCAGTATCGTTCTGTTAAAGGCTTCAGAGACCTTTTTTAATGATTCATCATTCCATGTCTCTTTTGACTCTCGTAATCCATAGTCCGATGTTGCTGTGAGTAAATCCAATTTAATCAGATCATTTGCTGTGAATCGATGGAATCTTTGTATGTTTTTATTTTTGCTGCTATTATTTGCTATGTTACCTACTCTATATGATTGCTCCTGCACTTTTTTTTTTGCTACTTGTGTATATTTCACTATGCGTGCCATCCATTGCCATGGTCATTTTGTGCTCATCTTGCTAATCTAGAGAGGTTTTTAATTTCAAACTATCCTTTTTATGTTTAATAAATTGACTATAAACTTATAGTAAGCATAAACTTATATTACAATTTCAAAAAAAAGAAAGAAAAAATAACACTCAACAATATGACTTGACTTCTATACTATGTATACAGCGCCATACGAAGAACTTGAATTTTAATATTGAAAGTTTATGATCAACAATGACTACTAAGAAACTTTGCTTAGAAAGGAAAATTATTTGGCAAAATATGCATAATCACTTATTTTGCTAGTCTAACTTTAAAAATAAAAATATTTAAATTCTCAAAATAAAAAAAAAACATACAAAATCATAAGGAATAATAGTTTTTTATGCTGATTTTTTTGTACAACTGTTTTTAAATTGGAAAGTACTTTTGTAGTTCTCCTTTTTGGGATAGGTCATAAAATTGATTTTACTGTAAATTCTTTGTCAAATTTGTTAAGAAACATTTTTGATAAAACCACTTCATATAAATAAATCTTTTTAGAAACTAATTATTTTGTAATTAAAATAAAAGAAATTTTACTTTCCAGAATCAAGTTTTCTATCTTTTGGTCATTATTTTTAAACATTCATAATTGCCTCTTCCTCCCCTCTGAATTATTTAAGATCTGTTCTCATTTTTTATTATCTATTGAGCAGAATTTTACTGTGAATAAATTGTGGTTGATATGCTAACATTAATATTCATTCAGGTGATTTCTCATAACACAAAAACACTTAATACAAATACTGTTTAATTCCATAAAATTGTTATCTTGGATTCAGATGTTGTTTCATTCCTATGACTTTACTTTTTTCATCCAAGATGTTTTATTATACTATAAATTTTAACTATACTTACCTTTTCTTTGTGATTTTTTTTATCATTACATTTATTTCCTTACAAGTCTCATTCACTTTTACTTTTTTTTTAAAAAAAAAATTATTTTATTTATATTTTTCATATTTTCTCTATCATTGTTTTAATTATCAAAACATTTTTGCTTTTCTACTTGTGTCACAATCTATCACCTGTAGCTTCCTATAAGTTTTTTTTAATACCTACCAAATTTCATTTGAATTTACATAATAGTTTTTCTCATGTTTTCTTTTTAATTTACCAATAGCCCATTATTCTCTTAAAAGAATTAAAACATTTTAAAATAGAATATTCTGATAATCATTTAAGTTGTTTTTTTTTTTTTCAAAATAAATTTTTTTTTTATAGTTATAAATTGAAAGTATGTTCAAATATTATTATATTTTTTACTATATATAGAACTTATTTTTCTCATTCTATTTTTTTTATTTTAATGTTATTGTCTCTTCTCTGAGATCTTTTTCTTATTCGCTTTTAATCCCCCTGTCCCCTTACACTCTTTATTCACTTAAATTAGTACAAGACTCAGCCATCATGAATCAAGCCACTGATCTTTTTCATTCATTGTATTACAATGTTATTCTGCATTTGTGCATCCATTTTTCATTCTCAAATCATATGTTCAACAATTCTAATTACAATCTTTTTTTAAATATATATTATTCATTTTCTCATTGATTTTTTTTTCTAGGTTAAAGTGGCCATATTCATTAATATGTGATGAGTGAGCTATATTTTCACATTAAAAATTCTTTAGACATTGCATGCTTTTTTAAAAAGAAGTGCACAATCATTTGTATATTATGTCAACATTATTTGTTTATTATACATGCAGAAATGATCAGTGAAGCTATTATTTGTGCAGTGTACTTCAATCACTAATATAATTCTCAGATTTATTGTAATGCTTATTGAGTACTAGTAATATTAATATATCCTTACTATTCAAAGTGCACATTAATAATTAGTTTGATTATCTAAGATAATTAATGATTGCTTTGGTACTTTTGTTTTTAATCTACTTTTTGATGAATGACATTGCCTGTATAATTAATTTTAGGCGTTACTGTCACCATTGTCATATGTAATTGCTTATATACAAATAAATTTTTTTTGTTAGCAAGAGGATGTTGTAAAAGCTATCCTTTCCATAGAAATTTCATTATTGTTAAAAAAAAAAAATCTTTGATTTGGCTTTGATATGGGAGTATATATATATGTTGTTGTTGTTGTTAGTTGTTGTTACATTATTTATTTCAATTATTATTATTATTATTTTTTTGGTATATGCATTTATTTATGATTGTGGGATTTAAATGGTAGTGATTATATAAATATATATGTATGTGTATATAGATTTTACTAAGATATTGGTTTGTGTTTAATAACCAGTTCGCTATCCTTGACGCCATATTGAATTTTTAAAAAACTGACTTGAGTCACAATTTTCACAATAACTTCAGTTTTCATAATGTTAGAGCAAAAAGCTTTATATTGATAGAAACTAGAAAAACTAATGAAAGCAATAAGGCTAAGATAAATAGTGATAACCATTTAAAAAATAAGGAAAAAAGGAAAGTTCAACATCCAATATAATTATTACTTTATTGTTTGTTCATAATTTCTATTTATCATTAACTAAGTTTAAACTACATTTTCATTGATAATTTCTTTGTATTCCTCACAAAATTATCTTTCAAACCATATATAACACTTTTTACCTGAGATAATCCATAGCTTTAGAATCTCCAAAAGTATTCGCGCATGAATTCTTCATTTTTATCTTATACTCCAAAGGTGACAAATCTCAAAGGTGTCAGTAAGAAAAAGGTTCATCTTAATAAAAGACACAAAACAAATCATTTCCAGGAGATGGATATGCATTTATCATCATAGCAATTGGCTTCTTGTCTATCTAAAACTAGAAATTGTAGGTTAGTGTCTGTATTACTAATAAAATGAGTTTCATCCCTTCATTTTTTTTTTTTTTGTACATCAGTGATGTTTACATTTTTTATGCACACCAGTGATTCTATCTTGTTATATGTATTGTCCCATATAGATATAATTTATTTGCATATAGCTTATTTGCTAGCTATAGAATTGAAAATAATGTGATGCAAGATGTGGCAAAACTACTGACACCATAGCATAAGTACCAAGTCATAGGCAAAAATCAGAATTTGATTCTTTGTCTGCATACAATTTCCTATGGTATATACATAATTATTGTGGTTATCTCCACACCCACACCATTTGAAATCTTTCTTTGTTGGTTACAAGTGTTTATATTTTCACATGGTACTATGCCCAGTAAATTTTGTGATTGCTTTGTCAACTGCAAAATTTCTGTATATTTGATAATCAGTCCTACAATTTACATTGTACTGCTCTATAATACCTTAATTTTATATATATTGTAATGGTCAGAATCGTGTGTTCAGCCAACAAGATTTAGAGACCTAGCAAAAGTACATCAAACCCAGCATGTTCGGGATATGATAGTCGCAGAACAATACTAAGCTTTAACTTATTTGCCAGTGCTCTAAAATCTCCACTATCCGACCAACACTTCTAATGCGACTAATAGTAATAATTTTCTTTCAGTCCCGGTGATCAGAGTGCAACAAGGACTCTACGGATTCAAACTCAGCCTCAGTCATTAATTAGTTACTAAATTAATTGATCAGATATTCACCAGCTCCCATAAGAACCTAATACTTTGACAATGCTTAGAATACCATTTTTTTATATACTTCTAAGGGTTTTGAGTAGATTCATAAATCACTTAACTAAGTGTGGATATAGTTGGGTGGATATGGTGAACCAGGGAAAGACACCACCAATGTATAAACATAATTATACATAATTTATTAAGAAGAAATTCAATAAGATATAGGATAACAATGATATTATTTGGATCTCATTATGATCTTGTATGAGCATTACAAATGAACTAGCAATTAATAATCACAACAATATTTAAATATCAGTATGACACATGAATGAGCACTACAAAGGAACTGTGTTAATAATAACAACAATATTTGGGTATCAGTATGATATGTATATGAGCATTACAAACAAACTGTTACTAATGATAACATTTGTGCATCAGTATGATACGTGTATGAGCATTACAAATGAACTAAAAGTTAATAACAACAATATTTAGATATCAGTGTAATACGTGTATGAGCATTACAAAAGAACTATATGTTGATAATGATAACATTTGTGTATCAGTATGATACATTGTACCGGTCAGTTTGCATAATTCATACAACCAGACTTGGAATTCTAGCCTGAGTACCTTGAGTTTGTCAGGGACACTCTCTAACTCTGCCCTACAGGTTCAAACCTAAGTCTCTTTACTTATGATTAGCAATACTGATGATACAAGTCATATTTAATTATTTCCGACTGGCAGCTCAACGGTAAAACAAAAAGACTCTAATCAGGCAACTGGCCAGATCTATATAATAGTTATTGATAATAAATTGTTTATGTCTTTGGGGTACGTATAAACCTAATGTGTATAGATATATGTGTGTGGGAAAGCATAATCAATAGTATAGGCAATGACTCCAGAGTAAGATTTTAAATATATTTAATAATATGCTTATTATGCGTTAATAGATATATATTACATATGAATATTAGCCTCACATTATAACATTTACATTTTCATAGTTTTATACGTATATTAAAAACAAGTATATTATAATCTTTAAATACATTTATTTACATTGACGGTCTTATATGTGTATTTGAACAGATATACTTTTATTCAATGCACTTATTAGCAGTGCGGTTCTATACATATATTTAAACAGATATACCTTTATTCAATACATTTATGAATAGTGCGGTTTTACATATATATTTAAACAGATATGATTTTATTAAATACATTTATGAATAGTGCGATTTCATTGGTATGCCACTAATTCTTTATTATTGCATTAATGGAGTAAACATGGATTATAGTAAGTGAATAGTACGCTAATTATTATCAGACTAATATTACAAACAAATACATATAAGTTTTATGAACAATCACTTAACCTGGGAATAGATGATCAACATTTTGTATACGCAATTAGTGTATTGCGTTAGGACACTATACATCAATAAAGATTTGATATTTCAGATGGAACGTAAGGGAAGGGTATACTGAGCATTTTAATTATCCAGAATCGGATACTAAAGCATTAATTTATAGATTTAAATATAAAATTCAGCTATAACATTTAAATACGTGTACTTCAGCTCAAGTGATCACAACGTCAAACTATAGAATGGTATAGGCAGGATTTAATAAAGAAAGAATAAGATAGGGTAATAGCGGTGCTAATGTGCAGGCTATTTTGGATATTAACAAAATTCATTTATGAGATATGATGCTGTGCTTATGAGAGTAATGAATGGAAGTGCGATTTTTGTTTTGCATTATATGAGACCGACTTGCTACACTCCAAATTTATGGAGATTGGTCACTGGAACAAAGAAATATTCAGCCTGATTGGGATCGCACTGATGGTGCAAAAATCCCATTATTAATCAGTTCCAGGGTCTTATTCCCCTATCATGGACTGGAAGCGACCAATAAATGGCTCGGGACTTTCCCAATGCCTACATTGGATGAATAGCACACAATTAAGAAATAGACTGGCATTAGCAATGCTTGGACAATATATATAACCATTATTTCTGGTGCTTAAAGTTAACCCAAGGTATTAATTATTTTTTTCTTGACGGTATGATCAAATTATTTAAGCTTACTTATTTAGAGATAATGAACATTATGATATGTATTTGAAAGCTAATTTTTCATTTTAGTAGTTTTCTTTCTATTAATAAATTTAAATTATAGAGTTCAATTCTCCCCCACCCTACACCATCTAACTTTGATTTTAACAGTACTTTGGATTTGACACAAAGTGATAGACAAAATTTTAAGAGCATTCATTTAATGACTTACCTGGCTGAGAATATTTAGGCGATTTTTAAACATAAAATGACATATGAAACATATATATAATCTTTACCTTTTTAATTTCCCCAAGTCTGCGATTTTAAATCATTTACTTTTTTTTTTATTAATTTGGGAAATATTTTCCCCCTCCATCAGACCGCAATAATACTATGAAAAATCACATTTTAAAACTTTGCAACTCGGCAAATGTACAACTTTATAATAAACAACTTAATTAATTACCTTCTTTTTTAAATAACAGGAGACTTTGCTAAATTTAAACACATTTGCAGAATTGGGGAATAAATTAATGGCATATTATTTGAACGAAATAAAAAGAAATACATATTATAATTAGATAGAAAATCAATACCGCACCATTTTAAAATAAGAATTTTGCAAGGCTAATAGAGAATTATGTGATTAGTTTATAAAGAATCATGGAAAGTGGATTAAGATTACTACATAGGTAAGTTTTTTTTATAAAAATGTGCATTTAGTTTACATTAAATTTTAGTTACAATGAATCCGAGAAGCATTTCCATAGAGAGTGGCTCAGGAACGGCCAAAGGAAAGGCGTGATGGTTTATTCCTCAGTCATGTCTATGGTAATGGATGGCATGAAATCATTTAAACAAGCTCTTTCTCAAAAAATCCAATGCTTCAGACTAAGCTAAAAACAAAGCAGATTCAGATTTTGATTTTTGATTATCTGATCCCTTATCAATCTAATTTTTGCATTATTTATACGATTCCTTGGAATGTTGCAATGCACTTCAAACTTGTGGCCTGAAGCGATGTATAATTTTGGTACAATAGCTAATTTTCTATAGCAAGCCCACTTTTGTTTCATAAGGAATTAAAGATAATGCAGTCGGTCTGAAAAATTCTTAACGATTGTTTTACATTCTATTTTAATATTTGTAAAGATCGCTGAGATAGATTAATTATAAGTTAATGGAAAAGTGACTTTTATTCATAGCACTTTTGATTTATTTGACTTATACCAATTAATCCCCCCCCCCTTTTCTTTGTTTTAAATTTTATGGTAATGTTTCTAGAAATTCCCAACTGATTGCGTTATCTTGTACTGCCACGATGAATAAAATATATAAAACTTTACATACATATTTTCAATTAATTCATATATATATATATTATTATTAAACATTACAAGCATAAAGCTAAACTAGTCAATATAAAATCAAAACTACCCCAAATCCAAAATTAAACCAGACCAGCATAAAAATAATATTAAAACACAACCTAAGGTTTCACTGCTACAAGCAGACTTCTCAAGTGTAAAGAACTACAAAAACTACACAATATATATAATATTAAAAACTACCCACAAATCCATTCACTTCCCATCCACCCTTAATATTAAAAGAACTCTTAAATAAGTTAATTGCTTCAGAATAATAAATTTTCAATAATAAAGACTCTTTAATTCTTCTTTTGATTTCATTTCTCTCAAAGAAAACAACCTTAGCTTCATCAAAATCAATAGTGTGGCCTGTATCTTTTTCATGGACATACAAAGCAGAACTAAGATATCTATTTTTAACTCTACTTTTATGAACCTTTATTCTTTCATTTAAACTCAAACTACTCTGACCTATGTAAACCTTCTTACAAAATAAACAAGGAATAAAATATACTACACTAGGAATAGTCTTTCTATCAAAAACTTCTTTTGTATTATTTAATAAATTATTCAATGTAACACCCCTTTTCCAAGCAATTTTCTTATTTCCAAACTATATACTATTTCTACACACAATTTTATAAGAAGTCTGCTTGTAGCAGTAAAACTTTAGGTTGTGTTTTAATATTATTTTTATGCTGGTCTGGTTTAATTTTGGATTTGGGGTAGTTTTGATATATATTATTAGTACATTAAAAGTGTGTATATATTGTAATTAAATCTATCTCTTGTTGCATGTCTATGACTCTATTGATTCACTTTCTTTACCAAATCATTAATTTATTTTTAAAATGGGATTAATATTGAAGTGAGAAAAAAAAAATTATGGCTAAATAGCGAGTATGTGTACAAGCACAGAGAGATAGACTTTGAACCCTGTTAGATGGTACAATGATTATTGATACTCATGAAGCATAATCTGAACTTCAGATTATCTGCTTCAATGTGTATGAGCATTATAAAGGAACTGTGTTTTAGTAATGATAACAACATTGATGTATCAGTATGATACGTGTATGAGCATTACAAATAAACTAGAAGTTAATAATGATAACCATATTTAGATATCGGGGTGATACATATATGAGCATTACCAAAGAACAGTGTGTTAATAATAATATTTGGGTATCAGTATGATACATGTATGAGCATTACAAAGGAACTGTTTTAATAATGATAACATTTGTGTATCAATATGATATGTGTATGAGCATTACAAATAAACTATATGCTAATTTGATCAAGAAATATGCCACTATAAAATTAACATGCCAATTGTCAAGAGGACTCAATACCTGCTTATATATTATTAAGTTAGAGGCCAGAAATATGTATATATCAAATTGATGTGCCTGTTTACCTACATAGGGGAAGTTAAGTATTTTTTATTATTATATTTATTTTATTAATCCCAGCAGGATTTATGGAACAAAGCATAATTTTAGCTTCCTTTATTATTAACAATTACATTATAGACATGGTTTATCCATCCTACACAACATTACTAACAGGCATGATTAATAAACCTAATTACAGAAGACAATAGTATCTGGCGTTGAATTCTGTGCTGACTACATTATTATAGAGATTGGCTGGATAAGCCAATCTCCATTATCGAATAATTAGAAATATATGTGTGTTCCTTTGTAGACATGTCCTCTGTCGGTGTGGTATGTGCAGGAAACTGGAGTGTGGGTCATGAATTACTATCGTCATAGAGTACCCATTTATCAGCTCAAAAACATAGCTATCTCCAGTACCAGTAAAATATCCGTCTGGAAGCTCTCATAGTATTACTCGACATCTATTCATTTATTGCAAGTATGTAGGCACAGATATATTCTACCAAGTGGTACTGATATGCTGGTCAAAAAGCACTAACTCAGGGATCCCCAACCCTATGCCTGCAGATCATTTTTCGTGTGCCCGCCGCTATCCGAACACGATAAAAAATTATTTATCTGATACAAATAAATTTAATTTTTAAAATTTCTTATAAATTATTGTATTATATTGTAATCAAATTGTAGGGCACACTATACTTTTATAGCGTAAAAATATAAACGTTAATTATATGTTAAAATTTTATTTTTGAAATAAATATTTTTTTGTACATTATGTGTATTATTAACAATATCCAACTATAAATTTACATTGAAAAAATAAATAGTGCCCACCATCTGGTTGAAAAAAATTAAATGGTGCCTGCCACCTTGCCGGTATTATAGAATGTGCTCTTAAGTGCAAAAAGGTTGGGGACCCCTGCACTAACTCGTACCTGGGGTAGATATTTAAGCCTGTATTTAAAATTTAATAAAACAAGTAATGATGTGGAAATCAGGACAACCATATTTTATAGGCTATAAATGCTCATGAGTTTAAATATAAAGCTTAATTACAAATTATCATAGTAAATCGCTAAGGAGGCAATAAGATACGCCTGCTGAGACAGAGTACTTTTTCCTTAGATGTATGCGTCATTCAATAGATATAGCGGGGCTGAACACATACTTTCATAATAAATAACATTGTCAGTTTTTCATTTTAGAAAAAAAAAACATGATTATTTCTTTTAACTCATAAATAAATGCATATATAGATTATTTCATTCAATTGTCATAAAGAATTTCAACCAAATATAAATTAAATAGATGTGGACTTAAATAATGATTTTAGCACTCATTTATTCTTAATTATGTTAACGAGATATTGGTTTAATTACATATATACAAGTAGATTGTAAGTTTTAAGTCAGATATTTTATTTTCTCTTTTTTAAACAAACAAATGACAACATTTAACTAACAAGGATTTGGATGAATGATTTAAGAAATTCAAGCTTGGGCTTGTTACTTTAAAGTTATAAACTAATTATTACTCTCCACCCTAAAGATTGGAGACAAAACAAACAATTTATACATTAATTGATTTAATAGTAAAATATCATTCCTCCAATGCTTTAGTCAGGTATATCAATATAATATAGATAAAGTTAATCAATAAAATGTATATTTTCATAACTAAAAAAAAATGAAGTGGCATATTTCAAAATAAATAATAAAAAATTGTATTTATAAAGTTTATAGAATTTTGTACCATTAACAATTAGAAATTAAGTTCTGACAGACTGATTTATTATAAAAGAGTTTCTACACTTATATATAGATTAATGTCCTTTTTAAAATTACATCTTCCTTGAATCTGGGGGATTTAAATCTAGACATTATAGGACTTTATAGAAGGCACTTTAAATATTTTATTCTTAAAGACTAAAAGTTCATACTTGCGTGTGAGCCTGTTTGATGATTACTTTGGTGAGGCAGGAGGGCACAACTGTCTTTTTACAAGTTAAAACTTAGTTCTGGGCAGGCTCTTGGTTTACTGGACACAGGAAAGGACTGGATTTGAAGCTGGTACATTCTCCCTTTGCAGCAGCATCATGGAATTGATAGGTTTCTTCACACCAAAGATGCAGTTTCTTCCTCCAGAGATCATCTGACACAGGGGAAGGCTTAACTTGCTTCTACTCAGAAACCATGATGATATGTGAAAACTAGCATGACGTCTGCTTACACTCGGTGGTACATTAAAGAGAGTCCAAAAAAGAGAAATATAAGCCCACAAATCTAAAAAAAAATCTTACTCGGCAAAAAACTAAGAAATAATATTTAGCTACCCCTCCAGTTATCGTGTCTAGAGTTTTTCTTTACTCTTCTTATTTTTTAAAAAAATATTTTAATTAGTTCCCCACTCACTTTTGCTGGAAAAGAAAATATACCGGCTAACTAATTTTTAATTTGCACCAATCTGCAAAAACCTTATCAAGATTAAAATAAGGTAAGAAAACTTAACTACCCCCAAAGACAAGAAATAATTTGAGTCAACTGTATTTTTCCAAATGTTTTATAAAAGACTTATAGAAATTCTTGCTTTTAGTTGAATGTTTGGCTATCAATTAGTAAAATCTGTTAATTGCAAAAAAAGTCAACCTAATTTTTCCATTTCTTTTTTTAGAAAAACATACAAAACAAAAAAAAAATACATTTTCTTTTCCAAATATATAACTAAAATGTACTTTAGTGTTAATATATATGTGTACCATCATTCAATCATACACACACCTGCATATATATTATTTTGTTAATGAGGGTAAAGAATTAGCTAGTAGGTCTATCACTCTATGTTCATATTACATTTAACTAAATATCATGATGATCTGTGTGTACATACACACAGACTGCTTCAATATAGACATTACTTGTTATATAAACACAAACATGTAATTGCAAACACAAAAACGGTAATATAAATATAAACATAGTAATAAATTGTTAAACCTTTTGAGAATCATTATGTCTAGAAAATAAGATTGTCTAAACTTAGATCAGAGCCCCAAAATTACATAAACTACTTCTGTTGTATTTGAATACAAATGTTTAAATTTATATACGTATAATAAAGAGCATAAATGATATATAATTTTTATACTACCCAGACACCAATACAAACACAAACATACCATTTATCAAATAGTTTTAAAAAATTTACTATTCAAATAATTAAAAATAATTTTTTTTTTACTTATGACCCGATATTCTAATTCAAACCCCCAAAATTACATAAACTATTTTTGTTGTATTTGAATACAAATGTTTAATTATATACTACATAGATATCAATACAAACACCAACATACATTTATCAAATATTTTTAAAAAATTTACTATTCAAATAATTATTAATTAGAGAAAATATAACTTACTATTAAAAATTTAACGGCTGAACATTTTCGAGGCATTCTATATTAATAGAGACACCCATGCCATTAACAGAAAGGACACATGCTTCGAGATCTCGAAAAAATGGGCTACATAACAGTAGCTTATTTGAATATTTACATTTGCATATATTTATTACACTTTTCATGAAGGCTATGAGTATGAGGCATGGTTCCTCGAAAACGTTCAGCCGTTAAATTTTTAATAGTAAGTTATATTTTCTCTAATTAATAATTACAATTAAGTATTTTTTGTTTTTACATATAAGGAGAAATTAAAACTATATTTATTCAAATAATTAAAAATATTATAAATTTTTTTTTTTAATATTTACATGATATTCTAATTCAAACCCCCAAAATTACATAAACTACTTTTTTATTTTAATACAAATGTTTAATTATATACTACACAGACATCAATACAAACACCAACATAAATTTATCAAATATTTCTGAAAAATTTACTATTCAACTAATTAAAAATAAAAAATTTCAATATTTACAAGCCAATATTCTAATTACGTTTGAAGGTCTTGACATGCGAAATTACTGGAACATTTTTAATCAATTTTCATAAGCTCTTTGGCCATTTAAAATTTTTTGCCTTTATCCATAAAAAATAGTAAACTGGTCAAAAATAAAAAACTTCAATGAAGGTGCAAATAAAAATATTCATAAAAAATTCAATTTTTTTCGGATTTCAACATAACATATGTCATTCAAAAGAGAAGTGAATAATGAAGCAAATACTGTGATTTCTGTTGACATCATGCTAGTAGTTATGTCATTTTAAAAAGAACACAAAATTTCAATGACGCCATCACAGAGCTGTGTCACCGTTATAAACCACGAACATGTTGTACTTTTTTGTAATATCAATGAGTAAAATATTGGCATATAAAATTATTAAATATGTTTATATCGTATTTTTATTTTAGAAGTTGTTTGCGATGTAATTGTATGAATTGTTGTTTATTTATCTATTTTCTTCTTGTAAAAATTGAAAAAGCCATTTATTGTGAAATGGTAACTGATCCTAGCTGTAAAGGGAAAAAAATCCACTTTCATACTATTTGATATAGATCTAAGAGCTATTTTAATAATTGATGCATTTTTTTTAATTGTTTTATTTATATATACAGGAGGTCTTTATTTATTATGTCTGCAACAAAGGCAATTTCACACAATCATAAGTAATTGTAAAATAACTTGATAAAAAAATCTTGCTATTTCATAACAGAAGCTTCATCCACTGGAAATTCATGAATAAACTTTCACAATGTCCAGGCTCAAAAAAGAAACAAAAGCAAAGTGTACATATGATTTTAAAATATATTTGCCATTTTCAATATTGTCATTTTATATATTTATGTATAGTTTATTTTACTGCATTTTCTATAGTTTTGTAATGACATCAATTCTTTCTAAAACTTGAAAGGAAAATGTATTTATAGTTTAAATGTAAAATTTCAAATTCTCAATAGTGAGTAAATGTAAATATTGCCTGCCATTTTAAAATATAATATCCTACTTGGTCTACCATATAAAGTCATAATAAAAAACTATCAACGATCGAGGCTACAATTAAAATTGTAAAAAAATCAAATAAAAAACAGTTAAAATAAGAATTTAGTATATGTTTACTGAGATAAAATAAACTTCTGATTGCTGAATATGTTTGAATCGATAGTTTACTGTAGATGAGTTATAATTATCTTGATAAAGAGCTTGTATAAAATTGATAGAAGGTTGATAAGTCTTTAATTTTTAATGTTTTTTAGCATCTTTAACATGTAGGCATTTGATATATACAGTATTTATTGGCATATATGAAGCAGCAGCATGTAAGATGACCACCAACCCTTTTTATACACATTTTAAAGAAAAAATAATAATTTTCTACATTTTCCCCTGAATTTCCATAATAATTTGCTGCATTAATTTTATAGTAATTTATGTCTACAAAAAATGTAATTAGGGAATACTGTAGTTAGGTACCTTTTAATCTTCATCTTCAAAACCCAGAAATTCATATTCAGAATGAAATGAAGAATCACTTAAAGTCTCTTTTTTAGAAACTGAGTCTTAATGTAACAAATCATCCTCTGTGCATGACTTTACAACTGTGTCATGTTTCACAGCATTCTATAAAGTTTTGATCCATCCATGCTAGGCCCTTCCTTCTTCCTGATGGTGTCACTTCAAAATCTGTAGACTACTTCAACTGTTTCATTTCTCCTTCATGAATTCTTTAAATGGTTTGTTAGGCCACTTGGAATTACAACTAACTGAGTTTTCAATAGGTTGATTTTAATTTTCACAGCTTCTGTTCTGTGAATCTGAAACTGTTTCCATATTAGCAAGGCATGTTTCTTTAACAGTCCACCAGTACGACTAGACCACACATTGTCTATCCACAACTTCACCTCCCTACATACATCTAGATCTTAGGGTGAATGTACACAAATACACCGTTAGGCAGTTTTTCCTTGGACAACTTATTATCTTCACAGAAAAAGAAAAAAAAATATAGAAATGACCACTGTTTCGCAAAAGGACAAAATGCAATAAAACAGTTATATATATAAATTAGAAATTTTAGTCCTTGAAATTTCTAGTCATAATTTTGATTACTAGCACATAGCACCCCCCTCCCCATATTTTAGGTGTATTTTGAGTGTTTTATATGCCAGCAAATATGGTAGTTTATCAAACTTTTTTATTTCTTCATCTGCTTCTTTTAACATATAAATAATACTTGTATTTTTTTTTTCATAGATTTAATTGTTTGCTGATCTTCATTTATAATGCTTGGCAATTTAGAGGTTATAATTTTAAGGATTTATTATTATTATTTTATATATATATATTTAATAGAATTCTTCCACATACTTCATTATATTGTTTTTCTTTTTTGTAATAATTTTATTTTTTATTGCTGAAACAACTTTTCTCCCAATATAAACGTTTTTTTTAAATATATTTTTGCGACTTTTGTTCTCTCCTATAACTTTCCATGCCAATTTATATTTTTATATAATAACTCATCAAACAGATTAGTATAGGCACAATGTTTTGAGAAGTATTATTCTTACCTCTTCTTCAGGTATTGCTGGCCTGACCAGTGACAGTACTGGCTTGGGAATTGAACCTGAATTCTTAGATTCGCGAGTATTGAATTTTAAGGTGACACTCTAGCCTTTGGCAGGATGACTCAGTTGATTAGAGCATTACCTTAAAATTCAATACTCAAGAATCTAAGGGTTCAGGTTCAATTCCTTTCATTTTTATATCATTTTACAGAATTCTAGATAATCTTTTTTTTTTTTTTAATGGATCATTTATAAATATTTCTCTGATCATTTTTTTTTATTATAAATTGTCTGATCTCAGTTGAAAATATATTTGTGAATTACTGCTTTTTTGTAACAGCTATATTTGTCATAGTTTTTAATAGAATGCTAAATATCTTATTATTGATGTCAATTATGTATGAACCATATTCAAAGTCTGTTAATAATTTAAAATGATTTGCAAATTTTAATCCATTGAAGGTTTCTGAAGTTTAATAATATCAAATATTAATACTGTCTCTTTTTTTCCATCTTTTTTTAGTATTGCAATCATGTGTATGTATATTTCATTAATTGATGACTAATTCCCGAGTTGAGTTTATTAAGAACTTTACTATTTGATATACAAATTTTCTGTTAGTCAAAATATAATCCAGTTCTGCTATAGCTTTATTTAGATGTATCCATATTTAATTTTGTTTACCTTTTTTTTTTCAAAGAAAGAATTCCTAATATATATTTTTCCTCCCTGAAAATTTCATTAGCCTGTGTATTTTCATTTTCAATTCTAGCATTAAAGTTTTTCATGACAATTTTAAGATGTTGTTTGGTGAGTTGAAAATAATTCATATATTAGTATAAAAACATTTTTCTTTATCATGAGAACTAGTTAGGACATAAAGCTGAATTATCCACATTTGGTATCTTCCATCAGGTTGAATAATTAATTTTGTCACTCTGTTTGACATATCACTGATCTCCATAGTGTTATTCTTCTATTTTTTTGTTGTTTTTGTTTATAATGAATTCCACTCCATTTGTACTTTCAATTTTTGTGGTTTTGTAATAAAGTACATATCCTCTTTTCAAATCATTTTTTTTTTACCTTTTCTTCTAATTTCCAAAGTTCAACAATGTTACATTTGATATTAAATAATTCTTATTTTAATTAATGCAGTCTTTCTTAACTTGAAAATGATTTGCAATTGTATATAACTAATAAAATGTCATCATTGAACCTGTATCATGAGATTATAGCACTATGCGTTATCTGATGATTTTCCAACCTCTTAGGAATTAGAAGGAATTAGAGCCAAGATTTAATTTGTTTATCATGATTATTTAAAAAAGAAAAGAAAGATTATTCACACCCATTAATATTTCAGTTAAAACAATCAAGCAATTGAGAAGAAAGACTATGGTATTGTTGATCTTAAATTCAGAGATAATAACTAGTAAACATACAATAATGATTGATGAATGTTATGACCAACCTTATCAGATGCCATGATAAGAACACATGGTGAAGATATTAGGGATTTGTCATATTAGTTTTTTTAAAATTTCAAAAAAGAATCAAAGGATCTCTTTTCAATTAATACCATTCTTATTCATGATTATATCTCTTTTTAGAGTGGAGTGTTGTAGAGCAGGCATGTCAAACTCATTCAAACAATGGGCCACTTTATGCTACTGGTAAGATTCTCGCGGGCCACATCACACAAATTTTCTTAAAATTGTATTTTGAAAGTGAAAATGCAGGAATATAGATAGGGTAATTAAAGCATATTATGTAGTTTAGTGAATTCACTTCAATAATATACAATTGATATAGTATTGCTTTTATTTAAACATTTATTTTATCTGATTACATATTTATAAAACTACAATTTATTGTTTTTACTGGAAACTTGCCAGCTTTCCTCTTACTAGTTTTTCAATATCTGGATTCAAAGACTGAGAACAACAATTTTATTATGGCAGATAGATGTTTATCAGTTAATCTTGATCTGTAAGCTGTTTTATTTAATTTCATCATGAAAATAATTTCTCACATAAGTATGTACTTCCAAAAAGCTTAAAATTTTGAGCAAATTTTTAATTTCCGGTATCTTTCACCTAAATAGGAATAAATTTTCAGTTCCTACTTCTCGATATTTGGTTTTTAAAATCGAATCATTCTGGAAATCAATTATTCCAGTTGTATCAAGTCGGAGCTTTTTCGACTTCAAAGCAAATGGTCCCGTGAAAAGAGAAAAATTTCTTCAACTCCTTGAAATCATCAAAACGTTTATCGAATTCGTCTTTTATTTTTTCAATTTTGAGAGGATGAAAACGACAACTTTGATTTGTGCTTTTAACTGCTCACATGTAGGAAAATACGTCAAAACGTTCTTTTGCAAATGATTTTTAAACAAATTCGTTTTTGACAAGCTAACACATACATATTCGTTATCAATTGATTGCTTGCATGTAATATTAAGATTATTCAGAGCGTAATATCTATTAAAAAGCTAGGTCTGTACCCCATGGACTTTTATAATTGATATATTTCGTGTTTTCTCTTTATTTCAAAAAATAATATTATTTCCTCCAAAACAGATAGACTCTTTAAGACATTGGCAGGACAACCAACGAACTTGTAATAAGGAAGACTTCGATTCGATTCTAAATCTTTAAGGAAAAAGGGTAAGTGCCTGATCAATAAAGTGACTATCTTGTAACTTTTAAGTACTTGCTTTTTAATAATTTTAAACAGAGAATTTGGAATGAGGCAATGAAAAGCTTTGATTTTCGTTTATCTGGATATTCGTTGTAATTCTGTAGTGAAACCTTTAGTTTCACCTGTCACGATTAGCACCTCAGTTGTAACAAAAACTTGCACACAGTAATTTTTAAAAGCCCATACGGACAAAATACTTCACCGTTGTTGCCGGAAGAGGCCACACTGACCTCTGTTATTATCGCAACCCAAAACACAAACTCTTATACCGTTTTCAAAGAAGATTGGTAGAATTCGAATCGAATGCTTTGTAATTTAGCCACGTTTTTTGTATGAGAGAGTGGTTTAATACCTTGTTGAGGAGTTTGTTTTGTAAAATAGCTTTTAGCTTTATGTATTTTATATTGTAAGCGCTACTGTTTTTTTTTAATTTTTTCTTATTTTCAAAAATTTTTGGATAGGCTATATCGATAGTATTTTTAGCAACACTAATAGTTTCTTTGAATAAGCAGTAACTTATTTTACTTCCCCAAAAAAACTCCACCTTCTTGAAATTTCTCCCCGTCATCAATATTTCTTTTATTTAGCTTGGAGGGCATTTCTAATAAAAGAGCTTTGATTTAAATTTTAAAATTTAAAAAGCACCGTTTATGAAAACTGAAAAATTCCTCCTGTATTTAAAGTAAAGCGCCACCCGGAATATGCCGTAAATGGGCAAAGCTTTCCCCGCCCCCCCGGCGCCTTTCCCCCTTTGTTTCCTTTCAACGTTTTTTTGGCCCCACCACCCCGGCGCGCGCCGCCCCAAGCCCATTAGATGTTGTAGAAAATACTGTATATATTTAGTTCATGTAATTAAATATAAGAGTAAACAAATATTTATTTATTTTTTTTTTTTTTTTATTTTATTTCATAAATAAGACGAGAAAAATCCATTGAGGGCGGGAGCGCCCGGGGCCGCCAGTTTGAATGCCTGTTGAATAAACAAGTGTTAAACTTTATTCATTTTTTAATTATAAATTCTGTTTAGCCAGTTGTTTCTCACAATGGATCTATAACCAGTGTATGATTACAATTTGATTATGAATCAACAAAGTTGTAAGCAACAGTAATCCACATCCCTCACTACTGAAAACCATTAATCAATGATCATTGATCCATCAGCATTATAATATAGTAAAAATGCAGTACTGATTCATATGTGTCACACATTCTCATTAGAAGCCATAAATATTACCTACTTGAATGTTTAGCTCTAAATCCCACTAGGATTTAATTGTTTAATTAGAAGTATACTGTGATTGGAATATACATTTGTAGTATATATATATATTGAATGGGTGCATAAATTAGAAAAAAAAAAGATGCATCTATAAAGTAAAAATAATGAAGAAATTCTAACATGGATAATTGAATAATATTTGGATGGTTATTCTGTTTTTTTTTAACAGCCATAAATAATGTAAAATGAAATATAATTTTTAACGTTAGGCAAAGCCAGAATTTATTATTAAACTTTTTTTTTATTGAATATTTTATTAATTCTTTCAATGTAATTTGTTTTCATTGATTTATGTTGATTGCAGATTACAAACTTACCTGAAAGTCACTTTTACCTATTAATGTTTGAGGCTTTCTACTTCTTAAAGTTTTTTTGATGACAATGCATTTGTAATCTGCATAATATTACATGTAATTAATACATAGACTTTGTAAACAGAAATATTACAATTTAATTATAATGAAAGTTGGTAAACTAGAATGTACATGTATTAAGTTTTTTTTTTTTTGCTTGAAGGCAGCAATCAAGTGATAATATTTATTCATCTCTAGCTCTAGATTGACATTACTTACCATTCCCTAATATGATTTGTAGTACCATCTTAATTTTGGAGCTACATTATAAAACAGGAAAGGCCTTTATATCATTAAGATGCTGTGAACTATAATATTAATATTTGTATTATTTTTTTAAACCCAATTAAATTTGAACATTCTAATAATGTATACCATCATGGCACAAAGTTTTTGAAACTATTGTAAATCCAAAACTTTTTTATTTATATTGAAACAGAAACTCTGTTTCATGTGTATTAAGATTTATTTTACCCTCCCCCCTAAAAAAAAAGGGCAGATATATATGAAAGAAGTTGATCCTATTTTTTTTTTGTAAAAAATAAAGCAAAAAGTTTCAAGTTAAAAGAAAATCATTATTTTCTATAATTGAGAAAAAAAAAAAAAGATAAACCTTCATTATTGATTTTATAATTTTAAATTATGATATAAATATGTCTCTGAGTATTTACTTAAAGCTGGCATTTATTAAAATATATTTTAGTTTTTGAAATGATGTTGTTGTACAAAATATAATATCCGCTTGAGGCAAAGTTATCAAATTGAAAACATGGCTTAATCCTCATGATTCCTCATCTGTCCTGCTAAAAGTAGTGGCCCAATCCTTAAGAAGAGAAAAGCAATCGGGCTTAAATGAAAGATGTGTAACAAATCAGATATAGTGGGAGTGCTGCTGAATCAATCCAGAGATCAGGGTATAAATAGTTGAGTTTGAAGTTTAGAGATTTTAAAAAAGATTTTAAAAGGAATTAAAAAGTAAGAAAAATGAAAGAATTAAAAGTTAAATATTTTTATTTAAGTGTTGCTTAACTGTTTAGTTGACAACTGGTTTTAGTCACCTTGGAATGTAATATTTACAACCACATTGCTAATGATGAAAAAAGAAAGTATTAATAAGAAAATCATAAAGATGGAAGGCTAATCGTAATAGCTTCCTCTCTTTGCCCATAGCCATGAACTTCCAAGACCTGCCTGAGTGAACATCATGGAAAGTAAACAATGCTATTCAACTCAAATAAACTGACCTCTTTTTGAAATGCAGTAGTAACCTGAAGTGAAGGAACAAACTGGATAAAATGAAGATAACAATTTCATGAAATATTCAATACTTATACGTGATTATAAAAAAAGAAATAAACAAAACATCTTTCTTAAAATAAATTATGAATAATTATAGCTATGTGAAAATACATTTTATTGGTGATAAATTATAAATACATAAATGTCTTAAATATCTATAATCAAAAGGCATTTCTAATAAGGTAAATCATAAATGATTAACTTCTTATATGCAGATACATCTGAATTAAAATAAAATAAAAACAAATACTTCTAACTATTTATATTGCTGATATACAAATAAGTATACCTTGGAAGAATTAGAAATGTCGAGCTATTACATATAACTATAATTAACTAAATTATAATGTGTTTATAACCCAGATAAAATTAGAAAATATACAAAATGAATGTATTTAGTAAATTTATATTATATTATGAATAAATTTAAACATTTAAATATGAATTAGTACATCAATAAAAGTTAATGGTTATATGCGTATAATGAACCACATACCTAAATAAGTTGAAAGATTAAGAAAATCATTTTTAAAAATTTTTATTTTATTTATTATTTGAAAACTCTTAGAAAAGGAATATAAACACGGAATTAAAACATGTTATATATACGAGTTGAGAAGTAAGAATACCAAAACAATGTGTCACAGTTAAATGTACAATGATATACCTGGAGTTATTGATGCGTATAGATTATATATTGTAACGGTCAGAATCGTCTATCTCGCTAACATGCAGAATTCAAACCCCAGACACGAAACTGAACATTCTAGGAGGGGTTGCCTTCTAGATATACTAAGTTCGAATCTAAAGCCCAAATTTCACAGCGCCATCTACGTGATAACGCATCTGGTGCCACTACTAGCATAACCTTTGACCGGTGCCTGGTGGTCAGGGAGAAACAAAAGACTCTATACTAAAAGAAGTTTGGGTGGCTAATTAACGTCTATGGATTTATAAAAGAAATGCAGAAAATATATATATATAGACCGAGACAGTGATAGGAATCAAATAAAATAAGAGATCAAATTTAATTTTAAATAATTTCACACAATTTATTTATATAAATATATATATAACGCCACTGTCTGCTTATATGAGACAGGGACGCGTATTAAATAATTGTTGGCATTTATATTTCAGTAAATGACAAAAGGTTATAAAGCAAAGTGATATATTCTATTCCTCAGGCTAATAGCATTACGATAGGAACATATGCGAGGTGCTGTGAGAATTTATACAAGTTTAAGATAATATTTGAAATTAAATGTTCTAAAATATTTATTGATTTCGAGAATAGTACGGACTAAAGCTTACTAAGCAAAAAATGGGAATATGATCAAAGCATTTATTTGATAATAATATTAATAGAGTTGCATTGGGAGGTCAGTAGTGCTGATAATGAATTTATTAAAGTTGGAGGGTGTGACACGTTTAAGTCACGGATGCTTTGTAAAATAAATATAAAATAAAACAATATCGAATATCCGGAATGATTACGGAGGGCGTCTCGCCGCTAACCCGTAGGAAAGTATTTTGATGAACAGCCGAAACTTAGCGACTGGGTGACGATTGCGTTTAATTCCCAGGGGTGTCATTTGGGACACCCTCTGCCTGGAAATCGCAAGCGTGGAGAGAACGGCCTTAGCCGTGTAAAGAATCCTTGGAAAATAAAACAAAGCGGTCTCAACAACCAATTCATTTACCAGCAATACGAGACGAGTGTACATAAAACATACTGAATGGGTTTTACTTGGATTAAGAGAAATGCCCAATCAAATTCCCCGAAATTCATTTAAAAGGGTCCGCACATTCTCGACATCAATGATGAACTTTGTTATTAAAGTAGAACACGGTAATTAAAATAGGAAAATGCATGCTTGCGGGTTTGAAAAGTGAGTATAGATTGATATACGCAATCATGCATTAAGAGACACATTTAATCATTGACTTTGCACATACTCTTATATTAGATTAAAATCAATAACATGTAGATTTTAAACGATGTGATTATATTATATTAAAGAAAAGAATCGCCCTCGAACGAGTGGTTTGCAAGATAATAAAATTGGAAAATTATAAATTTAAAATATGCCTTAATAGCAGTGTCTTACTTTCAATAAAGGGAATAGTTCACTTGGTCAAAGACGATTCTGACACATTATCATAATAAAATAAAAGAAAGCTTTATAAATAGAAAATATTAACCCAAGGATAGAGCAAAATGTTGAGTATATTTAAACACATTAAAGAAATACATAATGAAGTTATGTGAAATATAAGGAAAACAATTTTAAATAGTTATAGCATGTTAGTTAGGAATCACAAGAGCTCTTGGGTTAATTTAGGTTACCTCTGGAGACGCATTTGCAGGTAGATGTTCGGCAGGTTTTATAATTCAGCAGCAAAATCTGGAATGTTCATATTTTAGCAGCAGCAGCAGCAGTTCCGGGGTCCGTGTGATAACTTCCGATGGTATGGAACAGCGGCTGGCTATTCTGAGGGGACATAGCCATCTTAACGCCTCTACTTGGACATGTCAAGGTTAGCAAATTATTAGAATAGAACACAGAATGATTTCTCTTAGACACATTAGAATAAAAAACAACTAACTGGGGAACAAAAGAAAAACCTTTTTATAGTAGAATTTAACAATAGAACTGCCCTGGAGCATTACAAAAATATCGGACTTATCAGCTGTAATTAAATCATCGGAATGTTTAAAGGAATTCAACATTAATTAATTTCTTTTGTTAATTTCCCTGTCAACATTCAAATTACAAACTAGATTTAGTTAAAAATTACTTTTATTAATTAAAGAAAACCTTAAGTGGACATCTGCTGTTTTTAGATAAACTTATACAACATTTACTAATTAAACTATTGTCCCTCATTTATTTTAACTGACATATTTGGAATAACTTTTATTAAATTAAAGAAAATGATTTTACCTTTTTAAATTGCAATATTTGAATCTATTTACTAAACGAATATTTACTAAATGAATTTTATTTTAAATCAAAATATATTACGACGGTAATATATTTGTAAATAGATTCAAACAAAATAACTTTAATAATTTATAATTTTGATATGTTTTAAAATGGATATCATAGTGTGTGCACAATTACGACTTATATAACCTACTTTTTAATAAATCAAAATTATGTGCACATATACATAATCTATAATCTTTTATTTATTTGGAAATGAGTTATATATATAATACGAGCATTGTACTCGTGGTTTAAAATTAGGCGGGATTTTCGGTATATAAGCGTATTGCAGACACCCTACGATAGATTGGGGTTCAAACTAAGGTATGAGGGTAGAAAATAGGTGAGAAAAGGTGAAATGAAGATCTGCAAAGCAGACCTTACTGTTTCACATTCCCTTAGTGACGGAACAAATAAAAATTGTTAAAAAAAAAGATCTTACAACAGGTGTCCACCTATGAAGCCTGCATAAAAAAAATTTACCAGATAACCCATAATGTACAGGATATAAATATAATGAAGAAACGAAACTGAATTATATACCCGGATCATATTAATAAATCTACCATCTAGCGAACATTTTGTCTATTATTTTCCCCTTCCAACAAATTTTATTTGGATGTTTTACAAGTTTAATATTGGTCATATCCTATCTCCTTGCTCATTTATCCTGTGACGTGTCCATTTTTATTTTATTTTTTTGTTTTTAAAAAACTACTATAATCCTGGGTCTGGTGGGTAATAACTGCTTTTATAATTTGATGACTGCAGTCTCGGATTATCAGGTCTCTTTACCTTGTCTGGCGGTTCTTTGGCCCAGGGACTGAAATCCAGAGTGGTGGTTAATAACTGAAGCTTTAAGCTGTTGCAATTATTTGCCTTATCTGGTGGCTCCTTGGCCCATGGGCTGAAATCCAGTGCCATCATTGTTTTCACTATTTCCTATATCCGATATATTCTTGCTATATCAGGTGGGAAATTTTCCTGGTTTTCTTTACGTCCTTTGATGTTGGTGGTAAGCATGGTTATCTGGGTTTGAATCCGTAAGTCCCATACATTCTTGGCTGGAAATATCTCGTCTAAATACAGTTGTGGACACTTTTTTACTTCATGAAAAATTTTTATGTGACGAAGCTTGGTTAGCTGGGTTTGATGTCCTGTGTCCTGGACATCATTTAATGGAAGTACTCTTTCCAAAGAAAGTTCGGGACATTTTTTTACTGCCTGGAATATTCTAGTGTTGAGCTGGGTTGGCTGAGTTCGAGGTCCCAGGTCTGGTGTATCAGTCTTCTCTGCGGAATCATTTGTCTCAACTTCCTGGTTCAGGAGTTTATCTGCCATCTCTTGCCATCCAGGGAGGAGCCTGTACAGCGCTCTAAGTTCCTCACCTCTCCTTCGGCTTTTTTCTGCCCGTCATTTCGCTCTTTCTTCACCTTGCTTAAACAATTCTATAATAGCCCGGAAACGGACCTCATTAGTATCCGTATTTTCCATGGCCTTGGATGTTACTGTAATCGATGATGATTTTTTTTCCTTTTATTTTCTTTTACTATTTAATTTATCCTTGAAAAAAATTTTTTTAACGAATAGGTGTACTTTTAAAACAATGTATAGCACTGATACGAAAATTTTAAAATGGTTTTACGCTGAGCTTACTAAAACTAATACGGGTAAAAAAAATACTATTATTATTTTTTCTTGTTAGATTCTCTGCGATTATTACGTTTAATTACAATTTTATTAATGGCTAATAGGCTATCTCCCTCTCGGTTCTGTTGGCCTAATTGCTGCTTTTAGGTTTATCACTAAAACCCCCGACTACTACCCTTTTATTACTGCAAAAATTTCTTGTTTAACTCTGCTGCCACATACATATATTCTACTGCCCGTACATAAAAAATATTTTAAATTCTATCTGTCAAAATATTTCGCTAACATATATATTTTTAAACTCAAGCAAATTTTATTTATATATGTTAACATTCGCTAGATCCGGGTATAATTATTTCGTTCCCTCTTACTTAAGATTAGAATACATATATATTTTTATTTACATAATTATTGATCCGATTCACGTCTCATTATTTGGTCTAAGAAAAATTTACACGCGTTGGAAAAACAAATTACATACAAAAGAATTGAGCCTGGTGACAATTTATTTTAGAAGTAACTCCGTTTAGTGAAATTACCCTTGGGTGCCATGTCACCAGTTAAAAATATCCATAGACTGTTAGCTTCCCAAAATTAATTTTAATAACTATTCCATTTAACTACGGGCACTCGTTAAAACATTCGCATTTTTTTTTATTGATTACAACATTTGATTTATAATTATTTCTGAATTCCATACGATAGCCTATTATATCTAGGTCATTACCGTACAAAATTATCATTATGCTATCTTGCGCGTTGAGCCGATAAAACTTTATTTTGATAGAAAATACAATATTTGAAATCTTCATAGATTGTCACTATATTCACTTGGGACAATACTTAAGTAATTCACGCCTTGCGTATATAGCGTGACTTAAATGAAACAATAAATACAGATAATACAGATGGCTCGTATCGCACTATGGCATGTTTGGACAAGTTCTGATTATATAGGATAAGTAATTGAATGCCCGAGTCAAACAAAATATATGAAATATACACGCAAATAGATAATATAGAGTTTGAAAAATATCATATATCAAAATATAAAGGATTTGAGTGATTACCTACGAAACAAAATGCTAAAATTAAGCTACAGGGATGTGGGTGTTTAAATATTCGAGCTCCACGTTTGGGCAAGCCATGGACCCGAAAAAAAAAATTACTATGTAACGGTCAGAATCGTCTATCTCGCTAACACTGCAGAATTCAAACCCCAGACACGAAACTGAACATTCTAGGAGGGGTTGCCTTCTAGATATACTAAGTTCGAATCTAAAGCCCAAATTTCACAATGCCATCTACGTGATAACGCATCTGGTACCACTACTAGCATAACCTTTGATCGGTGCCTGGTCAGGGAGAAACAAAAGACTATACTAAAAGAAGTTTGGGTGGCTAATTAACGTCTATGGATTTATAAAAGAAATGCAGAAAATATATATATAGACCGAGACAGTGGTAGGAATCAAATAAAATAGAAGATAAAATTTAGTTTTAAATAATTTCACACAATTTATTTATATATATATAACGCCACTGTCTGCTTATATGAGACAGGG
Organism: Epiperipatus broadwayi; assembly: GCA_028023455.1. Taxonomy (NCBI): domain Eukaryota; kingdom Metazoa; phylum Onychophora; class Udeonychophora; order Euonychophora; family Peripatidae; genus Epiperipatus; species Epiperipatus broadwayi. The sequence goes on along the minus strand of JAQFVV010006285.1, from coordinate 1,109,973 downwards.
ATGCGTATTAAACAATTGTTGGCATTTATATTTCAGTAAATGACAAAAGGTTATAAAGCAAAGTGATATATTCTATTCCTCTGGCTAATAGCATTACGATAATGTGCTTGATGAGATAGGAACATATGTGAGGTGCTGTGAGAATTTATACAAGTTTAAGATAATATTTGAAATTAAATGTTCTAAAATATTTATTGATTTCGAGAATAGTACGGACTAAAGCTTACTAAGCAAAAAATGGGAATATGATCAAAGCATTTATTTGATAATAATATTAATAGAGTTGCATTGGGAGGTCAGTAGTGCTGATAATGAATTTATTAAAGTTGGAGGGTGTGACACGTTTAAGTCACGGATGCTTTGTAAAATAAATATAAAATAAAACAATATCGAATATCCGGAATGATTACGGAGGGTGTCTCGCCGCTAACCCGTAGGAAAGTATTTTGATGAACAGCCGAAACTTAGCGACTGTGTGATGATTGCGTTTAATTCCCAGGGGTGTCATTTGGGACACCCTCTGCCTGGAAACCGCAAGCGTGGAGAGAACGGCCTTAGCCGTGTAAAGAATCCTTGGAAAATAAAACAAAGCGGTCTCAACAATCAATTCATTTACCAGCAATACGAGACGAGTGTACATAAAACATACTGAATGGGTTTTACTTGGATTAAGAGAAATGCCCAATCAAATTCCCCGAAATTCATTTAAAAGGGTCCGCACATTCTCGACGTCAATGATGAACTTTGTTATTAAAGTAGAACATGGTAATTAAAATAGGAAAATGCATGCTTGCGGGTTTGAAAAGTGAGTATAGATTGATATACGCAATCATGCATTAAGAGACACATTTAATCATTGACTTCGTACATACTCTTATATTAGATTAAAATCAATAACATGTAGATTTTAAACGATGTGATTATATTATATTAAAGAAAAGAATCGCCCTCGAACGAGTGATTTGCAAGATAATAAAATTGGAAAATTATAAATTTAAAATATGCCTTAATAGCGGCGTCTTACTTTCAATAAAGGGAATAATTCACTCGGTCAAAGACGATTCTGACACATTATCATAATAAAGTAAAAGAAAGCTTTATAAATAGAAAATATTAACCCAAGGATAGAGCAAAATGTTGAGTATATTTAAACACATTAAAGAAATACATAATGAAGTTATGTGAAATATAAGGAAAACAATTTTAAATAGCTATAGCATGTTAGTTAGAAATCACAAGAGCTCTTGGGTTAATTTAGGTTACCTCTGGAGACGCATTTGCAGGTAGATGTTCGGCAGGTTTTATAATTCAGCAGCAAAATCTGGAATGTTCATATTTTGGCATTTACTAATTAAACTATTGTCCCTCATTTATTTTAACTGACATATTTGGAATAACTTTTATTAAATTAAAGAAAATGATTTTACCTTTTTAAATTGCAATATTTGAATCGATTTACTAAACGAATATTTACTAAATGAATTTTATTTTAAATCAAAATATATTACGACGGTAATATATTTGTAAATAGATTCAAACAAAATAACTAACAATTTATAATTTTGATGTTTTAAAATGGATATCATAGTGTGTGCGCAATTACGACTTATATAACCTACTTTTTAATAAATCAAAATTATGTGCACATATACATAATCTATAATCTTTTATTTATTTGGAAATGAGTTATATATATAATACGAGCATTGTACTCGTGGTTTAAAATTAGGCGGGATTTTCGGTATATAAGCGTATTGCAGACACCCTACGATAGATTGGGGTTCAAACTAAGGTATGAGGGTAGGAAATAAGTGAGAAAAGGTGAAACGAAGATCTGCAAAGCAGACCTTACTGTTTCAATATATGTCTTATGAAATCGGAAATACCAAATAAATGCATACATACACTTATATTTTACCTGAATAACCAATGGATATAAATGTGAATTAATGACAAATCTGGATAAGAATATGTGAATACCAAATAAATGCACATTTATACTTGACTGGATTATGAATAGTGCACAAACCCAGAATTGTTTACATTACCTGTTTACCTACTTATGATAAATTTAAAAATAATGAAGTACTATATGAATTACAAATGCTTACATGCATATTGATTGGGTATGAATAAAATAAACTTATGTGTATAAATGCACATTTACACTTGACTGGATTATGAATAGTCCACAAACCCAGAATTGCTTATATTACCTGTTTACTTACCTGTGATAAATTTAAAAATAATGAAGTACTATATGAATTACAAATGCTTACATACATATTGATTGTGTATGAATAAAATAATGAGACTTATGTGTATAAATACACATCCATACTTGACTGAATTATAGAAGCTTCACAAATCTGGAATTGCTCATCTTACCTATTTACCTACCTAAAAAGGATATACAGATATGGAACAAATAGTTAAAAATATTCATGCAGTAATGGTAGACGTCTACTTGATAAAAGACCCTTTGAATTCTTCACCCAAGATAAATTAAAATGAGCCTTCATTTGAAATGAAGGATGAACTTTATTGGAAGGACTTATCAATATCATTGTTAATAAAACTGTTGTTACTTAAAATTAATTTCAGTTGTTCAGTTCCATTTTTTTTGCATCACTTGTTATTCATTGCACTTGTTCATGAGAATTTCATGCCTCCTGAGCTATGTCTGGCATAACTAGACCTAGGTAAGTCAGGTTGTAGTGAGATGGAACTCTAGTGGCACCATTTGGGAAACCAAACACAGAAATTTCTAGGTGTTTCCAGTCTCTATGGTGCTACATCCTCTGATGAGCAGGAAATATTGTTGTAGGGGGGGGGTGATGTCTGTATTGGGGAAAGCCAATCGATGGTTCCTTCCTACAATATGCTCATCAGGAAATTGTTACAACTGAGGTAATAAAGGAGTTGTATAGGGGTCCGGTTACATTTGTCACCCTACTGTGAGGCCTGATCTAGCTAGCCTATCCATAGGCATAAAACAGCTAGAAATGAGTAATAAATAAAAAAAAGAAGAAATGGAAAAGGCATAAGCAAATCATGATTCTGTGATGTGAACAGTGCATGTGATGCAGTGATGTGATTTATTCAAAAAGGGTGGAAAAATAAAATTTTAAAAGAGTAAATAAAAATGAATGGCATAAATGATGAATAGGCGTAACAAAGACTTGGAGTCAAATCATGGTGTGGATGGAGAGAGAAGCTTATCAAAATCAAAATAAAATAAAAATATTGGTGATAACCAGATCAATAACAAAAAAGATAATGAATACAGAAAGTATAGAGAATCTTCCTGAAGAAGAAGATAAACAAGAAGTCAAAGCAGATGATCAAAAGCAATCTCAGAAAACAAAAGATAGTCATGTTAAGGCAGCTATTAGAAGTGTTGAAAGAACAGAGAAAAAAAAATCATAAACAAAGAGAAGAGTGTAGACAAAGAGATAAAGAAAGAAGAAAACCGGAAACAAAGAGAAGAGTGTAGACAAAGAGATAAAGAAAGAGAAGAAAACCGTAAACAAAGAGTGTAGACAAAGAGAAGAGTATAGACAAAGAGATAAACAAAGAGAAGAAGAGCATAGACAAAGAGATAAAGAAAAGAAGAGCATAGACAAAGAGATAAACAAAGAGAAGAGCATAGACAAAGAGATAAACAAAGAGAAGAAGAGCATAGATAAAGAGATAAACAAAGAGAAGAAGAGCATAGACAAGGAGATAAAGAGAAGACTATAAAAAACAAATCATAGAGTCATGCCAAAAAATGGGAGAATGGATCACAGAAACTATAAATCAGTTTACAAAAAATAACTTTTTGCAATAATGTAAAAGAAATAACTCGGTCTAAAAAATTGGATGAAGAAGAAAAAATTCAAAAAAATAAGGCAGCTGAAGAATGTCCTGAAACTATTCCAACCCAATCAACACCTATAATCAAAATGGATGAAAATGAATCTAATAAAGCAAAATTAAAATATTCTGATCTTCAAGAAGAGGAAAAACATGAAAATGAACATAATCAAAAACTTAATTCTCATATAATTAAGGAACTGTCCAATATAGAAGAAATATTTCAGAAAAATTGTCTGATATATGCTCTGAAACAGTAACAGAGGTAGAAAGAGAAACCATAAATCTGAAAGAAAAGTATGTTAGTCCTCAGCCATATATAGAAAACATAAACAAAAGCTCAATAAACTCAAATCAGAAATTGAGTACAGAAAAAAAAGTTATAAAGACAGTTATTAAAAATATACTTGCTGATGCAGGAAAAGAAACTAAAAAGGAGTCTGAAAACTCAGGATTTATAAATGTGAAAAAAATTAAGCAACAAGAAACTTTTACAAATAACAAAAAAAAAAAAAAAAATTGCTATGGCAGAAGAACCATTCAAAAATAAACCTTTATTTATTTCTAAAAATGAAGTACCACCATGGAAGAGGAACAGAAGAAAATCCACAGATGGTGTTCATGGTCCATACCAGACCCATGTAATTAGAAGATCAAACAGTAACAAGGATCTGCAAAGACAATATGGAAGTGAAGAAGCAAGCCACCACAGTGATGTTGAGCATGAGAAACTCCCAACAAAAAGATGATCCAGAAGTGTGTCACCTCATAATACAGAAGAGGATTATAGAAGAACTGATCATGATCATCAGTCTCCCAAGCCAGGTTGTAGTTATAATTCAGAACAATAAAATAAAGATAGCTGATGGAAGAAGTTTGTGAGTGGGATGTAGTGATGCATGAATTTGTGTTTTTCATGTTGAGGTGGGTGGATGATTGAGCAGAGCTGCTTGGATGCATTGTGTTTATGATGCTCCAAAGTATATGCTCGGCACTATCCAGACCTGGATGTTGAGCTCCTAGAGTAGTCCAGCGGTGTGAATATATATTGGCCTCATGAATAGGCCTTGGTCTCATGAATAGACCAAATGAATAAGCCCCTAAGACTCACAGAAGCTGAGCAGGGTTGGCTCAGTGCCAAATTTTTTCTGGCTCCTACTCTTAGTTGGATGATCCCTCTAGGTACAAGAGAGGTAGTGCTTAAAAATGAGATATTTTCTCATGACATCATGGGGCAGTGTGTACTAGTAGTTTGTGCTTGGCCATCTGCTTATTCTAGCATTGGAGGCTACAGTTCATGTATTCACTTTTCTGGCTCATCTTACCCATTTCATCAGCAAATCTAAAACCAGTAGAGAGGCAGTAATGAGAAATGATGTGTATAGTATATGGAATAAAATCATACTTCCAGGCGATTTCATCCCAAAATTTGGTGGGGGGTAATGAAACAGAAACTCTGTTTCACGTGTATTAAGATTTATTTTACCCTCCCCCCTAAAAAAAAGGCAGATGTATATGAAAGAAGTTGATCCTATTTTTTTTTTTAAAAAAAATAAAGCAAAAAGTTTAAAGTTAAAAGAAAATCATTATTTTCTATAATTGAGAAAAAAAAAGATAAACCTTCATTATTGATTTTATAATTTTAAATTATGATATAAATATATCTCTAAGTATTTACTTAAAGCTGGCATTTATTAAAAATATTACATTTTAATTTTTGAAATGATGTTGTTGTACAAAATATAATATTCGCTTGAGGCAAAGTTATCAAATTGAAAAACATGGCTTAATCCTCATGATTCCTTATCTGTCCCGCTAAAAGTAGTGGCCCAATCCTTAAGAAGAGAAAAGCACTCAGGCTTAAATGAAAGCTGTGTAACAAATCAGATATAGTGGGAGTGCTGCTGAATCAATCCAGAGATCAGGGTATAAATAGTTGAGTTTGAAGTTCAGAGGAGATTTTAAAAAGATTTTAAAAGGAGTTAAAAAGTAAGAAAAGTGAGTTAAAAAAGTTAAATTTTTTTATCTAAGTGTTGCTTAACTGTTTAGTTGACAACTGGTTTTAGTCACCTTGGAATATAATATTTACAACCACGTTGCTAATGATGAAAAAAGAAAGTATTAATAAGGAAATCATAAAGATGGAAGGCTAATCGTAATAGCTTCCTCTCTTTGTCCATAGCCATGAACCTCCAAGACCTGCCTGAGTGAACATCATGGAAAGTAAATAATGCCATTCAACTCAAATAAACCGACCTCTTTTTGAAATGCAGTAGTAACCTGAAGTGAAGGAACAAACTGGATAAAATGAAGGTAACAATTTCATGAAATATTCAATACTTATATGTGTTTATAAAAAAAAAAAAAAACATCTTTCTTAAAATAAATTATGAATAATTATAGCTATGTGAAAATACATTTTATTGGTGATAAATTATAAATATGTAAATGTCTTAAATATCTATAATCAAAAGGCATTTTTAATAAGGTAAATCATAAATGATTAACTTCTTATATGCAGATACATCTGAATTAGAATAAAATAAAAATGAATACTTATCACTATTTATATTGCTGATATACAAATAAGTATACCTGGAAGAATTAGAAATGCTGAGCTATTACATATAACTATAACTAACTAAATTATAATAACGTGTTTATAACCCAGATAAAATTAGAAAATATACAAAATGAATGTATTTAGTAAATTTATACTATATTATGAATAAATTCAAACATTTAAATATGAATTAGTACATCAATAAAAGTTAATGGTTATATGCGTATAATGAACCACATACTTAAATAAGTTGAAAGATTAAGAAAATCATTTTTTAAAATTTTTTTTATTTATTATTTGAAAACTCTGAGAAAAGGAATATAAACACAGAATTAAAACATATTATATATACGAGTTGAGAAGTAAGAATACCAAAACAATGTGTCACAGTTAAATGTACAATGATATACCTGGAGTTATTGATGCGTATAGGTTATATATATGTCTTATGAAATCGGAAATACCAAATAAATGCATTTGCAAGATGAATTGATATCTGGACAGATGGAAATACATACACTTATATTTTACCTGAATAACCAATGGATATAAATGTGAATTAATGACAAATCTGGATAAGAATATGTGAACACCAAATAAATGCACGTTTATACTTGACTGGATTATGAATAGTCCACAAACCCAGAATTGCTTACATTATCTGTTTACCTACTTATGATAAATGTAAAAATAATGAAGTACTATATGAATTACAAATGCTTACATGCATATTGATCGTGTATGAATAAAATAACGAAACTTATGCGCATAAATGCACATTTATACTTGACTGGATTATGAATAGTCCACAAACCTGGAATTGCTCCCATTACCTGTTTACTTACCTGTGATAAATTTAAAGTTAATGAAGTACTATATGAATTACAAATGCTTACATGCATATTGATTGTGTATGAATAAAATAATTAAACTTATGCACATAAATGCACATTTATACTTGACTGGATTATGAATAGTCCACAAACCCGGAATTGCTTACATTACCTGTTTACTTACCTGTGATAAATTTAAAAATAATGAAGTACTATATGAATTACAAATGCTTACATGCATATTGATTGTGTATGAATAAAATAATGAGACTTATGTATATAAATACACATCCATACTTGACTGAATTATAGAAGCTTCACAAATCTGGAATTGCTCATCTTACCTATTTACCTACCTAAAAAGGATATACAGATATGGAACAAATAGTTAAAAATATTCATGCAGTAATGGTAGACGTCTACTTGATAAAAGACCCTTTGAATTCTTCACCCAAGATAAATTAAAATGAGCCTTCATTTGAAATGAAGGATGAACTTTATTGGAAGGACTTATCAATATCATTGTTAATAAAACTGTTGTTACTTAAAATTAATTTCAGTTGTTCAGTTCCATTTTTTTTTTGCATCACTTGTTATTCATTGCACTTGTTCACGAGAATTTCATGCCTCCTGAGCTATGTCTGGCATAACTAGACCTAGGTAAGTCAGGTTGTAGTGAGATGGAACTCTAGTGGTGCCGTTTGGGAAACCAAACACAGAAATTTCTAGGTGTTTCCAGTCTCTATGGTGCTACATCCTCTGATGAGCAGGAAATATTGTTGTAGGGGGGGGGGTGATGTCTGTATTGGTCAAAGCTAATCGATGGTTCCTTCCTACAAAATGCTCATCAGGAAATTGTTACAACCGAGGTAATAAGGGGGTTGTACGGGGATCCGGTTACAATATATTGTACTGCAAGGTGAATGTTATATATACAAAATAGAAAATGATGACAAACTATGCTAATATTTTCTGCTTAAGCACATGAACAAAGATTTAATTCATCTATTTCAAATTGATCAATATCTAGATTATTATTAGAATCATACTATTATCATTGATTTACATATTTTGACTACTCAGAATATGATTCTCTCTACAGAGAGAAAAAATGATTGTATTTTCCTGATAATTGTTTTTTATTTCTTTGACTAATGCAAATCAGTATTATTTGTTTAGTGGATAAGATGTGATGTGATATAGTTAATTCTTTATCGTCAGAAATCTCAACCATAATGTCCAGAAAAACCTGTTAGCCACCTTCCCTTTCCATTCCCTACCCTAAGTTTTTCCCATATTCTTCTCTATTCTGCTCCATCCCATTTCCACAATATCATCTTTGTCTACTCTATGGCCTTTATATATAGAGCCCCCTTAACTTTTTCCAAACCTAGCATAAAAACCAGGAACCTACTTTTGGTATAATCACTTTGTTTATATTTATTCCCCCACAACTTCATGAATGCTTTTATACACCCCAGTATCATCTGTTGGTTCAAAGGATTTATTTGTCTATCTTTATTATTTCTTAAATAATCTTATCTATTAAATAACATATGATTTAGCACTTTTAAAAACATTTTGAACTCTCTTTAATATATCAAATGATCCACAATCACATGCATAAGTATATGCTCTGCAATTCAGATTGAGAGTGGAATAAAAAAGTGGACATAATTACTGCTATTTAATTTTAAAATAACACTGTAATGAAATAAATTATAAAAATTGTAAATTGGAATTATAAAAAAAATATTTCATATACAAATACATAAATAACCCTACATAGCATGCAAATCTGTGCATTTCTCTAACTGGATTCACTAGCTTATTTAATCTCCCTTTTAATCCTCAAAGATATGTTCATATACTGCGCAAAATCATTTCTTAATTTTATATAAGTTAATGAGATAACTTCTTAAAGTAAAATTTACATTGATTAATATATTTATAAAAATATTACAGAATCTTGAAATTAATGATAAAGAGCTTACAAATTACTTCTATTATCAAATTGAATGATAGCATTGAAATAATTTAGTTAATTATAATTATTGAAGGATTTTTATAAATCATAATTTAAATCGAACTTTTACCAATAACTTTGCTGTTTAGTATAAATCCTGATGATATTACTTTTAGTATTTTCATCTTTTTAATTTTATTTTCTCTCTGCATTGTCTGATTTTGAGAAATACACTTTTAATAGTGTTCAAAATAAATTCTCTGTGAGGTCAGTTTTTCTGGTAAAGAGGATTTTCTTTCAAGTGTTTTTTCACAACTATATTTCTATATCAGCAGTTTTGCTGATTTTTATTTTTATGGATTTAATTTGCTCCACAATCTTTTTATATTAATATTTTTTTTAATTTCATTTTATCCATAGCTTTTTTTATTGGTAGATGGCTATTGACTCAAGAGGCACATTTTATCTTATAAGATAGATACACTTTAATATATTTTTAGGCTTCATATTCACTACTCCACTAGTGTTCACATTACCAGAGAGTAGACAGTGACTTAACTAAAGTTTACAATTAGCAGCTCATTTTATAATATATATGAATAATTTTTTTATCAGCATTTGAACAATAACAATGATAACTTATGGATTTTCATTTGTGACTTAGTATTATTTCAGTTGCAAATTTGATATTAGTTTTTTATTTTTATTTTTATAGTCACTTTAGGAAGTTATGTATACATTATCCATTCAAACTAGGCTATCAACAAACATTGTCAGCTAATTTCACAGATAACTACTGCTGAACTTTTACTTAACTAATTGAACTCCAATTAACTGGTGTTTTTTTTAGTTCTTTAAATACCTACAATCTTCTTGTGCAATAATCTGTATTGGTGTGAAATCAAAAGCAATGCTGCATGTTTTTTAAAAAATATATTGATTTATTTACAAACACAAGAGAAAAACAATTTAATTGCAATTACATTTTTTTTAAACTTTAAATATCATTTAAGTTTATAAAGTTGAAACTTAAAGTTATCTTCATATAAATTATTAAAATAAATTATTTGGTCCACAATGAAAATTCATTTCATAATATGTAATTCTCTATCTATACATTAATTACGATAATATTTAATTGCCAAAAACTGTGTTGAAATATTTATTAAAAATAAGTAACAATAAAGTTTTTTCTGCCTCACTTATGAATTGCTTTCCCATTTAAAATATCTTTTGATTTCTCTTATTTGTTTTGTATTATAGTTAATATTTTCAATTTTTATTTATTGAGTTCAAGTTGATTTAAACCTCATCACTTTTCAAATAATTCAGGCTTCAGAATTAGCTGTCTAAATAGTTTTAACATTTCTTAATACCTTTATATATTGAAACACACACATTTCATATATCCTGAAGTTACCCCCCCTCCCCTTCCCAGTTTAAAATGGTTTGATTTAAAAAAAAGACAGCTGATGCAGTTATAAAAACAAAATGTGTAAATTTAAGTTCTCTGAAAAAAATGAGAAAAATCAATATTTAAAATGTATAATTAGAAATTAAATGACACGTTTAATTAATAAATTTTTGTCATTAAAAATCTGTGGTTTCAAATATTACCAATATTTTTTTTGTTAGAGTTGAATGTTTATAAATTACCATATAGAAATGCTGTAATTAGTTCATTAAAAAAAAGATAGTGTCTTAGACAAAGAAGTCAACATGTTTTTGAAAAACATGTTGGTAAGCGTGAGTGAGATAAAAAATCATAAGGAAGTATAAAAAGCGAGCAATCGATCAATTCCAGTAGTTGCAGTTGATTGATTGTAACAGTTGCTTTGCGGTAAATAGCAATTCAGTATTATCCAGTCTACAGTGAAGTTTAAATAATCAGATCAACTAAGTTTGGAGCCACCCTTGGCCATTAATTGAAGAAGTACAGCAGTTAGAAAAAACCCATAGTTACTGTAAAATTGCAATATGAAGTAAATTATCAACATGGAAAACACTAGAATGTATGCTGTAAGAAAAGCATTTCGGAAAAATAAAATGAAACGTAGTTATTTAAAATGATAAAGTCTGATGTACCAAAATAATTTTTTATAGAATAATATAATTGCTATTACTGTTATTAAAATTAAAAAAAAAAGGGTAGTGTTCTGTTTTATCGTGTCACCCGCTTGATGGCATTGATGCCAGGCAAAATCACATAGATATAACATTCCCAGGCCAGCGATTCTATAGAACTATTGACTTTATTTTTGAAATAGAAAATAAGAAAAGTAAATTATATTACAATTTACATAAAATTAAAAAATTGAAACAAAATATAAAAATGTAGGCTGCCATTTTGGACTTTTTGGGGCAGAAATTAATCAGAGATTGTCTTTTTTTGTGTGTGTGTGTCTACAAAAAATTACGTTTCGGTGTGTGTCTGGCGATACAAAAAGTTACGTTCCTTTTTTAATAGAAAATAAGAGAAAATCAAAGCCTTTTTGGGACCTTAATTAATCAGACACTGTGTTTTGAAATCAAAGTAAATTATATCACAACTTCCACAAAATTTAACAAATTCAAACAAAATTTTAAAATAAAGCCGACTTTGATCTTTTTGGGACAGTAATTAATCAGAGAGTGGCATTTTTTTGTGTGTGTATATCTAAAAAGTTACGTAACTTTTTTAATAAATATTTTTTTGGACAGTAATTAATCAGAGACAGGCTTCTTTGGGCATGTGGATAGGAAAAGTTACAGTACTTTTTGTAATAAAAAATAAAAGTAAATTTTACCTGTTTTTGGACAGTAATCAATCAGACACTGTTTGGGGGGGGGAAGTAAATTAGAGTGTAATTTACCTACTAAAGTTAATAACTATAACAAACTATTAAAATGAAAGCCAACTTCAGTGTCTGGAAATTGTCAATTTTCAGTGTTCGGAGCAGCCATCTTATTTGTCTTGGACGATTTTTCGCAAATACGTTACTTTCATCAGGATCTTCGAAATAGTACTGTGCCGGACCTTAAAATCCAATTTATTTGTCCTGAAGGAACAGTGACGACACTGTTAAAACTGTTAGAAGGTACCAGTAGGTCAGTTCACATGAAAAAAAAGTTAGATCTGAAAAGTTTAATTATTTAGCCATAATGCAGTCAACACATTCTCACACGATACTGTAGCAAAAATAGACAACCCAGCATTACGATAAAGTGCATAACACAAGCAACTATGGCAGCCAATAAAGGCATTTTCTGTGCTTTTAGCATAGAAAGAAGCCACAGTGATAGCCGGCAACTGTAAACGTTCTGTGTTTTATCATAGAAACAAGGCTATCTGCTTGGCTGCAGCCATGGAAATGGCATATTTCTACAATTTAGCTGACACGATAGAACAGAACACTACCATAAATTGAAATACGTTGACAGAATTAGTGAAACACAAGGTACAAGTATCAACGACTGTACACAGGGTGGCGCTGGTGCTAATGAAAAACACATATAATGTTACCTGGCCATGACCTTTTAACAAGTAACTGACCTTTTTTAAGAAGCAGAACGACAAGAACAAAGACATGACTTTTTTTAAGAAGTGATTTTTAAGTCAATGACTGATTTTTTTTTAATTACTAAATTCAAAATATCTTTAAAATAAGTATATGTGTTCACTTTTTCTTTTTTTTTTTTTGGTTTTTTTAATAACGAAAAATATGGCGGCAAAGTCATTATTTAGGGACCTTTTTCATCTTTTATTCTGGAAAATATCTTTAAAAAATATTTAACAAGTCATTTTAAGAACTAACTATCTTTAAAATAAGTCAATGACTGACCTTTTTAAAGAAGTAAATCCAAAATGTCTTTTAAATAAGTAGATGCGTTTTTAATTTTTTCGTTTGATTTTAAGAATGAAAAATACGGCCACCGCCGTGTTTTTAAAAAATAAGTATTCTTTTTTAATAACGACAAGAACAAAGCCATTATTTAGAACCTTTTAAATATTTTATTCTAGAAAATATCTTTACAAAATCAATTTCTTTTATTTAACCAAGAGAAATGTCTTTGACACCCCCCCCCATTTCCAAAAACCTTATTAAACAAAAAACTCATTCATTATCTTCTTTTTTAATAATGAAATATTAATCGTTCAGTTTTTTGGTCTTTTTTTGCTATTCAATAAGTAAATCACAATTTTAGAATCATACAAAAACCAAAACAAAAAAAAGTAACAAAAAAAAAAACATTTTTCCACCATAATATTTTTAACTTCACGTAAGCGATCAAACAACTACACGTACTCATTTTGAACATTTTTGATTGGTATCATGACTAGCGTGAGTAATTCAGAAGTTGCTTTTCTAATAAAACTTTCCCCAATTTTAAAATCTTCCAAAGTCAGTTCACAATCACTGTGATGGTTTTAAAATTTGTCGGACCTCATTTTTCATCCTTTGATTGACTTCAAATCTCCACATCCTCAAATTATATGATAGTGCAGGCTCAATAGCGATCACTTGTAAAGTAAGAATAGGGTGCTTGAACCAAGTGTGAATTGCGAGAAATGAGCATAACACACTACAGGTCAATAGAGGGTGCCTCAGAAACAGTATATTTAACTGTTTTTGAGTGGCACCATTGCCATCCAGCGCTGTGTACGATCATTGATACTTGTACCAAACACAATAATGAATTACACTGATTTTTTTTAAAGTGATAAAACCTGTAACATTTTTTCAAAGTTAAGCTTTAAAATAAAGTGTATAAGAATTATGTGTCAAATTGTTAAAGTTCAACTGGCTAAATGAAATGTAGAAATTATAATGTAAGAATTTAATTTAAAATAGACATACCCCGATTTGTGTATATTTATTGTTTAACCAAGAAAGAGTTATTATTCTATACACATGAACATATACAGAAATTAAATGTGTGTCTATATACATGAATTAAATATGTGTCTATATACAGGAATTAAATATGTGGTATATACATGAATTGAATATGCATCTACATACAGGAATTAAATATGCATCTATGTACATGAATTAAATATGTGAATATATTTGAATATAATTATTGGTTACTGAATGATTAAATAAAAAGGATTAATCCATGTATAAATCAAACTTACCTAAGACTATATTGCAATAGGGAATTAATAGACTGTCTACAAATATGGGCATATGAGGAGAATATAAACTTACAGAAGGAGAATCTAAACTTGAGAAATGTTAAGGGAGATATCCGTATGTACACACAGATATCTAACTAAATCCGTACTATGTGAATGCTGGTAGAACATGATTATGGAATATAAATGATAGATACTGTATGATCATTAATAATGGGACCAAGCATCAGAGAAGTTACCAATGAAATGAACTAACTGATTTATGGAACCTGAACTGCAATGAACTATTAGAAGGAGTGTTATTCAAATATACTTGGGTCTTGTTTTATACAGTAGATAGGTTCCTCAGAAAATGCGCACAAAAGAAATCGCACAAAAATAGACTTATCTTGAAAAATGGGGGATATGTACTGTAATTTTCAAAAATCTTATAAAAGCAAAGCAACAATGTAAAATTACTTTAAAATTCACATTAAAAAAAATAAGGAAATAAAATATGTCTAATAAAAAATTTCATATTTGAAAAAAATTGATACAAGACAAACTTTTTTTATTAATTACAGTATTTAATTTTATTGAAAACAATATATTTTTATGTGTAATTTACATTTTTCATACATGTACAGTATTTTAATCATCGCTATTTGATGATATGCAGTTTCATTTGTGAACTAGTAAGACATCAGATTCGTCATAAGAGGAAATACAACTAGCACCAACTTCATTTTTTTTAAATTGCTCTTATAGTGGATTCACCCAAATTAAAATGTTTTCCTTTTCATTTCGCTAAGTGATTTAAAATTGAAATTTTTGTTTCCAAAAAATTCATTTTCTTGGGTGTTTTTTCCTCTCCATTAGGGTAAACCAAAAGTTTAAAATAAAAATGTGAACTTAGACTTATGATAATAATTAAGGTATAACTGTGTTAGTTTATATATATGTAATATTCTATATTATGTGTTAATATATACACGCATACACGATAAGATAAATAAATGTTTCTATATTTACAAACTTATAAACAATTACCTATCTACAAATGATAATTCTATACTACTCTGAGCGCTTTAGAAGACACCTATTCACTACTGTAGGGCAAAATTTAACTAAAACTAACAATTAAAAATTAAATTCTTATTCTTGTCTTTAATTTTTTAATTTTCAATTCGTTTAAAAATCAAATTTCATTGTTTCAAATCACATTATGCAATTTTTAAATTGTTAATTATAATTAAAAATCAGATTTAAATTTTTAATTGTCAAATTTAATTGTGCCCACCGCTGTTACTTACCTTTTAAAAATAAACTTGCAGACAATTATTTAATTAAAACTAACAATTAAAAATTAAATTCTTATTCTTGTCTTTAATTTTTTAATTTTCAATTCCGTTTAAAAATCAAATTTCATTGTTTCAAATCACATTAATTTCAGATCACATTATGTAATTTTTAAATTGTTAATTATAATTAAAAATCAGACTAAAATTTTTAATTGTCAAATTTAATTGTGCCCACCGCTGTTACTCACCTTTTAAAAATAAACTTGCAGACAATAAATGATTAATTGGTTACATACTCTTTTTAAAAAGCAAAAATAGAATGTGATTTAAAATGCAAAAACAACATGCTTAGTATACCCATCTATAACATTTGAACAGATTTACATTATAATCTTGTAAAATTTATTATTTGCGGATACTAAATGATTAATTGATTATGTACTCTTTTTTTTAAAAAGCAAAAATAGAATGTGATTTAAAATTCAAAAACAGCAACATGCATAGTATAGACATATAAAACATTTGAACAGATTAATGTAAATGTGTATATATAAAATGGGGAAATCCTGATTTAAGTGAATTATGAACTTCTTTATTGCATAAAATTATTACAGTACTATTATAAAGCACTGAAAATATTGAAATTATTATGATGGAAGTCAAACTCCAATAATACGCTATTATTTTAAATATGACGTGTGAGTGCACAAACTTTACAATATTTAAAGTAATAGCGCATTATCGAAGCTCGACTTCTAATCTAAATTTTTTTATTGCATAATAGAAAAAACCACATACAAAGATATTAAGAAGAAACATGAATCACATAATTTCAAAATCGCATTAAAAATAAATCCGCATAAAATGAGACCCACAGGTGTATTTTTATTTAAATAAATTGTGGTTATATAAAATAATATATCAGTTTGATTTTATGTCAGCCATTTTCTAGTGTACTTGTTCACAGGAATCTCGTGTTTCCTGAGCTATGTTTGGCATAATCTGATCTGAGTGAGTAAGATTGTAATAAGCTGGAATTCTAATGGTACCATTTGGAAAACCAAACATAAATTTCTAGATGTTTTCAGTCTCTTTAAGGCCACACTCTCTGATGAGCAGGAAATAGGGAGGAGATAATATTAGCATTGGGTAACACCAATCATTCTTTCCTTCCTACAATATGCTCATCAGGAAGTAAATCAACCATCTAAGGGGATGGAAATCCCAATCTGGTTACATTTGTTGCACTAATCGTGAGTCCCGATCCAGCTAGCCTGCCTATAGGCATAAAAAGCTAGAAGGAAAAAAGAGACAGACAAAGAAAATAAATGAAAAAATATGGAAGGCAGAAGCAAATTATGATTCTGTAAGTTGTGAACAGTGCACACAATATAAGGATATGAAATGAAATGAATAAGGGCAAATTGAGAGAGCTAAATAAAATGAATGGTATATAAGGAATATAAGCATAACAGAAAAGATGGAGCTAAATCATTGTGTGGAGGGAGAGGAAAGCTTACTAAAGTTAGATAAATGAAAGAAGTCGATAATATTGTCAAAGAATCAGATATAACAAGAAGGAAGTAAATCGCAAGTTAATAAAATATAGATAACTAGAGCAAGGACAAAAATGATGAACACGGAAGCTGACAAAAACCTTCCTAGTGAAGAACAAAAGCAAGAAGGAAGTGATCCTAAAGAAGATGATCAGCAACAAATGGTCGGAACCCAGAAAGTAGAGGATGTGTCAATGTTAATCCAGCTTCTAGAAATGTTTAAAGATAGTAAAAAGAGATATCAACAAAAAAAAGAGGATGATAAAAATAGAGACCAACAAATAGAAGAGAATAACAAAAAAAGATACCAACAAAGAGAAGATGATAGAAAACAAATAATAGAAGCAAATCTAACTCAAAATGAGATGGAAAAACAGACTGAAGAAGTAAGCCAAAGAATAGAGAAAAATTATAGAAGCAATTGAAAGTCAAAATGAAAAAATTAACCAAATAATTAGATTACTGACCAAATATTGAGAGTTAAAGATGTCATGGAAGAGTCAAAGGTCTCTGAATGAACAAGAAGTCAAGATGGCCCAAATTTGTGAAGGTATGGATACGAAGATAGAAAGAATCCAGGAATTCATGCAGGAGAAAGTGGATAGCTTGACCACTTAAGTAAAAGAACTGCAAATAAAAAAGCTGCCTTACGCTGCCAGAGCAACATATACCTGACTAAGGGAAGCAAATAAAGGAACAGAGCAGTTCCAAAACAAAATTTAGAAGAAAACTTTCACAAAAATTATTCAAGAAGTGCCAATAACCAACTACATGCCAGGGATTGTAAACCAGTTCCTCAAAATATGAACATTTGCTGGAGGCTCTAATAAAGCATCTATTGAGTAACTGAAAAGTCTAGATAGGTACTTAAGCATTAATGCAATGTCAGAGAAAGCAAAACTGGCAATAGATTATAGTCATTTACAGGGCATAGTGGGAGTCACTATTTAGTCAGCCTACCAATTTCACTGATTTTAAAAAGGCACTCGTAAACTATGATTGGAATGATGATTGTCAGGAGGGCATCAAATATAAGATGTCATAGAAATGCCCATATGGTGATGCCTATACTCCCTTCTGAAAACAAGTGGCCAAGTTAATGGCCTGATTGCAGGTCCACTAATGGAACTCCAAATCATCTGGATGATCCGAGTTTTCCATTGAGCAGGTTGCCAAGTTGTTGACAGCATACCACAATTGCAATACCTCAGCCACAAACAAAGGAGAGTCCAAGCTGCCAAGTAAAGCCTCATATAGGAGGAATGATGGATTGAGAATAAGTGCTGTCAGATATAATAGGAAGATACCTCCCTGATGCTACAGTAACCATGACATACTGCCATGGAGGAGAGAGCGGAGATCAATAGGCAGCATCCATAGTCCATACAAGACCTGATTAGTTAAGAGGTCTAATAGTAACAATGAGTTCCAGATAAATGGAGGTAGAGAGACAAGCTACCATAATGATATCTGGCCTGATAAACACCCAAAGATAGGACAATCCAGGAGTATATCACCTCACAACATAGAGATTTATTATCTGAGAGCTGATCATGATCCCCAGTCTTCTAAAGTAGGATGCAATTATACTTCTGATTTAGGAAATGCTTATAAGCAAGACAATGAAACTGCAACTGAAGAAAAAAAATACTTTGAAGAAATTGGGGTAAATATTAGAAAGTAGTGTAGCTTTGATAGTGGATGGTGTTCATGATGCTCTTGGTTTAATTTTTTTTTCAAATAAGCTCCTCAGAGGAGCTTGGCTTTTAACCAGTAGAATACTGAATTGTCTATCAGGCCCAGAATTGTTACATGGGTGTGGAGCCCATAAGACTCATGAAGGAAATGAGCCAGGTATTCCACATAGCCAAACATTCCTTCGGTCATTTTTTTTCTCAATTTGTCCTCTAGGTAGTAAGTTGTGTATATGCTTAAACTGAGATAGTTCTTATAGCTTTCATGTTATATTGCAAACTTGTGTTCTGTAATGAGGTTTTCTGTCCATACTGGTGCTGGAGGCAGGCAGGCAAATATTAGACTAATAGTCACTCCATAACAGATCAAATATAAGGCTGTTACAACCCTTTGTGGAAGTAGCTTATGGAAGAAGTTCTTGAATGGGGTTATAGTGGTATGTGAATTTGCCCTTCCATGTTAATGGTGGGTGGATAATTGAGCAGGGATACTTGAATATATTGTGTTCCTGATGCTCCAAAGTATACACTCAGCACTATCCAGACCTAGGGATAGAGGTCTGAAAGTAGTCTAGTAGGGGAATAGGCCTGGGGCCCAGGAATAGATAAGCCGCTAAGACTCACATGGTGATGAGCAGGGATGGCCCAGTGTCAAAAAATATTCTTTGGCTACTATTTATAGTTGGATGGTCTCTCTAGATACAGGAGTGGTAGTGCTTAAATTTGAGGTATTTTTTTATGACATCATGGTGCATTGTGTACTGGTAGTCCATGCTTAAGCTTATTCTGACATTGGAAGCTGCAGTTCATGTATTCACTTTTCCCCATCTCACCTTACCTACTTCATCAGTGTTATCTAACCAAGTGGATACCACTATTGTTAGTAGTGAATTTTATAGTTTGTGAATGAAATCTTGTGTTTTAAAGTAATTTCATCCTAAAATTTAGCAGGAGATAATGAATCAGACACGTTTCATATATCCTGAAGTTACTCCCCCTTTCCCATTTTAATATGGTTTGATTTTAAAAAAGAAAGCAGATGCAGTTATAAAAACAAAATTTTTAAATTTAAGTTCTCTAAAAAAAGAGAAAAATCAATATTTAAAATGTACAATTAGAAATTAAGTGGCACATTTAATTAATGAAATTTTATCATTAAAAATCTGTTTTCAAATGTTACCAATATAATATTTTTTTTGTTATAGCTGAATGTTTACGAATTACCATATAGAAGGCAAAAAGTCAACATGTTTTTGAAAAACATGTTGGTAATTGTGGGTGAGATAAAAAAAGATGAAAAATCTTGGGAAGTTGGAGTATAAAAAGTGAGCAGTTGATCAATTCCCGTAGTTATAGTTGATTGATTGTAACAGTTGTGTTGCAATAAATAGCAATTCAGTATTAGTCAATGTACAGTGAAGAGTTTAAATAATCAGACCAACTAAGTTTGGAGCTGCCGTGGCCATTAATCGAAGAAGTGCAGCAGTTAGAAGAAACCTGTACTTACTGTAAAAGTGCAATATAAAGAAGCAAATTATCAACATGGAAACTGCTAGAATGTCTGGATCATAAGAAAAGCTTGCTCTCCCTTTCCACACCATGAAATTATGAAGATGAAGAAACATGCCTAAATGACCATCAAAGAAAATATATACCATTCACCTCTAAGACAAATCCCTTTTTAATATGAAGATTTAGCAGTGGGGAATTACTAACAGGTAAATTTAAAGTTAAGAAAACTCTAGATAACATTTGAAATATTTAAAGTTAAATGCTGTAAGAAAAGCATTTCAGAATGATAAAATGAAACGTAGTTATTTAAAATGATTAATTCAACAAAATGATAAAATGTGATGTACCGAAATAATTTCTTATAGAATAATATAATTGCCATTATTGTTATTAAAATAAAATAAAAAAGATAAATTGAAATATGTTGACAGAAATAGTGAAATGCAATAATCACTGATTTTTTTTTTTAAAGTGATAAAACTTATAACATTGATTCAAAGTTAAGCTTTAAAATAAAGAATATAAGAAATATGTGTCAAATTGTTGCTAAATGAAATGTAGAAATTATAATGTAATTATTTAATTTAAAATAGGCATAGCCCAATTTGTGTAAATGCATTATGTTTAACCAAGAAAGAATTACTATTCTATATACATGAATATGCATCTACATACAGGAATTAGATATGCATCTACATACATGAATTAAATATGCATCTACATACAGGAATTAAATATGTGTATATACAAGAATTGAATATGCTTCTACATTCAGGAATTAAATATGTGTCTATATACATGAATTAAGTATGCATCTACATACTACTTGAATTAAATATGTGAATATATTCGAATATAATTATTGGTTACTGAATGATTAGATAAAAAGAATTAATTCCAAATATAAATCAAACTTACCTAAGAGTATATTGCAATAGGGAATTAATAGATTTATCTACAAATGTGCGCATACAAGGAGAATATAATCTCACAGAATGAAAATCTAAACTTGAGAAATGATAAGGGAGGTATCTGTGATGTACACACATATCTAAATAAATCCCTACTTTGTGAATGCTGGCAGAACAGGATTATGGAATATAAATGATGGGACACTGTATGATCATCAACAATGGGGCCAAGCACAGAAAGTTACCGATCAAATGGACTAACTGATGTATGGAACCTGAATTGCAATGAATTATTAGAAGGAGTGTTATTCAACTACTTTTTTAAATAAGTTTGTGATTATATAAAATAATATATCTTATCAGTTACATTTCATCCATTTTCTAGTGTACTTGTTCACAGAAATCTTATGTTTCCTGAGCTATGTTCGGCATAACCTGATCTGAATGAGTAAGGTTGTTGCTGGAACTCTAGTGGCACCATTTGGGAAACCAAACAGATAAACTTCTTGATGTTTTCAATTTCATTAATGCTACTCCTTCTGATGAGTAGGAAGGGTAACATCAGCATTGCGTAACACCAATCATTCTTTCCTTCCTACATTATGCTCATCAGGAAATAAATCAACCATCAAAGGGATGGAAATCCCAGTCTGGTTACAATATATATATATATATGAATAATTTGTCGTATACACATTGCTGTTAAAATATTGTAAACCTGACAGTATGATTGTTTTCATTTCATATCACATTTCATGACCTGGACTATTGTAGAAATTGAGCAACTTACTTCAAAGACAGCCTTTCTCCCTATTATATTTATTTAATAAATATTGTTGGTCAACTTATATTTCTCCATCAAATTGACAAATGATGTGGCTTCTAAAATGCATTATAATTATTTTGATAGTGTATCAAAACTTTTAATATGTGAAGGTATTCAATGTTTTATTATATTTTAATTCTTTATTTATTATGTGAATTTGCTATTTCAATTTCCATGCCCTTATCTCTCTCTTGAATCAATTGTATAGTTTTTTAATTTTTTTAATTATTTGCTCATGCAATGCTATAATTAAAATCATGAAACTGCACATTTTCTATATTAATATACATGATTTCAATTATACAATACCCCTTCCCCCCAAATGTAAACTAAAAAAAAAAAAAATTACTAAAATTTGTAAATTTAATACATTTTACTGTGCATGAGCAACTATTTTTCCATCAAGTGCAATCATCTTTAAAATAAAATTTATAAATAAATTTTACAATGAGTCAGCAGCAATATTTCCATTTCAGAGCACTGTATCTGATCATCTTTATTAATAAAATTTTTTTGGTTTATGTTGAAAGCACATAAATTTTATTATTCTTTTATTATCTTTTCCAAATATGTTGGGTAATTTTTCATGTAATAAAATATTTTCTAAGTGTGATGCTAAAAATTTTACAAAATTTAACAATATACTTAAAGTTAATGATTTTAAAATATCAAAACAATTAGAAATTATAGTTTCTTATAAAAGAAACTCCTATTATGTTTTTATAAGAGAAAGTTATTGAAAAAAAAATTACCCAGTATATATTTAATTGCAACGAAAATCAAATATTTCACTATTCAGTTCATTTAAAAAATTAAAATACAATATGTTTTTTTTTTTTTTCAGTGAATAAATGAGTGAACATGCACTCAGTTAAATATACATGTCCCCTCAATTTATAATTTAT
Organism: Epiperipatus broadwayi; assembly: GCA_028023455.1. NCBI lineage: Eukaryota > Metazoa > Onychophora > Udeonychophora > Euonychophora > Peripatidae > Epiperipatus > Epiperipatus broadwayi. The sequence goes on along the minus strand of JAQFVV010006285.1, from coordinate 1,086,950 downwards.
AACTATATTGTTTTTTTTAAAATTTTGTTTATATTATAATCTTAATTTATATATGCACACTATACATATAAAAAAGTTGTCTGTTATATATTGTAATGGTATACATATGCCGTTACATTATTTTAAAATTTTAAAATAATGGAGAAAATAATCTTAAATAAAATCATTTATTAAAAACTAAAAGCCAAAATTAGTTATGTTTAACATATATATATCATACAGATGGAAAACTTTAAAAGTATTTTTTTTTAAATAAAAAAAGTATTTGAACGTACTTTTTTATATAAAAAAGTAAAGATCTAAAGAAAAAATATTTTTGTTAAAAAGTAACATAAATGAAAATAGAAATAAATGTTAATTTTTATTTTAAGATTCCTATGTAATCTCAGTAAATGGAAATGATTGTTTTATTAATTAAACGAAAAGCAAACTAGCCCCTGGGGCTCTTATATAATTAAAAAGTCAGATAGGAGATATAGATAAAAATTAAAGATTGTTTCCCGCTCTGAAGCAGAATATCCAATAGTAGCAGCAACCAATGCTCGGACCCTAATGAAAATCATTGGAACAGGAAATCATTTTCAGTGAATCTGGAGGATTAGGATAAAAAGAAAAAAATTTCCAATCAAAGTTAGTTCCAGCTTGATTTTTTTGAGGAGGAAGGTGAAAAGATGCACTTTTCATCCTCTTATTTCAAATGAAGTGACTGTTGAATTATGAATGGCACTATTATAGACCCGAATCATATAGGTCCTATAATAAAATAGTTCCAGGATTGAACCAGCTAAGACAGTCTCCAGATTGATAACTACGGTATGAACAACAGACCAGTCTTCCATGAAAGTATGACTAATAAAGACTTCGCAGGAATTGGCACAAAGAACCAGGCGCTCCTTTACTGTAAAGTATGAACTATAAAATTTTAAAAAGTAATTAAGAACTTTTGTCAATATTTAACAAGCTTTTAATAATCAGCTAAACATAACTTTTAAAATGAACTTTTTATCTGACTTATTAAGATTTCAAAATCGGTTATTAATGTTTAATTTTATATATTTGAGTTTGCTAATTTAATTAAATCATTTTTATTTTCTTTATTAATATTTATTAAGAAATCAAAGAAATGTATTAAATTTAAGTTGGGTATAGATAGCTGCATAGATTCATTAACGTTTAGTTATTTCTTTTTTTTTATTTATTTTAATATGCGTGAAATATATATATACACCTGGATCTCTTTTTATGCGGATTTATTTAACGCGATTTTGAAGTTACGCGATTCACGTTTCTCCAGAAGTCTAACTTCGATAATGCGCTATTACTTTAAATAATAAATTTCACGCACTTACGTCATATTGAAAGTAATAGCACATTATTGGAATTCGACTTTCATCATAATAATTTCAATATTTTCAGTGCTTTATAATAGTAAGATTTTATGCAATAATGAAATTAAAATCATGATTTCCACATTTTATGTATATACACATTAAATTTTACAAGATTATAATGTAAATTTGTTCAAACATTGTGCGTGTTAATTTTGCCTTTTAAATCACATTCTGTTTTTGCTTTTTAAAAAAGAATGTAATCAGTTATTAATCATTTAGTGTCCTCAAATTTATTTTTAAAAGGTGAGTAATAACAGTGGGCACAATTAAAATTGAAAATTAAAAAATTAAAGACAAAAATAAGAATTTAATTTTTAGTTGTTAGATTAATTACTAATTACGTTGTCACCAGAAAACCATTAACACAACATGAGAGTGATGTTGGTGCGAGTTGTATTTCCTCTTGTGCATAATCTGATTTTTTACCAGTTTGCAAACGAATCTGTTTATCGGCAAATAACAATAATAATTAAAACGTGTATAAAAAATGTAAATTACTGTAAATTATGCATAAAAATATATTGTTTTGAATAAAATTAAATATTATAGTGATAAGTGTTATATTATTAAACTAATTTTCACCTTCATCTTCAGCAATTCTGGTTGCATTTTTTAATTTACATTATCTCTCAAATGCACAAAATAATTTAAATCAATTTTATACTTTTAATATCTTTTTAAATGGACATTTTTATCATCTCCCCTTTCTTAAGTTATTTGTTTTATAAGTCTTTAAAGATATTTTTCATTAATCAAAATACTGTAATTGAAATATTTTCATCATCATTTATCTCATATTTAAGATGAAAATGTATGTGTTGAATTATATAAACATTACCATTTTATTATTTAAAAATAAAAATAATTTCAACATTGATATTATTAGTTAATTATATAACCTAATGTGTTTTTATAATTATATAATAATCTGTTTCATTTAGATATTACTTATTTAATTATATGCTTTCATAATCTTAATTTATAATGAATGTAACTAGCTCTAATAACTGGCTTGCAAGATTCTTGAAAATATAATGGGAAGCACATAAAAAATCTTATGCTTATAAACTGCTCATATTGCAAGTTTTTCTGCATTATAACGAATCTTGTTGTTTTAATTTAATAGCTGGTAAGCTTGGAGTTTTAAGACTTCTGTAGATTCTTTAGAACAGTTAACCAGACATGGTTTTGAGTATGAAGTTTGACATTTTGAAACTTATGATATCACTTCAAATTATTTGACTTATCACATATTGAATACCTCCAGAACTTTTTCCCAACATAAAAATTGGCATAATAAATTGTATTGCTCATAGAATTGTTTTTAGGATTTTTGTGAAGTATGTTGCCAAATTTTACCACCTCAGTATACTATAATGGTCGGGCTATATTCTCTTATCCTATCTGCCATACAGGGCGCCATTAGGCTATTTGAACCTAGAAAATTTATATGGCAGGCAAATACATCTTGTGAAAAGATCCAACTTTCATTTGACCATAGCCCCAGTCACTAGCTCAAGGAGTAGCTGAGTCTTATAATATAAATTTTTAAATATATTTTAATGATATATTTCAAAGTATTATTGATAAAGATATAATAATAAATTTCTGCCAGTACTAATAGCACAAATGTTTATTACGCATATATATAAAAACAAATTTGAGGATTTGATTATTAACATTATTTTACATTTAAATTCTTGATGTTTTCTGTAATTTGCACAGATGGAAATTTTTATACAATTTTATATTATATAATATTATGTATAGATAGATTACATAGAATATATATTTAAAAGTCTTTCAAAACATTTAACCTCAGGCTAAAAGTTTGCAGTTAAATCAATGCTAGCTTCCTGACATACAGACATAATCAATGCAACATGAAGATGTTAACATAAAACCATGCTGACAGAAATGTGTGTCTGTAGCATGATATTATTTAAAGGAGTGATCTTCATCCAATATGCATCTGTCTGGCGAAGGAGTCATATATAAAAATAGAGGAAAAAAAAGCTCCATATGGAGGGAGAGCAGTCTTCGCCATAAGGAGATCAATGGCATAGAAAATACATCTACGACTATTGGCAATGCGATGGCTACATCTTTGGCCATGCAATCATTTGGGATCGATGCCCTGCAACATGGCAGAAGAGAGTGAGAATCTAAGGTGCCTCTTCATACTACATGAATATAAACACCCATACATGCCACCACCAGCTTTGATTCAACTATGAAACAAACAGCTCAAAATTAACCCATAATCTAAACTAAACTTAATGAATCTATGCAGCCATCTACACCTAAATTTAAATTTAATAATTTAATTAACAGAAATGGAAATGATTGATAGCAAATGTTATACATAAAAAAGCAATATTAATAACTAATTTAGAATTCTTGTGTTTGTCAGATAAGAGCTTATTTATAATTTACGCTAGCTTATGAAGTTAAAGTTTGTTTAGAATATCTATTAAAAGTTTATATTGATAAAAGTTTATACTTTCCCAGATAAATTTTTATACATCCTCTGTATTGCTGCAGGTTTATGGAATCCATCCTAATTCTCACATTTTATGTAGATTGTTCTCTTTGGAGATGAAACCGCTGCTTGCCATACTTTCAGAACTGTCATCGGGTGGCCACCTCAGCTGGTGCAAACTAAGGAAGCTAAATCTATTGTAAGACTCCTACATCATGGAGTCTGCAATATAGCTGCAGTTCATAGTAGATCAATAGTCAATTATTTTTTTATAGTATTAAGACTTCCTTATTACTAAATTTTCAGATCAATCGCTCTTAATGTTGCTCTGATCTTATTGGCCATGATGGTTTTCCTTTTTGGTCCATGTGCTTGTTGGTAACTGTATTGGTTAGTCTGCTCCAAAGTTTGAATCACCATAATCTTTCATTTTTATCTCTTATCTGACTTTTCCATCATTTAAGTACCACAAGGGCTTGTTTGCTTTACATTTATTATATTTTAATAGAATAATCATTTCCATTCTAAGATTTAAACATAATTTTTTTTTGAATAGAAGCTAATTAATATTTTTCTTACTTTCTTTTACATTACTTTTAAACAAAAATACTAACCTTTATCTTTAGATTTTTATTTTAACTTTTAAGTAATTATTTAAGTTTTTCATCTGTGCAATTATATATATTTGTATAAATAACTTTATTAATTTTTCTTTTCCTTTTTTAATATATCAATTTTATTTACCGATCTTTTCCCCCTTTTATTTTGATTTTAAAATAAAGTAACAGCATATATATACCATTACAATACCTAGCACTGAAAGTCAGATTATTAAGAAATATTGTTCAGTGTGTATTTCCTCTATATTAGGAAAATAATTGCATACTATGTTCATTTGAGGATCTAAAGCAGTTTTTATAATTTAACAATTAGTATTAAATTTGTTGGATAGGGTCATTATCAGCTTCACCCCAGAGAATTTGTCATTCTGGTATATATAAAATTTAATTTATTAATGATAAAGTTGATTTTGGATAGGTCATACTTCAAATTAGCATACTACAACCTGAAAAAGTATATATAAATGAAAAAAGTTGTATTGGTAATATTGTTCGGTTTCTAATATTCACATTACAGAATATATTGTTATAACTCTGGAAATCAGTAAACTAATTATGATATATCTATGAAATAAGTCATTTTGGTATTCTTGTGTATTTCATTTATAATATATGATAATTTGAATTTAACTGATCCTGACTTTTTCTTGTTGCTATTGACAAAATTAGAATATTTTACTTCTTTAGATGATAACAGTTATTGTGCATTTATTATGTACATTTATTTACACATGGGATCTTGCTGAAGCAGAATATTGGGGATTTCTTGCTTAAGTAATAAATAATATGTGAATATAAATTGAATGATACATGAAATTGTTAGAACATGTAGTTAAATATGATTTATTCTTATCTTTTTTATTGCTTTTAGCCAGATTAAAATATTTTATTCTTTTGGCCAATCACTTATGTTTGCTTATTTACAAATGAAGAATTGCTAAGGCAATAATAATAATAATTTCCTACTTAAATCACTATATATGTTATTATTTTGATTTGATCTATCATAGCTAATAATTCATTATTTTGTGGAATGAATATTATATTACGTCCATTCAAACTGTCTGAATAAGATTCTAATATACAATATTTCCTCAGAATATTTTTTAAAGATAAAACAAAAATTGTACATAAATATATCCTTATATGAGTCAAACTGATCAGTTTAGAACATTATATTACATGAATGTGAGGTTGCATTATGAATATGTTGTAATCCACTTTTATTCTTCAAGTTAATGTCAAATTATTGTGATGTGTGTTTGATTTTTTTTTTTAATGTTCTGCATGCAAGCTATTTTTTTTTAGGTACTTATTGCAAACATTTTAAGTTATCCTTTGAGGTTTAATGTTATGATAGAGTGACTGGCTCAAGAATTAAATTTTAATGTTTTAATTACCAGTTGAGGAAAGTAAAAACAAGGTAAATAAATTCGCACCTGAGTTCTTGAATATCTGTTTTTTAATTTGTAATATTGTCCATAATCTTATCTATTTACCCTAATATCTTAGTTACTTTTTATCTTTTTTTAAATTTATTATGAACTTGGTTAAGACTAAAACAAGTCTGTTGTGTGTGATGAGTGTGATTGTTAAATAGGTTAGATGGTACATTTAATAATTTCAGACACTTGTTGCTACAATATATTCTGATTTTATGTTTATAAGAATGTGTGCCTTATATGGCTTGTTATGAAAGATAATATGATATTCAATGAAACTAAGTGAAGTAACAGTTTGTCTTGTTAAATCATTGTTTAAACTAAGTTAATTTTTCACACATTTGTATTGTTATAAATATGAACTTTTAAAAACACTTTATTATTATACAAGAATGGCCATGATAGCCAAGTTAAAACAGCAGATAATTTGTATATCTTTTTTTTATATAGTTATTTCAATATAATTAAAAAAATAATTATTGTCAATTAAAAAAGTTAGATTTAACAATATTGGATATCTTTATTCAGAATATCATTGTTTTACTAAAGTATTATATTTATTTTGTGGATATTTGTCACTTCTGTTTCTAAACCCAACAGATTACATTATATTGCTTAAAACTCTCAACTTAATAGTATAATAGTTGCATCTATTTTTTTTGTTTGATAAAAATTGTGGATATAATATTTTTTACTTAGATTTATTGAGATGATATTTTTCAATATTTTACATGAATTTGCAAATGTAAGATGTCATTCTAGTAAAGTAAATGTTTTAATAAGTAAAAAAAAAATATGGCTACCAGAAATAAATGTGTGACAACTCTTTCTCTGAATTATATTATAATACCAGTTCTTTTTAGTTTTATTTAATTGTATGTGTGTCTTATGAATTTATATATTAAACCTCAATTAATGAATACTAAACATGCTATCAGATAGATGTAAGTTTATTTAAAAAATGTAATATTCTCATCAAATATTAAGTGGGAAAAACAAATACTTACAATCTTAGGTTCGATAATATTAAAGTGGGAATGGGGAACACAACTAATATATTGTAACTGTATACATATGCCATTACATTATTTTAAAATTAAAATAAAAACAAGATTGTAAATAAAAATTGATTTTATTAAAAACTAAAAGCCAAAAATTAAAAGAGTTATGTTAACATGTATATATCGCACAGATGGAAAACTTTAAAACTATTTTTGTTTAAAAAAAAAAAGTATTTGAAAGTATTTTTTTGGAAAAAAAAAATAAAGATTGATATTTTTGAAAATAGAAATAAATTATTTCTATCATGATTAATCTTAGAAAATGGAAATGATTGTTTCATTAATTAAATAATTGTTTTAAAAGGTCAGATAAGAGAATGAAAAAATTAGATTGACCAATGCAAGCACGAAGCCAAAGCACGAACCGTAAATGGAACATTAGAATGAATGACATCATGCTTGATCGATCCCTTGGATTTCTGATAAGAGGACCATAAAATTATAAAAGGCAAAATAATTGCTGTTGCAGGATTCTGACTATTAAGCTATATATGAAGGGTAGCTGTATTGCAGACTTCACAATGTAGGAATCTTGCAATAGATTTTTTTTTGTATGCACCAGCCGAGGCCTCCCGACGACCGTCCCTGATCAAATGAATGGCTTGTAGCGGTCATGTCTCCAAAGCCCTATTAGCAAACAATAGGATCAGCAAGAACTTCCATAAACTGAATGAAATCTGGAGAAGTCATCAAGATCAAAGGGGAAGTATAAACTTTTACCAATTGAACTTTCTTTTAAATAAATATATCTTCAATAAGTAGTCAATCCATAAAAAAAAAGTAATATAAATAAATGGACTCTTATCTGACCAAGGATAGAACTCTAAATCAATTATTAATATTTATTTATATAAGTTTGCTATTTCAATCATTCCCATTTTTCATTTTTTTTATTTATTTATTTATGTATTTAACTAGGTCATTTATTTTTATCTGTTAACTAAAATATATTAATTTTAAGTTGGGTGTAGGTAGCTGCATAGATTCATTAATGTTTAGTTTTTTTTTTATATTTTCATGTGTGTAAAATATATATATATATTGATAAATATGACAATTCATGCTGAGTGTCCAAACATATTTACTGGTATATATTTTAAGTTGTTGTTATCAATGCGGCACCTTATGATGAGTGCCATTGGGTTTACTTTATTGTGAATTTTCCTCTGCAATTCCATCAATAACTTTATATTTTAATCGTTTATGTTTATTTTAAAGGGCTTTAATTTCAGGCTATTTGTTTCGTAGTTATGTCAATGCTGGTGGAGGGATATATGGGTGTTTATATCAATGTAATGTGAAGCGTGTTTAGCATACAGGGCAAAGCCCAACTGAATGCATGACCCAAAGGCATAGTCATTGCATTGCAATGTACGCAGATGAATTTCCTGTGACATTGATTTCCGTTAGCTCTATGGATAGGGACTATAAGTCAGCAGATAGACCGCTCTCCCCCATACGTAGCATTTCTCTTTAAATATTTTATTATATGATTTCTTTGCCAGACAGACGCACATTCCTGTACTGGATAAGGATCATGTCCTTCAAATAATATCACATTGAAGTCGCACATTCGTGATAGTGTGGTTTTATGCTAGCATCTTCATATTGCATTGGTTGCATCTGTATATCAGGAAGCAAATGTTGGTTTGGCTACAAACTTTTAGTCTGAGGTTGAACGTTTGTGTTTTTTTTTAAAGTTTTTAAATGAGTAATCTATGTAGCTTATCTATATTCAACATTCTATAGTAAAATTTATTAAAATGTCCATCAGTGCAGACTTTCTTAAATAATAATTTAAGTTTAAAAAATAATAATCTAAATTTAAATAATATTAAAATCAAGATAAATTTATTCCTCAATTTTAAATATTTATATATGTGCATTAATAAATGTTTTGTGTGTGTGTGTGTTATTACTGGCAGTGGCTTATTTTATTTTGTTAATATTAAAAATATATTTTTAAGAAGTAATTATTTAAATCTCTGTATCTCCTTGAGCTAGTGGCAAGGGCTGATAGTCATAATAAAAAATATATGTAAAAATTAGATCTTAACAATACGTATCTGCCTACTATATAAATTTTCCAGGTTCAAATGGCCTGGTGGCGCCCTTATATGGCAGATACGGTAAGACTACAAAAATTTCCCTGACCGTTATAATATACATGTCAATTATTTGAGAAATGTGCTGAAATTTATAACATCAAATATCTGTGACTGTGATTACTTATAATTCATTATAATTTAAATGCCTTTTAATTCATTATTTCCCTTGCCTAATTAATTCATAACATGTTTGTATATTTACAAAGGAAACTATTGATGTCACATAGAATACAACAATTTATTGACAATGATAAGTTGTTTACATAATTAAATAAAAGAAATATTTACATTAGTTAGGAACACATTCCTTATTATCACTTACATGTATAATAAAAAAAACAAAAACAAATAATACATATTAGTTACATGTTTGAAAATTAAATAATTTTTGCAAAATAACATATATGTAAAAAAAAAACAACTAATTCATGTGTCAGGTTGTTTGTGATTACAGTGGTATTGATAATGAAGTCTGGCTTCAAGTGTTTTTGCATATGTCCAGCAATGCCAAAGACTGATCGCTGATTTTTATTTTATTAAATTTATTTAAAAACAGTAATTGAAGTTTCTGAGATGTAGGATTGAAAACTGAATGATATCCCAGAAATCAGTGCGTGAATAAATAAATATAATTAGTGTTATATTTAGGAATAGCCCCCTCCCCCCTGAGTATGTTATTAATTAGATAAGAATCTTGGGAGTGAGTGATAGTAGTTGTTACAGCTATGATATGACTGTAAGGAAGGATATCCAAATATAAAGTGATCCATAGTTTTACCCTCTCTTCTATACATAAAGCAAATAGATAGCATTAATATATTTTGATTGAAAAATCCAAATAGTTTTGTTTAATTTAATTTTGTAATTAACATTTTTAATTCTAATGAAAAATATTTTTTAAATTTTTGATGGAATAACTAGTAACTCATTCAAGAGCATTAGTAAATGTCATATGATCTTTTCTGAAAGTAGTACAGAACGTAGTTCTTTCTTTACTGGAAATAATTTTTTTTGCTCTTCAAGCAAGTTATTCTTAAGGACTAAATCAATAATTTTGATAGGCTTAAATTTTAACTAATGTTGGCAATAAAATTTTGTATGCCTTTAAAATTGGCTTAGTAAAAAAAAAAATTGCAGCTAATATTGTTATAAATAATTAATGTTGAAAATTAGGAATAATAATAATTGTGTTTAATTTAAATTTTGTGCCATATAATTTTGACCAGAAGATACTTGTTAGTAGTAGTTTGTCACATTCTTAACATAATTTATTCTAGCATCTCAATATGTATTTAGATGTATATGGTAAATTTTAATAATGATTTTATATCATTAAGATGTCTATATATTATTTATAATATTTGGTATGTAATTAGTAAACAACATCTTTAAGTAGCCCAATATAGGGCTATTAGATTTCTTCAGAGTCTTTTATAGAGAATTAATGAAGAAAACAATACTGAATCAAGTATCTAAAGAATACACAAAAAATTATTAATGGTAATACAATTTAAATGCTTATTTTTAAAAATTATATTTCACTTTAATGTGTCAAATAATTACTTTCATTGATAAAATGAAGAATTTAAATAGATATGATTAAAATATATTAAGTGATTACAAAACCTAATTTTGTTTGAATCATGAAAAGAGAGGGCAAGAGAGGATCCTATTTGAAAATACTGTTACAAATTAATTCTGTTAAGTGGATTATTTAAAAGAGAAAATGAGAAAGAAATCATACAGTTCTTTGCTTGGGAGATCATATAACATCCAAGTATGTATTGGAAATGATACTATTGGGTTACTATCTAGGATCTTCTATTCTAAAACCCATTTCTCTACCATAGCACTAAATCATAAAAGTGCATGCTTTTTAAAAAAAACTAAAAGCAAGTAATTCCTCTAGCTTTTAATTTATCCACATTTGGATTTTCACTTTTTTTTTTAATTTTTTTTTTTATTGAAGAATAATACCATTTTTTTAATCTACTAAAATATATAAAAATGCTTTTTTAATAGGGAAGAATGATTTCTATATGTAAAGGAATTAGCTTTTAAAGAAAGATGATTCATATATATTTTTTTCTTGATTCATTTAGTTTGCTATTGTACTTTTTTTCAAAGAATATTTTTAAAAAAAGTTTCATGATTATTTTATGACACCAAGCTATTTATCACTGGGTATGCATAATATTGTTAGACAAAAGTCTTCTAAGCAGTTGGTTTCAATGAATTGATAAAGCAACAACATCATCACTATCAATAAAGATTAAATAAGTTCATTTTTTTATTATCTGCAGGTAAGGTAGCTATACTTATATTTACACATTGTCTGATGATAAAAGTAATTTGTACAATAGTTTAAGTTCATAAATTTTCATTTGCTTTAATTGGAAAAAAAAACAACTAATGAATAGTAAGTTGTATAAAATAGATTTGCAGCAATAGAAAGTTTGTAAAAATTGTAACATAACACAATGAATTGAAACTATAGCTACATTATTAATTGCTATAGGGAAAAGTTGTCTAGTTAATATCTGTAATGTAGATTATGATTAGAGTGATAACCTTTATATTTTCATTCATTAAAATACATAAAGTTAAAATAATTTTAAAACAATTTCTTATGCATCTAATGTTTATTTAAAATTTGGTATAATGTTGAAAGCAAGGATACAAAAAATGCACTTGAAGTTGAGATTACTGTTGGGAGATAATAGAAAGTTACTGTTTTAAAATGAAGCTTATTTGACAAAAGGGTAATTGTGGAGGATGTGCTCAATTGCCACCAGTCGATGCTGTGGTACCATCAACAACCGGCCTGAAGTTTGCAAGTGATAAGTTTATATCCAAAAGTGGCTGAAAATTGACAAATAAAAATGACCGATGTAATGTATATCCAACAAATACATCGAAAGTACAAATTATAAAAAAAAAACAAGAAAATGCTATAAAATTCAAACTAAAAAAAAACAGAAATCGGTGAAAATACAACAAAGACCGTACCCCTAAAATCAAGAATTCTTCACTTAAATTGAAAAATGAAATTGGCTGAGGCAGTGTATATCCAAAAAATACATCGAAAGTACAAATTATAAATAAAAAAAAACAAGAAAATGCATCGATATTTAAAAAATAAAAAGCAATACACAAAAAATAATTACCAATGTAAAATCTACCTCTCCCCCAAGTAAGAAACCATTAGCAGTGGTGGAAGGAGGGCAGAAAATCCAAAAACAGAATTTCATCAAATTATTTAGCTTCCAATTTGCAAATAAGCATCTGCATTCACATTCAAAAGCAATTTCTTGGTCTCTGCGTTAAAATTATGGCATTATCATTTAAATTCATCAATATTCAAAAAATAAAAAGCAATACACAAAAATAATTACCAATGTAAAATCTACCCTTCCCCCCCAAAAATAGCTGAAATTGACAAATTATGTCAATTATATACTGAAACGGTCGACCTTAGTTCAAGATCGAGTTTCACGGTTCTACCACAGTCCACGTGTTCCCCAAAATAGCTGAAATTGACAAATTATGTCAATTATATACTGAAACGGTCGATCTTAGTTCAAGATTGAGTTTCACGGTTCTACCACAGTCCATGGGTCATCATGCTCCTTTTTTTTTTGTTGATGTAAAATGTATATTATAGGAGCATATATACGTAATTAAAAATATTAGATAATTTTGTATCTTCTAAAATTGTATTTTTTTATTATTTTAATACGTTATAATTTTTTTCATAAAACAAAATATAAATTCAAGATAACTGTCTAAAATAATTAAAGAGGTGGGAGTTTGTCTCATGATTTAAAAAAAGGGGGAAATTGTAAATTAAAATTAAAAAGTAAAAACTAAAACAAAGCTAATGGATTTTAGTTAGCTATCAACATTGTTTTGCCAAATCCATTTCCAAACAGGAAATTGATTTGAATTGATTTTAGACAGTTATCTCAAAACTGAATCTTTACTAACAATAGAGTAAAGATTCTTCTAAAATAGAGATCCATTAGAGGCAGGAAATCTAGTTTAGAATAAATATTCTCTGAGGGGCCAAAAACTGATATAAATAGAGCTAAAAATCTATTAAGTTAGTGTTTGGTCAGTCGTTTCACGTCCATTGAGATTTTGAGAACCAAGCTGCCATCCTCTGTCTTCCCCCCAGCTCTTGCCACAATGTATCCCCAAAGAATGCCACCTGCCACAGAAGATTCACCAGTACTTCCAAAGAATCCTGAGGTAACCAGCCAAAAGACTGTATAACCGCCTTATCCACTTTTAACTATGTAATTTAATTTGTAAACTAATAATTTCGTTATCTTTAATGTTTTTTTTAAGTTTTGTTAACCTCTTATATCAATTCTTTGCTACGTAATTAATGTGCCATCCAACTCACGCTTCTTATTATTTTTATCAGTTAGTGCGGATAGAGTTTAATTTTAATAATATTTTTTTTTATATTTTCTCACGTATTTTATTTATAAATGCCACTAAGACTTAACCTTATGAACTTCTATTAAAAAAGGAAGGGTGGGGGATTAATGAGTTCTTGTTAATTATTTTAAATACTTCGTAAGATTGGGTTATACTTTAAATGAATATTTTTTTTATCTAAATATTTTATCGTAAATTTATATGAAATGTATAAATATTTTTGCAATCCGGGGTGGATATTGGTCTCCGTTAGTTTTATAAATTTTTTATTGATAATCATCGCCACAAAGGCTGGCGACTTAAATTTGTTTTGTAATTTGCACTATTTTAGTTTTTGCTTCCTATGTTAAAATATTGATTCAAGAAGGGGGAGCAATGCAAGCTTCATAAATTATAGTTTAACTTATAATCAATGACTTTAGATTACATAAATCATTATTTAGTATATCCTTATGTATTTGTTAAACCATTTAAGGCTTTTCTTAAGATTTAAATTTGATTTTATATTATTATGATAGCATTGCTAGCATATGTCCAATTATTTATAAACCGCAGAAGGCTTCGATCTAATTCGCCTGCACCTCACTCCAGGGAGTCACAATCATTTCGTTAGTCATTCTTCTCCAAGTATATATATTATATACTGCTTTGAATCGCCTGTATCTCACTCCAGGGATTCAAAGCCTCGTCGTTCGTATCCTTGTTTATAAAAGAAGTCTAAGTTTACTTCTAGAATCTTCAGGTTAGGGTAGATGATACAAAGTATAAATGCTCTGCAGCCCGGCCCATAGAACCCTCCTACCCACCTTCTCTTCCTGTACCATCTTAGCAGGAATCTGGCATGTACCATCGTTATAGAAAATTGGAAAATGACCTTATCCTGGCCAAATGTGCCATTTCCTCTCGCTGATATTATGGCTAGCAACGCCATTTCTTACAAGTTAGTTTCTAGCCTGTTTAGCAAAGTAAATCGTAATGATGTGCGGTAATAAAACGTTCTATTTTCTCTTTATTTGTTGGAGTTTAAACCCAACTTCTCATGAAGTTGCTCTCCCTCTTTACTGAAATAAACATTTCCCACAATTATTGAGTTTTCGCTATACATCATTAAATGTTGATAATGTAAAAGAAATAATGTTTTATACTGCCGATCAAAAATGTATCCTCATTATAATTATTATAAATCAAATATCTAACTAAAATAAACTTATGTATTGAAATCATTAATCAGGGAAACTCGATTATATCTTTATAAATGTATTTTTATGTATAAAATGGCCACCAAACTACTCCGATAAATCCATTTCCAGTAACCGCTGCACTAACTTAATATTTGTCAAAATCAACATAATCTTAATAATATTCTTTAATATTTGTAATGAAATAAAGTTTTATAAGCGTAGGGTTAATTATATATCTAAAACATCTTTAATTATGTTCAAAATAAATATTTATATTTTAAACTTAATCCAGTTGTTCGAATCTTTTTATTAATATTTATATTTACGTATACTCGTAACTTAATATCTTGGGTTCACTCAATCTCTCATCATCATCACCACTTGAGTCTCATGTAAAACATTGTAGCACCGGGCCGGGATATAATGAATTTATGTGGTATCACCAGAGGTGTTGTTCATAATGTTATAGATTTGGGGAATGGGCAAATAGGTTAGAATTCGTGATTGCTCCTGACCTGTGTATCTTGCACATGATTGGATTTGGGGTACTTCTGCTTAGATTCTAAATCTTGTTGGATGGACATACATTTTTGACCGGTACAATACTAAATACTTAAAAAATAAAAGATTTTCAACATTTGCAAATCATTTATATTCATCAATATTTAAAAAACAAAAAGCAATACACAAAAAATAATTACCTCCTGGAATTTCGATGATTGCAGTTTTTTTGGTTCAAGAAATTGTTTTTCATGTGAAAAGCCGATACCGAAAAGCTATTACATTACATTTTGAAAGTACAAAGGTGTGACGTGAAATAGAAAAAGATTATTTGCAGCATAAAAATCCATTAGTTATCAAAAAATAAAATGAATTAAATATCCATTAGCTTTTACAACTTTTTCTTTAAAATTATAAAATTTAGCTTTCTAATGTTAAACTTTTTAACTTAGCTCAACAAAGGTGATTCCCAAGTGAATTAAAAATGGCGCTGTGAAGAAAGCATTTACTTTCACTCCAAACCGAATTTATTTTTAAAATTACCATTTAATGTATTCGCAAAAGTTAGAAACTGGTAAATAGTTGCCTAAACATTTCATCATATATGTATGCTATATGAGATTCTTATGAAAATACTGAATTAAATCCATACACATATACCAATTAAAAATTTAAAAAGAGAAATATAATGGCACTGTAATATATTAGATCACAATTTGTATGTAGTAATGAAATATGATGTAATAGACATTTCACTTGAAAAATATAATTTCTAAAGCCGACAAATTTAATTAAAATTTAACTGAACTAGTCTTTTGAAATACCTGCTTAGTTTTATTATGACATGTTAATTATTTTGTACTGCTAGAAATACAAGTTGTTGGGATTATATTTTGACAGGGTTAATATGGATTATTTTCTTACGCAGATGAATACAACATTAAACATGCACAAACTTTCAGGCAACATTTTAAAATCCCACGCTGAAATATCAGTAGCAGCTGAAATTTAATTAGCATATTTTTCATAATCTTTTTTGACTCAAAAATGATAAAAATTTGGGATCTTCCAAAGACAGAACATGAAGCAGTGGAGTTCCTCCAAAATAAAAGTGTTATGCCTTCTCAAAAAGTATGTGTCAATGGCCATCAATGAGTCTAAGGGCACAATGGAGGTGCAATATTTCTGCATGTCAATGTTCCATAGCACTTCAGACAGGACCTGGTTTGAAGGCTGCAAATTATCATTTGTCACAGCTATCCGAGTCATTTACTATTGGAGTACAAACCAATTGACCATGAAATCGGGCAAAAATGATATGGATTTGTATAAGAAGACTGTCATTGCATGGAATCAATATTTGAGGGAAGCCCGTAAAGAAAGTCTGCTATCTTGCCCATCCTGCAAAATTGGAGGCCCAGGAAAAATTGTAGAGGTAGATGAAACTTTATTCACTAAACACAAAAAACAACAGGGAAGAATTCTTCCACAACAGTGGTTATTTGATGGTTTATGTAGGGAAACGAAAGTGTTTCATTGTTGCTATTCCAGGTCGAACAGCATCTGTTTTTCTAGATGCCATTAAAGAACATGTAGCACTGGGATCCTCCATATATTCTGACTGCTGGAAGACCTACAAAAGTAAGGAATTGAATGCTGCTGGTTACCAATGTTTCAAAGTAAATTATTCTTACAATTTTGTTGATCCTTCTGCTGGAGCCCATATTCAAAATGTAGAAAGACTTTGGGGGCTTTTAAAATGGCACAATAAACTAGAGAGGGGACCACTCAATGTTACCTGGATTCATACTTAGGCTAATTCATGTGGCGAAGACTGCATCATGGTGAAAATCTATTCGATACGATATTGCAAGCCATTAATATACCATCAGTCTAAATTTTACAATTTCTAAATTATAATTGCTAATTTCTGCCATCTTTTGCTGTATTTTGTAAAAATCAAATAGCCATCATTTTTTAATCTTCTGTTACTATTTAAGTGTGCTAAAATCTGTTTCAATAAGCTTCAGACTTGGAATGTTTTTCTAAATAATTTATTTTGCACCGAAAGCCTACAAATTTGAACCTTTTTGTGGAACTATAATTGTTTGCTAATTGAAATCTGCCCTTAATTTTTGCCATCTTTATTATATTTTTTTAAATCAAATAACCACTATTACTTAATCTTCTTTTACTATTTAAGTGTATTAAAATCTGTTTCAATAAGCTTCAAAATTTGAATTTTTTTCTAAATAATTTATTTTGCACTGAAAGCCTACGAATTTGAACCTTCTTTTTGTCTATTTTTTGCAGAACTACAAATGCTTGCTAATTGTAATCTGCTCTTAATTGCTACTATCTTTGCTGTATTTTTTTAAACCAAATGACCACCATTCCTTAGTCTTCTGTTGAACTCTAAATCTAAATAATAACCTTTTTAATGGATTTTTATGCTGAAAACATTCAAGTGCCTACTATACTAAATTTTATAATTTTCAAGAAAAGTTATAAAAGTTAATGGATATTTAATTCATTTTATTTTTTGATAGCTAATGGATTTTTATGCTGCCAATAATCTTTTTCTAATTCACGTCAAAATGTGATGTCATAGACTTTTCGATACCAACTTTTTACATGAAAAACAATTTTTTGAAACAAAAAAATTGCAAACATCGAAATGCGTGGAAAGACATTGGTAATTATTTTTTGTGTATTGCTTATTATTTTTTAAATATTGATGAATTTAAATGATTGCAAATGTTGGAAATGTTTTATTTTTTAAGTATTTAGTATATTTTTTGAAAAGTACACCATCAACATAATTTGTCAATTTCAGCTATTTTGGGGGGAGGGGTAGATTTTATGTTGGTAATTATTTTTTGTGTATGCTTTTTATTTTTTAAATATCGATGACTTTAAATGATATTTCAAAGCAGAGACCAATTAATTGCTTTTGAATGTGATTGTAGATGCATATGGCAATTTCTAGGGGGGGGGTCTATCTTTGTTGTATTTTCACCGATTTTTTTAAAATTTGTACTTTCGATGTATCTGTTGGGTATACATTGCCTCAGGCAATTTCATTTTTAGATTTAAGTGAAGAATTCTTGATTTTAGCGGCCTGTGTTTGTCATATTTTTACTGATTTCTGTTTTTTTTTTAATTTGAATTTTATAGCATTTTCTTGTTTTTTTTTTTATAATTTGTATTTTCGATGTATTTGTTGTATATACATTGCCTCAAGCATTTTTATTTGTCAATTTTCAGCCACTTTTGGATATTAATTTATCACTTGCAAGCTTCGGGCCGGTTGTTAATGGTACCGCAGTGTCACCTGGTGGCAATCGAGCACATACTCCACAACTACTGAAAAAAGAAAGCTGTAGATCAAAAGGAATAGTGATTACTGTATTAGGAAATTTGTATATTAATGTAGAGATTATATATTAAGTTTAATGGTCATTTTATAGAAGTGATAGACATAGGGATGGATGTTGATTGGTTCAATAAATATTTGTTTTCTTCATCTCTTATAGTTTATTCAAGGTTGCATAGTTGTCTTGTTTGGTAAGGTGTGAAATTTTTGGAAATGAAATATGGTTTTTCAACATCATTATGTTTTATATGATTTTAGGTAAACTATTTGTAGGAAATAGTATTAAAAGAAAAAATGTCTCACTTTATAAATATGATATATTGTAACAGGAACTGAGTTCAAACCCTGTTACAAAAGGAGAGAAAATGTTGATTTTAGATAATAATTTTTATTATTATTTTATAATTATTATTGGAAAAGTTGCACAGACAAACGCACATGTATTTGCTGGAATGATGGGTATGGGTAAATATTTTAATTGGCATACATGTATATAGGTAAATGTTTTTGGAAAAAAAAAAAGGTAAAAATTAAAAGATTTTAAAGCGTGTAAAAGAAAAGTTTCTTTTACAGTTATTATCTCTCAAATTAATTAGCCAAACGTATCTCTTATTGTTCAAGAAACAGATCTAACTACTTGATGGCTATCTCATTTTTTTAATTAAATGGATTGATGTATTGTAAATATTTGGATTTTGTGGAAATAGTTTTTAAAATTAATGAATGTGGAATGCCCATTTAATTATTAAATTCTTTTCAACTTCTTTTGTTTAGTTAAAGTCAACAAAAAGAGTGCAATTAAAAAGTTGCAAGAATTAAAAAAAAATAAGATAAGTAAAAGTCGAGGTTGCTAAGTGGTTTTTCTTTTGTTGGCATTTTTGTAAAAATATATTTTTTGAAAACAAAGAAATACCAGAGATAAGGAGAAATGAAACTTGGATTATTAATTTAAAATGGAGAGTGTTTGCTGAGCTGACGAGGAAGAAGTGTTATAAAATATATTGAAGAAGATCTAAAAAGGGAAAATTTTAATAAATTGGCCAAAAAGCTGAAAAAGATTGGGAATAAACTGTGATTGCTGCTTTCATTGCTGGACAGATTGTGTGCAAACTGAAAATAAAACATAAAGGAGACCTCATGGATCGCATGGGGTAAAGTCACCATCGTACCGGGGTCTATGTTAGGACTCCAGCTCTCTATGCCACGTAAACCATTGGAATACATTTACCACCGTCAACATATCCAATTGCCCTTTAGAACCACAACTATTCGGATCTAGTGCAGATTGTCCACCATTCTTGAATATATTCAAAGGAAAAAAAAGGAACAGCAAAATAAATATGCTACTTTAGATGGACCAAATAGTTGGAATATTAAGCAGAAGAGAGGGATGTCATATTTTGCCTATGCTAAATCCCGGGATTGAATTATGAGTGCACTCAGAAACATATACGCGGGTTCTATAGACTCTTTAATACCAGTAAATATACACGTCTTATATCATTTTAATCCTTAAATCTAATCAAACTCAAACTGTGCGATAATCTAATGATATGCATGTATTATTTAGTGTTTTCTCTTTTAATTGTAATCCATTAAAATATTTATCGTATACATGATTATGCCATTTCAATGTTTTCTTAGAATAAAATATTAGTGAATCTTAAATTAAACTGCTAATTTGTTTCGAAACACGTTACATAATTCCTTATGTATTTCAAAATCAGATACATGTGCATGCTGGTGTGCCTCTAATAATAGATTAAAGCAAAACAGGTTAGGTAGAAAAGTGCGTGGGGGATTTTAAAAGATTTATTTTAGATTTTAGTGGGAATAAAATAGAAATGTATAGAAAAGATTTGATTTAAAGGTTAGTTCACTCTTCGTTTCTTCTTTGGCGCAATGCACTACCACACCCTGAGTATTAAGACGGGCATCGAGTTAAATTGCTGAGTCAGACAAATATTTAATAGATCCTATGATTCTTGTCAACTAGAAAGATTGGTGCTTGGTGACAGACAAAAAAAAAGGATGTCCATAAACGTGGAGATCTACTTAGAAGTAAAGTTAAAGCTGGGAGGGTTCAAATTATTGCAATTCCCTTATATACGTGTGTTTTGTGATCAGCTTCTTCTCTAACCCTTTTTGAATGACCCAGGATTCGGGAAAATTTCATCAGAGGGGTGAATGACTCAAAATTATGGGAAAATTTCATATGGGAAGGTCTGTCAATAGGGTATACGTCACCGTATAAATTCACCCTCGGGAAGAAAGAATAAACGTAAATTTTAGTTTGGATAAGGATGAATGTTTGACGTCAGATAGGAATAAAAAAAAGTTAGAAACTTATGCCAAAATGGCAAACGTTACAATGGACTCCCATCGATGGGGCTTTTGAAAAACGGAGATCGGTAGAGTGAATGCAGCCAAAGGATATAGAGTGCGCATTAGTCAAAAAGAGAAAACATTGTTTTTTAGAAGAGAGGAAATGTAGTGTATTTTTTTTTTTTTTTAGGTATAAAATTCGTTGCTGTTCAGTTAAATAATTTTTTTTTTCTGGAAGGAGAGAAAAATAATAACAAATAGAACTTGATGGTAGATAGGCAAATATGGCAAAAACAAAAAGGGGAAAAATAATAAATATTATGTGGAAAATGGTCGGGGAGCAGGGACATTGAACCCGGCATGTATTGTTAGTCTCAGTAGAAAATAATATAAAATAAAATCGAATGAAAACCAGATCACAGGGTAATATGGATAAAGAAACGACAGATAAGGGAAAGGAAATGGACATGTTTGAACGGATCATGGAAAAGTTACAGGAAATGGAAACAAGATTACAGAAATAAATAAATGCCGTAAAGAGAGAAGTAAATGAAAGGGTATTAGAGGGACAGAGAGAAAACGAGAAAAGATTGTTAGAATTGGAGAAAAAGTTGCGTGAAGAAATAAGATGCAGTTAGGTAGGAGAGGGAGAGTGAAAAGCAAACGAGATAGATTGGAAGTAAAAGACAATACAGGTGAAAACGAAACTAAGCTGAAGGCCGAGGATAAAAATGAAAAAAAGGGAAAGACGAGCCCAGTCATTGAGGAGAAGATAGTGGAAGATCGACAAACTGCAGAGAAATGTATGTTTAACTATACTAATGTTACCAATTCCTTAAGATCCATTTGTTCACAGGCCAAATAGCAGAGACACCAGTGGAGCAGCTTAGGAACCTACAGAGATATTTCAGTATAAATGTAATGCCTGAAGAAAACAAGGTAATAATAGCATGTAGCAACTTGGCAGGGAACACGTTATCTTGGTGGGAGTCACTGTTCCACCAACCCCAGACCTTTAAAGAATATACAGAAGCTGTGCGAGAAACATTCTGGTCAGAAGAGCCGCAAGAGGTAGTCAGATACCGTGTTATGCAAGAAAAGTACAGAGGGAGTGGCCAAGAGAACTACACGCAATTTTTTCAGCATCAAGTGGCCAAGTTATGGACCTTGGACGAATGTAATATGACCGAGAGCCACATAATTAGAATCATAAAACACAATTTGCCAGTGAGAATCGAACAAGTGCTGATAGGGATTGGAAAATTATCAATTGAAGAAGTGGCCGAAGTGTTGAACAGTATTAACATGAGCGAAAGTGAACAGGATAAACCCATAGATCGAGGCAAATGGAGAAACGATGAACAGGGAAAGGATTCTAACCACCAGAAACCATAAAAGAAAATTTATACGGAATTGAAGATAAAGGGAAGGGAAAAGATATATATATAAGGAAGAGTTAGGGTCAGAATATTTTTTTGGGGGTAGCCTTCAAAACGAGATAAATCTAATTTGAAGTCTTTCAAACAGGAGGGTATTGTGACAGGAACTGAGTTCAAACCCTGTTATAAAAGTAGAGAAAATGTAGATTTTAGATAATAATAATTATTATTATTATTATTTTATAATAATTATTGGAAAAGTCGCACAGACAAATGTGTATTTGCTGGAATGATGGGTATGGGTAAATATTTTAATTAGCATACATGTATATAGGTAAATGTTTTTGGAAGGAAAAAAAAGGTAAAAACTAAAAGATTTTAAAGCGTGTAAAAGAAAAGTTTCTTTTACAGTTATTATTTCCCCCCCCCCCCCCCCCCCCCCCCCCTTTCCCGAATTAATTAGCCAAATGTATTTTTTATTGTTCAAGAAACCGATCTAACTATTTGATAGCTATCTCATTTTTTTAATTAAATGGATTGATGTATTGTAAATATTCAGATTTTGTGGAAATAGTTTTTAAAATTAATGAATGTGAAATGCCCATTTAATTATTAAATTCTTTTCGACTTCTTTTGTTTAGTTAAAGTCAGCAAAAAGATTGCAATTAAAAAGTTCCAAGAATTAAAAAAAAAAAAGATAAGTAAAAGTCGAGGTTGCTAAGTGGTTTTTCTTTTGTTGGCATTTTTGTAAAAATATATTTTTTGAAAACAAAGAAATACCAGAGATAAGGAGAAATGAAACTTGGATTATTAAATAAAAAAATGTGTTTGCTGAGCTGACGGGCAAGAGGGCAATGTGTTATAAAATATATTGAAGAAGGTCTAAAAAGGGAAAATTTTAATAAATTGGCTAAAAAGCTGAAAACATTGGGAATAAATTGTGTTTGCTGCCTTCGTTACTGGACAGATTGTGTGCGAACTGAAAATAATATATAAAGGAGACCTCATGGATTGCATGTGGTAAAGTCACCATCGTGCCGGAGTCTATGTTAGGACTCCAGCTCTCTATCTATGCCACATAAACCATTGGAATATATTTACCACCTTCAACATCCCCAATTGCCCTTCAGAACCACAACTATTTGGATATAGTGCAGATCGTCCACCATTCCTTTATATATTCAAAGGAAGAAAAAAAAAGGAACAGCAAAATAAATACGCTACTTTAGATGGACTAAATGGTTGGAATATTAAGCAGAAGAGATGGACACCATATTTTGCCTATGCTAAATCCCAGGATTAATTTACGAGTGCACTCAGAAACATATATGCGGGTTCTACAGACTCTTTAATACCGGTAAATATACATATCTTATATCATTTCAATCCTTAAATCTAATCAAATTCAAACTGTGCGATAATCTAATGATATGCATGTATTATTTAATGTTTTTTTCTCTTTTAATTGTAATCCATTAAAATATTTATTGTATATATGATTATGCCATTTCATTGTTTTCATAAATTAAACTGTTAATTTGTTTCGATACACGTTACATAATTCCTTATGTATTTCAAAATCAGATACATGTGCATGCTGGTGTGCCTCTAATAATAGATTAAAGCAAAACAGGTTAGGTAGAAAAGTGCGTGGGGGATTTTAAAAGGTTTATTTTAGATTTTAGTGGGAATAAAATAGAAATTTATAGAAAAGATTTGATTTAAAAGTTAGTTCCCTCTTCGTTTCTTCTTCGGCGCAATGTGCTACCATACCCTGAGTAATAAGACGGACATCGGGTTAAATTGCTGAGTCAGACAAATATTTAATAGATCCTATGATTTTTATTAACTAGCAAGATTGGTGCTTGGCAACGGACAAAAAAAAGGATGTCCATAAACGTGATCTACTTAGAAGTAAAGTTAAAGCTGGGAGGGTTCGAATTATTGCAATTCCCTTATATACGTGTGTTTTGTGATCAGCTTCTTCTCTAACCTTTTTTGAATGATCCAGAATTCGGGAAAACTTTGTCAGAGGGGTGAATGACTCAAAATTATGGGAAAATTTTGTATGGGCAGGGCTGTCAATAAGGTACATGTCACCGTATAAATTCACCCTCGGGAAGAAAGAATAAATGTAAATTTTAGTTTGGATAAGGTCGAATGTTTGACGTCAGATAGGAATAAAAAAAAAAGTTAGAAACGTATACATATATATTTAATAGATGTTTTTTTGAATATATATATAGAACTTAGATCACTTCTTAATTAATTTTGCAAAGACTTAATTAATATAGGGAAGATGTATTACATAAGAATAGTTAATGCTATATATTAGACTTGCAGATATCGAAGTTGAACTTAATTCTCCATCTACTTAATCTCTTTACAAAACTTCATTTGTTATTTTATTCAACCAATTGATTTTTTCCATTTTTCTTCATGTTCTCATCTCAAAGGCTTCCAATCGGTTTCTAATTTTATTCATTTTCTATGTTTCACAACCATATATTAGTACACTCTACATATAGCATTTAATTAATCTTTTTCTTAATTCTCTTTTCAAAGGTCACAAAATATTTTCTTTCGCTTAATAAATGCCACCTCCACTAATGCTATCTTTTTAACTTCATCTTCACTTTTTCCATCCTCACTCAACAACGTATTAAAATATTTAAATCCCTTTACCTGTTGAACTATGTTATCATGGATTTCAATTTGCATTCTTTTTGCATATATTCCTATCCATAAACACTTAGTCTTCTCATT
Source organism: Epiperipatus broadwayi (assembly GCA_028023455.1). Classification (NCBI taxonomy): domain Eukaryota; kingdom Metazoa; phylum Onychophora; class Udeonychophora; order Euonychophora; family Peripatidae; genus Epiperipatus; species Epiperipatus broadwayi. Next base: position 1,061,872 of record JAQFVV010006285.1, on the reverse strand, counting down.
ATTAATCTTCATTCTATATCCTATATATCCTTCTTCCAACTTATACAATATATTATGAAGATACTTTTCATCCTCAGTTTATAAGAGACATATCATCTGCAAATCTTATATATTTTATTACTCTACTTCCAATAGTTGCTCCTCCACAGTCTAAATAATTATATAGCATATCTCCTAAATTAATATTAAAGAGAACAGGTGACATAATGCATCATTGCTTAACTCCACTCTCTATTTTCACTTCATCAGTTTCATTATTCCCCAATTTAATGCTTATCCTTTGTCCAATATACATAATCCAAATCAACCTTCTCTCCAAAATACCTTTTTATCTTTTAAGATGGACATAAATTTATTCCAGACTACTCTATCAAGTGCTTTTTCCACATCCACAAAACATATATCAATTTCTTTATCTTTTTCAATTTATGTCTCTGTAATTGTTCTAACAACACCAATAGCATCTCTTGTACTTTTCCCTCTGAAAACCAAGCTGTTCTTCTCCAATATAATGCTCTACCTTCCCATAAATTCGTTGAGTTAAAACTCTCAATAAAACTTTAGAAGCATGAGATAACAAACTTAATGTTCAATACTCTTCACATTTAACAGCTTTCTTCATTTTACAAATTGGAATCATTATAGTTCTTAAAAAATCTTCAGGCCAAACTCCACTGTTATATATCAAATTGCAAAGTCCAACTATTTCCTTCATAGTAAATTCTCCAATTTTTTTCAAAAATTCTATAGGTATTGCTTCAAATCCAACAGCTTTACCATTCTTCATTTGTGCAATTGACTTTCTTACTTCAACTGGCAATATGTCCATACCTTTACCATCTATTTCAATATCTTCATTTTCAAGATCATAATTAATTAAATTATCTTCTCTACTGAATAGACACTGAAGATATTCTTTTCATCTTTTTAATATATCATTGCTGTTATTTAATCTCTATTCTTATCTGTAATCTCACTTGCTACCCATGTCTTTTTCTCCCAAGTGACATTTCATATTTTATCAAATACCAGATCATTTTTCTGCTAAAGATTTTCTATCTCTCTACATTCTTGCTCCAACCATTTTTCTTTTGTTAAATCTGATTCTCCAAATTGTCTGAACTGTATAAATCTTAAATAAAATTTGTCAATTATCGACTGAATAACATCACAAAACTCTTGTGTCAATTTCACTTGATCTGGCTTCTCATGAGATTTTAAATTAGTCAAGAACTTATATTTGGAAAATATTTGCAGGTGTTAAGAAATAATATGGTGATGAATACTCAATCCAATCTAGATAAGATAGAATCTGGATTAACCCATTATTTGAAGACAAGGTGAGATATGCCAATCATTTTATTTTTTACGAGTTGCTTCAGCCTAAAAACTATATATATATTGTGACCTTTGGTTTCTTTCATACAGAAACCAATGATTGGAAAATAAATGGTAGGGCTAATTTTTTAACTATTTATAAGTAAAAAAATTTTTTTTTAGTTTAAGAAAATTGAAAAGCTTTATTTGGAGAAATTAATAACTGTGTAGCTTAAATTTAACATATATAGAAGAATCTATTTATTTAAAATTATAGCTAGCATTGTATAGACAAAAGGGGGGATTAGCTTTTGTATGCGCTGCAATATCTGAAAAATAAATATTTTTATGTCTAAAATAAAAGGTCTTATTGAATCGTAATATTTATCAATAAAAATTTAGTGAAATTGAAATTGAGCTTGCTACAAATAGGTTTAAAATTATAGGAAATTATAAGAGATATCTGTTCTAATATGAGTATGAACAAGCAGTTCTCTATTTAGATTGTATATGCGTGTATGATGCAGATATATAGATTTTTTTTCTTATGTAGAAAATTATACATTGTACTCTGTATTATTTGGTAATATAGTGTAAAATGAATTTATTTGTATGGGAATTATTTATTGTTTTCAGCTCTAAAATTTAAGTTCTAAAATAAAAAAATTGTTTAAATAGTATCTTTACAAAATTCCCACTAATCCTATATTTATTTTTTGAATGGTTTTCATAAATCAAAGGCATTATGTTCACTAAATGGAGTTGAAGACAATAACCCAGACCTAACATTTATCAGGTGGGGGGTCAATAGGTTAAATTTCTGAGAGGTCATAAATTAGAGAAGCCATGCATGGGAAGGAAAAACTGACAGATGATTTTTTCCTCTCTTTATAAAAGGCTAAGGAAAATGAAAAGGGGGACTGCTAACAAAACTTCTTTGAACAGACTTGCTAATTCAACTTCTAGTGAGTTTCCTCTAATTGTTTTTCTCTCTTGAATTGACCTAACTTGTTAAGTATAAAAACATTACTTAAATATGAAGAGCTAATTCAACTATAAATGGTGTACAATTCTTTTTCTCCAAGACCAATTATGACCAAATTATCTCGTAATAAAAGATTTTGTATTCAGTACCTCAATTTTTATGTTGGGTTTTTTAAAGTTTGTTTAAAGAAAGCATCTCAGGAAAAGTATTGCATCCATGGCTTGTTAATAAAACTCCAAGGAACGATCAAACTTTTATATAAAGTTAAAGGACTGATCCATATTTTTAACAGTAAAATTTCTTTGTTTTGATTGTGATTTGAATCTGAAATGATAAAGGAAAAATCATCTAAATTCAAACCCAGGAAGGAAAATGGTCAAAATGTGAAAGTAATCTGCAGATCTTTTTTTTCTTAACCACTTTTAATTATCGTGATCAATGTAGCTACCTCTTGATTAAAGGAACTTTATGTGCGTCTATAGAGTATATATTTTCCAAGATAAATGAACTAAATGGTAATTGGTGTTTGGACAATAATATCAAGTCTTGACTTAGCCTTGAAGGAAAGAGACAATCCATAATGCTTATTATTTATTTACTTTGTTTTATTTATATGTGTAGCATGTTTAATAGAAATTTAACGATTATATTAATTTTAAATATTTTTTTTAAAGTTAAAAAAAAGATTTTGATCCATCAAGACCCATTGAAGTTAAAAAAAAAAGGGAATTAAAAATTGTTAACATGTCATGATGAGAAAGTATAAATTCTTACGTATTTGTAAAAAAATATATATATATATTTTTTATTATCAAAATTATATGCTTAGTAATCGATGTATGAAAAGGGATTGGATGATCATGTGCTATAATATGTTGATTCGATCTGTTATAATTATGAAGATTGGATGGGTGTTGCTGTGTGCTTGACTTTTTAAATTAAAATAGTTCATAGCTTTGATTCGTGATCCGGTCAGACTTTGTCATCTGCATCCCAACTGTAATTTTCCTATATATGTATATGGGAAGCCATGAATGCTTGTTATTACCGAAGTAGTTATCTTACCACCTCATAGATAGGAAATAACTATCTCATAATTTATTCACTATTGCAATAGAGATCGAGGACCAGTTTCCGCTCCACTTGTTTTTATTTAAATAGGGAATTATTGATAGAGTTGTGGGAAATGTTATGCATGTCTATATAGAGTAAGTGTGTAGAGAAATATAGTTCCTCACATGATTCTCGGAGAAGACTTCTCTCTGGCCAATGCAGACATTTGAAGTTTTGAGCTGTTTAATTTCCCTTGCTGAGGCACTGATATGTGCGTTATGAAGCTGCATAGTGCTATGAAATGTATAGAGGGTTTTGCAAGACAGGATAAAAGTTGCTTTGACAAGATTGGGGTTTCAGTTGGATGTGTGTGTGATGTGGGGGATGACAGAGTTTAATTTATAAACTGACCGATCTGTGGTCGGATTTGTGAAGGATAATACAATTGAACATCATCAAGTTGGGGCAACATGCTGATCTATCAAAATATATACAGTCGCTAAAGTGGAAAATGGTGAATATTTAGCATGCATGAATGTAAAATTATGATTTTTATATTTAAACCCATTTGTTGGACCAATTAGAGGTTTTACATGTCACATCATTTTTTCATAGAAAATATAAGAGATTATTGCTTGTTAGAATTATTAAATGTATAATTGTTGTAAAGATATTATTACTTGTTGGAATAGTTCAATTTGTAATGGTTGTAATAAAAAGGGGAGCAGAAATTTATAGGTTTTATGCAAGTTATAAGAGAATTACAAGTTATAAGAGAATTTTATATTATACTTAAATACGGAATTCTGATTCTGTGCATAAGCATGTTAATATTTAATTAAAAGATGGGTCAAGACAATGATTAAGTTATAAAGAAATTTAGCTAATTTAAAGATGTACTATGTATCATTATTATCATGATTGAGTAAATTTCATATATATTTGAGTGTAGTGATTTTTTTTATTGTAATAAAGATTTGTTATTATGAATTTACATGCGTGTCTTGTGTTTGATATTTCAAATATCTCCAGAATCTGTATCCAGCACCTATATCTAGAAAATACCAGATTACATTTAAATTTACATAATTCATTTTTATATTGATTGATTTCCATAGTTTATTTGCATAATTTATTTTTATGATTGATTTCCATAGTTCACTTACAGAATTGATTTCCCTGACCAATTTCCATGATTAATGTCCACGTTTTACTTCCATAGTTTACTTTGGCAAAATGTAATAGATTTAAAAGTACTAATTAAATTTGGGCAAACAGATGATATGAAATAAAATAAGATAAGAGAAAATAGCCAATTTAGGAATATAAAATTTAGTCATTTGGTTCATTGCAATGTTATGAATATTGGGAGCAGACATAAAATCCCTTTCCTGCTTTTGGTGTTTAATATGATTTCCACTGGTAAACTCACATTAAAGTTTAATTTAGAAAATTTTGAAATTATATCCATTGCAATGTAATCGTTATCGTTAATAATTGCATCTTGTTAGCAGACAGATCAAGACCTTGAGAAAGAGTATTTTGATTCTTAAATCTAAGAGCTAACTTGGAGGTCAATTAGTGTAAATATTAAGATTTGGGAAATACCATTATAATAATGATGATGAATCTACAGTCGATTGGAAGGCATATGTGTGTGTTTAAGGAAGTAGGATTAAGAGTTATTAGTTCAAAGGAGAACATAACAGACATTCAGTGTTATATAATTGTAACTATTGAACGTGATAGATGCTGAGAACGAAAAATAAGGTAGTGGAATTAAATGGGAAGGATTTATTTATAACATTTCTTTGTCCTGCTTTGAATTAAATAATAATTTTATATTATAAGTATAAGTTATGAGTTCTCTGCATCGATTATTAATTTATTTCTAGTCATGTATGGATTAGAAATGTATACAACATTCTCGCAGTTACCACTCGAGATCATGTATTTATAATAAAGTTGTGGAAGAAAGTTGTCTCATTATTATTTAGTTAGTGATAAGAATTTATCACAGAAACATTTGCATAATTGTTCCTAGGTTTGAAAACAAGACCACAATAAATTGAATTGGATTTATCAACATTATATTTTTTTTGAGAGACAATTTAATTACTTTCTCCTTTATCTTCTATAGCAATAAGCATGGATGATGATCTCTTGTGGGCATTGTGATTTCATAGTTGCAATTTGGCGCCTGGGTATATTTAATCTTATTATTAATATCATTGGATAACCACACTAGCCGTCCTTGTTTGATCCCAAGGTCAGTATTAATCGACTAGCTACTTGGAATGAAATAAAGTTGAGGTTACAATATATATTATGCATTGCTTACCAACTATGTGGGTATTTAAATTAATTTTGATGATGGTGATCACATGTTTTGTTACTTTCTTTGAGATTTTGATTACTTTAAAAAAATGAATGGCATTAAGTACATTTAGACCAAAAATGATTATGATAGAAAATATTTTACTACTTTTACTTTATGATTTAACAATATTTACTTCAAAGGGTTAGAAAATATTTTGCTGAGTTTATCTTATTGTTTTATTGGAAACATTTGAATAGAATATGATACGATTTTATTTGACTTACTATACATGTATCATATACCACATACATATATACATATGTACAAATTTTTTTTTTTTAATTTTTTAATTATTGTTTCTAATCAGAGTTCAATTGTAAATTGAATTCTAATATAATACTATATTTATTTATTTCATCTTTAGTTTACAGTAAATTTTTATCAGTACAGGTTTTCACAACAACAAAAGATTGAATTATTTATTTTAAACCTTAGAAAATTATGATCTGTAAATAGTTCACATACCAGTAAAAAGTTGCATGCCATAGGTTTGCCACCACTATTATAGGTTTTATTATTATATTTACCCTATTAAAATTTATCATTAAAGGTTTTAAACATTTGAGAATGAATCAATATTAGTAAGAAATAAATTATAATAAAGTATATTTCAATTTATGTAACTTTCAGTCATTTTAAGCTTATTTCAAAACATTTTTTCTATTATCTATTAAATTTACCATTTATTTGAAATATGCCTCCTTCATTAATATATCAATAAAATAAATATTGATCATTTTAAACAATATACAGTAGTATATATTATGATGCAAATGAGAAGAAAAAAAAGGTTCTTAAAATTACAGACACTGATTTTATTTTTTATATATGAGGAAAAATATTTGTGGAAACCTCTTTTGCAAATTTATTTTGGAAAGTTACATGGATGAACATCACTATAAAGCCCATTCTAAAACTAGCATTTTCTGGCAATACATTTTACATTACATATGAAATTATGATTTCCTCTTGATAACAGCCTTTATAATTTTGGAAAACTTTTATATTACAGTTTATTGTGATTAAAATTAAGCAAAAGGTATGGTTAACAGGTTGGGAATTACCTTAGAATCTAACTTGCACAATACAATTTATATTACATATTATTGATATTAAATACAGGCAAAACTCTGTATACGTATTGCCACTCAATGCAAGCCAGAGAATCAATGCATGCCAGAAGACTTGTGCATAAAATCCTCATCTAGTGCCTACTCATCCAATATCCCCAGACTAGTTTGTGGGGATTTTATGCATAAGCCTTCTGGCATCCATTGATTACTCTGGCTTGCACCGAGTGGCAATACATAGAGTTTTGCCTGTTTTAATAATAGTTAAGAGCAAGCATAAGAAATAGTGATCATGCGATGTTTATTGATATTAATACATTTTATTGTTGTGTTTCTCATAAAACTTTTATCTTTATTTAAAATTTTTAATATTTGGAAAGCAGGAACTGGGAATCCATTATGCTATCAGAAGAGGGACTGTGGTAATCTAGCTGATTATTCTGATCAGGTTGTTGGTAGTTTTATTATTGATATTTAGTAAAAATAAAATATTCAAAGCACACACTTAAGGAAAATTCTAATTTAAAATATTATTAAAAATTGGTAAATTTTTGAGACAAGTCTGTCTTTTAAAAAAAAAAATGATTATTATCTATAATTTTGTTTTTTGTTCCTTAAGAATGCTTCATCTTCAGAGTTTAACACATGCTAGTTTGAACATTTTATTTTTAAAATATTTTATTTTGTCTTTTTTGAAATTATATATTTCACTCTGTCAATTTAGGATTTAACCTTTTGAAATAAATTTTGATTCGTAAAAATTTTAATTTGAAATTTTTTGTGTAAATATAAAATGATTTCAATTTGGAATATATAGTCATACACACATATTTTTACTGCAAATATGTTTACTCTGTTGTGCTTTTTTTTTTTCAATCTTTTTTTGTATTTTGTAATTCCTAAATGCTGAACTCTAGCTTCTTAATAAGCATTTATTTCATCTTAAATATTCTATCACAAATATGTATTTGTATGAGCTAGCCCTGCGAGATGATTTGCACTTAAATTATGCAAATCCAATTTAATATAGATATATTTCTTGAATATAAAATTTTCAAAATGAAGTTAGAAGTTTTTGAGCATAATCCATAGATGCAGAAATCTTGTTAGCCAAGTTAAATCCATTCCCACTCTTTCAAAATATTTTATAATACATAAAAATTCTACCTAAAAATCTTTACTTTTTTTCATCTTTACGTTTCTTTCATTTTTCATACAATCTTTTATGAATATCTTTCAGTATGTTATATTCCAAAAATAAATAATAAAAATCTTTCCTCTTATCTACCCAGCTTTCTTGAGTGCTATCATACATTTTTTCATGTTTTTAGATATTCTTATATAGTTTTAAATTCATTTTTTTTTTTTTACATTCAGATTTATTTTCTCTAACCATTCTGTCTATCCTCTTTTCCAACTCTTAATGATTATGCAATTGTAATATATTCTCTGCATATTTATTTTATTGTTTTCTATACAAATACATACAAAATAAAATCTCCATATACATATTGTAACACCTTTCCAATCTCTCTTCTCACAAACAGTTAAATAATATTTTTATTAATCTACTTTACTCATTTATTATGACCTTCTCTTCATTTTTAATTTACATTAATTTTCTTATTTTTCTTGAATATTTTTTTTCATTTATTGCTCATAATTTCTATTAATTTTTTTTCACTCTTTTGATCAATACAAAGTGCTTTATTTCCAAATGATAAAATGAGTATGATCACTTCTTTCCAAATTAGTTTTATATGAAGAATTATGACACTTTTAATCAAACTGTTTTTTGATTTTTATCTAGGTTCTAATTTTCATTTTCCATATACTTCCATTTCCCACTTTAAAATACTTATATATTGTAACGAGCACAGACGTTCGTTACATTGTTGTTTTTTTTATTTTTATTTATTAAACATGAAAGTAAAGTAAAAAGTTCGCATTTAAAAATTTTCTTTAAGAATTAAAAATTGAAATTAAATATCAACTTAAACTCTTATATATTAAATCGCACAGACAATGAAAAATTATTAAAATAAAAATTTATTAAAGAAAAAGTATTTTAAAACTAAATTTTAAAAAGATTTGGAGATAAAATTATATCTTTAAATTTATCTTTAAACATATTTTTGATTTGGAAAACAGGTTAATTAATCAGAAATGGAAATGATTGTTAATTAGTTAAATGTAAACCAGCCTTGGCATTTAAATGTAAAAATACCGGTCAGATAAGAAAACAATAGAAACTTTCAGCAAATGAAATAAATCCATTTGGAAATCGGACCTCAACGAAAAGGATCATCTCATTGATGACGTAATGTTAAGTCAATCCTTCGAATACGTATAAAAGGAAAAATTTTGGAAATTATTAATTAGTGACTAGTTATTGATGATGATTACGATGTAACAGCTAGGTGTTAGTGCTGAGGGGATTGAAAAAGACGCACAGCTTCAATCCCTTCAGTTCTGTTAAGAAAGGAAGAAAAATGAGCCATCGTTTCTACATTGAGGACCAACTACACTAAAAAATCTCCGGATGGATAAATAAAGCGGCCAACAGGATACCAATCTTCGGACGACGTGGAATTCACGTTCAAACGGCAAGGAATATATGAAGATGAACTATTTAAATAACCGTAAGAACTTTAAAATTTATGAACAGTAAATTAAAAACTTTCCAGATTTAAATAATTGCAATATTATTCTATCTGACCAACATTATTTATTAATTAGTTATAATTTTATTTAATGTATTTATTTTGTAAAATCATTTCCATTTGTTTATTTTTTGTTCTTTAAGTTTTATTATAATTTTTGTTTTCCGTTAAGTTAAATTATATAAATGTTAAACTTAAGTCGGGCGTGAATGGCTGTATAGATTTGTAAAGTTATATTAGGGAGGGTAATCTTAGGTTATTTGTTTCGTGGTTAAATTGGGTCAATGGATTGGATATATTGGTGTGATTAGTAGATGTAATATTGATTCGCCACGGGCAGAATCGCTTCATACGCCGCACACTTCCGTTTGCCTATGGAAGGAATTATAAGTCGGATACCGCAGTTCCTTTCTATGGAGTTTTTGTTTTATTGCTCTTCTTTAGAGATAGATGTAATATTCCTATCTCATAAGAGGCAATTTCTTCTTTTAACCTTTTGTGCTGTCGTATTTTATTACATTGAATACATCGATATATCAGATGAATTGATGCCAGTTTGACTACGAATTTTAGCCTAAGGTTAAATAGGGATAGAATATTTTAATTTCAATGCAAATCTATGTAGTATTCATGCTCGACCCTAAATAAAAATGCATTAAATTTAAGTTGTTTATAGATGCTTGCATGGATTGTTTATCGGTTAACTATGTTTTGCGTGTTCATATTTGATCAAAATATATAGACATTCGATAAATAATGATACCTTACAGTGAGTATCTAAAATGTATTTATTCGGATGTCTTTTAAGTTATTGGTGACAATGCAAGTATCTTATGGTGAATACTATTGGGTTACATATAAATTTCCCTCCGCAATTGTCAGTAATCAATAATTTTATATTTTGATCGCTTATGTTTACTTTGGAATGTTTTTAACCGTGTAATCTATGTAACCGATCTATAGCAACTTATTATAACAAGCTTTTATAATCCCATCTGTGCGAACTTAATTAAAATGTAAACTTATAATATAATAGAAATTAAAATGTAAATTAAAATCTAAGGTAAAGTTAAAAATAATGTTAAAATGTAAACTAATACTAAAATAATTTTAAATCTTATATATATGTGCATAAATAAATGTTTGTATGTTAATTACTGGCAGTGGCTTATTTTATTCCTTTTTTTATATATACTCTTAGATTATCCTATTAAATCTCTGCTATTCCACTGGGCTAGTGACATGGGCTAACGACCGGAATCAAAATTTAAAAAAAAAAAAAAATTTTTTTTTTTTTTGACTTACGTATCTGCCTACTTTATACATTTTTCTAGGTTCAAATGCCTAGATGGCGCCCCGTAGTGCAGTTTACGTTAAGTCACATTCCGGATCGTTACAATATATATATATGCTCTCCACTCCTTCAAGATAAAAATATCTCATTTTCCATCTTTGAGTATTAACCTTCTAATTCTAATTAATTATTAATATTTTATATTTTTCTTCATTGAATTTATTTTCACATACTTTTCTATTTCTATAGGCTTATTTAATAAAACCTCTATTCTTATGTTCATGTATGGAAATCCACAGTACTATTTTCCATCTTTTTATCTCAAATTCCAATTCTCTTAAAAAAATAATTAAGTTGACAATGAAACCAATGTCACATTTAATTTCTATTGATTCTATATCCTCTTATCTTCATAAAAACCTTTAATCATTATAACTCCGTCTTTTTCCAAATAATCACAATTATTAATGAAAAATAAGTATTTGAAATAACACATCAAATGATTGAAAATATTGTTTGGACTATGAAAAATTAGAATATCGGAGTAGAAAAAAAATAGAGAAGCAGTATAAAAATTGCGGATGCATATACTTTTGACTTGCAAGCATAAAGTTAATAAAATAGTATAGTAAGACTCATAAAATGTACTTTTAGTTTGATTTATAAAAAAGAAATAAAAAGAAACAAAAAAACATTTTATTAATTAATTAATAATGGAAGAAGAAATGAAAAAAAAAAACAACAACAACAACTGAGAATTGTAATGGTCAAATAATGAATCCCTTTCCATCATTAAAATTAAATTCTGGAAGTAATGAAATGCTATTGATATAGTATAGAATAGGTTTCTGTTGGAAATGTAAAGAAAAATATGAATACCATATCTAACAAAGAATAGTTGATCTTTTTTTAATTTACAAGTGAAAGCTCTACTGAATATACATTTCAGAACTTGAAGGAATTTTTTATATATATATTTTATGCTTAAATTAATGAGATATGATCTCTACACTATTTACATAATATATTTGTGTATATAGTAAGATGTTTGAATAAAGATTTGTTGGGTTACTGGGTAATAAGATATTAAATCCTCAGTCACTGATAATTTGCTTCTGCTTGTCATTCTATTAGAATAACTTATTCTAGAATTTCGATATTTAAACTTTAATTATCTTTTTACAATATTTAGATGCATAATAACTTACACACATAGAAAGAAAAAGTATAAAGTAGAGAGAGAATTTTGCCTCCTCATCAATAATTTAAATTTTTCATAATCTAAATGTATAATGAAAGTAAGTTTAATTTAGAAATATATAAAGCCATTTTGACTGTAAATTAAAATCTACAAATTTAACATACTGTATATGTATATTATATAAATACATTAAGAATTAAAAAAATGTAATGTATGATGAAAATAGAAATTTTAATGATTGTTTAATATTTAAAAATAAAATAATTAGGAAAAAATAAATAAATTTGATAAAAATCTGAATCTGTTATTTATATTTGAGAACAAGTTTTGTAATTCGTTAGAAATTATTTTGGCAATAACTTTTTGCAATTCTTGATTATCATGATTATCATTTAGAACAAAAATAAAAGCATAGCATCATGGTTTTGAAAATCTCTGTCTTCTAGTCATTTTTCAATCAGCAATTCATTATGAATTAGCTAATAGCTGGGAAAATATACTTTGCAATATTTTTTAATATTTAACTCCACGAATGACAAGATTTTTACTGTTTATAGCAGCATTTATATGTAAGCAGTATCTAATTTTATTGTTTTCTGTAATAATAAAAATATTTATTAATGTAAGTTAATACAGAATTATCTAAAAACTTTCCCTTTTAAATTTTATGATTAAAAAAAGTATTGTCTTCTATGATTAAACACAATAGTGAATTTCAAATGGCAGATTCAAGATCAAATATTTCAGGATTGAATCCCATCAGAGATAAAAAATTAAAAAAACTCAGTTTGGTCAATTAATGGAATTAATTGTTATGCCATGTTATGTTATTGGAATATCATATGATTTCCTGAGTAAATGGTTATCTAATTTATTGTACTATAATAATGTAATACCACTTTAAGAGGACAATTTTTGATGTTATTGCTTGAAATTACTTTCAATAGAATTAAGGTTTTACATTACAATATTATTAGCTGAGCTGAATTCATAAAAATGAACAATACTAGATAAAATTAGAATTCTCATTTGTAATGATATAACTGATAAAATAAAATTGTAGCCATTAAATTTATTATCATAGAAGAAACAAAATAGAATAGATTTTTTATTATGTGCAATGCATTTTGGTTTTTTAATTTAATTTTTTAATATATATATATTGTAACGGGCACAGACGTCGTTACATTGTTTTTTTTTATTAGTAAACATCAAAAAAAATAAAAGTTCACCAAGAAAAACTTCTTTTTTAAGAATTAAAAATAAAAAAATCATCTTAAACTCGCATATATATAAAATTCACACTGATAAATAATTATTAAAATAAAACTTTATTAAAGAAAAAGTATTTTAAAACTAAATTTTCAGAAAAGATTTAGAGATAAAAATATATGTTTAAGTTTGAAAACAGATTAATTAATCTTTTGTAAAATGGAAATGATTATTTTAATTAGTAAACTAGCCTTGGGCATCTAAAATGTATAAGCAACGGTCAGATAGGAAAACAATAGGAACAGAATGGCCAATGAAAGAAATCCATCGGGGAAATCGGACCTCAACGGAAGGATCATCGTCAACGATGACGTAACGTCCATTGGATCCTAAAGTTATGTATAAAAGAAAAAATTTGGAAATAAAAAGTGATTTGGTTTAATTAATTAGACGAAGGAGATGTGACTATATGTGTTAGTGCGGAGTTGAAGGAGAAGGGATTGAAAGACGCACTTTCAATTCCTTCAGTTGTTATAAAAAAAAAGAGAGAGAAAATGAAACATCGCTTTTCCAAAAAAAAAAAAAGGACCACAGGATCATCGTGGATTTAACACTGGATTCCACACAGCAAGCAACGGATAACTAATGAACATTTCTAAAACCGTAAGCACGTTATGAACTTAAATGAAGATTAATTTGAAAACACTAAGAACTTTAAAATATAAACTTTCTCAGTATTTAATTTATAGAATTAGATTCCTATCTGACCAAACTAAATTATGTATTAATTAGTTATAATTTTATTGATGTATTTCTTTTGTAAAATCATTTCCATTTATTTATTTTTTGTTCTTTTAAGTTTTTATTATGATTTCTGTTTTTCGATAAATTAAACTATATAAATGTTAAACTTAAGTCAGGCGTGAATGGCTGTATAGATTTGTAAAGTTATATTAGGGGAGGGTAATCTTAGGTTATTTGTTTCGTGGTTGAATTGGGTCAGTGAATTGGATATATTGATATAGTTAGTAGATGTAATTCGAGTTTCGCTACGGGCAGAATCGCTTAAACGCCGCACACTTCCGTTTTGCCTATGGAAGGGATTATAAGACATAGAACGCTGTTCCTTTCTATGGAGTTTTTTTTTTATTGCTCTTCTTGTCAGATAGATGTAGTATTCCTATCTGACGAGAGGCAATTTCTTCTCTTAACCTTTTGTGCTGCCGTATTTCGTATTACATTGAATGCATCAATATATCAGATGAATTGACGTTAGTTTGACTGCGAATTTTTAGCCTAGGGTTAAATAAGGATAGAATGTTTTATCTTCAAATGCAAATCTATGTAGTCTATTCATACTCGACACTAAATAAAAATGCATTAAATTTAAGTTGTTTATAGATGCTTGCATGGATTCGTTACCGGCTAATTATGTTTTTGGTTTTCATATTCGATCAAAATATATATAGACATTCGGTAAATACTGATACCTTACGGTGAGTATCTAAAATGTATTTATTCGGATGTCTTTTAAGTTATTGGTGCCACTGCGGTATCTTACGATGAATACCAGTGGGTTTCTTGTATTCCCTATGCAATTGACGGTATCAATGATTTTGTATTTTGATCGTTTATGTTTATTTTGAAATGTTTTAGCCGTGTAATCTATGTAACCGATCTATACTCAACATTTATAAACAACTTTTATAAATCCCTCTGTGCCGAACTTATAATAGCATAAAAATTAAAATGTAAATTTAAATTCTAAAATAATGTTAAATTTTATATATATGTGCGTAAATAAATGTTTGTATGTTAATTACTGGCAGTGGCTTATTTTATTCTTTTTTTAAATTATTCTTAGATAAGAATTTATTATAAATATAAATCTCTGCTATTCCAATGAGCTAGTGACTTGGGCTAACGACCGGAATCAAAATTTATAAAAAAAAAAAAAAAAATTTTTTTTTTTTGACTTACGTATCTGCCTACTTTATAAATTTTTCTAGGTTCAAATGCCTAGATGGCGCCCTGTAGTGCAGATCACGTTAAGAGCTTTCTCCGGATCGTTATAATATATTATTTATTGGAAATATCACACAAATTTAAGAAGTGAGGGAGAGGACAAGGACTGAATTTCAAAGTTTTTCAGTGTAATATTACAAAATATAAAGTAGTTAATTGATATAAAATATTATTAAAATAATTTAAAAATTCTTTATATATTTATCTTGAGTTATGCTGTTTTAATTATTTTTTCTTATTAATAGACTAATAATAAAAGTTGTAATAGTTCTATCATTTATTTTACCTATATATGAATCCTCAACTGCCACAGCATCAAATAGAAAATACATATAATATTTTTTATATCTTTTTTTGCTATTTCTAATACCTGTGTGGTGCTACATCACTGATGCCACAATTGTTTCTCTCTCAACATAGGTGAGGCCTGATGTGAGGTTTAACTTAATTGTTACCATTATTAATCAAGTCATGCTTGAAAAATAAAGAAGTTAGATGATTGCATTGGTGTGTGTTAAAAGACATTTGACAGCCATTCTAAAATTGGACTTTTGCTTATTTTTTCTGCAGAGTTTTCATGTTTATATGTAATATTACAATATTTCATTTACTTTGGCAATAATTATTTATTTCATATTTATGAGCCAATATAATTATTTCTAATCAATGGGTATCATTTGAAAGTGCCAAACTTATCCTTTGATAAATTTCTGGATAATATAGCATATTCCTGCATGATAGTTTTTCATTGTAGTTAAATAATAGTCACCTTTTACTCTTTTTATTTTTATTAAATTAGTGATTTGAGTTTGTTTTGAATCTTAAGTAGAAATGCATTCTTAGCTTTAGTAAATAGATTTTATTATATTTTAATGACTTCAGACATTTTGGCAAAAGAATGATATATAGAAAACAAAATGGTCTTAATCACTACTATTAATGCTGATCAAATGTGTCACTCCAATTAAATATAAATTTATTGTATTATATTGTTTTAGCATTTAAGATATTATTCTTTTATAATAATTATATATAATAAATGATATGGACATATAGTTTTATAATTATTGTTATTATTTACTCATTTTACTTTTGAAATTACGTTTAAGAATTAGGGTATAATAATAATTTTCAATACTATTAATAAAACTTTATAAACATAATAATCATTGTGCAATGTTTTATTTCGTGTTTTCCTGAAGGTTTGTGATGATGGTGTTGTAGTTGTATTTATATATTGGATTATTTCCATAATCTAATATGAGTGTTGAATGTCTTTAGAAAAATTTATCTTTATTTAAATATTTCAAATACATTCAACTGTTAGTAATAGCAGGTTAGTATATGCACAGTGTTTTGAGAGATATTATTCTCCCCTCTTCTTCAGGTATACTGGCCTGACCAGTAACAGTACTAGCACGGGATTCAAACCTGGACCATTAGATTCTTGAATATTGAATTTTAAAATAATGCTCTAACCAACTGAGTCATCCTGTCAAAAGCAGCAGTCAGTAAAAATTTCATATACTTACTATGAGGTTCCTCCTGATTTATCCACTTTTTCCTAAGAGCAAAGTTGATTAATGTTTTTCATACTTTATGTATAGTCACACTAGGTTGACTTATAGGATTGTTTGACATTGTCATGTGAGCAGCTTTTTAAAAAAAATTTTCTTTGTACTTTTTCTTCTCTATCCATTATTTTTCTATTTTCCCAATTGAACATATGTTCATTGGTACATATATGGTCTACCTTAGACATATCTGTTTTTCTCTCTTCTAATTATGTTTGTATTCTTGCAAGAGCTTTTCTATGTGATGACTGGTCCCACCAATATATATTTTTCCACTTTCACATGGTATTTTATAGATACAGTTTTTTTTTTTTTTCAGCATTTCAAGTTTAGGCTTTGTAGATGTTAGAATTTCTTGTATTGTGGTATGGCTCTGGAAAGCTGTTCTGATGTTATACTAATTGCAGATTTTCCTTAATTTGCCTGCTATTTTCACTATAGTACCAATTGCTTTTTTCTTTTGATGTTTTTTTTTTTTTTTGTCTATTTAAGGTTTTCTTAATAACAACTGATGGATAACCATTTTTCATAAGAGTTTGTTCTATATAGATCTTTTTTCACATTGCTGGTTTCTGAACAAATTTCTTTTGCTTTGTTCCATAGTGATAGTATAACTCCATGTTTTGTGTTTCTGATGTGATTAGATGTATAGGTTAAGTATTTTCTTGTATGTGTGGGTTTTTAGTAAACTGTAGTTTTGATTTTACCATGAGGGAGTCTTGTCATAAGAACATCTTTCTTGTTCTGATTCTATTGTGAATTTTATTGAAAAGGATATGTTGTTGATTTGTTTCCAGGAAGTTTGTAGTAGTGTTTCACCATGTGACCATACAAAAATTTATCATCTACATAGTGAAGCCAAACTTTAGATGGATATGGAGTAGTTTTTATGGTTGTGGTTTCAAATTCTTCCATGTAAATATTGCTAATCAGGGGTGATAATGGTTGATTTTGTTGGAAGTATTCTGTGTTATATTGAAAGTAGGTTGTTTTTATGCAGAATGTTAATAGTTTCATTATACTATCATAGGAAAAGTTGTTCTGGTTTATAAACTATTATCACCATTTAATCTTTTTCTTACAATAGACAATGCTTCTTCACATGGTACATTTGTGAATAAACTTTCCACATGAAAGCTTAACTGTAAGTCATTTTTTTCAATTTTCATATTCTTAATTAATTCTACAAAGTGTCTAGAATCCCTGATAAAGGACTAGGTCTTGTATGCCAACGGACTAAGAACTTTAAGAAGAAATCTTGACAAATTTTGGCAAGGTGAATTTTTAGAACTAACAATAGGTCTTAATGGAACATGATTCTTATGGATTTTACGTAGACCATAAGGATGAGGAATTTTGCTGAAATATATTATTTTACTTTTTTCTGAATCATTGATGTACTATGATGCTTTCTGAGTAATGCTTGTAACTTTGTTTCTGTACTAGGTATCGTATTTTTTGCTACTTTTTTGTATTGGCATGCTCTGAGGAGTTCTAGTATTTTGTTGTCATAATCAGTTGTATTGCCTTTGTCAGCAGGGGAAGTAATTAGAGATTTATCTACTTTGAGAGATATAATTGCTTTCTTCTCACCATAGGATATGTTTGATTTCAATTTTTGTTGCTTATCAAGTGTTCTTTTTATTCTCCAAGATAATTCTGCTGCTTCTTCTAAAGGCAATTTTTGAGTGACTTCTTTGGTAGCTGCCATTATATCTAATAAAGAGATATTAGATAGTATTATGGTAAAGTTTAATTCTCTTTCAAGAACAGCAATTTGAGTATCTGTTAGAAATTTAGAACTGAGATTTTTAACATATGAAGCTGGTACACTAATTAGTAAATTTTGATTTTTGATATGTTCGTATAGGTTAGCAAGTTTCTTCTTTTGACATTCTTTTATTTTTCAATGTAATATAGAATATGTTTTTCTTATTGCTTGAGAAACTCTTATGAAGTCTTCATTGGTAAGCTTATTTTTTAGAAAACATTCTATATTATTAATGGAATTTAAGGTTTGATACTTAGATCATCTTTAAGCATTTATTCTTTCTCTTAACAGAGCTTTACTTGCTCCTGAGTAATTTTCTCAGCTCTCTGGAATGAATTGCAGGTTTTAATTGCAAAACTTTAGGAAACTAACAATTTGAAAAAAGAAAAGATCTATATAGAATAAATTCTTATAAAAAACAGTTATCCATCAGCTGTTATTAAGAAAACCTTAAATAGACAACAAAAAGACTATCAAAAGAAAAAAACAATTATTGGTACTATAGTGTATCCATACATATCAAAAGTATCAAACAAATTAAGGAAAATCTGTAGTCAGTATAATATCAGAACAGCTTTCCAGAGCCATACCACACTATGAGGAATTCTAATGTCTACAAAGCTTAAACTTGAAATGCTGAAAAGCAAAAACTGCATCTATGAAATGCCATATGAATGTTGAAGAACATATATTGGTGAGACCAGTTGTCTCATTGAAAAGCACTTGGAAAAATACAAACTGATGATTAGAAGACAGAAAGAGATGTGTCTAAGATAGCATACCATATATGTACCAATGAACATATGTTCAATTGGAAAAATACAAAAATATTGGATAGAGAAGAAAATGTACAAAAAAGAAAATTTAAAGAAGCTGCTCACATGATAATGGCAACAATCCCATAAGTCATCCTAGTGTGACTATACATAATGTATGGAAACCACTAATCAACTTTGTTCTTAAGAAAAAGTGGATAAATTAGAAGGAACTTCATAGATAAGTTTATGAAATTTTTACTGATTATTGCCTTTAGCAGGATGGCTCAGTTGGTTAGAATGTTACTTTAAAATTCAATACTCAAGAGTCTAAGGGTCCAGGTTCAATTCCTATGTTAGTACTGTTACTGGTCAGGCCAGAAACATCTGAAGAAGGGAGAATAATCTCTTGAAACATGGATATACTAACCTGTGTGATATTACTAACAGTTGAATGTATTTGGAATTTTTAAATTAAGTTAAATTTTTCTAAAGACATTCAATACTCATATTAGATGATGGAAATAGTCCAGTATTATCTAATTGGTATAAATTTATTCAATAGATTTAATAAGGATAAAAAATATTAAAGTTTAAGTTTTGACTGTTATAAAATATATTAATTTGTTTTGTAGCAATTCTTTTTTACTTTATTCCTATCATTTTTTTAAGCTTGAATAATCTATAGACACTATATCATATTATTATATCCACGTTTTCTGACTCATGTATTTCTTCAGTTTAAATTCCTTATTGACAAAGGTCATATGCCAGAAACTTATCAAGAATGTGGATATAATAGCATTACCATTGATGTCTTTTGATTACTCAGGCTAACAATAGATGATTAGAAATGGGTGAAGAGAATAGCTGCTAACACATAAATTAAATGTAAGTGAAAAGTCAGGTTATTTGGTTATTAGTATATTAAATTATTTTATTATATTATTCTGTTAAAAGTTTTAAAAGTTATTTATTTCTATTTTTTGAAAAAGAAGAGCTATTCTATTTAATGGATTTGAGAAATAGAAGATGAAAAGAAATTTTACCTAAACAATATATAAATTTTTCAGTTCCATTAAACAAATTTATCATATTATATGCTATCTATTTTGCTAAAATTATAATTCTAATATGTTTTTATGCAGAAAAATAAAACTATTATAAAGGAGGAATATACATTTTTTAATGTCATCAGGTAGATATGATTTTTCTTGTGGAATAATTATTAAATGTTTTAATAATCCATTTATATATTTTAATGCATAATAATATGTACATTAAAAAGGTTTTATGGTGGTACAATTGCAGTTTTGCTTCTTATTATTTTTGTAGTAACTTGAACAAGACATTAAAGAATTTCGAAAGGAATTTATAGAATCTCAAAATCAAATAGAAAAAAAATATTTAAGAATCTCAAAAGAAAACTGCAATGGGATTTTCAAAACCTCTACAGACTATGTATAAACAAGGCTAAAAGGTAAATATGTGTAATAGTATAAAAAAATTAATATGTATATAAATAAGACAACTGGAAGAGATAGAAGAATGGTAACATGAGAAAAAAGATCTGCCTTTCAAAATTGAAGAATTAATCAGTGAGTCAAAAATTACCCACATTTTGCCTAGAGAATTTGTTTTAACCCACAGTGGACAGTGGTTACAATGCAGTTTTATAATGAAAATGTTCCAAATGATATCTCATTCTGCTCCTAAGAAAAGTATTCATTTTACATAATTATAATTTCAAATTTGATTTTTTTTAATTATATGCATTATTTATAATAAGAAATATAATCTTTGGATACACAAATTTAAAAATAATATAATCATAAAATTGCAAAAATGGAGAAATAAAATTACTTTTGTTTAGAATAGCTTTTAACTGGAATCAATTGATTGCTTTCTTACATTCAATTATTATAATGAAATACATCTGCTTTTCATTATTATAAGCATTAATTAAAATTATTATTATATTTATCTAAAAAAGAAAAAAATAGCAATAATTTGCAAAAAATGTAAAATTACATACATTTAGATTACAAGTGGTATGATATATCGCTAAACCTGAGCAATGAGGCATAAAACTTATACTATATGAGTTAAATTCAAGCTAATTTGATTTTTGCAAAATAGGCATACCAAGGAAGTTAGTGAAATGGTTAGCTTTTGGGCATAAAATTTATACTAGGCAAGCTAAATTGAAATTAATTTGATTTTTGCAAAATTAGACATACCAAGGAAGGCACTGAAATGGACAGCTGTTCAATTAAAACAAAATTTTAAATTAAGGCATTTAAAAATGTATAGCAGTATCACATACCAGTTATAACTGTTGCAGATTAATCAACTTTCAGAAAAGTTGAATACATCATTTTATGATATAATCTCCCTGCCTTCAATACTCTGTTAATCTGTCAACAAGCTTTCATATTCTCTCATTAAAAAGTTTTAGACTGAACTGCAAGTGATGAATCCACCATCAACTTCACCACTTCATTAGATGTGAATCTTATCCTCATAGTAATGAATCCATGTCTTGCTATCAGTAATAATTTTTAAAGAAATTTCACTTGCCTTAGAGTATCAGTCCAAATATTTGCAAATGTCCAAATGTTTCTGTTTGTGTTCTTCCATGACTTGTTTCAGTATCCACCTAATATAAAATTTTCAAAACTGAAGTTTGTCATGGATTATTATTAGTTCATGTGTGTGCTC
Organism: Epiperipatus broadwayi; assembly: GCA_028023455.1. Lineage (NCBI taxonomy): Eukaryota > Metazoa > Onychophora > Udeonychophora > Euonychophora > Peripatidae > Epiperipatus > Epiperipatus broadwayi. Next base: position 1,039,851 of record JAQFVV010006285.1, on the reverse strand, counting down.
AATGTTGTCAGCAGTCATGGATGTGTAGGGCATTTGACTTTCATGGATAATATTTGTGCAATCTTCCTTGAACTTTTTTATCCATTCATATTCACTGCTTTATGACAAAACAGTTTCTCCATATTGTACACTAGTATTGATAAATATCAGCACCAGAAACTCTCAGACCACAAAAAAGAAATCACTGCATGCTACTCCTCTTTTGTTCAAATAACAAATAAGCAGCTATTGTTACACTGCAATTACATTTGAATTGATAAAATATGTTCAAAAGTGCACACCAGTTGCAGAAGAGATAGCAATCTCATACAGAAAGCACTGATAAGACAGTATGGTCAACAAAAGTTTTAATATAATGGTGTGTGGATCATTTAAATGAAAGTAGATACAGAATAAAATGAAGCAATTATTTTTCAATAACTTCTACATTATCTGATGAAATAAAGAGGAAAATACCATTGCATGCATTATAAAAATATATTTATTGAAAATAATATAAATATAATTGCACAAATAAAAATATCAAATGGTTAATTTGCACAGGAGGTTACTATTTAGATGAAATAGTGAATTATTTTTTTAAAAAAAATAAACTAGAAACAAATATTGTTACATTATTATAATTATTCATAAATGTAGAAAGATTTATCAAAAAATAAAATGTTTAGAGATGAAATAAGTGATGATCCATAAACCACCAATAAATAATAAATAGATCAAATTTGATCCTAGGAAAAGAAACAGAAAATGGACCTAAGAAAAGCCAAGAGATATATATATAACTATTCCCATAATATTTTAGTTGCTTTTCACTTGCGATTGAAATAATTAATCTCTGAATACCTCACAATTTTATTTCAAGTCAAATATAAAAACCCAAATTGGGGTTGAATAAAACAATTATTGTTTGGTTTTTTTAATGCACACTAAATAAAAACACAATAAAAAAAAGTTATACTTATTATTTAATTTTTTAGTATAGATGCAGTAAATAAGTATTGTGAAATATTTTTATATACACCTATACTCAACTTAGCATGAAATCTTTACATGGGGATTCACCATAGCAATCATCAATTTGTACCAATTTTGATTTACAAGCGATTATTCGCTATAATGATTGTAAAAATTCTGATTTTTTGGTGGCTAGCTTGTAAGATTGATGATATCATAGGATAGTGACTTTATGTCAATCGGAAGAAAACTGGTGACATTCTTGTTAAAACTGTTTAATACAGAATTTATTCATTATACTTAGTATAGTATACAATATTGCAGTATAAAGTAGTTTGATTATAAAATGAAAATATGATTAATGTACATTACTTTATTTAATTTTAAATTAGTATCCTTGCAAGACAATATATTTATTAATGACATATCCAAAGTAAAGTTTAATGACCACAAAGGTAAAAAAAAAAAAAAAAAACGCTTTATGCAATACAGTAAGTAATCAAAAGTCTGTTTTGATGACATACAAAAAGCCTGTATTAATATATTTTAAAATGTCTATTTTAGCAAGCTATTTTGAGAAACAAAAATGATTTAATCATTATGAAATAGAAATCACTAAATATAAAGGTAAAATATCATTTATTGTATAATATTTGCTTAATTTTAAATCATACTGTAATTTATTTCATAGATATGCAAGCCTTTCAGAACTGCTCTTTGTAAAATTATTACAAATGTAAAAAGATACAAATTTCATTCATATACTATACTATTAATAATTAACTTTAAATTGTGTACTTTATTAGCTAAAATATTCAGTCAACTAATTTTGAATTAAAACTTTCAGTCAAAGTAAAACTGCTATTATCTTTAATCTAAAATATTTTCTTCAGTAAATAAAAAAGAGAGAGAGGACGAAATGATTTTATTTACTTTATATGATCAAAAATTACTAAATTTAAGTTAAAAAATAATATTTACTTGCTAGATTTTAAATCATAATCTTGTAATTTGTTTCAGACATATGCAAAACAATGGTGACATTATGGTAAACTTAAAAAAATTATAGTAGTGAAAAAAAAAATGCAAATTTTATTCATCATAAATTAAAAATAAATTTGGGTTGTACATTATTAATAATTAATTTTAAATTGTGTACTAATACATATTAGCTAAAATATTCAATCAAGCAATTTTAAATTAAAATCTTATGAACACTAATTTCAGTCAAATCAAAAGTGCTTATTATTGTAAATATATTTTCAATTAAAAAAAGGGAAGTATGGAGATGGTTTTATGCATTTAATAATAAATTTTATACAATGAAAATGCAATACAAATAAATTGAAGAAGTTTCATGGTTCTAATTTTTATTTAAATGGCTCATATTTCTGCCATTCAACATATTGTATTCAAAAATTATACAGTCATCTGAAGAAAATTGATACTGCAATTAATAAAATTTGACATCTTATGCCATGAAAAATCCATAGATTACTTGATTATTTAGATCTTCATAATATATACTGTAAAAAAAAAGTTAAATATTTATTTCAATATGGTTTTAGTTTTTATTTAAATGGCCCGTATTTCTGCAATTCAACATATTGTATTCAAAAATTATGTAGTCATTTGAAGAAAATGACTACTGCATGTAATAAAATGTGACATCTCAAGCCATAAAAAAGTCCATATGTTGCTTATTGTTTATTTAGATCTTCATAGTACACAATGTAAAAAAGTCTTAAATATTTATTTCACTATGCAAAGACAGAATGCATTAGATATATTTCATTTTTAGTGTCAGAACTTTTAATTTTTCCAAAATTAATTGCCCAATTAGGTTGTGGTAGTAAGCAATTATATACCCTTACACTTTGATAAATAACAATTCTTTATGGTCACAACATTACAGTTAACAAGATATTATTAAATATTGCTTTTTCAATTTTATATAAATAATATAAGACTATGAATTTTAAAAAAATTAGACTTTTTTTTAGCCCAATGATTAATTTTGTGGAAGAACATAAAATATTGTCAGTTGCAAGCTTATTCTCATTTTCTCAGTCCAGTTTTCTGTACATTTGCAATGTGAAACCAAACATATTTTTTTTCTGATATTGAATTTTTTTTTTAAAAAAGTTTACAGATATGTACGTTTTCAATTGGAATCATATCAGCAACTAATACCATTGAACACCATATTACTTTTTCAATCTATGGATCAAAGAATTATTGCAACCTTCAAATTGTACAAACAAACAATTAATGCTGGATTATGACAACATTGAAAAGTTTATGAAAGAATTAACTAACAAGGAATTAATGTAACTAGATGAAGAAAAGGAAAACAATGAAATAAAGAAAATCAATAAACCTGTAATTAAGAACCTGGCCATCAAAAAACCGAAGGAACTGATTTCATATTACTGTTGCTATGTTGTATAAAAAGAAAATCAAAGAAGTAAGTCAGCCCTTCATTTTAACCTTTTTTCTAGAGATCCTCAGCCATTCACGCCTAGTGTACCTCCTCATAAAAACGAAGATCATCAAAGGATTTAAAAGACAACTATAGACCCTTAGAATGAGCAATTTATGATTCAGAAAACTGGATGACAATGAGTGCGGAATGGATGGATTATAAGAAAAAACAACTTTAAACTGTTTTTTTTCTTTTTATAAATTTAAGTGGCATTATCTTATACATACATATTTTAAGTGCATACTTGCATAATATACACATAGCACAGTTTACACATGCATATATTATACATAAGGATTTTTTTAAAAAATTACTATATATATTAGGTTAAATTGTTTATTAATACATTTATGGTATATTTTTATTCGCAGAAACGAGCTAAATTTTCCCCAAAGAAAACTATTATAATCCCTTGTTTTTTATTCAGTCTTTTTGCTTTATGAGGAGTTTTAGGGAACCAACTGTCCTCACTAAAGTTAAAAATGTATATTATTTTTCATTTTTTAGTATTTGGATATTTTTTTGTAGTTATTTCTATTTAAAATGGAAATGTTACAATCTATATAATATTTTAAAAGAAATTTGTAACACTTAAAAATTTATTGCAATATTGTTTTGTTTATGAAAGAAATTTAAAAAAAAAATGTTTACAGTCAATAGAAAATAAAATTTCATTCATTTTAAAAGAAGCAACTTTTACAATCATTTGTTTTAATTGATTATTAACATTTATTAGTGTAATCTTTTTTTTTTTAAATAAAAACTTTTAAAAATTATACTACCCTCTCATGTGTACCATAGAAAATTTATTGAATCAATGTCAAAACATTTGAAATTCAATCTGCCAACACCACTAGAATAAATAAATGAGGGCATCAACATGAAATATTTCATGGTCATAGATTTCTAACATGTACAAAATTTGAAGGCAATCCATTTGTTAGAAGTATGTTAAAACTTAATTACAAAATTTATTCTAAACAAACAGAGTTTCTAAGTTATATAAAAGTATTTTAAAATAATAAATAAATATATTAGAAATTAATAAAAGAGATTTTAATTTTCTAAAATTTAATTTTTTAATTCATAGTGCAACTGCTGTATGGTACAATAAACCTGCTTTTTTAAAGCATTCAAGCTCTTAAAAATAATTTATTATCAATATTTAAAAATAGTTAATTTGATTAGATTTATGTTTCTGATGGCTTTAGTTCTAATTCCAATAAATAAAAAAAAAAAATTTCAAATTTTTCCCCCAATAATTTCAATTGAATTGATTACAACATTGATTATGAATTAAATAGAGCTATTGAAGTAAGATTTAAAAATAAAATAAAACAGACAGTTCATTATAATTAGATAATTACTGAGCTTGTTTTTTTTTAAATTTCATTTTTATATGTGTAAAGGAGTTTTGCTATTAACTGAAAGAAGACCCTTTGATTCCTCTTGGAGGCCTTAAAGGAACCGAGCAGGGCAAATTCCTAATGTCCACTCCATACGTTCTTGTCGTTGCAGCTGTTATTACTATGTGATTATTCATATAGTATACGAACATGGATGGGCTGCTCACCAACATGCATTAGCCAGCGTGGTGAGTTTATTGGCTTTTTACCTCTGAGTTTAAGATCAAGAAACACCATGGTCTTTCTTCTCAGTGCCTGATAAGGCAGAATGAATGTTTGTGTAAATGATAAATATTTTCCCAATACATATATACAATTATGACAGACAAAAATAAAGCATGGCCCTTATTCCCAGGAGGCTGTAAAGTCACCAACCAAGGCAGCGGTTGGTGGCCAAAGGCGGAGGGTGCTAAGAATCCCCTGATTGCGGACCCAGGCTGCCATTTGATGACGACTTTTTATTTAGGTACTTACAACTGCAGATCACTTTCAAGTGAAGGAAGATTGCAAGAATTAGAAGAAGAACTCTCTTATATTAAATGGGACATTATTGGACTTTGTGAAGTTAGAAGAAAAGGTGAAGAGACAATTGATTTAAAAAGTGGACATATACTCTATTATAAAGGCACAAATATTGGAAATACAAGTGGAGTAGGATTCATTATAAATAAAAAGTGGAAGAACAATATTGTGGAGATTGATGGTGTATCGGACAGAGTGGCAAGATTAGTTATACAACTTAATAGCAGATACCAAATGCAGATAATTCAGGTTTATGCCCCAACAAGTTCTCATAGTGATGAAGTAGTAGAAGATTTTTATATGGATGTACAAAAGGCTTTTGATCAGAGTAAACACCATTTTAAAATTGTTATGGGAGACTTTAATGCTAGAATTGGTAAAAAAATGAAAGATGAAAGTGCTGTGGGTAATTTTGGTTATGGTAATAGAAATGAGAGAGGACATAGACTTGTGGAGTTTGCAGAAAAAAAAAAACTTTATATTATGAATTCTTTTTTTGAGAAAAATGTTAAAAGGAAATGGACATGGAAGCATCCAAATGAAGGTACAGCAGAATTGGATTATATTTTGACTAACAGGAAATACATATTTCAAGATTGTAATGTTCTTAATAAATTTAACACAGGAAGTGATCATTGATTAGTAAGGTGTAAGATACGTGTTAATGTAAAACTAGAGAGACAAAAATTATTAAGAAAAACAATATTTACAGTTGATATTCCTAATCTTCAGAAACATTCTAATGAATTTAAATTAGAACTTACAAATCGGTTTCAAGTATTAGTAGATTTTGAACATGATTCAGATTTGAATGAAATTAATATGAAAATAACTGATACACTTTTGAAAACTGCAACAAAGATAGCTGGTAGAAAGAAACAGCAATTGACCAATAAAATTTCTACTGAGACTAGAGAATTTATGAAGAAAAGAAGGAATATGAAGATATACAAAAATGATGCATTAAAAAGAATTGAATATCTCGAATTTTGTAAAATGGTGCGGAAAAGAGTTGAAAATGATATAAGAAAGTATAACTGTGAACTAGCAAGGAAAGCTGTAGAAGAAAATAAAAGTCTTAAGAATGTAAAACAACATTTTGGTATTGGTAGGAAATTTATATCTGCAATAAGAAAAAAAGATGGAATTATTACTAAAAGGAGAGATGACATCATGAAATTGGTAGAAGATTTTTATCAAGAATTATATAGTAATAAAGAACAAGTACCTCCTATATCTATTACATCTTCCAAATTGCCCAGAATTTTAAATGAAGAAGTGAGACATGCAATTAAATGTATGAAGAAAGGAAAGGCTCCAGGTAATGATGGAATTATAATTGATATATTAAAAGAAGCAGGTGAAGAAATAGAAATTTTTTTAGCAAAGTTATATACCAAATGTCTAAATGATAAAGATGTACCGGATGATTGGAAGAATGCAGTAATAATATTAATATTTAAAAAAGGTGATAAAGAAGATATTAGAAATTACAGACCTATCAGCCTTTTATCAGTTTTATATAAAATTTTTACCAAGATAATTACTACTCGTCTACAGAGAACATTGGATTTCCACCAACCAAGAGAACAAGCCGGATTTAAAAGTGGTTTTAGTACAGTAGATCATATCCAGGTATTGAGAGAAGTTATAGAAAGGACAAATGAATATGAGTTGCCATTATGCTTAGGATTTGTAGATTATGAAAAGGCATTTGATTCTATAAACATTTCTTCAGTGATTAAAGCATTAGATCATCAAGGTATAGATCCAGGATATTGTCATATTTTAAAGAATATTTATAAAAATGCAACAGCAACAATTAGATTACATAATGACACTGGGAAAGTCAACATTGAGAAAGGTGTAAGACAAGGTGACTCCATATCTCCAAAACTTTTTACAGCAGTGCTGCATGAAGTATTTTGTGGATTAAAATGGGAAACTAAAGGAGTGAAAGTAAATGGTGATTATTTAAGTCATTTAGATTTCGCAGATGATGTAGTTGTTTTTGCAAATAATGCTTCAGATCTGCAGGAAATGTTGCAGGAATTATCAGATGAAAGTAGAAAAGTAGGACTAAAGATAAATGTTAAAAAGACTAAAGTAATGTTTAATCGATTTGCTCAAAATATGAAAATAAAGATTGATTATGATGAATTAGAAGAAGTTAACAGTTACAAATACCTTGGTCAGATTATTAATACAGATGGAAACATAATGGAGGAAATTAATCATAGAATTAAACTTGGTTGGAGTGCTTTTGGTAGAAATAACTTGATACTAAAAGGAAATATGCCTATGTGTTTGAAAAGGAAGGTTTTTAACAAATGTGTTTTACCAGTTCTTACTTATGGATCTGAGACTTGGACACTTAATAGAAGAGCAATTCAGAGACTTCAGACCACTCAAAGAAGTATGGAGAGATGTATGTTGGGAGTAACAAGAAGAGATCGTAAACGCAATGTATGGGTAAGAGAACAAACAGGTGTTACTGACCTCATTGAAAAAATTAAAAGATTGAAGTGGAGTTGGGCTGGACATATTGTTAGAAGAGATGATAATAGATGGACAATTGAAATTTTAAACTGGATGCCAAGAGATTGTAAAAGACCCAGAAAGAGACCACATGTGAGATGGATGGATGAAATAAGAAAGTGTGCAGGGGTGATGTGGAGAAGAGAAGCTAAAGATCGGAGAAGATGGATTAAACTTGGAAAGACCTTCATCCTGCAGTGGATTGATAATGGTTGATAATGATGACATATACAATATATATTTATATGTTTTAACATGATATGTATATGTGTTTAGAATGTATATTTTCTATGGTTTCCTCTATATCCACAGAACTAAATTTGTAAATATAAATAAATTGCTGTTTACAGAAGGAAGTTTTACAAATTTTACATAGAAAACCAGATATTGATTAGAACTCATAAAATAATAATAAATTGTAAATCCTATAATGAAATTTTTTATAGTTTATATGCAGGGCTAAGTACAGTAGTAAATAAAGTTATATGCATTTGTGATTAGAAGTGATAAAATAAAAGAATTTTTAAATACAAAAATCTTAAGTCTTGTACTATAGCAGAAAGTTGTTTTTTGAACATAGAAAAAGTAAATTAGAGGCTGGAGGAATATAGGTGTATAATATTTTATTTAATATTATTGCTTACTTAGATAATGTAATAATATTTTTAACAATACAAATAAAAATATATTATTTTTATTTAACCTTTTTTAAGTATTTGGTCTACTTAATACAAATTCATTCATTAGATTTATCAAAATTAAATTATTGAAATATATAAGAAATGTACTAACAATAATTTGGGATATATATATTGAACCATATTAAAATACATATATAGTTCATGAGTGTTTTGGTATTTGGTAATATTTAAAATGCTAAAAAAGTAAAATTTAAAAATCATCAATGGATACAATCTAGTTTTTTTTTTTAGTTAGTATAATTTATTTTTTGATATGAACAATGAAAGTTATTTGTGTTTGATATTATTTATTTAATTTAAGTTAAAATTGGAAAAAATGTAAATGCATACAGATTGTTTATCCAGATAAATAAAAGAAAGAAATTATAAATGCAAGAGATTATAATCAGAGAAGATCCTTCTAACACTAATTAAAGATGGTGGAAATAAGTTATTAAAAAAATAAACTTTGTAACTCTAAAATAAGAAAGAATGTACACGATTGTTAACTTGTATTCTGATAAAAAAAAACAAAAGATAAAAAGATGTCCAGAAATCTCAAAACTGGTCGAGACTATAAAAGGAGGAAAATAGCTTCGAAAAACATCTTGCCCTGTCTGTTTTTCTTTTAGCTAGTCCTGGATAGTGAAGGATCCAGGACCACTTTATGCTGAACTAATTCATCATGAAGTGGAAATTGGAGCATTTTCGGACCTCTTCTTTCATTATAAAGAGGTCACTCCAAAAAGCTTTTGAGCCCAGCTTTACTACAGACTAGGAACATCAAAATGTCGATGGACTAAATTCACAATGAGCTCTTTCTCCCAAGAAAACCATGCATAGAATAATATGCGTTCTACATAGACCCACATATCTTACTCGTAAGCAACTATTATTCATACCTGATTTGTGATTAGTTAAATGTTTGCAAACTAATTTTAACTATAAAGCTTCTAATACTGATAGAGACATTCACTGTATTATTCAAGGAACTTTCATTTACAGCCTTCTAGAAGAAACTTATAAAAGAAATAAACATTAATTGTTGAATTTTTTTAATTATTTAACCCAGGGGTCCCCAAACTCTATGCCTGTGGGTACCATGATGTCCACAGACCATTTTATATGTGCCCGCTGCTATCCGAACATGATAAAAAGTTATTTATCTGATACAAATAAATTTAATTTTTAAAATTTCTTATGAATTATTGTATTATATTGTAATCAAATTGTAGGGCATACTATACTTTTACAGCGTAAAAGAGTCTGTCTCTCAGTCCCCAAGTGCAGTCTTTCTCTGCGCACTGCACTAGCACAGAATAAGTAAAGTTAATACAGACACCAAATCAAAATACAGATGTTGACTGAGTGATGAACATCTTAATGATTGCTTACAAGCAGGAATATCGTCATACTCCCCTAATTATGAAGCAATTATCAATGAAGTGCACTGCCAAAGATTGCACTGACTTGTAATATTATATATAATTTAATAATTTACATAAAAATATAGATGTTAATCATAAGTTAAAATTTTATTTTTGAAATGAAATTTTTTTTGTACTTATGTGTATTATTAACTATATCCAACTATAAATTTACATTGAAAAAATAAATGGTGCCTGCCACCTGGCCAGTATTATAGAATGTGCTTTTTAAGTACAAAAAGGTTGGGGACCCCTGCTTTAACCTAACTATCTGGGAAAGCAATTGTATGTGCTTTCCAGTTTTATTAATAATTTAGCATTTAAATATTTTAATTCGTTATAATAAAATATTTATTTTTAATATCAATTTTTCATTGTACATTCATAAGGTTAGTTTATTAGAATTTATTATGTATAGATTACCTTTGCCAATCTGCTTATTAAATAATTAAGCCTGGGAAAAATTCATATAATATTAATTGACAAGAAACGTAATTCCCGATCTTTTTAGTTATTTTCTACATAATTTATGATATGCGATGGATCAGTGAGTCTATGGACTCTGGTGCTCTCTTAAATAAATTAAAAACTGTTTCTGCACAATTTGCATTATAATAAAATATTAAGTAAGTTAATCAGGAAATATAACTTTTAGAAATGTCCGGATTCATATATGAACGGATTATTCTTTTTTCACAATTTGATTAACTTGCATTTTCTAGTATGTAAAATAGAAAACCTAAACCCAGTATGAACACTACAATATATTATTAAAGTATAATAATTATATAACAATTCCATTTTGATTTTAATTATAAAATTTTTATCAAGATAATTGCAACTCATATAGAGGAATTTTGGGTTCTAACCAATTAAAAGAACAAACTGAATTTAAAAGTAGTTTTAGTATAGCGGATCACATCCAAATATTGAGAAAAGTTATAGATAGGACTAATGAATATGATGCTTTGAATTTGTAGATTATGAAAAGACATTTGATTCTATAAGAATTTTTGTGGTGATTAAATTTTAGCATTGCATCATTAAGATATTGTAACGTTTATTTATATACGTTGCAAATATATTGGCATTTGGTAAAAGCTAAAAAATAAAAGTAAATTTAGATTTTTTTTTGACTAATTTTTTTTTTTTTTTTAAAAAAAAAAAAATGTACAGTGAAAGTTAAATTATTCTTCTGTATTTTTTTGATGTAATTAGAAATAAAAGTTAGAATTGGAAAGATCAAAAGAATTCCAAACGTAAAAAAAAGATAAGAGAAAGTGAAAATATTTTGGCTAATTAAAGATGGCCGAAAAACTTGATAAGGAAAGTGAACTTTATAACATAAATTTTATAAAGAATCTACAAGACTATGAACCAAAAAACGCCATGATAATAACATGCGCAGAAGTCCGAAAACTGACCTCTAGTATAAAAAGGAGGGATTCGGTTGGAGAACGTCTTGTTCGTTGGTTTCTCTAGTTGGTCTTGGATAACAATAATATATCCAAGATCGCTCTACGCTGAAGTAATTTGGCATGGTGGAGTGAACCGGAGCTTCTGAAGACATCATGTCTGAAGATGTATACCAGAAAAGCTTTCGTGACCGACTAGGAGAATGGACCGCAAGATCAACTAATAATCAAAGGCCGTGAGCTCATTTTAACCCCGAAAAACTATGCATAGTTATCTACAACCATCGTGAATTCACTAAAACTTACCGGTAAGTTATGCTTCATTATCCTGATTGTGACAAAGTTAACCATTTTAAAAACTACTTGTAAAAAATAAGCTTATAATAGGATCCCGATAGAGACTTTAATTTAATTGATCAAGAGACTCTTATTTAACCAAGAACTTTGTAATTAATTATTCAGCAGTTATTTTTTTATTATTAATGTTTCACGTCAGAATTAAGTGTGTTCTTTCCAATTTATTTGATAAATAATTTACTTCAAACATTTTTTTTTATCTATTAGAATAAAAATATTTCTAATACCTATTTTCATTTGTGCGTTATTAATAAGTTATTATTTTTTTAATATTAAATTTATTATTAGTTTAATAAGATTTAAAACGGAATTTACCTTGCCAATATGTTTAAACAAGCCCAGGAATAATAATCAAAAAGGAGAAAATAATTCTCGTTACGGTATGATGCAATACTGATTAGTTTAAAAACATTTTTTTTCTTTTTAATTTGTGAGATGTTATGTGACGGTTTCAGTGAGTTCTTGTAGAACTCTGGCGCCTATCAAATAAATTAAAAGCTGATCTCGTCGATAGCATAATTCTCAACAATTACTAGGCCGAGTTGATCAGGAAATATAGCTGTGTTTTTAGGATAGAAATACAACTTTCTTCTTTTTTGACATAGCTTGATCAACTCGGGCGCAGTTTATATTAGCGTGTAGAGGCCTAACAAAACGGAAAACGTTATAATATAGATCTTGGGGTATTGTCATATTCTGAAGAATATTTATCAAAATGCAGCAGCAATGATTAGATTACATAGTAACACTAAAGATGTATTGATAAGAGTATATGAACAATTATTTTATATCTCTAAAACATTTTGCAACTATTTTACAAGAAATGTTATGTGAATTAAAATGGGAAGTTAAGGAAATAAACATATATTGAGATTATTTAAGTTGTTTGGATTTTGCAGATGATATAATTATATTTGTAAATAATGTTTCAGAGTCTTTGTAAACATTATAAGAGTTATCAGATGAAAATAAGAAAATAGGACTAAAGATAAGTACTAAAAACTGAAGTAATCTTTAATAGATTTTCTCAGAAGAAGAAAATGAAAGATTGTAAATCATGAATTAAAAGTTAATAGTAACAAATATTTTGATCAGATTAATAATACAGATGGAGACATAACAGATGAAATTAATCTTAAAATTAAACTTAGAAGGAGTATTTTTGGTAGAAATAACTTAATATTATGTGTTGGAAAAGAAAAGTTTTTAATACTATGTTTTATAAATTAATTATTTATGGATTTGAGATTTTGAGACTTAAATAAAAAAATAATGCAAAAACTTCAGACCACTTAATGAAGTATGGAGAGATGTATGTCAAAAGTAAGAATTTTGGATGAACAAATAAACAGTTCTCATTTTCATCATTGAAAGAATTAAGAGACTGAAATGAAGCTAGGTTGGATATATTGCTTAGCAGAAGAGATGATAATAAATGAATAGTTGAAGTTTTAAATTGGATCCTAAGAGATTGTAAAGGATGACTAGAAAACAATTACGTGTGACATAGATTGATAAAGAAGAGAATCTATTGCTGGAGAAACTACATTAAATTGCAAATATGTTCTTCCTGAAGAGTGATGATGATAATAGTGATAAGTAATATTACTGAAATGTATATTTTGTTCATTTAAACAATTGTTTTTAAAAGGAAATTACATTTATACTAAAAATTCAAAAAGATATCAGTTATTTATATATTTTTCAATCAAACATTGAAATGTGCAAAATTATTTGATTAAGAAGAATCTGCTTGTGAGAATCAAGAAATAGAAAAGGAAAAGGAAAATAATTTTATTCAAGATTCATCAAATTTAGTTAATTATGTTAACAAATTTACCATATTTTTTTCAGTTGTCTATTGTATTAAAATTCTAATATAATACACATCTTTAAATTGAAAAATATATGTTTGTACTCTTTGCATAATTAGCATGCGTTACTCAATTCCATTAGATAAATTTATTTTGCAAAGTTGTATTTTTTCTATGCTCTTAAATATTAGAATTTCAATGTTAATACTGAATATTTATTCAAATGGAAGATTAAAACTAATCTCTTACAAAAAAGGGGGTAATTTAACATAATTTTCAATACCAAAATTCATGAGAATAAAATAAAAATTACATAGACCCAGTATTTATACCATAATTTAAAGATCTACCTGGTTTATATTGTCATCAATCTCTAATGTATTTGAAAGCTTTACATTAAAAAAATATTTGCATAATTTCTTTGACTTACTAACTAAAAAGATTATTGACAAAGTTTTAGAAAGAATTTACAATTAGATTTAAAAATATATATATCTGAATTACATTTTTACTTATATACTATTGTTTCTCTTATTTATTTTGTTGACAGACTTATGAAGTTTTATGATTAGTATGATGAATTACATTTGTTTGAAAATAATCTTTCTATCTTGTTTATTTATAAATTTATTTATTTTTTTATTTCTAAAACACACACAAAAAAAATTAGAATTAATGGAATAGTTTTGTTATGCTAAAAAAAAAAAAAATTTCAGGAGAAAAAATGTGATATATGAAATAAGTGGTTGAAGAAATATCTGATTTTATATGATAAATATGAAATACAATGGGTTACTGAATGAACCATAGGCACATTGAAATAATAGAACAGAATCCAATTAAAAATATTGATAACAAATTTAATGATTATTTATTGAAATACTCCATATGTAAAGTATAATATAACTATTTGTTTTAATAATAACTCACATGTAATTTAAAACTTTGCACATCTACTATTTGTGAAATTTGTCTATGTATACATATATATTATAATGAAAATATCAGACATTAATCATCACATAATTAAAGCTCAGATGAAGTGGTATCAACTACATTAAAGCACAATCACTAAAGGAAATATCTAGATCTATCCATACATTATAGATGATGTAGTATTCTATACAATTAATACTGATCTGAGCACTAAAATGAATGATCCTGGTCATAATGTCAAACTTAACTCCAGCTAAATAAACAATTATGTAATCCATAGTATCAAAAAGTCTTCATGAGTCCTGTGAAACTAATAAATAGTAATATTTACTAGTGGATGTGACAAAATTAAAAAAGAATTCTTCCTCGAATGGTTGATCAGAGGATATGCAGATTTCACTAGTTTCGAATTATACATTCTCCTTGAATGAGGTTTAACACCCCCACATTTGTTTATCAATTCCAAACTTATAGAATAAAAAATTCTTAATAATGTGAATGTTTAAATATATATTGTAGCATTTTGATGCCTTTAAACTCTACTTGCAAAATATATTTAATTCTAGGATATGTAAATAATAATTATGTTTACGTCTGTTCAGGCACCAGCAAGTAAAATTGCATAAATGATAATAATTCTAAATTCTTACCTTGTTACAATCTATCCTTTTTGTTCCATTTAATAAGCAATTTTATCTGATATTATGAATGAGATATAATTAGATATAAATTACATGCTTTTAAATGTTTTGTTTATGAAAATCACAAAGCACTTTTATAACACCAGCACACAATAAAAAAAAGCAGTCAGACATAATCTATTTTCAAACTCAAAAAATATTTTAATGGACAATTAATTTAATTGAATTAAAAAAGCATACAGTTGATAAAAATAATTTCATAACTATAATTTCTAGAAAAGGAATTTGTAGAACAATGTTATTTAAATTTTAATCAGCAGATACTAGTACCAATAATAATTATAATCTACTAGAAAATATTTTATTCCTCTCCTTACATGTATAACAAAAATAAATTAAATTGCAGTTTGCTGACATATATAAATTATTAGTTTAAAGAGAGATTAATACATAATCTTATATACATATTTCAACATTCACCTCTTGCACTTAGCCTTTCTTTAAAAGAAAATACGAACAGTACAAAATATCATTTTTTTTCATTGTATTGTGTTCATTATTTTTTGTAACAATATAAACTCAAAGGTTACAGAATTATTATATAAAAGTGATAAATTAGAATATTAAACGTTTCCTCTTCTTGAAAGCAACATTACATCTTTTGGAATACTTCTTTAATTAACTAACATCCTTTTAAAAGTGTCCATTGGAATAAAAGTTCTAGATGTAAGCAATTGTCACTAGAAAAAATATATTTAAATAAAATTACTTTTATAATATTCTTGTAATTTTTTAAAATATTCTACTGGGAAGTTTTTTTATTATGTTTTTACTACTTTTATTTATTTTCATTGTACTGCATAAACTTTCTTGAATTATTTTACATTTACTTTAATGAAGATTAATATATAGTTGCTTTGATCATTTTATTTCAAGCATAACACATTTTCTCTTCTAAATAAATACAATGAATTAAATAATTTTACTGGTGCTCCCACTTTTCTTTAAAATAGTTATAATACTGTTCACTATCCAAATTTACACTTGTCTGCTGTTTTATATAGCTTTCCCTCAGACAGATTTGCTTTTAAGAAAAATGCATTGCACATAATTTTTATAGGCACTTTTTTTTAAGAACATATACTAATAGGCTTCTTTTCTCTTGAGAATAGAATGTATTTCTAAGTTTTTTTTTTAAATTAGCATTTTATTTCAAATATTACTGGTAATATTAATAAAATAGTATTAATTATATTGTTTCAAAAATAAAAGTTTTAAAAGTAAAAAACTAAAAATTATAGAAAATTTTTTGAAATTTTTTCTTTATCAAAAAGCCAAAATGTAATTTGTTTTTAGATTTTTGAAAATTAACCAGTCATAACCCTTGATTCTTTATCTAATTATGTGTGTGATGTATATGTGATTTTTTTTTATATTTTAAAAATGGGGAAAAGAAGATAAATCTTTAAAAAAAAAATCAAACTATTTTTTGAAAAATAATTGATTTTTTATCTGCTTAAATAGCTGTCTTCCACAGCCATAAAGAGCATCCTTACTGTTAGATAGCCAAAGATCAAGAAATGTGGGTATAAATCAAAATATTAAAGAAAATAATTATTAGTATTTGGTTAATTAACTATTATTTGGTAATTGGAATTTAATGGCATCAAATCACTAAGATATACATTTAAGAATTCCATTTATTAAGGAAAAAATGAGTTTAAAATTAATAAACAAATAATGAGTCTGCATTATATTCTTATGGAAAGCTATCTAAGAAGGCATTGTTTTTTTTCTCTCTTTTTAATTGTATTTATCTTATCCACTGGTGATAATCTTATTATTTATTAGTGTCAGAGAATTCTTAAAATTGTTTATTTACCTATAAGATTAGTTTTTCCTGATGTCTTAGTATTTAAATCAGGGATATCAAATATATGAAATACTACTTCATTGTTATTCCAATTTTATGTAGATATGTCTACTTTGTGGCTATGTCATATGAAAGAAAATATCCTCATCCAAGCTTTAATTGAGTAATTGATATGTATAAGTCCACTCATTTTCATTACAATATATAGTGTAATACAGTAGAGCTATGAACTGCACTCCAAACCCCCTCACATTCAAACATTTAGCATACAATAGCTCATGTTTTGTTGTCATTGATTAGAATAGAAAACTTATGTTTATTGAATTGCAAGTGTACTTTACTCTTCAACATGCATATATATATAACACAAATAAAAAACAAAAAATAATAATATAGCTATTAATAAATTGAGGGGGTACTTTAATATATATTTTACAGAATGTGTGTTCATTCATGCATTGGCAAGCAATAAGAATAAGAAGAAAAAAACTACCATATTTTTTTTAAAAATAAAGTAAAAGTGAAATATCTGACTTTTGGCATTATTCAATATTTTCTGGGTGATATTCTTTTTGTCTTCAATAAATTTCTTCTCATATTGAAACATAATAGATTAGTCTCTTTATTAAGAAATTACAATCTAATTGTTTTCATGTTTTTAAGTCAGTATTAACTTTAAATATGTTCTAAAATTTTGTAAAACTTTTCGCGATCATTCTTAAAAAGTATTTTAATTATGCCCATCAAATTTTTAAAGGATAATAAAACATATTTGCTTTTAACATTAATATGAAGAAATTTTATTAACATATACAATGGTCTTGAGATAATAAAAAAATACTACTGGCAAATAAAATTTATTTACAAATTTTACTTTTTTTTTAAATGTGATTGCATATGGTCTCAGAGAAGGAAAAGTGATTGCTAAATATTGTAAAATTTGTGAATTTTAATGAGTTTTTTTTTGTTTATTTACATTTTTTTAATAGATAACATATAATTGAAATTATGGTGTAATTTGCAGTTCCACTGTGTATATATAAATTTAATATTATAATAATTATTTGTGTTTAAAAAATCTGTTTAATATAAATTATAGTTATTAAATAAGATTATTTTGTATAAATAAATAATCTTATGGAATCATTAATTTATTATAAAAAGTAATTTTTTTTTTATTATAAAAAATACTTTTGATTAACATTTATTTTTTTTGAACAAATTTTATATTTCAAATGATTTCTAAAAGTGTAAAGTTTATTTGAAATATTATTGTAAAAAGCAGAAAGAAAAATGGTTGGAGTTAAATTAATTATTTTAAGACATTTATAGTTTTAAAAATAATAATGAAAAACCTCTGAATTATAAAAATTAATAGAGTGAGAAAAGATATTTTTTCAATTAAAATAATAAAAATGTTATTTGAATTTTTTTTTTTAGAAAAACTATTCATGCAGAAAATTATTGTTCAAGACCATGATATATCAATGATAGCTAAAAAAAAAAAAAAAATAGTTTGAAAAATAATGGATTCATAAAAAAATATATGCATTTTTATGGCTTTGATTTGGAACCAACGAAAGAAGATTGTAGATGGAGAAAAATGATATATGGATCAAATATTTACTGTATTTGATATTAAATATGGACACAATATAAAGAGGTGAAATTTGAATACTTGCATTAAAAATAAGATTTGTAAGAGCTTGTTGTTTAATTATATTATTGTGGATGTTTTCATGCTGTGCAATTTTGTGTGTGCTATTAATTATATTTTGATTTAGTTTTTTATAATAATAAAAAAAGAACAGTTAAGTTTATAAACATACATGAAAAAGCTAATAGAGTGAAAGAAACAATAATTCATCCATATTTAGCTTCAAACATTGGTATATATGATTGTGAACTACAGAAAATAATAAATTTTATATATGTTTTAACATATATATATATATAACTACATTAGTTGATTTAAACATATATATTTACATTATCAACAAGAATAATTATCATGAAATTATATTATTATAGTTATGTAAAATGCAATATAGTAATAAATTAAGAGAATATATTCAGGTGTTTGCTTATTCATATTATGGAAAATGAGTATAAAAGTGAATATATTTGTTCAGTATATAACTTTTTTTTTTTTTTACTATTACTGAATCCATTTATTTATTATCATCATTAACTTATTGTTTTGGAAGCTTTTAAGCAAAAATTTTATTTAAAAATTCTCAGTAGTGATATCAATATATGTAAAATAATGATTTTATTCCAATACTATTGTAATTGAATGCAAGATGCTCATCAAATATGAAATCAAATACACTAATTTTTAATTTTTTGATTTTTATTTAAATTTTATTTGTTCAAATCTCAGGTTATGAAAACTGCTTATAAGTCTGTGATGTGATATGGCTATGTATTAATAATGATTAATAATTTTTTAATTAAATTTATCATTATTTTAATCAAGTTATATCAACATATAAAATATTTGAGATTATAATTTTCCTCTTTTAACAAATCCAATTAGAAAGCCCTGATTTTATATTGCTTTTTATTGTCGTATATCTACTGATTTTAGTTAATAAATGTAATTTATAATAATTAAGATTTTAAATAGTCTCTTTTATCAATTTTAACCAATTTAATTTTTTCCATTGTTTCATATATGAAATTGAGAACCTAAAATGCATACATAGTTTAATTGAGGAAATTCCAGAAAAAAAAATTTAAAATTGAATTCCAGTATCCTTCAATCTCATCATTTGTTACCAAATTTTCTTTCTTTTTATTACAATATTTTATAACCATATCAACCTGCTCATTCCACATTAGTCAGGGTGAAATGCTGCATAAAAATAAAGAGAAAAAAAATGTACAAACTACTTTATTATGTGCCATTTGAATAAACTGCCTGAAAGAAACTTGATATATGCTTTTGATAATATTTTTTAAAGTGTGTAATGTGAAAGACAATTTATGTATAAACATATATGAATTAATTAATAAAGATTTGAACAATAATGTGTGTATGTACACACTTATATATTGTAAATTAGAGAAGTTGACCATAAAACTAAAAGAAAAATTATTAATATACATTTTAATCATATTAAATGTTGCAGCAATTTATGCAGAATGTTATCGATCCTTTACTCTGCAATATGTGAGTAGAAAAATAATAAACAAGATTGTAAAGGAATAGAAAAAAACATGCAGTTGATCGCAAAGCAAGTTTAAAATACATAATTTATAAATTTTAAAACATTTTTGAGATTCTTTTGGTTTTGCTTGTTCTGAATAGATTTATAAATAAAAGTGTCAATTCTTATAATAAATTGAATGGGGAATTCAAATTCTAGGATCAAAAATTATGAATTAATGATATTTGAGAAATTAGAAATAAAAAAAAATCTGCAAAACACTTTATATCTTCCCTGCATTGGAACAAGAGTAGATAAAAAAAAGAAGACAAAAAGCTATTTTCTTTTTTTGTTATAAAATAATATTATATACAATCTTGTTTTTCTTTCCACATGTTTTAGAAGAGAGCAATGGGATGTTTTTACTCAGGGGTCCAAAATTTTAGAAGGTCTACATTATAGTTCGAGTGCTGTTAAGTGACAAAAATGTATGAGAATGGTTTACATTATAGTTCGATTGATGGCACAAACAGGAGATAGAAAGATAACAGAGAGGTGTAAAAAGAGGTCATTCAAAATTCACTCACTATGCAATTATTCTTTTTGATGTGGAGTTTGTTCCATTGCTGATTTCCATTAGAATGCTGTTTTGATCCCAGATTGCAAAATGTGTGTATTGAAATAAGCAGTGCAGGAGAAGAGATTTCTCAGCTAATTAAAATTGCAATGCCTTTAGCTGAAGCTATAATAATGAATGTTTTTCTATAGTAGTGGATTATTTACCATGCAAGGCTAGACAAAAACAAGTAGCGCATCAGTCAAAAAATCCTGGGTATGCAGTGTGATCCAGTAAATAATGTTGAAGTCTGTGGAATTAGATTGTGATAGCCTCTAAGATGCCAGTAAAAGAAAGAAAATGAAGCATAGCATTAAATTGCCAAAGTTCTATTGATATTCTATATGTGATATATCACCATGCTTCTATAACTACAATTCAAGTATCCAGTGTATAAAAGGAAGAAATCTTCTCTTCAAGGGAAGTTATGAAGATGATAGTATTTACAGAAAAAAGAAAAATGATATATGAAAACCTATGATTTAGGCTTTGATATTTACATTATATTAAAAAGGCCTTAGACTTAAAAACTGAAAATATAATAATTGTTGTTATATTTTATATCTGCAGTTGGAATCGCTAGTATAGACTTAAAACTGAAAACATAATAGACTTAAAACTAAAATATTAATTGTTGTGATATGTTTCATTTTATATCTGCATTTGGGAATCACTGTAATCAACTTACATGTGTTTTTGTTTTGTTAATAAATGGTTAAATTATTCTTTTATCAATCTATTTGTTTATGTATAACTCGGTTAAAACATTGTAAGGTCAACACACATATGCTTGTTATGAATCACAAAACTCTGAAATAATATGAACCACTAAGGAATATGCTGAAGTCTCATGGTAATAATTGGCAATAATGATGATAGTTATTTTATAAGTATTCTCAGTAAACTTCTTTTTTTTTTTTAGGAAGTTTAATGCCTTGGAGTTTCTGTTTATTGAAACCTAAAACAAATAAAATACTGTTAGGAGTATTTATGATTGTAAATTCTAATCATCACATTGAGTGATATTATTATTATTAAAATTGTATTTCATTTTTGGAATTTTATTAACCATTTAAATTATTTTAGTAACCATTCAACTTATTATTTACTATATTTATGTACACATCTGGAGAATCTCTTTTGTGTACCCATCTCCCTGTTTCAAATCCTCTCAGAAAGTTACCATTACATAATTGGTGCTACCATGGCTTGAACATCCCCTTTCTTATACTTAAATGTCATTAAAGTACAAAAAAGTCTAACATATGATAGTGTATAATAAATTAATAAATATAAATAATGTTTGGATTGAGAAATATTTTACAACAGAAGGATAGGCTAAGTAGTATAAATGGCAGTATATATATATATAATATAAATGACTAAAGCAGAGGTATATGATGTTATTTTGTAAAGGACTATATGATAAGGTTGAGACTGGTGTGCCATCAATCTATGATAATATAGAAAAAAATAAAAGTGTGCAAATATACGAATAAAGGATATTTAAGAGAAGGATTATAACACATTCATATATCTATTTCTGATAACTCATTCAAAAACAAAAAAAATGAAATCTCAAATAAATGTGGATTTATCAACACTAGAAACTATACAACCAATTGACGCAGAATTATACAAGAAGAAATTCTGACTACAAATGCAAGGCGAAGAGAAAATAGGCATAGTTACAAATAAAATGCTATATGAATTTCTGAAAAAAATGGAAGAAATGCATTCTGAGTTTAAAGTGATGAAACAAAAACAGGACAGCAGATATAAGGAATACATTTAGAATTTAAAGAGATGAAAGAGAATAATGGAGATCTAAAAAATGAAGAAATGTATCAAGAAATAAACGTTTATTGGAGTGTTTAGAAAAAAATTTAGATGTGAATGTAGAAGAAATTGTTCACAAATCAGTAAAATCCTGTGAAAATAAATTACAGAAAACTGTGCAAATTATAGCCAAGAGACTGGAAAATGGAAAAGTTGGAAATAAAAGAAGGGAAGACAGATGCAAATCAAATACAAAGTTCCATATTAAAAGAACTCATAAACATGTAACAGATGATCCAGAAAACTCAGACCGAAGTAGTTGTCACCATGAATGACATAAAGATAAATTACACAAAAATTAATGAAGACACAAAAAATGGGGTTATCAAAATGGTAAAAGAATACATGAAGAAAGTTAAAAATAGAGATATTGATATGATAAAGCCTATAAAAGAAAAAGAGTAAAACACTAGTATTAGCCCGATTTTGAAGCAGTAGATTACTATTGATAGATTGCCAAGTTTTATTGCCTGTTTGCAAAATGAAAAACAGAAAGAACAAAAGAGGAAGAAGACAGTAAAAGATCCACTCCAGAATGAAGAGAATATTGTTTGTCAGGTCATCCCAAAAGATATCTCCACCAATAAACAAATATTTGGAGAGAGGTAAAACTTCAAAAAAATAAAGGGTGTGTTGACCATGGACCTGTTTTAAAAAAAAATGTTTCTAAGGAAAAAGAAAAGTACATGTAATATTATCAAAATATATACTAAACCTGAGTTGATCTGAAACATGATAAAATTTTTCTCACAAAATCAGTTAATATTGGAAATTTTTCATGTGTATTTATTGATTTTAAATACAAACTATTCTGAATGTTTATTATCTCAACTTCTACTTCAGCTTGGTTTATATCAAACAACCCACTAATTTTACTTAAAAAAATTTATGATGCTTAAGTTTTTTTGAAATAAATTGTTAATAAAAGATACAATCATTTCAGTTTTATTAAAGTCTTAAAATCTTGAATTTATTTCTTCCTCAATTAATTGTATTTCATGAATTTTTTTTTTTTTTAATCACAGTAAATCATTTCTTAAGTTTGTTCAAAAAAAGGTGTCTAAATTCATGGTCATTTATTGTTGGAAAGTTTTTATTGAACTGGAGCATGTCAATTAAATTTTTATCTCTACTTTGTAATTCTAAATTTAAATTGCTTAATTTCATATAGAAATCTAAAAATGATAAGTGTAATAAGCATCTTTTATCACTCAATTGTGGATAAATATTTCTTTTTCCATAGAGACATTTTTTTATAATGTTAATTTATATAAGAAATCTTTCTAAAAATTTACTTTTGCTGAGCCAACAAACATTATTGTATAACAGAAATTTCCTATCATCTGCCTATAATTCAAATAACTTCTGTTGCAAGGTTTTTCCTCGAACAGAATTTATACTTTTAAATGTAATATCCTAAATATCTTTTGTGTTTAATTTTTTATTACACAGTACTTGTTGGTGGATAATACAGCGGTGCTTTAAAAAATATGAATATTTGTCAGTTATCATCAGTTTTTCATAATAAAATGAAGCCTGATGTATTACCTATCATTGCAAGAGCACCATTAGTAGTGATAGACACAAATTTAAAATGCGGAATTTTACAAATTCATCAAATGTTTTCTCTCCTAGTCCTTCCCAATAATGATATATTTTCAAAAGTTATTTACTTGAATAATCTTGAAATATTATGGGAATAAATACCATTAACTGTGCAATATTAGTGAATATCAGTAAAGTTGTTTGATTTATCAAATTATAATGAAAACTCAACATGCTGGTGAATGTCTGAAATTAACTTAGTATTCAGATTGGCACTTTAAAGTTCAACTCTTTTCATAATCATTCTAGAAAGTTGTAAATCTTTAATATTCAAAATTATTTCATTATTATTTTTAAAATCAGGAAATAAAGATTCTGCTGCTGCAAGAAACAATTATAAATGAAATGAATATGATGTGCTTCTCGGTTGCGTGATAAGGCAGAATGAATGTATGTGTAAATGATTAATATTTTTCCAATAGATATATACAATTATGACAGACAAAAATAAATTATGGCCCTTATTCCCAGGAGGCTGTAAAGTCACCAACCAAGGCAGTGGTTGGTGGCCGAAGGCGGAGGGTGCTAAGAATCCCCTGATTATGGACACAGACTGCCATTTGATGACGACTTTGTTTAGGTACTTACAGCTGCAGATCACTTTCAAGTGAAGGAAGTTTGCAAGAATTAGAAGAACTATCTTATATTAAATGGGACATTATTGGACTTTGTGAAGTTAGAAAAAAAGGTGAAGAGACAATTGATTTAAAAAGTGGACATATACTCTATTATAAAGGCACAAATATTGGAGTAGGATTCATTATAAATAAAAAGTGGAAGAACAACATTGTGGAGATTGATGGTGTATCAGACAGAGTGGCAAGATTAGTTATAGAATTTCATAGCAGATACGAAATGCAGATAATTCAAGTTTATGCCCCAACAAGTTCTCATAGTGATGAAGTAGTAGAAGATTTTTATATGGATGTACAAAAGGCTTTTGATTAGAGTAAATAACATTTTAAAATTGTTATGGGAGACTTTAATGCTAGAATTAATAAACAAATGAAAGATGAAAGTACTGTAGGTAATTCTGGTTATAGTAATAGAAATGAGAGAGGACATAGACTTGTAGAGTTTGCAGAAAAAGACAATCTTTATATTATGAATTCTTTTTTTGAGAAAAATGTTAAAAGAAAATGGACATGAAAGCATCCAAATGATGGTCCAGCAGAATTGGATTATATTTTGACTAACAGAAAATATATATTTCAGATTGTAATGTTCTTAATAAATTTAACATAGGAAGTGATCACCGATTACTAAGATGTAAGATACTTGTTAATGCAAAACTAGAGAGACAAAAATAATTAAGAAAAACAATATTTACAGTTGATATTTCTAATATTCAGAAACATTCTAATGAATTTAAATTAGAACTGATAAATCGGTTTCAAGTATTAGTAGATTTTGAATATGATTCAGATTTGAATGAAATTAATAAGAAAATAACTGATACACTTTTAAAAATGGCAATAAAGATAGCTGGTAGAAAGAAGCAGCAATTGGCCAATAAAATTTCTACTGAGACTAGACAATTTATGAAGAAAAGAAGGAATATGAAAATATACAAAAATGATGCATTAAAAAGTATTGAATACCTCAAATTTTGTAAAATGGTGTGGAAAAGATTTGAAAATGATATAAGAAAGTATAACTGTGAACTAGCAATGAAAGCTGTAGAAGAGAATAAAGGTCTCAAGAGTATAAAACAATGTTTTGGTATTGGTAGGAAATTTATATCTGCAATAAGAAAAAAAGATGGAATTATTATTAAAAAGAGAGATGACATCATGAAATAGATAGAAGATTTCTATCAAGAATTATATAGTAATAAAGAACAAGTACTTCCTATATCTATTATATCTTCTGAATTGCCCAGAATTTTAAATGAAGAAGTGGGATATGCAATTAAATTTATGAAGAAAGGAAAGACTCCTGGTAATGATGGAATTATAATTGATATATTAAAAGAAGCAGGTGAAGAAATAGAATTTTTTTTTAGCAAAGTTATATATCAAATCTCTAAATGTTAAAGATGTATCAGATGATTGGAAGAATGCAGTATTAATATTAATATTTAAAAAAGGTGATAAAGAAGATATTAGAAATTACAGACCTATCAGCCTTTTATCAGTTTTATACAAAATGTTTACCGAGATAAGTAATTACAACTCGTCTACAGAGAACATTTTATTTCCAACCAAGAGTATACACTGGATTTAAAAGTGGTTTTAATACAGTAGTTCATATCCAGGTATTGAGAGAAGTTATAGAAAGGACAAATGAATATGAGTTGCCATTATGCTTTGGATTTGTAGATTATGAAAAGGCATTTGATTCTATAAACATTTCTTCAGTGATTAAAGCATTGGATCATCAAAGTATAGATCCAGGATATTGTCATATTTTAAAGACTATTTATAAAAATACAACAGCAACAATTAGATTACGTAATGATTCTAGGAAAGTCAACATTGAGAAGGGTGTAGCAGTGCTGCAAGAAGTATTTTGTGGATTAAAATGGGAAGTTAAAGGAATGAAAGTAAATGGAGATTATTTAAATCATTTAGATTTTGCAGATGATGTAGTTGTTTTTGTAAATAATGCTTTAGAGCTGCAGGAAATGTTGCAGGAGTTATCAGATGAAAGTAGGACTAAAGATAAATTTTAAAAGACTAAAGTAATGTTCAATGGGTTTTCTCAAAATATGAAAATAAAGATTGATTGTGATGAGTTAGAAGAAGTTAACAGTTACAAATACCATGGTCAGATTATTAATACGAATGGAAACATAATGGATGAAATTAATCATAGAATTATACTTGGTTGGAGTGCTTTTGTTAGAAATAACTTGAGACTAAAAGGAAATATGCCCATGTGTTTGAAAAGGAAGGTTTTTAATAAATGTGTTTTACCAATTTTTACTTATGGATCTGAGACTTGGGCACTTAATAGAAGAGCAATAGAGAGACTTCAGACCAATCAAAGAAGTATGGAGAGATGCATGTTAAGAGTAACAAGAGGAGATCGAAAATGCAATATATGGGTAAGAGAACAAACAGGTGTTACTGACTTCATTGAAAAAATTAAAAGACTGAAGTGGAGTTGGGCTGGACATATTGCTAGAAGAGATGATAATAGATTGATAATTGAAATCTTAAACTGAATTCCAAGAGATTGTAAAAGACTCAGAAAGTGACCACATGTGAGATGGATGGATGACATAAGAAAGTGTGCAGGAATGATGTGGAGAAGATTAGCTGAAGATCAGAGAAAATGGATTGAACTTGGAGAGACCTTTATCCTGCAGTGGATTGATAATGGTTGATGATGATGAAGATGACCTATAAAGAAATAATTATAGAAATATACATTAAAAATATGTAGGAATTATATTTTTCAATAGTTGTGAGATGAATGATATTTATTTACAATAACAGGTTCACTAGTTAATATGTTGAATTTCAATTCATTTATTCAATTTCATTGTTTATTCTTTATATATAGCAATATAGAAAAATTTTACTCTCTCACGTAATTGTTGAATGGGAAGTATATACTTCATTTCTTTTTCTGATAATTCTGGATAAAAATGTTTTATTGGTATCCAAGAGTCAGGAAGATTTTCATTTGAAAGCAATTTTTAATGAAACATCATCCTTTACAAGCTTATCCTATTTAGAAAATGTAAAATTTATTATTTTGTCAACATTTTTTCAACAGTATGTTGAAAATGTATCCATCCATAAAATTCTGTTTGAAAAAAGTCATACGTGAAATTTTTTTCAAAAACTTTTCAATATATCTCCAGAGTTTGGAAATGATTTAAAACATAATTTTTAAATCACCTCTCAACACAAGTCAATTTTTTAAATTATGGCGTCTATTTATCTTTAACTTTAAAAATATGTATAGTTAGCTATTCATTGTAAAATTAAACTTAGTTTATTTAAGTAAGAATAGTTTAAGTAAAAATAAATATTAACTAAATATACAATATTAACTAACCAAGAGAAATCATTAAAATGCCCTTTCATATGAAACTTTTTTTTAAAATATCAATTGAAAATAATATTATTTCACTTTCAAATTCAAGAATTGATGAATTTTCCAAGAATCAGTGAACTTCAATATGTAGAAGTTATGTTAGCTTCCTATTTCATTACATAAAATTTTAAAAATCTGACTGTTTAGTGGGAAAAATTTAATAAAATTTCTAGGAATATAACTTTCTCTAATGTTATTTTAAATCTATTGAAATTTTTTTGACAGCAAGTGCTTCGTGATGAATATAACAGTGTAACCACATTGCATTTGTTATTTTATTTTTAATAAAACTAATTATCATGCTTACTAATCCAGTCATAATTCAAGCACCATCCATATTAATACCAGCATAATTTGACCAATCCAATTCATTATTTTTTTATGAAATCATTTAAACAAAGGACAAGTTTTTGCCTAGAAGTGAATTTGAAAAAATTATAAAATAAGGAATTTTTATGAATTTTACCATTGAATTAGTATTATTAGAAAGATTCTTGCTCTTATCAAATTGTAATAAATAATAATGATTCTTTCACACTCAATCAATTATATCATTGTTAATGTTGCTAGGCATTTTTATGATTCGTTCACTAACAGTAATATTTGATAATAAAATTGAACTTAAATCTTTCACAACTTTATTCCATTATCTAACCATTATCTTTGCAATAGTTAGAATTAATTTCCCTGCAATTGTATGAGCTCACATGATAAGGTATTGTAAACTCATGTGATATATATTTTGTGGAGTATTTATGTATTTGTTTTTTTTTGTATTGATATCTTTTTTTTATTGTTTTTATTAGTTAAACAAGCTGCACTGGTATAATCAGAATACACCTAAATTATATTTCTGCTTTAATGCTTTATCAATGTACTACTCAATCAACAATTTGTTTTCTGAAATAAAATAAATCACTTAAATACTATTAAAAATTATATATTTAAAAAAAACACACAGTCATTTAATTTACCTACTTCAGTTTTTCAACAGAACTTTCATAATGTAACTAAAGACCATATCTACAGAGAGAAGAAATGAGGCCCAGAGAAATAATGCCATCCTTCCACTTCCGGGAGAACTATGAAATACATTTAAAAATTGAAAACATTACGGAAAATGTGAATTATATAAAATGAAAATTTTTTGCCTTTATTTATTTGATTCTAGGGAAGCATGCACAACTACAAACTTTTAGAAGAATAGAAAACTAAAATAATAAAATAGAATTATGCAATATTGTGTTATTCAAGAAGTTGAAGGTGTATTATTATTTTTATTCTAAATTTCTTATATTATTTTTTGTAGTTTTTGATTGTTATTTTGAAAAATTTTGTTAAAATAATAGTTTATAAAATAATATATATAATATTTTTTTAAGAAACTTCTTTTATTTAATTTGATGAGAAATTCACTAAAAAAAAAAAAATTATTGGACAAAAATTTTGGTTGTTTTAAGTAACTATAAATAAAAGCTTGGTACATCCATAAATTAATTCAATCTCTGTTAGGTTAAAAAAAACAGCCATTGAATCATTTAGTTTGTAGATACTCCAAGATTTTATTTAAAATTACATATGATAACCAAAATTGTAGTTCAAGGAAAAAAAATATTTTTTTTGTCTTTTAGGATATTGCACATCAAATTAAATAAAAGCATTTTATTTTAAAAAATATTTTTTACATGTACTGTATTACTTTTTATTTTTTAGTATCTGTATCTATTGCTATATCACTTTAATTTTTCAAAATCATTTCCAGTATTTGAAATTAAATTAGTGCACATTAAAACTTGGTTTGAAGATTACTGTGTTTATGAAGGCAACGATTTGGAAAAGCAAGTTTTAGATAAACAGTCAAGAGAAATTAAGATTTCATTCATTTTGTATTTTATTTTAATTAACTGTAAATGCTTTAATAGTTGTCAAATTAAATGAAAGTGTCTTTTTAAAAAATATAGTGCTATTTATTGTGTATCATTCAAAACATATTGAATTGATTTCAGTTTAGTTTGAAATGTAGCGTGTCAGCACTGTTAGCCAGATAACCATGAAATATTGCAATGTTATATTGCATTACTTCTATTTTTTTGAAATCCTTTTTTCAAATTTATTTTTTTCACTTAAACAGGCAAGTTATTCCTATTCAAATGTTTAAAAAAAGAAAAAAATGCAAATCTAAAAAATATTTATTTGGTAGAAGTAGTTTTAAAATTGGTTTAAGATTTTTTTTTTTTTTTATTAAGACAGTGATTTAAAAAAGCAAGTTTTACATAAATAATCCAAAAGGAAATTAAGATTTCATTCTTTATTTCTTTCTCAAATTAGATTAAAGCATTTGCTTATAAAATATCATCTATTTGTGCAAACTAATTTGAATGCAGCCTGACAATCTGATAAGTGAAACGATCCTGAAATATTGCATTTATATCGAAACTGAACACATATAAAATTTGAATAAAATCAGTTTTGTAGAAGTAGGTTAAAAATTAATTATGAGACTCAATCAGATACGCAGAAGTATTAAGTTAAATAAAAGCATTAAAAAACATTTTATTTTTTAAAAAATCATTAGTGCAATGATAGAGAGTCAGATTGAAATGTAAGGGCCTTTGATCGATTCCAGTTCTGGCATATCTGATGCTTGAACTCTCCAGCAATAAAGCATTCGATTATTTCTTTATATAAAATTTAAAGTTTAATATAGCTTTAAATAATAATTTGAAATATCTTCATGTTAATAAAATAAAAGTATTTATATAAAATGGACTTATGAACATTCATCCCTCTTAACAAGTATTTCATAGATCTGCAGGAATTTGTGGACTACTGTTTCAGAAGTATTGATTAGCTGATAGTAAGTAATATAACTAAAATACTTAATATTCAAAAGTGATTTACTACTGAAATAAAACTGCATACTGTTTTTTTGTTAATTTTAAATAATTGCTTTATAATCAGATTGTCTATCAGAAAGTGATTTATGAAGCAGTAAATAATTACAGATCTTCAGTTATGGTATATCTGAACTTTTATTGAAAATTGAAATATTCAGGCTGTTAATTACATTATGTCAGAATGTGCAAAGATATTTAATTAAAAAAAGTCAGCATTTTATAACAAGTAATAAGTACTCTGCAAGGTTTAGTGCAGTAGTAGAATATCAGATTCTGAAGTATAAGGTCCTGAGATTGATTTTAAGTTCTGGCATTTCTGGTGTTTAAACTTCCTATGATTTCTCAAGCATAAAGCCATCTGATTATTTAATATACCTTAAATGTAAACACTGTTACATCTGCATAATTTTGTTGTCTCATCGAATAAAAATAAAATCTTTCTAAAATATCATTCTTTATCTTTTACATGTATATATAATTCTAGAAATGATTTTAAATTATTGATAAGATTTATCTTTATATATAAATAATGCCATATTCTATTAATACATGAAATTTCTTTAAACTTCCTCTACTTCTTCTTCAAGTATTATTTTCAATTCTTTAAAAAATATATATACTATTTATATTGACATCAAATGGAATTTATAAGGGACTTTTTTCATAATGATTAACTCTCCCATTTGCCATGCCCATGATCTAGTACATATATCAGGATCAGCTAAACTTGGAAATTTTCCAAGCAGGAAATATTTCTTTTGGTAGCTAGCTCATAGCCAATCTATCTAACTATTTAATTAAATGGGATCATTCAATATAAAGCAATCCAATATTTTAACAGTTTTGAACTTGATCATTTTGAATTTTCTTAAAGTTGGTTCATCAAATATGTTATGAGAGATAATACAAAATCCAAAGCTTACAATTTTTACCTGAGGTAATTTTGAAATTGCAACTGTTTGAAATCTCTAGAAAATTGCAAATTTGGACTGAATTTTTTATAAATCTAAATTATAAAAATTTTGAAAAAAAAAAAAAACCAAAAACATTCAAAACATGTCTCTTAACATCGTCTGTGAAAAGTTTCATTATGAGATTATAAAAGGATAATTTTTTTTTTATTTCTTCAAAAATTTTATACATAGAATAAGTAATGATAGCGTTGATATCTTATGTCAGGAAGAAAAATTAATTTAGTTAAAACAAAGAATAATATAAAATACATATACAAAAAAAAAAGTGTGATTTGGGGAAATTTTATGGGGTGTTCAAGATAAAATATCTTGTTGAAAAGATTTTCAGAGTTTGCTGAACTATGATCCCAGTACATTCTTTTATCTGGTGGAAGTGGCTCTTACTCAATTTAATCAACACATCAGTATATACCAAGTTAAAGAACAGTAGGCTCAGTGATGATACAACAGAGATTAACTTTAAATCTTGTTTAGCAAAGATGATGTATGATGAGATAAATGCAGCATGACACCTCAATAAATGTGCTTCACATCTTTATGTGGAATATTTTAAATAAAGATTAAATATTAAGTCTGAATAAGAAATGCTAGACTATATTGTCCACAAAATTGTTGCTATTATGTAAGTGAATTTGGAATTAATGCTGAATAACATTTTTATGGAATAGCCTTGATAAAGGAATATGTGATGACTTTGGGAGAATCATGAAGAGACTTTTTGCAAAGGCAAGTCTTCCATGACTCTTTGAACAATATATTGTAACTCCTTTTAACTGTTTATAATAAATTAATTCAATATTGACTCCATTGCTTGAAAAGCATTTTTATATGCAAATACAAAAGTTTAACTGTTTCTTTCTATATCAGATAAAATATTACTAACAAAGATATTTTCAAAACCTGAAAAATCATACAAGTTTTTGTTTGGTCAGTATAAGCTTTGAAATGAATTTTCACACTGGCAAAAGTGAAAGTAATTATTATTGGTGGGTTGGGGTGGTTTTGGTTAAGAATAAGATAACTGAAATAGTATATGTGAAATTTCTCATCCTAAAGGCCCTACTTCTTTTTTTATGTATTCATGAGGTTCTGATGATTAGTTTGTAGTGTCTCAATCTTAAATTTTGAAAAGAAGAAATGAACATAACAACATATAGTTCTTTAAAATAATTTTACAAGAATCAACATTGTTCATGCAGAATGACTTGTAATTATGCTAGTTTGCCTAAAAGTATACAATTAATTAACATTTTTTCATATTAAGAATATTTTTAGTGAGTAATATAGAAAAATGAGTTATAATGTGAATGCTATATCGCAATGATTTTTGTGTTTTTCTTCACTCACTTATCTCACTCATGATTGTATAACAGCATTTAATGAATAATATTTCTATAGTGTTAATTTTTACTACACTGCTCTCAAATTAAGTAGAGACTGGTTTATATATACTTTTAACACCTTATGGAGAAGTGTAATCATAAATATATAACCAAAGATGTATGATCCCCAAGATGCACATTTTGTGCAGAACCAGTATTCATCAGTTAGCCAGATCAGAATACTCTTACACATGTCTGATATGTGTAAGAGATTGGCCAATTGATGAGTGCTGGTTCTGCACAAAATTTTGGTGATTATACATCTTTTTCACATGTCTTTGATCATATGTTTATGATTACATTTCTCCACAAGTTGTTAAAAGTGGATAGAAACCAGTCCCTGCCTTGTATGAGAGTGGTGTAGTGAAAATATTATTCATTTAGTGGATAATCTTAAGTCTAATAAATGACTAATATAATTTTTTTTTTTTTTTAAACAGAAGTGGTGATTTTCAAATGAAATGAAAATGTGCATTAAAACTTTAGATTGTTTTTCAAGTTTTGGTTTTTGTATCAATGTTTTTTTTCCCCAAAAAATATATGATCTTGTAATGAAACATTCCTCAAAAGTTGCCAATATACCTGTATTTTTGGGTATTGTTTTTTTTCAGCATATTTTATAAAGGATTATTAAATGACTTTGAAATTAAAAATTGGAAGAAAAAAAACTAGGGATATTACATATCTCATGAAAGGCTTAAAAATAAACTGCAATTTGATACTTTTGTAGCTTTCCGTCATAATTCTGCATATGAACAAAACTTTTTTTTTTTTTTTCAAAACTACATTTGGCAAAAATTGTAATATATTTGATGAGCCTAATTTGGAAAAAAGTGAACACATATCTATTTTTCATTAAAGATTAAAACAAAAATGGAAGATTGTTAATTTCATTACCTTGAAACTAGCCTAGTAATTATTTCTTTTTCATTGTTCTTCATTGGGGGCTATTGAAGAGGCTAATATTCTGTAAAGGGCTATTTAAAGACTACTACTGTTTTATTTTATTCAAACTCTTTAATGACTTCTGATTCATCAACACTTCTCATCAGATTAACAAATTATATAAATAACTATATCTTTTCTATTTTCAGCTTTAAAAAAATTTTCTACTTATTTAATAGTTGTATAATCCATGCATTCTTCAGGCTATACCATTTAATAGAAAAATACATTGGCATTATTATGTTTATTTTTGTCCATGATCATCCTGTCATTAAGTTGTGAAATTTATTTTTAAGAAAAGACTACCATAATATCTTTTAGTAATAAAAAGTAGTAATATTTCTCAATACATTTAAAGATATTTAATTTTCATTCATTAGATTCATAATTGAATATTAAAGTATATTCCTATGAAAGACATTTGCTTTTTTTAGAATTTGTACTGAAGAAATATATTTAAATCTTCATGTAATTATATGTGCCAAATTAGTAAAATGTCAGTTAGATGAAAGTTTAAGGCTTTTCATTTTACTAGATTCAAAATAGTTCCTCATTATAGATCTTTTTATTTTAGTAACACTAAATGTTACTAATAAAATTTAAAATAAATTTATTATTTATAAATTTTATTTTTTAAATCAGAGATTGACTTTTTATTAAACATTTTTGATGATAACAACTGTATTTGAGTGTCATCTTCTGAATACTTGCCTTTCAGAAAGCTTGCTGCTCAATTAGATGACTTTTTAATTTTAAAAACCATCTAAATCATAATTTATTCTTGTTCTATAGATAATGAATCTCATGTAATTTTTTAAAGATATCAAATACCAGGTAATTATGTTTAACATTTTTTTAATATTTAATATTATAACTTAAACATCATAGATAGAACTGATATTAGAGTATTCAGTGCTTGTCTGTGAAATAGTTTGTGAGCACTTCTTTATAAAAAATATTTGTAAAAAAAAAAACATGTTGTATGTAGGCTAACATGAATAAAATATTAGAATAAATGAAAGAAAAATTTTATTTAAAAAAAAGTGCCAAAATTTTTAATTTTCTAAATTTTATATTTACAAAATTAGATATGTATATTACAACTAATTCAGTGTATAAATCATTCTTATTTGCTATTAATGCATGATTTTCAAGCCTCTGTTTTAAAATATTATTCACAAATACATCTTAATTAAATTTAATTTTTTATTAATACTGATGCAATTTCATTGACAGGATTGGTGCTTTTGGTTTTAAAATGATAAATTATTTTAGAGAAACCCAATAATTAACTATACTGCATTGTTAATTATCACTATGTAATATGTTTTATATTTATTAAATAAGATATATTTTTTGTCAAATGTTTCTTGGGATAAATTTTTTCGTTTAAATGATACTTTAAAAATAATTAAATTAAATGAGCAAATTATGTCTATGACTGATGTATCTCATAAGCTAAATTGGTTTGCCAAACAAATTAAAAGTGCTATTCTTATGAATATAGTAATACATCTTTAGATGTTATTGTAATATATTAGATTTCTGATCCTAACTACTATCTTTCAAAGAAGGAAGTCTTAATCTTATTAACTTCTAATTTATTCACAGATTGTTTAAAAGTCTTAACAACAATCTTACCTTTTCTTGTGGTTATAGAAATATAGTTAAAAAAAGTCTTTTTGTCAAAAAAAAAAAAAAGATCCCAAACTGCAATATTACAATTTTGACCTTTATTATTACTGTATTCACCAAAATCTATTTATGAATAGTAGCACTTTGTAAGTTATTTTTTGTTATACACTAACTGTGAAGCTTCACAATAAAAGCTAATTGCTCGATCCTCATTGTAAATTAAAAATTACGTAACTTGTGACAGTATTTATCTGACATGATTACTGAATCCTGTTATGGAAATAATGGTTATAAAGCAGTTTTATATAAATGTTAATATTGTTCTGGTCCATATAGCAATTGATATTGTAAGAAACCATGCTAACTTTCTTCGTTATATAATTTTTTTATATGGAATTTAAATTCATGTCTGTTTAAAGTAAAAGAGAAATTCAAATATCTAAGTCTAAATTGGCTTTACAAAAAAATAGATCTTCCAAGGCTGTGCCAGATTAATTGAATAAATTTTATTGCCAGCTCAATTAAGAAAACTATTGCTAGTTAGTTTGCATATCATATGTACTTTCAATATTTTTCCTCAGTAGGATTTACATGAATAAAACACATAAATCTGTTAAGCTGTTAGGGATATTATTGACATATTAAAATCTATTTTATGTATATAAGAATTTAATTATTACACGTTTAGAGTTTATTTGTACTATGTTGTGCGTAAATGAAACTACAACAAGTTCTATCTTTATGTCATATATATGTGTGGGTATTGTATAAAGTATTGATAGTTAAATAAAAATTAATTATCTATAACTTGACATATTTTAATATTTTTATATAGCAAATACAATGACAATATCCATTATATATATCAACAGTGGCCAATTTTACCATACTGTGATTAAAATGCTTTCAATATTCAAATCAAGATCTTCTTTTTTCTCTCTCTACATTTTTTTATACCATCATATTTTTACAATGTCTTTCCAATTCAGTTTTTTTTTTTAATTACATAAATAATTTTGCCATAAATCTCTAAACTATATCTTCCAGGGATAATGATACACACACATATCTTTCAAATATTCTTTGATTAAATTAACAATAATAAATAAATTAATTACTCTAAAATATATCTTTCTCCAACATTTAAATACTTTAGTATAAAGAACTTAATTATGTTAGTTGAGCATTTTTTTATGATTTTCCCTTAGATTTATCTGGGGCAATAGATGTTTTTTTATCTTATTTTCAAAGAATTGACCATATATAATGCTATTATTCCTTTATGTAGGAAGCCCATTTTTGTCAATTTGCAAAAGGATTGATCTATTATTATTATGAAAATGAGATCTGGATACCCTATCAGAGCAACATAAAGGCATTAAAGAAGGTTTCATTTAAGCTCAGTAAAATTATAAAAATATAATGGCATGTTATAAAATTAATCAATATGCTCTTCTATATAGAGTCCACTGTTATAAAATCACATTTTTCTTGGATAGAGCATATGAAATAAATGAAAGATACAAGGCTTCCTAAAAGAGTATTTTATGATGAGCCTATTTTTTTTTTTTGGGGGGGGGGGATTGTTATTTAAATTATAAATATTTTAAAGATATTATAAAGAAGTATAATGTTGATTATATGACAAATAGAGCATTGCAAAATATAAAATAAACAGAAAAAGTATCAATGTATTTTATATATGTTTGTAGTTCATAAATTGTTCTGTTTAATCATTGCAAAATTCATCTTTATGGTAGGACTGTTGTTGTTTTTTTGTTATATCTTTTTCTTTTGGAATTGAAATGATCATACTTGTTTCTGCTATTACTAATGATTATTGAAAAAGTTGTAAGTGATATTATCATAATGTAAAGATTTTGTAAGATTCTGATAATACTAAGATTGTAGGATTAATTGATTGCTCTTCAACTTATAATATGATGATATTGAAACTACTATTATAACGATGCATCTTCATTATGAGATGGAAAATAAATAAATGATATCAGATTTCTTTAAAAAGTATTTTACCATGACCTTGCTATAGTTTTTGAAGAAGGGGCATGATCTTTTTACATTTTAAAGACTGTATGAATGTTATTTACAACGTTGATTGTTTTTATTATTAGGGTATGGCTGAGAATATGATACAATGGAAAACTACAATTACGTAAAATATTGAAGGTTTTTTAAAATGAAAAAAAAAATGCTATGAAATTAAAAGACAACATTGGAACAAGTCACATAAACACATTAAAGAAGTTGCATGTGATATATATAGTTAATTGTGTAGTTTATGTATTAGCTTGTGTAATCATCACAAAATTAAACTTTTAACTTTTTTTTCCATTGTTGTCTGCTAATGATAATGATGAGTGCTAAAAAGTATAAATAAAAAAATTATTTTATAGTCTATATTTGATATACTAAATATTTAAAGGAGAAAAAAAAAGTGATATGAGTGGCACTGAAAAGAAAGTTGAACAGATTCGGAAATATGTGTATGAGTTGAGGGATATAAGAATGTTGTGAATGAGTAAATCAAATAAAGCATTTAGTTTTAGAAACAATTGCAAAAAAATTGAAGATTAGCAACTGTATGATGAGACTTGTTAAGATTAAACTTATAGTTTGCCTTATGCTCAAGGATCACGTTTTTAAAACTGACCTCTGGATAGCCTACATTACCAAGTTTCAAAATCTTTTTTATCACAAATACTTATTTTCAAATAAATTATTTTTTTAGTCTTATTATTATTATTTAATAGTATCAGTATCTTCTATAATATAAAAATACTTATTAATTAGAATTAATGTATTCAGGGTGTATAATATTTTGTAGGAGAATGATACAAGAATTCTGTATAATGTGTAACCGATCTTTATAGTATTCTTTATAATAACACATCAAATAAAAAAAAATATGTATTCCTTTTTTTTTTAATCAAGCTTTAAAAACTGAAATATTAAACATTTTTAAAAGAACATTAGTAAATCATATTTCAACTCAAAAAAGTATATTTTGATCTTTTTTATCTCCTTAAATTTTATGCCATAATTGGAGAAAGCTATAGTCATGTAGAATGAACAACGGGAAAGGAATTTATTTTTGTTGAACAATGATGGTGATGAATATATGTATAATGTAGTACTGCACAATACTTCTTAGCTATTTAAGATAATTTCTTTATAATTTGAGATTCTCAGTTGCCTTCAAATGATCAATGATTTTGGTCAGAGAATAAATGTTGAGGGAACTACTATTTAAACATGAGTGGAGTTGAAATTGGTAATCACAGCTTCTATAACCAACAGCTTTTTAGTATACTCAAGTGGCTCAGAAGGCATTTATTCATTGACCAGAAGGATGTAAATCTTTTGGTGTGGAAAACTGAAAAGCTTATGGTGATGAACTAGATAGAGATAATCTGACAGCTTAATTATTTTTTCTCCCGATTATTTATTTATTAGCTACCAAAGTTAATGGTTTTATTATCTTCTACTTAAACCTTTTGTAATTTTTTTTTAATTATGCATTACATCAATAATAAATTTAATGACTTTCCAATTTTTTCATTCAGGTATATATTTATATTTGCTTTTATCTGGAAATATATATCCTTATATAATTTTAAAACTGTAAAAGATGTTGAAAAAAATGTTTCCAGTTGTGTGTTAATTTTTTATGTCAAAGCTGTATGTATATCTTAAGTTCTCTGCTTGATGGCAGGTACAGTAAATAGGCAATATAGTACTATAACTGGTCCATTATCTGTGGTACTCTGCCTGATTTTAATACAGTGATGAGCTAAAAATTCTGAATCAAGTATCAGTTGACAAAAGGTAAAAATTAATTTCAATTTGATTAGTTATAAGGAATATTGTGCTCAACTTCTAAACTTTAGTGTTCAAATGCCATTTGATCTTCTGAACAGTAGAACAATATATAATTATCGGTGATAGTTCGCTATTGCTTTCATTCTCTCATCAGAATTAATAAAATAAGCCCAAATAATGATTTTAGGTGATATCTGGGCTAGTTTGCTATTTTCTGTAATTTTCTTATATTAATGATACAAAAGTCATTAAAGTTTTGATGCAATTCTAAATAGTAAAATACTTGAATAAATTGTTAGATCTTCCATTAGCTTAAATGCAGTAAATTGAATTTTTCATATGTGACTTAGTATATTAAACATTAATACTACACATCTGGAGACAGGGC
This sequence comes from Epiperipatus broadwayi, assembly GCA_028023455.1. Classification (NCBI taxonomy): domain Eukaryota; kingdom Metazoa; phylum Onychophora; class Udeonychophora; order Euonychophora; family Peripatidae; genus Epiperipatus; species Epiperipatus broadwayi. Next base: position 999,480 of record JAQFVV010006285.1, on the reverse strand, counting down.
TAAAGGATGGATATTCATTGATATTTTAATTTTTGCAAAATTTTCAGTAAGATTTTGAATCCATATAGCATGACTGTTATGTGGAATTTATGGATAATAGTTATGATAATCTAAAATTCCTATTTCAATTAATATTGATGAGGAAAGGGGTAAGCATGAATTTACCTGAATATATGAGATTAAATTATTATGCTACAAATAACAATGAATAGTAAGTCAACAAATTAGCTACTATAATTTTTCTAAGCTGGACAGATCTCTGGCAGAAGTGTGGATGATTTGATGCAGCAATAGAATGGCAGTCTCTGGAAATCATTGCATATGGGTTACTATTCAGCTCTGTTACTTCTGGTGCTCAAACTTTTTATGAACTTTCTATCAATAATTTTTTTTTTATTGGATCTTGCACTACAATAAAATGAACATGGTCAGAATATACACAGAAATGACTGTAATGCTCTTTTCCAAATTTGTCTCAGATTTGTTATTCAGTAAATCATTAAACATATATCATCAATATTTTAAATGTATTTTTTAAAAATATTTATACATATATAGTTACATTAATTGGCATGTTTCTATTTTTCACTAAAAGATATTATTAATAAATGGAAATATTTATATTTGAGATAAAATCAGAAACTGTGTTTTAGTAACAGTAAATTCCCTGACAATAAATGTAGTGTGAATAAATATGCTTCTGATGCTTTTTCGATGAATATTGAACATAGCACTTGAATATTGAATTGTCAGTGTGATGCAGATTTTCAAATTTTTTTTATTGCTAATTGTTTGGAAAATGCCCTTCATTTTATACAATGGTAGAGTGATAAACTTTGGAACTAAGTTTATTGGCTGTAATCCATTCTGACACTCCAGTATTCAAACTTTTTTATGAACTACAATAAACCATTTGATTATTTTTTTATATGGAAAATTTTCAAATGAAATAAAATAGTTCTAAGTATTTTATTTATAGCTCTACATTAATTTAAATAACTTTATTTATTTTTAGGATATTATTTTTAATTATGTATTTCTGCAGATAAATGAAAAGATGTCCCTGTTCAAGGAATTAATTGAAACGTCTTTTGATTTGAATAAGAACATATAGTAATCACATTTTAAAGCTAGTTATAATTCTTTTTTTGTTTTTTCGATTTTTTTTTAAATAATAGTGTTACAGTATATTTATAATATAACTTAGATACCAAGTTTATAGAATAAAATCTAAATAAGGAAATTTATATATATATGCACATTAAATAAAATTTGGTCAATGAATGATGAATATATTTTTGTGTATATTTTTATATTAGAAGAGCTTTATATCCATAACCTATTATTTAAATCTAGATGGAATTTGTATATTTCTTCAGATTGCTATTCTATATCAATCTAGCTAACTATCTAATTATTAATTAATAAGTAATTATCAAGTTATTATTAGCTAGAAATTTTTAGCTAAGAATGAATACTAAGATGTCACCAATAAGCATTTGAAGAGTCTGGGAAGTAGTATTGTATCTGCTAATGTTTTTTTTTCATAGAAAGATATTGGAGAGGTCTTTGTTCTATAATGTGTTGTAAAATAATAAAAATAATTGAAATAGTTTATTATAACTTAAAAGTTCAAGTACTGGAAATATCAGACATGGACTGCAATTCATGGAAGTTAAATTTCAGTGCTAATCTATCATTGCACTAAAAACTAGTACATATTTTTGAAGACAAGTAATATAATCTTATGTTAAGATTTGGTCATTGTTAGTTGCAATTTTACCATTGTGGGATACTTTTTAACATACTTTGTTATAATGTCTTATTATTTAAATCTGCATCCTAAACTTTAATTAGCACTTTACATTTTATTGGATATATTTAAATCTGTAGATGTATGCACATATGCTGACATTTGTGAAGGTCACATTATATTGCAATCTTTTTTTACAATCAACACATTGACACTAAACCATTAAGCCAAATTAATCTGGATCTTTTTCTCTAGCCAATAATGACTAGATACCTATTTATTGATTTATAATAGGAAGTTAGATGGGTTGGCATTAACATTTAACAAACAAAATCATTCTCTTAATATTGGTTTTTTTTTTTCAGAACATTTTAAAATACGCTAAACTATTAACTTATACACAGATTTTCTATAAAAGATTTAGATGATTTTACAAGATGTTTTGTACAAATTGAATGAAAAATATGTAATTAGTAGTTCATTACTAAAGATTATAATATTGATAACTATATAGGATAGGGTATATATAGATGATGCAGATCAACATTTTACAATCATCTTTTTGACTAGTTGGCAAAATTGCCATATAATTATACATTCTGATAATCTGAAAAGGTCGATCAAGATCGTTGTATTAATAATAGAAATAAATTCAGAAGAGTATGGAACTTCTTCTATCTCATCTATATGAGGTGTTACATAGACATTGTGAAAAATCTGTTCCTCTGCAAATGCTCATAAATTATATACAATATATTTTAAATACTCAGAATTTATCTAAATGATTTTTAATAAACTTCTATATATAAAAACCAAATGTTCATAATATAAACTGCAAATATCTATCTTTCAACAATAAACTCTATTGGACTTTATAAAGGCATATACATGATAGGCAGTTGGAAAAACATACAGGATAGCTTCTATATACATTCAGTGAATACAATGCCAAAATATGAAAATGTTTGAGAATGGGAAAACCAAGCATTGTTCCATATGAAATCTATTCATATTAAGCACACTCATATTATTTTTGTAATACAAGCTTATTAAGTTAAGTCACATGATGTATGACTTTATTTTCTTACTATTATAGATTTGCTTTTGAGGCTTTGGTGATGTTATATTGCTAAGGCTATTAATATATGGTGTAGCTGAACATTATTCAGACCTATATAGCAATTTGAGTTAGATAGCTGGATTTGAAGACATAGACATCTGAAAACTTCAGATTTTCTACTTAATAGTTAAGTATTAGGTAAATTCTACGCTCACGTTATTTTTTTAGATCTAGTGTCTGAATATCCTAGTGCCTCACTGACGAGAGTCATTAGCTTGAAACTGGTTTGGGGATAGGGATAATTCAAGATAGATTTTAAATGTATTCTCTTGTGGCATTTATCGAAAAAGCTTGTTTAAAGCTACAAGCATACTCATTATATTGAATATAATACATTTAAGCTTATTAATGATTGAGTTTAGATTCTTTTGAAGGTATTGATCATGTGTAATGTATTTGGTGCATTGGATGGTAAACAAAATGAAACTGATCAGGCAAATAACAGGAAAGAAATTCTTAAAAAAGTTCACAAAATAATAATGAGAATGCAATGAAAGAACATCATGTAATTTATTGTTTCATCTCTATGACACCTCAGAATGTAGGATCTTGTAAAAGATCATCTGTATGTTAGAATGGATAATTTTGTAAGGGCATTAAATTTAATTTAATTTTTAAAAAATCAAAATATTTAGATTCTAATGTCCAGAATTTGAAAAAATATATTAAAGCTAAATATGCTTATATCCAAGTGTGTCCAAGTGATATAGAAATTTAAATGCTTTTCAGGATTGATATTTTTTCATAGGAGGAGAAAATGAGAAATAGTATATTGTAATTAATTACTTCTTATAATATTATGCTAAAATAATCAACCACTCAATTTTTGCAGTACAGTTGTTTTCCTGAAAATCAATACTGTTGACCTGATAATTGTGAGAATCTGTTATATCCCAACGTAATATATAAAGCTCTTTCCTTATAAATACCCAACTACAGATCAATTAGATTTTAAAGACTGAAATATCATGATGTTGTTCTTAAATATTAATCAGTTTATGGCAAATTAGTCTAAGGCAGAATTGCAAAGAATTATAAATAATACTAATAACCTAAATCAAAAATTAATTAATAAGCCACTATGGTTTTACAGAGACCAAGGGCATTTGGTGCATCAAAATATTTTATAAGTCCTTAATCTAATATTTAAAAAAGGCATTATAATGGTTTATTACAGTTAAAAATTAAATTTATTATATTAAAAAAAAAAAAAAAATTAAATGTTTTTTAAAAAGATAATTAATCAATAAATATTTAATTAAGCATATTGTTTGTTTTTTTTCCTCATGTGTTTCGACCACCAATGCTTGACCATATTATTAGTTTAAAAGTAAATCATACTAACAGTGCAAATATATGTAATCAGGTGCTACGCTGAGACTACCCCTGATCAAGAATATCTCCTGCTATTTTGTATGAAGAGATGTTGTTTTTTCAAAAGCTATGTATTGTTTCCACTATAAACATTCTTTTCTGCCTCCAGCTTTTTTTCAGTCACTTATGTTAGTGTAGAGCCCAGTCATGCCATCAATCAACTCCCTCTGTTAACTGTTAATAATGGGAATTGCGTGACCCCCCCCCCCTTTTTTTTAAAACTCTTAAGCCTTTGAGAATTAAGAAAACAATGTTGAGGACAGACTTAATAGGCTGACAATCCTTAATTGTGATCTTGCTTGTGCTTGTGGTAAACAGCATTTTTTCCTGGGGGGGGGGGGGTAATAATTTTTATTATTATAAAAATTGCCTAAATTGTATTTTAGTTAATGTATACATTTTCCAATTTATTTTTAATGTCTTTTTATTACTGTATGAAATAAATAATATATCTAATTAATTTGTATTTTTTAGCAAGACTGTTTATGTTTGATTTCTTTGCTCTGGGTGGGTTTGAATATCCACTACAGAATTATTAAGAATAGAATTATCTAAGTAAATTTTATTTCAACTTATTTTTAATGCATTTTATTATTATATATATATATATTATCAAAGTTTTTTTTTTTTTTTAAATATATACTTCAACTTTTTATTTACTTCAAATGAATAGCTTTACAAATAGATGATAGTCAAGAATTTCTTACAATAATGTATCAGTAAAAATACTTTTCATAACAAAGACTAACTGATTTCCTAAATTTACTGCACTGTTGGCCCAATTCAGTATCACTTAGTTTATTTAACCTCTTTCACCTGTAATTTGCAATACATAGTTATAATAAAACTTGTATTTTTTTAAATAAGATTATTTACATTTATTGATGAAAATCTATTGCAGACTATTATAAAAAAAACAATTGAATTATAAATAAGTAAATATTGTTTTTAATTATATAATGAACAATAGTTTTAGTGTTTTTTTTTTTTAACTTCACCATTTTATCTTATTAGGATTTCATTTCTTTCATAACATTATCTTATGACTTCAGTAATATTACAAAATGATGGATATTTTTTTAATAAAAAAGTAATAGTGAATATTTGCTTGTTTACCAAAGTAGCCAGTACAAATTGATGCCAATTGCTATATCAAATGATTGTATAAAGACTCTGTATGCAAGAATTTAGGTGTTTATTATAAATCAATTGTGAATAATAATCAACTAGAAATAATATAATTAACTACTGTTAATCAAATTTAAATAAACCATTCAATAAATTTAACAATAACATTATTTTTACAAACTATAACATGATAATAAATAACCAGCCAATTAGCTTTCACAATATAATTGTTTTTCAAAATCATCACCATACATCAATTGCTTATGAGTATCTGCTAATATCCTAATGTAATGTACAAAATCCTTTTCTTGTAAATATTAAATTATAGATTATTCATGTTTTAAAGATTTAGATGGCTGATGTATGATGAAGATTCTGGAAAACAGTTGACTGGTTATTTTAGTGTCATGTGCTAATTTATAAGAAATGCTCCTGGTAAGTTTATTGACTGATTTTTTAAATTTGATTAGAAATAGTTTGTTACATTATTTTTAATTCAGTATAATACACATTTATTTTACAATATAAGGGTTATCAATTAGTAGTAATTTCTGATTGAGGTCCTATTATTTATAGTTGGGTGCAACTATGACTTAGATTAATTTATTGTAATGTTAAAATATTTATTATTCAAAAGTATTAGATTGTTGTTATTTTGTGTGTTTTGGATTTTTACATTGTATTTGAATATTAATAGTACTCATAAATAGATGATGAATGGTATTGATTATGGCAAACAATTGTATTGCTAGAGCAGCTGATTATTTAAAAGCATGAAATTATAATTTGTAAATATTGTTTCTGGTAAAGATATAGGCTTTTTTATTTATATATGAGTAGAAATTGTGTTATTTCTGATTTATTATTATGCATATTTTATTCGTAATATAATGTGTTGTTAATTAATATTGATTTTTGATATAAATAATACTATTTATAATTGTTTACAATCCTGCCCTTAGGGTAATTTACTATAATATTAAATTGTTTAATATTTAAAGACTGCATCTTGTTTAAACCCAAAATTTATGCTTTAAAATCTAATCAATATACTTGGTCTGTAATTGCTATTTATAAAAAGAAAAACTTTCTTTATTAAGTTTAGATATTAGTAAATTATAAAAAGAAGACCTGAATGGTGTTGATTCCAGGAAACAGTTATAGTGCAAAAACTATTTGGCTAATTATTTTACTCTAATGACAAACTTTGTAAATACCATAAATTTATTGGCTAGTTTATTTAAATTTGATTCATTTTCAATCATTATTGATGCACTTCAAGTTTAATCCAGTTTTCCATTACATTCTCCACATCAAACTAATGAACTTCCTTATTTTATTTATCAATCTCAGAGTTGAATTTTTTCTAGGTTTTTCACTTCTTCCAACAATATATCAATCTCATATCTGTTTCAGTCTCTTTTGAATGATGCCAATAATAACTTAGTTTTCTCAAATGTTAGATTTTCAATTCCTTCTTGTTACTCATAATATACATTTTTCCATACTTCACATGATCTGAAGTCTATTGTTTTTCTGTTAAGAGTGTAAATCTCAGATTTTTTTTCTCAAACAGATAGACATGTTTCTTCCAAAAACACTCCATCCAAATTTAATTCTGTGATTAATTTTATTCATTATATTTTCATTATACATATCATTTTCATCTGTATTAATAAACTCACCAAGGTATTTTTAATTGTTAATTTTTAATTCATGATTATCAATCTATAAAAAAAAAAAATTCTGAGAAAATTCATTGAATATTATTTTAGTCTAATATTTATTTTTATTCCTATTTTTTTATTTTTATCTGATAACTTTTGCAACATTTTTATTATTGATGATGTATTAGTTTCCAAAATAATTTATTAAAGATTACATTATTACATTAAAGATTATTTGGTACATATTTTGTTCAAAGTGTTTTCTCATTCCTTCATTTGTTTTTCCTGAATTTGAGTCAATTTCTCTTCTGTTTCTCTTTTTCGGAGCATCCTGCTATTTATTGGTTGGGCCATGGAGAGGATAAATCCAGCATGTCCCAAGTCATGTTAAAAATAACCTCAAGAGTTATCAGGCTATCTCTTGTTTTTGTTTTCTTTAGATTGTTCTGCATGAAGTTAATAGGATTAATATTTTGATGATTAAATACTAGCTTACATCTAGTAATCCATAATAGATGATCAAGAATTAATGAGAGTCTAATTTCTGGGTATGATCCTTTTCTGATACATTCTTTCAAATTAAAGAATTTAGATTGATTTGCCTTGATCTGACTCATTGGTGTATTTTTAAGTTGCATTAGCTGATTACATCTGAATCTTACATGGTTGATGGTTTCATCTTCCTTTTTTGCAATGATGTAAGTTGAGTCAATTTTTGAGTACCCTCTTTTATTAACTAAAAATTCACTAGTAGGTAATGCATTTACATTGATTTTGTGGACTCTGAGCTCTATCTTTTGAGTTTCCTTATTAATTTATCATTTGCGATGGCTAAACTTGAGAGATGGTCTTTTAAGTCAGTGTGCTTTATACTAACGACCTGCTAGTATGTTAAGTGTTTTGAAATGTGTCTTTATTGATTGCTATGCATTTCATAAGCTCGTTTAGTTAGAGATCCAGCCAGTTTTTTCTCTGCAGTGGTGGAGGCTGGTCTGTTGGAATGATGAGTGTTGGAATTTTTTCATTCTGTTGATTCATTTTTAATTTATAGAGAAAATTGTAAGACTTCTGGAACCATAAGGTGGAAATGTCATGCAGACCTGTTCCATTAATGGCCCTAGGTCATTGCATCTGTCTATAGCTTATTGCTACTACTTTCTTTTTCCAGAACAGCCCAGAGCATAAGGATTGATGATGTATTATTGGGTAATATTAACATATGTACAAAGGAAAGTTTAAATTAAACAGACAATAATTCATAAAGTTAAATGCATAACATCTATAATTACTTCAAGAATGAGTTACTATGAGCAATGTTAATGACAATAAAAGTTCAAGTGATGAAAGTGCACAACTGAGGAAATTGTAGATTATCAAGTTTTGTTCATGATGTTCCTGAGTAAGAATTTGAGAGAATATGAATTAAACCATTTCTTGTTATTTCTTTTGAATATATTATTTCTTATTGACAAATATGTTGGAGCAGTGCACAAGCCACATGATTCTTAATCGAAGAGCAATTACAGATGCATATTATAGGGCTGCTTTTAAGTAATTATTTGACATTAATTGTGTGCCACAAACATAAACAGGCATAGAGATTTGAAATATATAGGCAGGTTTGAAAAACGTGTAGCATTTCTTCTGTTTAATTATTGCACAAGTCACATGTGGGCTTAAGATTTACATCGGTCATTGGGAAATAATTTGATTGGAATTGTACCCTCTAATAGATTATCAAAAATTTTAACCATGACTGAAGATCACAAAGGTTTTGGAACTTGGTTAGAGTCTTAGCAACTAACAATGTTGTCCATGAATGTCTGGAAGAGTAGGTTATCTTCTTTAAGTCTCTATATGATATGCCACCAAAAGATTTGGATATTTTACTGCTCTAATAGATCAGCTTGATCAAAGGCATGATATGTGGAAAAAGATTGTCTGACATATGGAAGTGAAACAAGCAATGGGATTATTGGGGGGGGGGGGGCACTGAGAATTGGATTGACAAAAATCACAATATATATTTTGGTTCTAATATAAATTACAAAAGATTTGGGACATATCAAATTTAGGTCTTCTATGCAGCTGGGAAAGCATGCAGTTCTGATTGATAAAAGATGCAGATATTTGCTTTTATTATAGACATAAGTTTTTGTGAGTGTCGTTAAATAGCAGCTTCCAAGCGCTATAATAGATAAGTATTCCATCAAAAATAGCATTTTCACAAAAGGGTACATTTTTGCAACATTTTTTTTGAAATTCTAAAACATTTGCAAAAAATATTCACATCATCTGCAAAATTTAAATGACTTAAATAATCTGTATTTATATTTATCTCCATACTTCTCATTTTAATCCACAAAATATTGTTTATAAAACTGCCTTAAAATTTTTTTGAGATCTGAAATCATCCTGGTGTACAACATATCAGTGTTAATCTTCAATCTAATCACTATTGTTGCACTTGGATAAATATTTAGAATATGACAATATCCCAAGTCTATAATGCTTTATCACTGTGTAAATGCATATAGTATCAAATACTTTTTCATAATCTCTAAATCCATTGCATAATATTCATTGGTTCTTTCTATAACTTTTTTCCAATTCATGGGCATGATCGAATGTGCTAAAATTACTTTTAAATCCAGCTTTTTTTTGATTGATATGAATCCAAAGTAGATGAGTTTTAATTATCTTGATGAAGATTTTATATAGAACTGATAAAAAGGATAGATCTATAATATTCAATATCTTTTTCATCACCTTTTTAAAATATCAATATTAGAACTACATTCTTTCAATCATCTGGCACATCTTTATCATTTAGATGTTTGATATATAATTTTAGTCACATCAATAATAATTCTATTATTTTCTAGTTTTTTTTTCCTTTTTCATAGATTTAATTGCATGTCTCATTTTCTCATTTAAAATGCTTGATAATTCAGACATAGTAAGAGTAGTGATTACTTTGTTTTCTTGTTCCTTATTACTTTTAATAATTCTTTGTACATCTCTTCCATACATTTCAAGATGTTCCCTTCAATTTAATAATAATTTCATCTTTTTTTCTTATTGCTGAAATAACTTTTCTTACAATATGTTATTTTATACTTTTGAAACTTAATCTCTTCTATAGCTTTCTCTGCCAGTTCACAGTTATATATTCTATCATTATTAACTCTTTGTTGTACTATTTTATATAACTACAAATATTCAATTCTTTTTATTAAATTATTTTTAAATATTTCTGGCTACAGAAAGAAGTTTGCTGTTAAGTGAAAGTAGACCCTTTAAAGAATCAAATAGGATAAATTCCTAATGCCATCTCCATATATTCTTATTATTGTAATTATTATTCTCATATGAACAATGAATACAGATATGCTACTTACTGATATACATCAACCAATATGATGAATTTATTGACTTTTTTACTTCTGAATGTAAGACCAATCTTCTTAGTTACCTAATAGATTTTTAACTGAAACATCCATTGAGTATCCCTGAAGGCACGATGAATATATGTGCCAATAATCCTTTTTTTTTTTTTTAGATATTTATAACTATTAGCAGACAAAATTGAATTATGATCCTTATTCCCAGCAGGCTGCAAAATCATCATCAAAGCAGCAGTTGGTGGCCAAAGGCAGGGATGCTAAAAATCTTTATTGTGAATTGAGAATGCCATTTAGTGATATTTATCTACCTACAACTGCAGATCATTTTCAAGTAAGGAAGAGCATATGAATTGGAAAAACTCTAATATTAAATGGCACATTGTTTGATTTTATTAAGTTAGAAAAAAATCTGAAGGGATAATTTGATTTGAAAAGTAAACATGGACTTTAACGACTTTAGTATGATAGCTGCTAATAGCAGCTGATTCATTGGAATTTTCTTTTTAAAATTGTGGGGAAACTATAAGCATGATGTTTATAAAAATCCCAGTATTGTCCGCTGCTTGAGTAAATGGCATATCATATGTTAAAATCAGACAAAATTTGGATTTTTTATTAATAGATTCATTTAATTTTTTTCTTTTCTGCTCAGTTTACTAGATTGCACAAAGAGAACAAAGGCACAATTTTCATATCAGCAAGACTTTAATAAAATGGATTAAAGATATCTTGATGATTCAAGGCTTTTATCCCAATAAGAACATAATATTATAAGTATTCAATTTTTTTTTTTATTTCTTGCATAGTATTTTAAATTTTTCTATTATTTGCATAGTATTATTATTTTTTTTTTACTATTTGATAAATTGTTAATATATTTGTGTTTGTATTAGTGTGTATAGTATATAAATTATCCAAATTTGAGATAACCTTATTTTATAGACATAATGATTCTCAAAAGGTTTAATAATTTATTAGTGTGTTTATATTTATATTAGTGTGTTTGTGTTTGCACTTGCATGTCTGTGTTTACATAATAAGTAATGATTTATATATATATAATTAAGGTATTATAGAGCAAACAGATGTACAGAAAGGTTGCAGTTGATGAAGCAATCACAAAATTTACTGGGCATAGTGCCATGTGAAAATATAAACTCTTAAAACCAGCAAAGAGAGATTTCAAGTGGTATGTGAGGTGATAGCCATAATTGTTATGTATATCACATGAAATTGTATAACTGCAAAGAAAAGTATCAAATCCTGATTCTTGCCTATGCCTTTATAACTAACTAAAAAAGTAAAAGGTAGCTGCAGGGAGATTGCATTAAATCCAAAGATTTAAGTGCAGTGCGCTCAGATCCAAGGCTCTTTATTGATGAAGACCACAGGCTAGAAATTAGTCTGGGATATTGGATGAATAGGCACTAGATAGGGATTTTGATACATAAATCTTCTAGTACGATACCATTGATTACTATGGTTTTGCACTGGCTGGCACTACTGTATGAAGAGAGTTGCTACTATTTTAACAATTTGTGTAAGCATAAGAAATGGTGACCATGTTATGTTTAAGATATCATAGTTGACACCCACTAAACTTGCCTGATATTTCTTCTCCTGGATGTGTGAAATTAATGTTAAATTCTAGATTTTTTTTTATTATATTTTTCTTTGATATATATTTGTAAAGTATATATTGCCTTATTAGAGCTTTATCTGCAGAAAAAGAAATGACAAATATATAGTGCTAATATGATAGTATTTTTAAATGATAATGGTAACTACCAATTCAGCATCCATAAAGTTATACACCAGTGATGAAAATCACAGTGCATTATTATTGATTGATTTTTTTACAATCACAGCATTAATAATCTTCTGACTAACATAGATTAATCTGGACCTCAATCCTCTAGCTAAAAATAACTATATTCTCAATTACTAGACATTATTGAATGGACTGGATTGGCTAAAGGACATATGCTTGAGCAAAAAATCTTAAGCCTGTTTGTGGCTTAATGAAATTTCTAGGTCCACCCAGTCCAAACTCAAATCTTTGTGAGTATGGCAAGCAAATGCACTAACCACATCAAACCTTTATACTTTTTTATGAAAATTGTTTGTTTTACAGAATTAATTTAATGTTTTTGCAAAATTGCATTAAAGAGAACTATTTATAGATTATAAAATAAATCATTATTTTATGTAGCTTCCGAGTCTTGATGTACTATATTACTAAACTATCAGGTCAAAATAAACATTAAAAAAAATTTTTTTTTTTAGAATTTTATATTGCATATGGTAATTAATATATGCAGAAAGGAGTTTGTTTTAACTGAAAAGAGACCCTTGCAAAGTCTAAATGATATAAATAATCTCCATTTACTTTCATTTTTTTAGCTTCCCATTTTAATCTACAAAATACTTCTTGCAGCACTGCTGTAAAACATTTTGGAGATATAGAGTCACCCTGTCTTACATCCTTCTCAATGTTGACTTTCCTAATATCATTATGTAATCTAACTCTTGCTCTTGCATTTTTATAAATATTCTTTAAAATATGACAATATCCTGGATCCATACCTTGATGATCCAATGCTTTAATCACTGAAGAAATGTTTGTAGAATCAAATGCCTTTTAATTAACTACAAATCCAAAGCATAATGGCAACTCATATTCATTTGCCCTTTCTATATTCTCTCAATACCTGAATGTGATCTACTGTACTAAAACCACTTTTAAATCCAGCTTGTTCTCTTGGTCGGTGGAAATCCAATGTTCTCTGTAGACGAGTTGTAATTATCTTGGTAAAAATTTTGTATAAAACTGATAAAAGGCTAATAGGTGTGTAATTTCTAATATCTTCTTTATCACCTCTTTTAAATATTAATATTAATTCTGCATTCTTCCAATCATCTGGTACATCTTTATTATTTTGACATTTGGTATATAACTTTGCTAAAAAAAATTGTATTTCTTCACCTGCTTCTTTTAATATATGAATTATAATTCCATCATTACCTGGAGTCTTTCCTTTCTTCATAAATTTAATTGCATGTCTCACTTCTTCATTTAAAATTCTGGGCAATTCAGAAGATATAATAGATATAGCAAGTACTTGTTCTTTATTACTATATAATTCTTGATAGAAGTTTTCTACCCATTTCATGATGTCATCTCTCTTTTTAGTAATAATTCCATCTTTTTTACTTATTGCAGACATAAATTTCCTACCAATACCAAAATGCTATTTTGCACTCTTGAGACTTTTATTCTCTTCTATAGCTTTCCTTGCTAGTTCACAGTTATATTTTTCTTATATCATTTTCAACTCTTCCGCACCATTTTACAAATTTAGAGATATTTAATCTTTTTTAATGCGTCATTTTTGTATATCTTTATAATCCTTTTCTTCATAAATTCTCTAGCCTTAGTAAAAATTTTATTAGTCAATTGCTGCTTTTTTCTACCAGCTATATTCATATGTCATAGCATCGGCCGGGACGCGAACCCACAACCGTCTGCAACCAACTACTTGCTTGCATGGCGGCTGCGATACCTCTCGGCTAACAACGCAAGACTATATTTGTTGCAGTTTTTAAAAATGTATCATTTATTTTCATATTAATTTCATTCAAATCTGAATCATATTCAAAATCTACTAATGCTTGAAACTGATTTGCAAATTCTAATTTAAATTCATTAGAATGTTTCTGAAGATTAGGAATATCAACTGTAAATATTGTTTTTCCTAATTTTTGTCTTTCTAGTTTTGAATTAACACATATTTTACATCTTACTAAACAATGATCACTTCCTGTGTTAAATTTATTAAGACCATTACAATCTTGAAATATGTATTTTATCTATTTTCTGTCAGTCAAAATATAATCCAATTCTGTTGTACCTTCATTTGGATGCTTCCATGTCTATTTCCTTTTGATATTTTTCTCAAAAAAAATAAAATAATTCATAATATAAGGTTTTTCTTTTTCTGCAAACTCCACAAGTCTATGTCCTCTCTCATTTCTATTACCATAACCAAAATTACCTACAGTACTTTCATCTTTCGTTTGTTTACCAATTCTAGCATTAAAGTCTCCCATAATAATTTTAAAATGTTGTTTACTCTGATCAAAAGCCTTTTGTACATCCATATAAAAATCTTCTACTACTTCATCACTATGAGAACTTGTTGGGGCATAAACCTGAATTATCTGCATTTGGTATCTGCTATTAAATTGTATAACTAATCTTGCCACTCTGCCCGATACACCACCAATCTCCACAATGTTGTTGTTCTACTTTTTATTTATAATGAATCCTACTCCAATATTTGTGCCTTTATAATAGAGTACATGTCCACTTTTTAAATCAATTGTCTCTTCACCTTTTCTTCTAACTTCACAAAATCCAATAATGTCCCGTTTAATATAAGACAGTTCTTCTTCTAATTTTTACAATCTTTCTTTACTTGAAAGTGATCTGCAATTGTAAGTATCTTAATAAAATGTTATCAAGCTTGGGTCCACAATCAGGGAATTCTTAGCACTCTCCGCCTTCGTCCACCAACCATTGCCTTGGTTGGTGACTTAGCGGTTGGTGACTTTACAACCTCCTGGGAATACGGGCCATGATTTATTTTTGTCTAAGTTAGAAGTTAACAGTTACAAATACCCTTGGTCAGATTATTAATACAGATGGAAACATAATGGATGAAATTAGAATTAAATTTGTTTTGAGTGCTTTTGGTAGAAATAACTTGATATTAAAAGGAAGTATGCCAATGTGTTGGAAAAGGAACATTTTTAATAAATGTGTTTTACTAGTTCTTACTTGTGGATCTGACACTTGGATACTTAATAGAAGAGCAATACAGAGACTTCAGACCACTCAAAGATGTATGGAGAGATGTATGTTGGGAGTAACAAGAAGAGATTGAAAATGCAATATATAATTAAGAGAACAAACAGGTGTTACTGACCTCATTGAAAAAATTAAAAGACTGAAGTGGAGTTGGACTGGACATATTGCTAGAAGAGATGATAATAGATGGACAATTGAAATCTTAAACTGGATTCCAAGAGATTGTAAAAGATCCAGAAAGATGCCATATGTAAGATGGATGGGTGAAATAAGAAAGTGTGCAGGGGTGATGTGGAGAAGAGAAGCTAAAGATCAGAAAAGATGGATTGAACTTGGAGAGACCTTCATCCTGCAGTGAATTGATAATGGTTGATGATGATGAATATATATATATATTAAGAATAAGATTAGGCAAAAATTTACTAGTGTTAAGAAATATAACTGTGTAGCCCCTATATTTATGTGATAACCAGATGGCGGAAATTTATTTCACCTACATTTTCTTCCAACTGATAATTTTAATTTTATTAATAAATTGGTAGTCTTAATCATTTTTCTAATCTTGAAAGCATATTTAAATGATATTATTTGTTTGTGTTAATATTTCATTAGAATGAGCAAAGGAGTTCTTGTAATTTGTAAAAGAAAGGGATGAATTAGGTATTTGTTTTCATCAGTATATTAAATTAAGAAAGAATTTCTTTGTACATTATTCTCATTTAATGCTCTTTGATCCATAAAATTAAAAAAAATAAAAATACACATACCATTTTGCTTTGAATAGTTAAAAGTACTTACTTAATGTTTAAGTCATGTTTAAGAGACTTTCATACCTTTCTTTTATTATGCAGTGATTAAACTAAGCCATTTTTGTTTTAATAATATTTCAACATCAAAACAAGAAACTGCACATATGAAGTAATATGTTTAAAATCTGTTGGGAATAAAAGCTTTTTATTTAGATAAATTATGAACTGGCTGCATCTTTGTTTATAACTACTAGTCAGTTTCTTCTATAAATAAATACTTATTCAGTTATATATATATATATGCGGCTGTGAATATATATTTGTGATTAATTAATTATGTTTAACAAAAAAAAAAACTGGGAAAATAAATTAAGAAGTGATATTTTGTCAGCTAATAAAAAATAATAGATTTAGTTCTTTTAAGAGATGATGATGCTTTCCTCATTATCTTATTAAATTATATTAAAACTTATCCAATCAATTGAGCTGAACTTGGGAGCTTTACCATCCAGCTGATAAAATCAGTTCTCCAACTACTTTAGGATAATTAGCTGAGTTGTTACGACTGGCTGCTTGAAAAAAAATTCAAAGCCTGTTATGATTTGAAAAAAAAAAAATCCAAAATTTATCCAAACAGACATCAATGGTTGTACTATAAGGGTGTTCAATAAATGAGATTAGAATTAATAAAAATTGAAAAAATTAGGAATGTGGTAATATACTTATGAAGCTGAGATTTTTAAACATCAGAAAAAAGCAAAAAAAAAAAAAAAATGAGAATAACTTTAAGGGTCCTAACTTTCATTTATTCATCCTTAGCAGCTGGCTTTTTGTAAGATTATTTGCTAATGAGCAAACAGTTTCTGTTTTGATTCTCAAGTAAAGAAAATGAAATATATTATATAGGTCTAGGGAATTGAAATAGATCTACTGTGCTCTAAAATTTGATACTCAAACATTTCTTATAAATATCTACTAAACAAATATCAGAAAGTCTTCTGAATACAAATATTTTAAATGATTAAAAAAAAAAAAAAATTAAAGGTGATAATTACAAATCAAAGAATATATAAAATTAGTACAATTCTTAATATTCAAAACTTATCTTTCTGTTTATTAATGAATTGGAATCATAAATTGTGCAAAAAAAATGCAAAGATAAATTGATCTGTCAGCTCATTTTCTGCTTTAACAATTTCTGGATTCAATATCTTTCTTTCTGTTCATATGCACTTTTTATTAATTCTGAGATTTTAATTGAAAATTGATCAGTGATGAGGTTAGATGATCCAAATGCTTGTAACTGATTTTTTGACTGTCAAAAATTAATATGTAAATACAATTTTTTTTTTTTGCTAAGAATTGACCACTGTAAGTTTTAAAATTATATCAAATATTTAACCCTTTACCTCTGTTTTTGCTTCTTTTTGTAACAAATTAAGCATTCAGAATGATCTTTTTAATTTTTATTGCTTAAGTGTTAAAAATTAAAATTTAATTTTTCAATTTTATCTAATTATATTCATTTTATTGTTGTTATTAGTTTTTTAGAGCCAGATTTTAAATTAAATATGCTATGACATAAGAAAAAAAAACTTATTTGTTTGTTTTAATCCTAATTGTAAAACGTATTGTTTTGTATATTGTTATATATAAGTAATTTATTTTAAAATTGTTGAAATAATTGCTTGATCCATCCATATAAGCAGTTTTATCTGTGCATGTGATAATGGTAATATTTAAATTATTTAAAATCAATAAAGTAATTAAATCAGATTAAAATTTAATAAATGATACTTATTAATATAATCAAAACAATAAAGAACAGTATTAATATTAAAATTTTCTAATGAGATTTGTTGTTTTGGAAGAACATAATAAATAAATTTAATCCTAAACTTTATAAAAATAAACATTAGAGACTTCATTAAATATAACTAATCTTAAACAAATTTATTTACACTCCATAATATAATTAATTATTAGCAATTGTTATAATAAAAATAAAATAATTACACAGATAACTTTTATTTATCTCTCATTCTACCATCTGTTATTGTAAGTTTAATTTTATAATTGAGTCACTCCTATTTAAGTAAACAATTTATGAAAAGATCAAAAATATATAATTTATAAATTAAATTTTAACAATCTTACTATTAATATTTATTGAATACAACTTATTTAAATTTCATTTCTCACCTTATTTTTATTCATTGTTTTATATTCACATTTATTACTATTATTTCATCCATTTTATATTATATCTATCAAATTTTTAATATTGAGTTCTCATGTATCTGTTTCATTTTATTTTCATTTACATTTTTAAATATGTTGTCTCATTTTGGAAAATCTTTTAAACTACTTCTCTTTAAAGTAATATTTTATAAATTATAGAAAGCAAAGAAAAAAAAAAAGACAATAAAATTAAACATCCCCTACTTAATGATTGCACTAAATTCTGGTTAAATACTGTTGTAGAATAATAGATTTTTGATTTTAAATTTTCTAAGACTTTTATCTGAGAAAATTTCAAAAAATATAATTTTTTTAATTTAATCAATTGAATGGAATTGTTGTAATCAACTTAGCACTTATATACCCTTAACTTATTGACAAGCTGATTATTTTTTTAATTATTTGAACCCTTTAACTGGATATGCTTTTTAAAGCATTTTTTGTCCCCCAAAAATGTGATTTTTTTTAACATCATGCACCAAATAGTTATATAAATATTGGAATTTGTGACATAAATAATATTTTTCATATAAAACAAAAATATATAATATTTCAAAATATGAAAAGAAAAATGGTGATTGGTGTAGCTGGGAAGAAAATTGGGGGATTTATTTTCACTTTTTGTACCTACCTATTAATTAGAAAAAGTATGAAGATCAAGATTGTTCTGTGATTACAGCTACCACTTACAAAATATTACTGAACTCAATAAAGTACTACAAACTTGTTAAATAGATTTCTAAAAATTCAAGATTATGCCTAAACAGAGTAAAAATCACTCAAAGATTTTATGGACATAAACTATGAATGGCAGATAATGTTTAACCATGCTACTACAAGGCACTTCAACTATATTTAAAGAAAGGTTAAAAATAAAAAAAATTATTTCAAATTTATTCATAATTTCCATGAAAGTTCTGGGACAAATATGTAGTAGAGAAAATTTGTAAGCAACAAATTTTTTTCATATGGATATTTTCAACATATTGGGATTTAGCAATGATATGAAAGCAAGTAAACATTTATTTTTATCATTTACTTTTGACAAATGAGATATCTTGTATGAGAAATCAAGAAATTTAGTTTGCACATGCAACCATCTATTGAGAGATTTTGTTAACTTTTTTTTTCTGACCATTAAAATTAGCATTATTTTATTACCATATAATTCTATAATTAAATACTTCTTTTCTTTTCAAAAACTTTATTTGATATATATATATATCCACTTGCTCCAACGTTTCGACTATTTTTACTCTATAGTCATTTTCAAGGATCTAGAAAAAACATATTACATTATAGCAAACTTCACATAATAAAAACAAAAAGACCAAAAAAAAAACCAAAACAATATAAAAAAACACACACAAAAAATATATAAGCCCCATAAAAATTAAAAATAAATAAAATACATTGAAAATCAACTAAATTAAAACACAAAATATACACCACACTTACTTGACTCCCTTCTCAAAAAACTTTCCCTTTTTACATTTTCTTTTATCCAAAAAACCAATTGTTACAATAAAAAACTTAGTTCCTTTTTCTTTCTTATATACTTCAAAAATGAAGGATTGAGTCGTGATTAGAAACAGAAGTAAATAAATGGATTTGTCATTATTTTATTACTGTGCTTCTCTGAAAATAAGACCTAATCAGAAAATAAGCTCTAGCATGATTTTTCAAGATACTTATAATATAAACCCTAGTTAAGATTGTCAGCCACCTAAGATGGTCAATGGATGTATTGAATTTTAAAGTAATAAAGGTATAAATAAATATTGACATTAATTTTTTTAATAAATAATATAAATTATGTGTTCTTCTGTATTTTTTTGTCAACAATTTTCAACAAATGTAATTCTACCTGTATAGAGAAACAATTTATCTAACACAAGTCATTATATCAGACAATTTATATATTTTTAGGCATTTATTTTATTTAATACTTAGATTTAAAATACTTGAATTACTCAAGATAAAAGAAAAATTAGTTTGATTTCTTAAACTGTTTTTTTCTCCTAAAAGATTTTAATAATCAAAGTTTAGCTTAAATTAAATCATCAATCTTTTTCCTAAAGAAAAGTTTTTAAAAAGAATACCCAAGCAGGGCTATTACAAGAAATTTGGAAAGTGTTTACAATGCGCACACTTGATAATGGATGGACATAATCATGTCATATATGAATTGTTGTAATTAAGTTAAAGTGAACATAATGTGCACATGTGAAATACAGAAACATTTTCTGAATTTTTGTGTTTGCATTTGTGTGGGCAAACCATTCTTAACTCTAATCATTTTTGTTACCACTTTTATCTTATATATTTTCAATTAACACTTGATTAATGGTAAATTTAAAGGGAGTAATATTCTGATCACCAGATAAGATGAATGAATTATGAGGGGCTCCTGGGGTAAGAATCTGAGCAAAAATTAGATCTTATATTATTTTTGAGAAACAGGATATATTTTAATTCCAAAAAAACTAAAGATATCAGGATATTTAAAAGTGCAGGGAAACCAAAGCCTATTAAACTCCACATTGATATGTTTCTCTTGTTTTCTTGAAGTCTTGAACTTCACTATATTACTTCAAGAAAATATTTTGAATGACTAAAAATTAGATTTTGGGGAAAGTTTATGATTATTTTTGCACAATAATTATATAATAATTATTACAAATCAACAATATACATTATTAAATTTTTATTTTCTACATAAATGTTTTATTTTTAAATATGAAAGGCTATATTTTTCTGTATAACAATAACAATGGAAATTATGGAGGTGCCAGTTACAACTGTTTAGTAACAAACACATCAGAAGTCACAGTCTGTTAGAATATACAGAGCAATATTGTAAAAATGACTAAAAACTTTTAAACAAAAATTGATTTACCAGATATTGATATTTATTCATTCACATTTTGAATACAAACATCTAACAAAAAAGATATTCATTTTCTGAAATCAATCTGCTTCTTGTTTTGACTAAAATAATTGCAAAATTCAAATGTGATTTTTTAGAATTTATTTAATTTCTAAACAAAAATATCTATCAAATGAAGTCAAATTTATAATATTTTGATATATAATAACAGTTTAATACTAAAATTGAAAGCTTAAAACAAGACAAAGAAAACTCAAAATATTAATGCAGTACAATAGAATTAACTAAGCAGAAATATTGGCAAACAATATATTATTTTTTAGAATAATGCATATAAACATAGATCTTATATTTAATCTATTTTAATGAAGTAAATTAATCAATTTCACTTCCAATTTTATTATTTCTATTTGAAAGTATAAATAATGTTAAAACTGAATTTGCATGTAATTTTTATTTTATTTTTATATGTTCTTGTAGTTATATATTGAAGTATTTCCATTACATTAGTTTTATTGTTAAATGGTTTTAGAAAAAAATCATATTTTATTTATACTTTTCCAAATACATTCAACTATTAATGCTAGTACACCTGTTAGTATAGAAAATATTTAGAGTGGTGTTATTCTTTTCTCTTCCATTATTCTTGGCCTGATCTGTGAAAATCTAGCTTGGAAATTGAACTAATGATCTTTAGATTTGGGTATATTGAATTTAAGATGATGCTCTAACCAGATAGACTATACTCCTACTCAACTAGGTTAGAACCTCATTTTAAATTCAAAATTCATGAATCTAATAGTCGCTGATTCAGTTCCAATGCTGGATTATCACTGATCAGGTCAGAAGTATCTAAAAAAAAAAAAAGGATAATATTACTTGAAACATTACATTTCATACTAATAAGTTTGTTATTATTAACAGTTAAATATATTTAGAAAACTATATAAAGTTTGCATTTTAAAAAAAAAAAAAACATTTATAATGCAGTCTGAGCTTTAGACAAGTTTTTTTATTACCTTTTTTTTTTTAAATGATCTCCCAATAGTTTTATCTGGCTATTTGAAAATGCATACAACATCAGTACTAGAAACTTTGTCACAATATATTGCAGAGAAAATTATATGTCTGGGAATAATTCCTTTTAAAAAGTTATTTTCTTCCTTCTAATTTTTGCAAATAAATTGACTCTTTTTCAATAGATATTTTAATACATTTTAACTTTTATTTAAACAAATAATATCAATATTTGATACACATATTTGTAATTCTTACTTTCAGGGTAAAACACTAATATTTTCTTTTTAGATTGTTGTACATGCTATCCAAAGCATCAATAATAATATTTTTTTCTTTCATATCTTGCTTAAGTTGTAGAATAAATTAGTTTTAAAAGCTGTTTTAACCTTTACCTTATTTTTTTTATGGCAGTAAATGTAAGTGCAAAGAATTAATATTTTTTTTTAGTTTTTAATCAAAAATATAAAATTAATTTGTATAATTTTTATGTATTTTTCTATTGATCTGTTGTATTTCTTTTTCAGATGATAATGAAGGGGTTCTAGATAGTCTGCCAGATAACCATTCTATTACTGTAAATGATGAAACTATAAAGTGTAATAGTGGCATCAGTGTTCATATAAAATCTCAAGATTTAAAGCTTTCCGCATTATCTTCTTCATTAATTTCTGTTCCTTCCATCCTCACTCAGAATATGAACGATATGCTAATTAGGTTACCGAGGAAGCGTGGTCGTCCACCTCACAACCCTATTGCCAATATGATTACTGCTAATACATTGAGTGCCAATTTAATATCCACAAGCATTTCACCAAACTTATATAGTGCTAACACTTTGGCTGGCATGACTCTCTCAAGAAATATTGACGTTAAACCAGCCAGGAAGCGAGGTCGGCCTCCTAGACAGCGTACTCCAGATGGGCAACCTATGGACAAACTGAGTGATAAAATTTTCAAGTTAAGTCCTATGGATCTGACCAAAACATCTACTTCCACTACTAAAACTACCACACCGACCATAATTAAAATTCCCGATGAACACTCTAATGGTTTAAAATACATGTGTGTTGAGTGTGGGGTTAAAGTTCGGCAGTCGTCCAGCCTTCGAAGGCATTTGAAAGTCTTCCATTCCAGTGAAACACTTTTATCCTGTCCAAACTGTTTGTACAAAACCCCTCGCCGTGACAATCTCAAAGAACATATGTTGTCTCATGAAATGAAAACGGAAGAAAAAGGAAATGACTTTGATCATCACCCTGGACAAAGACTCCGCGAGCAGCGCCATCCAGAAGAATTTGAGTGCAGTTTATGTGGATACAAGTGCACGGTTTCTAAGGCATGGGAGCAGCATTTGATGCAGCATAAAAAAGGAACTCTTGTTGGCATCCCACGCAGCTGTCGTGTTTGTGGCCGTGACTTTATGACAGAAGAATCTCTTCAGGAACACGCGCAACAGCATCGTGATGGAAAATATATCATTTGTGATATTTGTGGTTATACCAACACACAAATGAAAAAAGTTATTGAGCACCGAAGAACACATACTGGAGAAAAGCCACACAAGTGTCCATTCTGTGATTATCGCTCTGCTCGTCGAGACAATACTATAAACCATGCCATAATAAGCCATGAAGTATTGCATTTGAGTGTGGACACTTTTTGTCCTGTGCTTAATCATGGTCAGAGTTCTGCTGCCTAAGTGGAAGGAGATTCTTTAATGTTAGTTTATGTGATACTAATTTAATTATGGGTGATATGAAACAAGCAAAAAAAAAAAAAAGTCATTAATCATGACACTTGATTTTAATTTATGATAATTACATTTTGGTATATTCATAGATTAGGAAAAAATAGCTTTTGGTCCTAATGAATGGTTGTTGGATTAGCATTCAAGGTGTGTCAGCTATGGAAGAAATAAAACAAAAATACAAATCTAGATTATGGAATATATTTCACACAAAATTATAATTTGTCTTATAGATCATTAATAATTGTTAAATGTTATAATATAGCTTAAGTATTTTTCTATGCATTTTTTTTTAAAAATTTATATATATTTCTTTAATTTTTATTTATTTATATGTATTTTTTTTTTTTTTTTTGCGATTAAATGCAAAATAAGGCTAGTGGCTTATATGTTGTGGCAGAAATTTATGTGTATATATATTGACTTAGGTCATTTACAAGCTCTATTAATACAGAAAGAATGTTTATTTATTTATATATTTTATTTTGCATATCGTCTTGCCATATTACTATATTTTGGTTATATTAATTTTAAGCGCATTCAAATGCAAGTTCACCAAGTTGAGTTACAATTACAAAAGAATTTATCTAAATTCAAAATATTAATAATAAAAATGTAGATTTTTAATTATTATTTTTGTTTCTTTGTTTTGACAATGTATTCTCAATATGGTGGATTTGTTTTAGAAATACATTATTTGTAGACTCTACCACTAGAAATAATTTACAGTTGAAAAATAAATTTAGTCTTCCAAAAATATATATATATATGTGCTATTCATAAACAAATATATCTGTACACAGAGACTTTCTAAAAGTCTTTATTAATGAGGTTAGTAATTTATGCTAATTAAGACCTTATTACAAAAAATGTTACTTTTATATTTTAATTGCCTTTTTGAATTGTTGTAAAGAACTTTGGTTATTGTAAGTTTTATTACAAATCAAGTCAAATATCATTCAGTAGATTTTTTTATTATTTTTACCTAGAGAAATAAATAAATAATTTTATTACTTATTTTTATTGGAGAATGTAAGCATTTGTTAAATAATCTATAAATTTTTATTTTAAGTTGAAATTTCTTGTGCTGTTAATTTAGCATAACTGTCTTATTTCATAATATTAGCAGTATTGCTTTATAACCAATCTTGATTATTAGATACTGTAATTTACTACTTTTAAGGACAATTTTTATTATTCATAATATCAAGTGTGTTTCATACTTTTTGCTAAAAATCTTTTCAGAGTTGAGCAGATCATTATTGTGAATTAGGTAAATAAATTGACTGAATGGCAAAATATGTTTTGCATAATTTCAAAAACTGAAATACATCAAATAGCTCTTAAATTCATAAAGAAAATATTTCATTTCAATTTTTACTTAAATATGAAGATCAAGTTTGTATGTATATATTTGTATAGAGAGAGTCTTATGACATACTGGTTAATATATCTGCTCCATGCTCATGACATATGCTTTAA
Source organism: Epiperipatus broadwayi (assembly GCA_028023455.1). NCBI lineage: Eukaryota > Metazoa > Onychophora > Udeonychophora > Euonychophora > Peripatidae > Epiperipatus > Epiperipatus broadwayi. The sequence goes on along the minus strand of JAQFVV010006285.1, from coordinate 974,032 downwards.
ATTGATTAAGTAAAATTTGGAATTTTTTTTTAGATTTTATAACAGTCTTAGAATTTTTATTGGGTGCTGATCCATAGTTAATTTGGATTGCGATCCATTTATTGGTTAGTAAATCATCTGGTTATCATTAATTAAAGATTAAACAGTAATTGAAAATTCATAAAAATTCTCACTGCATAACAATTGACAAGCAAAAGGAATATTGCATTCTCTTTTCTTAATAGGTTAAGTAATAAGGCTGTTTTACCTATATGTATATAGAGAGGGATAAATTTAAAAATTTACTACATTTTAATGCAAAATTAAGCCTTTTCTATTATAAAATAGATGAATTTAAATATCCAATATAGAGAGGGATAAATTTAAAAATTTACTACATTTAGCCTTTTCTATTATAAAATAGATGAATTTAAATATCCAATCTATTAAGTCATTGTGTGATCATATATCACATCTAGAAATATCTTTAATTTTAAAATTACATTTGATATTAAAAATGTAATATTGTATAAGACCAACAGATTTTAATTTGATGTGGGGCTTCTCAGTGTGGAAAACTATATAAACTGCTGGTCACAGTATCACAAATATGCCACTTAAAGCTGATTTATATGTACAGCAAATTAATGTAAACAATTATAATTATATTTTAGGAATAATATATACCTTTCAGTTGAATTATTAGAACTATATTTAAATTTCACTCCAGGATATAAAAATCTTGGAAATTATGGGATTATGTTTTTTCAATTCCAAAATTAGTTATGTAATTTAGAACCATAAAGTCTGCAAAAACTCTAAAGCTAATTTTTTATTTATATATTTATTTTATAATCATTTTCTACATGAAAAATCAGCTAAAAATAGTAAATAGTTTTGAATTTAATAATGGCAGTTAATTTATTCTTTAGCCATTTGCAATAACATGAATAATCAGTAGATATTTCCTAACAAATGCAGATTAAATATAAAGTAAGAGGAATCATAAGTTACTTTTAGTATATTCATAAATAGTTCTTTGGTAAATCTATTTTATCAAATAATTGTTTTAAGCATAAATAAATAAATTGATAGCTAAATGATGTCAAAATCAGCAATAACAGATGTTCACTACTGCCAATTTATATATATTGTATATTTTTAAAAACCTTAAGCATTTATTTTCATTTTCTTGCTATTTTATTCCTAATTTCTATTATTTTACACTAATTCTAAAAAGAAACCAACAATTCTTTTTTACCATAAATTTTCTGTTATTATATTTTCAACATTTTTTTTATTCAACACTTACATAAATCACATAATAAATTTAAATATTTTTCTATTTTTTTGTATATTACTTTGTTTCGAGACTTACTGCTTTTACCATAAATATCTCTGGCATCTATATTTTGATCTTGTTTTCATATTGCATTAAAAAAAGTTTCTATAACTTTTTTTTTAATTTTTTCTTTCTCTTTCTCTTAAAACATTGTATTTATTGTAATGCTCAGTCCAATTTTTTTTTTGTGACAACATTGAAATGTATTCGTTATCAAATTATTTTGTATATTTTAATATTTGTTTAACCAATTTGTCCAATATGAATTGATAAAAAGCAAGATGGCCATCTATTGGAAAAATAAGCCATTTGATTCATATCAGCAGTTTAAAAAAAATTATGAATGTTTCTGTGTAAAAAGTATTCACGTAATATATATTTCATGTAATAATAATCTCAGTTGCTGGAGTGTCAAATAATGATTGATCATAAATAGGCTGAATGCAAGTTCCATATACCTTGATAAACAGATTTTTTAAAAAAATTAAAAAAAAGTTTTTTATAAGGAATCAAGTCAGGAAAATTTATTTATTGAATTTCAATGCATTAAGCTGCACAAATCAATGCAAAACACTTCATTATATGTTATTAAACTTTTTCAAGTGATTACATATACATTTAAATATTAATAAATTAAATAATTTATTATCTTATTTGAAAAAAAAAAATCTTATATTTAAAGTTGTTTGCTGAACTAAATGTAGGATTAGGATGGATTCAAGTATTAGTTTCAAAATTTTGGGGTTTGAGTTTCCTCAATTTCTACCGTTATATGTAGATAATATATTTAATGTTTGCATATTTTTAACTGATTGTTTATTTAAATTTAATAGTTAAAATTTCTACATTCTATAGTAGTCTGACAAAATTGAAAGTTATATATTTATTATAATTTAAATGTATTACTTATAGAATGTGAATATTAATTTGTGTCATAGATACCTACATATTGTAATCATTAATAATGGTGAACAAACTTTTTAAGTATTGATGTTAACTTAGTATATTAGTGGGAATTTATGTTAGAGAAATTACACCTGCCCCTCCCAAAATTTATTTAAAATAAACTTAAATTATACTAGAATGTGATGCATTAGATACTATAAATCTTATATTAGAGATATAAGTAGATTTGAGAGATCATGTTAGTCTTTGATCAATTCTTGATAGAATAATATATATGTGTATATAAATTAAAAGTAGTTTGAAATGAAGTATAGTTTTAAAAAAATTGAAAATATGCAAATTAGTCTGCTTCTTGCTTCAAATACTTATTATTTGAACTAAGATGTAAATATTGACACTTTAATTTAGAATATTACTGATGTGAATTTCTAAATGTAATTTTTAATCACATTTTTATAGCATATATTTAGTATTATTTCAGTAATTCAAATTTGAATTTTGAAGACGACAGAAATTAAAATTATAAATGACATTCATAATTATAAGCAAATATTAATTATAAAACAAAAAAAAAATCAATGCAGGATAGAAAAATTAGAATAAAACATTGATTTTATTTACACTATATATCATATTTGATTATGTAATGGATTTCTCTAATATTAATTATTAAGAATTTAATAAAAAGCACTTTATATATTTTACCGACAATGATCTAGAAACATTGAAAGGTGGTCATCTTGCTTTTTAACAAGTCTTTTAATATTTTCTGCTGATAACAAATATACTTATCATAAAAGGTATTCTTCAAGATGCCAGTGATGAGTATATTTGTCAATATTAATTTAGTAAAGTTTACTCCAAATCTTGGCAGTTAATAAATATATTAACTCTCACATAAAGCTTCTTTTGTTAATCAGCAAAACAAAATGGCTTGATTTGAATAAAATCTATTATACCAAGGTTCTATTTTTATAAAATGATAGTAATAATATATTAGTAATAATTATTATATTATGCAAGGATAAAAAGTAGCTTTGTATAAAGAAAACTATAAAATAGTTTTTATTTTGTTTACCTTTTTTTTTTTTAAAAAAAGAAGAAAATAACTAAACGTAAAATGTAGATATTTTATCATTTGTTGGTCATATTTGAATTTATTATATTAGTCAGATGTTATTTGTTGTAGTGTAGGGAGAGAGAAAAAAATTTAAGATGATTGGTTAAACTACTGTTCCTTATCTTGGATGTTTTTAATTTCCAAAGATTTTCCTGTAAATATTTTAAATGTAAATGGAAGAAGTATACATATATATATAAAAAAAAGGTGATTGTGTAAATTTAATTAGTAAGTGACCAAGTAATTTACTTTATTCTGCCAATTATGACCAGCAGCTATTTTTTTCAGCTTTTATTTTTTAAAATAATTCCCAAAATTTTATGTATGTGTATACATATATGTTTGTGTATGTCCATAACAATTTGATTAATTACATTTTTAAAATTATTTTGTTTGAATAAATATATATTTGTATGTATATGCATTTATACTAGAAAACAGATTTGTTGACTTTAAAGAGTTGCCTAGAGATGGGATTGAGATTATTTATGCAAGAAGAAAGCAGTACTAATTTATTCATTCCTTTCCAAAGAATGTAAGTTTTTTTTAATACATCTACAATAATATTGATCCATTTGCATTGAAATTCTGAAAATGGTAGTGTCTTTTTAAAGTTTATCTCATTTTTAGAATATTACTTAAATTATGAGAGATAAAATCTTTGTTGAAAAAAATATGCAGTTAAGATTGAACATTGAATACTATCATAAAAAAAAAAAAAATCTATGAAATGATCTTTCCTCTGATTCTGAAGAAGTTGGGTCTATTAGATAAAATATATATTTATTATTCATTTATTTTTAAACAATTACTTTCATTATCTTTTCATAAATTTTTTCTTTGAAATGAAAATTATATGAGGGACTCTTTAAAGTCATTAAACTTGTTTTCTGGTAGATTGCTTAAGCATATATATGTATGCATTTATATAATTAGAAATTGGAAATCAAAGTGAGGTCACCATCGAATAACTTGTGTGTTAATATAATTAATTAATCAAATCATTTTATTTATTTTATTTAGCTTTTGCTTGATATATATATATTTATTTTACATTTGTTTATTATCATCTATTTTGTTATACATATTTTTATTTTATTTTATTTTTGTGTGTATGAATGTGGAGTGTTATTTACATGTTATGTATATATATTTTAAGTTTAAAAAAAGATGGAAAAATTAAGAGAAATTGAAAGAGAGGAAAAAATTTTTTTTAAATATATAAACTTGTTTTTTTTTTTGATCTGTTCTTTGTGAAATATTTAAGTTCTTTTTTTTTTGTTTGTTTGTTTACTTTTTAAAGATGGATAGTGCCATAATTACTAAACTGATGAGCACTGAAAGTGTGCAACAACAAAAAAGTTTTTTTTAATGCAAATACTGATCACATAAAGTTTTCAAAAATTACGCTCTTCCAGTTGTTATTTGAATTTATCAAATATGAATATATAGTATGATTTTTTTTTTTTTAAACTTAAAAATATTTTCCAAAAAAAAAAAAAAGGTTTAATACAAAGGCTTTATTGTATAATTGCAACACAGCTTAAATTGTATTATTTAAACATTATTTCTAGAATATATGTATATATAAATATATATACTTTTTTACCAACCAAATAATCAAATGTGTATATAATTTATGGCGTAATTGAAAAAAAAAAAAAGATAATATGGTCTCCATGTTGACATATTCAAGCTGAAAATAAATAAATGGATTTTTAAAGCTCTGTATTATATATAGACATTATGTTTTTATACATTTTATGGATAAGAAAACAGTTTTTATTTTGTGATTGTAAAATATTAATTTTTTTTTCCTGCTTTTTAAATTGGTCATAGTATTTTATACAATTTTTTTTTTCTTTACTTACAAAAAAGATAAATATTATAGGTGTATATTGGTAGAAGTTAAATATAATCAGGATTCTGAATTAATGTCAAGAAAAGTAGCATTAGCTGCATATAGAATTTGCATTTAAGTAAAAAAAAAAAAATCTAAGGGGAAAATTTATATAAACTATTTTATCCTGAAGGGCTTCTGATTTTTTGACCAAAGTCGCATTGACTGTTATGATTTCCATATTATCTACCTATTTGGTTTTGTTAATAGTTTTGTATCCACTTATTTAACTTTTGTAAAATTATCATATGCTCTTGCTTTTTGTGCAACTATTACAAAAAAATTAGACAAACTAAGTAAATTATTATATCAATAGTTTTGAATATCACAGTTAAAAAAAATGAAGGCCATTATTGGATTTGTGACAAAGCAGGTGGCAGCACTTTCTAAGCAGCTATTGCAGAGTTCTGATTTTTTTTAAAAATTATTTTCAGAAACTTTTTAATATTTGTTTGCTTTGACTATCCATTGTAATAATATGACTCTTATTTGTACATATATACTTTTTTTTTGATGATAAATGAGATAAAATTTTAATTGTCTGTGATTTAGGCCAAAGTTTTGTTGTTGTTGTTTTTTTTTTTTAAAAAAAAAAGAATAAGAGATTTTTTAATATATATTATGAATTATTGTTAAAAAGATTATCAAAGTTTTAGGCTGTTTTATTTATACAAGATAATTAGTCATTTTGTTTGTTTATAGAATGTGTTTTATTTCATCATGAAGTTACTGATGTATCAGTAAAAAGAAACAATAACAAAAAAAGGCGATTGGTTCTTTCTGCAAGCAGATTTGATTGATTAAAAAATGTCTAAAAAATATTACATATAAATTAAAAAAGAAAATATTTTTGATAAAATATTATTATTAGTGGTAAGATTTAATAATATCATAATTTTGTTAATAATATATAAGGATAGTGAAAAAAGAGAAAAATATAAATGTTAATAAACTTGTGAAAAATAAAGGACCAAAATCTCTATATTATGCATAAGTGTCATATTAAAATCTCTTATTCCATTTGTGAATTTTTTAATTTCATTATTATTTAATACTATTTTAAAAAGGTAAATAATTCAAACAATTGATATATTTATTTTATAGTCACCAAATATGGGATCAGAGGATTGGTGAGTTTTGTGTCTTCATATGAAGGATAGTAAATGCAGTTTTTCATCATCTAACCATTATGCAATGTTTGCTCTTCCAATACTAGTCAGACTCTTCTGGAATAAATATTTCTTAGTTGTTGTTGTTTTGTTTTGTTTTTTTTTTAAAAAAAAAAAAAAAAAGTAAAAAAAAATTAGAAAGAATAAAGCAATTTTTAACATATTTTACTTAGGCCATTTATCAAAATATAAAATGAGATATTGCAAGTTTTTCAGAAGTATATATTCTTTTTTATAATACATGTTATTGAAAACAAACAAAAAAAAATTGATTCAAAAATAATATTATGATTTGTTTAAATACAAATTTTTTGTACATGGGTTTATACATTTTTTAATTTTAGCAGATCCATTCTTTGTTTAATGGTTTAACAGTTATTAAAAATTGGGCTGAAATCAAAAACAAATACGAATAAATTTGATTTACCACTTCCCTTCTCGTTTAAAAAAGAAAAACATGACCAATTATATACACAAGCATATTTATTATATAATAAAATTGTTTTACTTGTAAATGCAATTTTTATATTATGAGAAATTATCTTTTATATGAATTTTAAAATTTTTAATCTTTGTTTTATATATTAAATTTCAATCAGTTATCTGAATTATATTTTGTATTTATTTTAATTATTGTTTTTTATTTTATTAAAAGAAATTAAAATGTATTCCTTTATAACTATTATGTATATATACCTGGGTCTTCTTTTATGTGGTAGATAGGTTCCGCAGAAAACACGCATTAAAAAAAATCGCACAAAAATAGACTTAACTTACCTTGAAAAATAGGGAATAAGTTCTGTAATTTTCAGAAATCACATAAAAGCAACAAGGAAAAATTAGTTAAAAATTCGTATAAAAAAAAACAAGGAAATAAAGTATATCTAATAAAAAATTTTAAATATTTGAAAAAAAAATGATACAAGACAAACTTTTTTTATTTTTTTTATTAACTACAGTATTTAATTTGATATTTTTTTATCCATATTTTAATCATTATCACTATTTGACAATATGTGGTTCGTTTGTGAACTGGTAAGAAATCAGATTAGTTGCAAGAGGAAGTACAACTAGCACCACCTTCAGTCTTGTGCTGTGTTAATGGTTTTCTGTCAACAATGCAATCAATGATTAAACTTTGAGATGATGATTTTACTAATTGTTTATAAAGCTTGTGATATCCAGACATAACCATTTAGCTCTCAGCATTTAAGAGGTTCATCGCAGCAAACTCAGATTTCAACATTTGCTGATGTTTTACTTTATCTCACACATCAATATAAAATCTATGATTAAATGATTATTACTTATCAGAAAATAATAAATTTGTCTTTATTTGATAAATATTTTTGTTTACTACTGAAATAAAATTTAAATGTTCACATTTTGTTTCTATATTAAAAAAATTAGATCGCAATCAAAACAAAAAGATTATCATTAGAAGGATTATTTAGTATTATTTTCAGTTTTCAAAATCAACTAAATCTTTTTTATTTCTGATTATTTTTAAAAATCTAAAAGAATATTTATCTCTGTTATATCTAACAAAATATGTTTTAAAAGTTTAAAATTTTTTGAATATTTATTGCAATATTTTTATACTCGTAAGTATAAATCTATTATTATTATTTATTGATAAGTATAAGTAGGTTATTTATGTAAAAGCTATGATTCTAAATAGTTTCAGGCCATATTCACGTTAGCTGCAAATATAACATATTTTTGTAAAAAAAAAAAAGTATTTCAACTCAAAATAAGTTATTAATAATTTAAATTTCTTGATATCTAATAAATATAATGATATATGAACTTCTTTATTGCATAAAAGAAAACCCGCATAAAAAGATATTAAGAATTAAACATGAATCGCATAACTTCAAAATCGCATTTAAAAAATCCATATAAAACTAGACCCAGGTGTATAAGAATCATGGAATATATATTGTGTATATAGATGTGGCATTAGTTTGCATTATTTGTATCTAAATAATTTGAATTAAAGGAAAAAAGCTGGGATGGGAATGATTAAGAATTTTGAAGCTGTTGAAATTCAAATCTTTTTTTAGACAATTCCTTAATGTTATGCCACTGTAACTTGTGTTAATGACTGCAGATTATTTTCACTATAGAAATTAATTATCAACAATTAAAAGCACTGATAGAGGACAATATATAGTAAGGATTTTTTTTGTTTTCATTATTGCAAGAAATAATCTGATATTAGGAATTTTATAGAATTCTAGATCTCAGATTAGCTTTTAACTAAAACCACTAGTCTCATCCACATGGAGTTCTTGCAAATTGACTTCTGTTCCAAACCTTAAGATTTTTTTAAAATTCCAGAAGATATCAATTAGAAAATCAGGATAAAAATAAAAAGTGGTTACTCGATACACACAGTTAGAAACAGCGTTTGTAACCAAAATAAAAACACAAAAGGATAATGGTCTGATTTGCAGCCATTTACTATTAATTGTCCTCATTGGTTACATAGTGATTCTTAAGAAATATTATTAATGTGATACTATTATACACATACACAATCATTAATATATTGTATATGTGGTTTTCCCTCACAAACTTTAAGATTGCCCTTATTCTGCTTTCATAAAAATATTAAGATCTCTGTAGTAAGCCACCATAGATATATTATAACAGCAGAGATATCAAGTTAAATATCTAAATTAAAATTTATCATATGCTAATAAGCATTTATTGGAAGGCATTTGTCTCTAGTGTATATTCTATAATTAACAAAGAAAAGCCATTTTATGTCATATGTCACTTAGTTTTAAATGATTATTATTTTTTTGTTTTGTTTTTAATAAAATCTTATTAATCTGTTTTGTTTGATTATTTTATTCTTTCTAATTTTAATTAAAAGAAAACTGCCTTTTTTTTTAAAAATTAATAGATTGAATGGTTTTTTTAATTAAAAATGCTGCTATCTATTATATATTTAGAATTGATATTAGGCAAACAATATATACTTGGAATAAATTTTAAAAATATATATTTATTTGCTTGATAATATCAAGTACTACATTTTATGCAAATATGTATATTGTTTGTATATTTTTCAGAAAAACTCCCGGTTATTAGTATATTTATATATCATTTTTCCATTCCCAGTCTTCCTTTTTTTTTGATCAATCTAATGTAATTATCTGTTGTTTGTATAACATTTTTTAAAAAAGTTCGATTGGACGCTTAGAAAAGTATTCTAGTCAATATAAAAATGAAATTTTTTTTAAATAAACCTTCATTTTATTTAGCTTAACACAAAAGTTTAATAAAACAAGGTTAATGGTACTTCTAGTCTGATATACAATCAAAGCAATAATGATTTATTTGACTACTAATATAAATCTTATTAGAATTTCATCTGTATATTGTAGAATTGTATTTTTTTATTATAATTCAAATTTCAACATATAAATATATGTATGCACATAAATATTAATCTATTCACAATTGTAAAAATATTTCTGATTAAATTTCAAATCACTGATCCATAATTATGCATTTTTAAACCTTAGCACTGTAATACTGTCAAATATCTGGCTTACTATATAATTTAATCATATTTGTAGACAACTATAAACCAAAGAGAGTCAGGATAATTTATATTAATATATACACACACATACTTTTATTGTAGGGTATTTTAAATGATAACATTATGTTTATAAAAATTTTGTGTTTTAAAAAATCTGATAATGTAAATATATCATTATATTTTGGTGTCAGTAATTATGTGATTGTATATATATGCTCATTCTCATAGAGCATACTCTTATCATATAAAATAGCCAGATGCTATCTTCTATTCATAGTAAGTCATTTCCAAATATTTTTCAAGACATCAATACATGGGAAATCTTATACAGGGTCCAGGTTTCTTCCTGATAAAAGCTGATACATTGTGATAAAGTGTCTTTCAGTTCATAATTTAGCATATCTTAAAATTCAAACAATTATGTTTATATGTATGTGCATATATATATTTATGTAATAATATTCATTTACCCAATGATTTTTCTTCTAGTAAATAGTAAGAACTATCATTCCTTATTTGTTTGTATTTTTATGTATGTATGTTTTAAACAAATGCAAGATGAAAATGTTTGGTGTTTTAAATGTTTTGAAAAAAATAAAAAAGAACTTGCAAAAGCCATATATATATTTGAGACTTTTTGTCTTGTGTTATAAATATATATAATGTAAAGTTTGAAAAGTCAAATTCTTATTTCTTACTGGCCTGGAGCCCTTTATATAAATAAATGTTTTTTTTTTTTTATGTTTTTTTTTTTGTTTTTAAAAATATTAAAAATTGCTAATGTTAAATTTTTGATTTTTTCCTCATTTATTCATCTAATAAATAAAATTATTTTCCTTTTTTAAATATATATTTATTTTTAAGTCTATATATTGTAGCAACTTTGTATGTCTATTTATTGAATTGTATAGTTTATTTTAAATATAAAATGTTAATTTTAAATGTGATTTTTTTTTCTTTTTAATTCTTTATAAAATGGCATTATATTGTAAAATTTTATTTATTTTTATGCTATATTTTCTTTTACATCTATGTATATTGGCAATGAAAAGTCCCACGATACATTGTAATGATCTCGGTGGAAATTGCAGGCAGTAAGATAGAAATAAATGACTGTTTTACTATTGTCTTATCTGTGATATCTTATGACTTCCAAAGTGTTATATGCTGACTCTACAAAACCCACCTGTCCTCCTAACAGGGCTCTGAAAGATTATTGTACATTTGGAGCATAGATTGCTCATTAGAAAATTGTTGTATTGGATGTGCTGCATGATTAAAGTTCAGTGAAAAAGATTATTGTAGTCATGTTATCTTTTCATACATAAATTTATATAAATAAGATCTTTACATTTATTTTCTCTACAATTTTAAATGAGTAGTTAGCATTGATATGCTAATTAAATGGCAATGAAATCAATGTCTGAATCTTTCACAATTGTTTTTGAGTTTTGTTTGATCTATATTTGTTACCAGGAGTGGACTTTAGAGTTAAAGATTTCTGAATAAGTTCCCAGATTTGAAAATAATAATAAAAAAATCTTAACTGAGCCAATTTAATGAAACTATTTGGCTCAGGCTTACTTCAGTGTTTCAACATTACTTAGCCTCTCAAACAACTGACCAAATCTAAGCCAATATAATGCATAGAAAGTTAAAAAAAAAAAAAGGATAGTCATGAGATGCAAGATCTAATGAAATAGAAAAAGACATTTATCATTATCACTTTTACAAAATTTTATTAAATTAAATGATCTCTGAGACTGCATTGATTGACCAAAATAGATTTTCTTAATTATTTGCAATAATTAAATTATTGATTGACTTTTTTTTTTTTCAGTTTTCAAAATTTCTTGCATCTTAATATATATTCATTTTTCTGTCATTTTGACTGGTAAAATATTTTGATTTTATTTTTTTTTTTTTTACCTTTAATGCATATACTATATTTATTTGCAGTTTCATTTATGTTTGCAATTTGCAATGTGTATGAATGTTTGAAGATGTTTATGTGTGATACCTTTAACCTCAAGACCTTTCACTAATCAAAATAAAAGCACGCTAATATATATGAGTACATAATATCCATATAAACCACTACAAATATATGAAATAAATAAATCTTGGCCCAATTTAACTTTTATAAAAAAAAATTAATAATAATAAAAAATTGCAGTAGCATACTTTCAATTACTTTCACATAATATTCTCCAATTATATATTATATTAAAATAAATATGTTGATTCCCATAATAACATTACTTCACACTACTCCATATTCTTTATGAATTTTCATATTAACTTCTCTATTCAACAAATTTCTATTAATAAAAATAGATTTTTTTTCTCCTTTTTTATTGCTTTTCTGTTTGCATAATATTTTTACCATATCCAAATGTACACAAAATGCCTAATACATTTTAGTTCATGGTCATTAAACATAAAAAATGTTTGTGCATTATTTGTTTTATGTGTTTAACTCTCGTAATAATTGATGTTTTTCAAATCTCTTTTTTCAATGAATACTAAAATTCACAATTACATGAAAAATAATATAGGCAAATATTTTTGTAAATTATGTTCCTTTTCTATTTCTAATCTTTAGCACTATCAAAAATCCTATATGTCATATGCAATGCTACAATTATCAGAATAAATATCCTCCAACCCGTTTATCATTACTTTCTGCTGCATGTGTCACAAATCTATTTTTATTATTAACATTACTTAAGGCCTTCTGAAATGTTCTATAAATCTCTAGTTTGCCTAATAGCATATTCTATTGGTACCATTTGTTGTATATAATGTTTAACATTTTCATTTTATTATTTATATTTTTGCAAAATTTCTTATCTCTCGATAAAAAAAACTTCTTATGCCAGTCATTTTATGCATAAAATGAATTTTAAAATTAGGGTGCACACTTATCCATGGTTTATTTACTACACAAATATATTTAGTCACATCTCACAACCTTTAGGCTTATAACCAATATTAGTTATATTTGAGATAATATTTTTAATGATATATTTTCTAACAATTACAATCAACATTCACTCTTTTACATTTCAAATACATAGCTGAAGACATTGGAGGGAAAACATACCAATGGCATAACTTTGAAATATAAAAGTGAATGCTAATTATAATTTTTAGAAAATGTAAATTTTTGGTACAAAAGTAAACAAATGTAAAAAGCTAAAATACGAATATTGATATGCAACCAGATAAAAAATATTGCAGGTAAATTAAATTTAAAGACTAAATAATCTAAAGTTAAATAAATGAAACAACAATTTCTAATCTAATTAAGAAAGATTAGTAGTCATTTGTGTATTTACCAAAAGGCCATTATTATGAATAAGTGTTTTCAAAAAATATATTTGTTTAGACAGTAATAGATTTTGTAGTCTATATATACACATATGTATATGAAATATTTGTTAAATTTTTGTTTTGTTAAACTAAATAACAGAAAACTCTTAATGGCCACATGAATAATTCTTATGATAGTTTTGTGTGTATTTATATGCATATAAAATAATAGAAAATTATATAAAAATAGTATAGAGAACTTGTTCTAATTTAATGTCATATCCATTCAGCATATTCTAACAGATTTTTTTTTTAACTATGCATCAAATGTAATAATGCAATTGTATTATATGTCTGTGATCTCAATTGTGTGTTAAATTTGACAATTATTATTTTGAATCTTTAAAAGTAAGTAATCAAATAGTTTGTTGCTTATGAATTTATATGAAAATTTACGCATAGTTCAAGCACTGGTAGTGACAGACTTGAGCAGCAATCGATGGATCTTCAGCTTTTGAGTCTGCCATATTACCACTATGAATGGATAGTCTTTTTTTTTTCAGACACATTACTAATTTTATGTATAAAAAGTATATGAATTATTCCGATAATGCTCAAATTTTTAATTGCCCTATATCATCATCATTTTCAGTCATTATTAATCCACTACATGATGAAGGTCTCAAAGTTTAATCCAGTTTCTCCAATCCACAACATCTCTTTTTCACATCACAACAAATTTTCTTATTCCATCTATCTCACATGATCCTTTATGTCTTTTACAATTCTTAGGATCCAGTTTAAGATTTCAAGTGTCTATCAGTTGTCATTTTATGCAGCAATATGTCCAATCCAGATCCATTTCAATCTCTTTATTGTTTCAGTGATGGCAATGATGCCTGTTTGCTCTCTTGCCCAAATATTTTCTTTGATCTCTTATTATTTCCATAATGCATATTTTCATACTGCATTGAGTGGTCTAAAGTCTGAATTGCTCTTGTACTGTGTCCAGGCCTCAGATTTATAAATAAGGAATGGTAAAACACATCTGTTATTTCCCTCCCCCCAAATAGATAGCATATTTTCTTTTAGTATTTAAATTATGTGCACTCTATCCAAGTTTAATTCTATAATTAATTTCATCCATTATCTATCCATCTGCATTAATAATCTGATCAAGATATTTGAACATTTAATCTTTAGTATTTATCTTTAATCTACTTTCATCTGATAACACTAGTTACATTTCCTGACACTCTGAAGCAATATTTCAAAAATCAATTGTATTATCTGTAAAATCTAGTTAATGTAAATAATCTTCATGTATTTTTACTTCCTTAACTTTTTTATTGTAATCTACATTACTGATTATAAAACTATTATAAAAAGTTTTGAAGATATAACATTTTCTTGGTGCACACCCTTCTCAAAGTTAATATTAATATAACCATGTATTCTAATAACTGCTGATGAATTTTGATAAATATTCTTCATAATATGACAATATTCTGGATCTTGGTGATACAAAACTTGAATCACTGTAGAAGTGTTGATAGAATCAAAAACCTTATTATAATTTATAAATCCAAAGCATAATGACAATTCATAATCATTGGTCTTTTCTATAACTTTTTTCAATATTTGGATGAGTTCTATTGTGCTAAAACTACTTTTAAATCCAGTTTGCTTTTTGATTGGTTTGGATCCAAAGTTTGCTGTAGATGAGTTGTAATTATTTTGGTAATGATTTGTATAGAAATAATAAGACTGATAGGTCTTTAATTTTTAGGTATTACCTTTTTTAAATATCAATATTATTGCTGTATTCTTCCAATCACACATTTTTGTCATTTAGACATTTCGTATAATTTTGCCAACAATTTTTCTACTTTTTCATTTTTTGAGAATCTAAAAATGAAAGTTTCTTTTTGTTACTTAAAAAATATTGCACCAATCTTGGTGAATCTCGCATGATTTTCTTTCTTTTGTTTTTTGGAGAATTACATCGAATATGGATTTTTGTTTGATGGTACTTGTTTGAAAAATTTGTAATTTATTACTAATGCAACCAAAGCTACAGATATATAGTGATGTGATGTGATGTAGGGTGGCTTCTCCTTAAATGAAGTCAAGAATATCTCAGCAATTATGCCCAGATAAACCTGTTAGCCACTTAATTTTCCATTCCCCATTCTAAGTTTCCCCATATTCTGCTCCATCCCATTTCCACAACATAATCTTTGTCAACCCTATGGCCTGTATATCTAAATTCCCTTTATCTTTTCCCAAACCCAGCATAAAAACCAATAATTCACTTTCTGTATATTCACTTTTTTCATCATTTAAAAGTAATATTTTCTTGCAATTCAAAAATTATATTATGGTATTAAACTTTCAAATTTATATATATGGCTAATAAACATTTATTTGAACAATTATTTAAAATATTGTTGTTGTTAATTTTTAATATTGTTTAAAGTAATTTATAAAGTACTTAAATAAAAGATTGTCAATATATTGTATACACTGCTACTATTTTTAAAAGTAAGTAATTTTAAAAAACTGTTTTAGAGATTGATTGTTAAAGGAATTATGTACAAAAGTGAGTGTCAGCAATAGGTGTTACAGTATAATTAATATATTTCAATAAGGATTAAAGGATTTCCAGTCAACATTCAGGATAAATACTAGAACTCTAAAATAATTCAGAAATATTTAAATTAAGGGCAGCTTTATTGTGCATAATTTAATAGTAATCCTTTAACGTTTATCTTTCCTTTCTTATATATATATAAATTTGAAATGTTTGTTTGTTAGTTAATAATTCAACAAATATTGCATCAATATTGATGAATCTTCAATTACTTTCTTTTTTGGGAGGAAGAATTATATAGCTATGGTATTAATTGGTTTAAAAAAATTAACTTTTTATCAACATGAATGAAGCTGTGGAAATAACTAATCAACAATAATTTCATCATTTTCTGGAGCTTTCCCCTTCTTCATGCATTTAATTGTGCATTTCCCCTCTTTATTTAAAATGTTTTGCAATTCAGAAGTTATAATAATCGTAATAGTTATTTTGTTTTCTTGATCTTTATTGTTATATAATTCATTGCAGAACTCTTTACTTATTTTATGTTATCATCCCTCTTTTTAATAGATCTATTTTCTTATTGCTGAAATATTTTTTCCACCATCAAGATCTTGTTTTGTAATTTAGAAACTTATTCTCTTCTATATCTTTCCTTATCAATTTACATTCATATTTTTTATATCATTGTTAATTCTTTTTCATACTATTTTACAGAACTCCAGATAATTCATTCTTCTTAATGGATCGTTTTTTTAAAAAAAAAAAAAAAAAATATTTTTTTCACACATTCTTTTTACTTGTGAATTGCTGCTTTTTGAACCACGTGTTGTAGTTCATAATAGAGTATCAATTATTTTATTGATCTCAATTAAGTTTGAATTATTTTCAACATTTGTCAATACTTTAAAATGATTAGCAAGTTCTAATTTAAATTCATTGGAGTGTTTTTGAAGATTAAAAATATCATCTGCTATTAGTGAACTTTTCAATAAGTTTCATTTATCTAGTTTTGTCTTAATATATATTTTAAATCTCATTAATTGATGATCACTTTTTGTGTTGAATCTATTAAGAACTTTTAAATATTTAAGTACATATTTTGTGTTAGTCAACATATTCAATTCTACTGTATCTTCATTTGGATGCTTCCATATTCATTGTTATTTAGCATTTTTCTCAAAGAAAGAATTATAGTTTTACCTCAAAATTATACAAGTCTGTGATCTCTCATTTCTGCACCACAAACAAATTTACTCACATCATTTTTAAAGTTCAACCAAAAGCATTTTGTACATCTACATAAAAATCCTCTACTTCATCACAATGAGTCTTTGTTTGGGCTTAAACCTGAATTACCTTCATTTGGTATATTCATTAAGTTGAGTAATAAATATTGCTACTCTGTTTGATATATCATCAATTATAAGGTTTTACATTTTATTTATAAAGAATCCTCTCCACTTGTACTGCCAATATTTATGTCTTCATACATTTTTTAAATCATCTTTTTACATTTTTTTATAACTTCATACAGTTCAATAATATTTCATTTAATATTAGTCAGTTGCATTTTCTGTAATTTTCCTTCACTTGAAAGTGATCTGCTGTTGCAAGTAACTAATTAAATGTCAACATCAAATGACAGCCTGGGCCTACACTTGGAATCTTAGTACACTCCAACTTTGGCCACCAACCACTTCCTTGACTGATGACTTTACATCTTTCTGAGAATCAAGGCCATAATTTAGTTTTGTCTATCATAGTTGAAAATATCTTTTAAAAAATCATGTACACATTCATCTTTTCTCTAAAAAAAACCTCAATTGATATTTCATTTAATAACTATCCAGCAAATGAAAGAAAGACTATGGTGTTTCTTTTTAAACTCAAGTAAAAAGGCCATAAATGCACCAAACTGGTTGATTCATGTTAATATGCAGTTCATCTATATTTGATTATCCTATGACAGTACTAAACAGGTGCAATGACAAGAACATAAGAATGGATATTAGGAACTTGACCTTGGTTTCTTAAGGCCACAAAGAGAAAGAATCTCAGTTATTAGCAAATTCCTTTTCATGGCCTAAATTCAATCTTATAAAATATTACATTTATAGTTTGCTTTATTTTGTTTAAAAATAAAAGTTCAGCAAATATAAAACTAGTAGATATCTGTTTTATTAATTTAGAACAAAGTAATCATAGATACATTCCAAATAATAAACATAACAAACACGTCACATTAAAATAAATAATTTTATAACATTTGTTTGACAATTAGTAGTGTTCAATATTTAAATATTGTAAAGCAATGCATTTTATCAAGTACTGTGATAAATTAATTATTGAAATTAGTGATTTTAAGTTTTACTTCAAAAGTTATATAGTAGTAATAATGATAATAATAATAAAAAAATAGACCATAAAATTTCCAGAAATAAAATTATATAGAGAAAAAGAAATGATTGATCATCAGTCAGAGAATTCATATTTTTGCAATAAAAAAAGATAGTGGAATATGAAAAGAATTTAATGATAATTTATAAAAGCTAAATAATTTTGCTAAATCATTTTTCAGGTAGTTTTTGTAGCATATCAAAATTTATTATACATTCATCATATTTTCTGTAACTTAATTTTATCATTCACTGCAAAATTTGCCCATCAGTAAAATTTAATTAACTATGATATTTGATTATCAGTATAAAGTATGTCATAACTTCTCTAGTTTTTGTTTAAGCAAAGCTCTTCATATCAAATTTATATGCCAACAAGAGTAATCAGCAAATAAGCCAAAACATTCCCAGATCTGTATCTGATATTTTATCATTTTTTAATGGAAAGCATCACTTTTATATAATATTTATGCAACAGCTATCGATTTAATGATTTTAAAACTTCAAATATCCTCAAGTTTGAATTCAAATCAATTTTCTTGTTTAACTATATAAATCTGATATTGAGTCAGAAAACTTATCTTTATGATCTCAGACACATTTGATATTTTGTCTAAAGAATAATATATATAAGAAATATTGCACAACTCATTTACCTTACATTTAATCTGTATTGCATATCATTTTTACAAATATGGGTCTGGATTAAAGAAAATAAAAATATTTGAATAAATGATGCAACTTATGTAATGATATGCAGTTCCTACTATATTATTGGTTTTAAATACATAATAAAATATTTATGCAGAAAATTGGCATGATAACATTATATTGGGAAACGTATGTTCTTTTTCCACTTACAAGACACATGATATGCATTAATTACAACTTATACACTACCCCACATGGTATTATTTCAAACTCAATTTACACATACACAATAAGTGCTATATTATTGATAAAGGGACCAAATTAATTAGTTACATTTCCTGTTCACCTTCATATCCTTATAAGAATCTGCAAAACATCATTTTCAGGGCATTTTTATAAGGTCTGAATAAAATCAGCTTTAAGTCAATTTCTTTAAAAATTATACTCTGCTTCCTGATATATTTCAAATCTAAGCTCAGTACTCTGCTCTAGTTCTCGGGGTAGGTGAGTATAAAGTAAAAACCAAATAATAATTTATATTTGTGTGGAGTGAGGCAGAGAGATAATTAAATAAATTTGGAACAATTTACAATAAATTATGATTCTACATTTACTGTATACAGTATCATTCAATAGAATCTGAAAGATAAAAATAAAAGAATTCAATTTGAATATTTGTAATCTTTAATTACAATAAAATGAAAATCTAAAATAAAGTCTGAAGCAAACCCTCCCTTCAATTTCTCTGCATACCTATATACATGCAAATACAAACAAATTAAATTGGGATATTGAATATTTAATTTAACTATATCCATTAATTAAATACAAAAAGGAATTGTATGTATGTTTCAACAGCAAAAAAAAAAAATCACAAATGTATTTATAAAATAGTTAAGTATTTACATATACAAAATGATGATAATAACAATAATTCAAATAAGAAATGGATCAAACTTTCATATCCCAAAATTTATAATACAATAATTTCAATCTTTTAAAAATTTCTTCAAAAAAATTATATTGACAAGCATATAAATATTGGATGGCCAAGTAGTAAAAATTGGATAAATTAATATGTTTTTTATAAATTAAGAGACAATATAAAAAAGGAATTGTATATAAAATTATGATCCTTGCAATGATTTACTATGGTCAGACAGGGAAACAAGTAAGTGTCATAGATACTACAAAAAATATTAATCTTAAAATTATATTAAAAATCCCAACAGAAAACAAATATATGAAACATTTTATATTGAGCATAACTTAAATAATTGTATGAATATTTATAAAATTTAAATAAATTTAGTTAACAACTAATCAAAAATGAATGGAAAATTATATAAGGTAGTATATATAAACTTGTATAGTGTATGTATTATTGACTTATGTTATATAATCAATTCTTTAAAGTTATATTGAATCTATATGCAAATTTTGTCCCCCTATTTTACTGATATTTTATTATTTTACTTTCATTATAGATCACCTATTTGCAATAATTGGATAATGTTAAAATAGATGCTTAATATTTGAAAAGGGAATAAAATCATGTGCCAAAAATGCTTTTTATATATAATTATTAATATATATATATATAGTATATGAATTTTTTTATTACAAAAAACCTTATTTTCCAGGATTATATTTTTAGCAAATTAATAAGCTTACCACACTGAATTGTTGGTTTTTTTTATTTTATTTATATTATCTATGGAAGTGCTGATGTCCAAAGTTTGTCTTCTATAATAGTATTTTTTGTTCATTCTCATGTTTTTTTCCCCATTGGACAACAAATCAGGGACATTAAATACTTTTATTATGTTTTGAACAGGAGAAAGATTCATTATGGCATAAGCCTTCCAGGTAATATCCAATAAGCTGGTACTTATCAGTTGGCAGCCAGAAACAAGATTTATGTGGTGAGAGCAAGGCTAGAGTACTTTTAAATGCCTACTCCATTTGATTTATTTGGGTAATGTATTAATTAATGTTCCATCAATGCCACTTATTTCAGCAGGCTGATAAAACATTAACAAAATTTTCTTGTTTATTCTCTTAAATTGATTTTTATCTGTAGATTAATATAACCAGCAGAATTTTATGAAGTAAAACTTCACTTTCAGGCAAGAATTTATTGGTTTTGAAGTTCTGTCATTTTTATCTGAAAATATTTCCCCCTTAATCTTAATAATAATAATTAAAACTTTCCCACATTTCCCCCCCTTCACCTCGATATTTAGATATAATCTTTCTGCTCTTCTTTTCCATCTCTCATTATAACATCTCTCCCCCCACACTTTTTTTTAAAAAGCCCTATCCTTAGTTGATAACATAAAAGAAAATGCTGAATGATCCTCATCAGGTCTTTTTTCTTAAATTTTATTAACAGATAAATATTCTAGTTTATGGCCTATTATATAATTTGGCATTACAAAAGGTAACAATATTGTAGGGGAAGGAATATATTGAAGCGATGTACATATGCACTTCACCTATGTACTTCAGATAACGTTATTTAAAAATTCGTTAACAATTTTAAACCAGAAGCTGCTAAACTTTCTTTACTAGGCGTAATGTATATGTAGATATGTGTGCGGATAAAACATTAGACATCATTAGTTCAAACCGATTTCAAATAAATATATAATTTTAACTAAGTTGATAAAATCTTTAGAAATAATTTAATAATTACTAGTTGCAAAATTGTTTAACGATTAGGTGGATGGAAATGACATTTTTTTATACAATTATTTACTTTGTCAATAATCAGATCAGCTAAGAGATTGATTTCGTATGTTGGCTAGCCAAAATATCTTCTTTTTATTGTAATCCCTTTTAAAGTTAGTTCTTGTGAAGTTTATGATTTGTCAGTAACCTTAGATCACAGAGAAGTTTAGAGCTAATTTCTAGTGAATGCTAGGATAGATGAGCCATGATGAAAAACATTTCATAGAAAAGGTGTGAAGTTTATGATTAATCAGTAAGTTTGGATCACAGAGAAGTTTAGAGCTAATTTCTAGTGAATGCTAGAATAGATGAACCATGGTGAAAAACATTTCATAGATAAGGCACCTTAGTGGACTATAAAAATGGGTTTCATGAGATCAAACTAAAATAGAAAAATAATAGGTTGTGTTTATTCATATTACTGAAAGCATATATAATAAAAGCGCACAATCCTCTAACCAAGCCTGTTGGGTGCAAGCTTAGTTCCATCATGAGGTGAAGTTGTCATGGTCTATTGTAATGTATTCATTTGCTCATTGGATCTAGTTACATGCAAACTATGCTGTTTAAAGTGTTGTATAGTATCTGGGAAGAGACCAGCCATAATTCCACAAGGGATAAATGCCACTCAGTAAGGGAAAAATACCTTCAAATTCTGTCTGCAGAATAAATAACTGAGACCACTAAATAAACTAAAACGGGTCCCCAACTCTATGCCCGCGGGCCCTATGGTGCCCGCAGACCATTTCACATGTGCCCGCCGCTATCCGAACACAATAAAAAATTATTTATCTGTTACAAATAAATTTATTTTTTAAAAATTTCTTATAAATTATTGTATTATATTGTAATCAAATGTTAAAATTTTATTTTTGAAATAAATATTTTTTGTACATTATGTGTATTACTAACAATATCCAACTATAAATTTACATTGAAAAAATAAATGGTGCTCACCACCTGGCCAGTATTATAGAATGTGCTCTTAAGTGCAAAAATTGTTGAAGACCGCTGAACTAAAAGAACCAATATCAATGGAAGCATACATCAAAGGATGCCATCTCAATTAGCATGAATAATTTCAGAGAAGCTTCGGTAAATACTAGCAAACTTAGCTATGTTTATATTAACAGTTCTGCATAGAGGCTACCTGAAATTATAACGTGAATCATCAAAGATAAAAGAGGGTAATTTATATGAGCTTTATTTATTTGCTCTTATGATTTTTAATCCCGTTTATATATGTACTTAATTTGTATTGAAAATTTTATATAGAGTATTGTGATTTATTTGGCATAGATATATATGCTTTAGACAACAGAATGGCAATTGATTACTTAATCTTGTTATTTCTGGTTTATTAGATGTGTCAACCATTTAAATGTAATATAAAAGAAAAATATAATAAAACAACAAATCATCACAAACCTTTGCCATCACTAGAGGTTTCTCTTATATTTTATAAATTTTAGTTAGTTATTGTAAAATAGGGATATCCTAATGATCATTTCCATCAGCCTGGAATGTATTGTGTGTTAGGAGAGGAATCAAAAGACTATCAGTTTAACCTTTAGCATAAATAATGATGATATTAATGGCCTTTGGATAGAGTAAATGCTGCATAGACAGATTGAATAAATTAAAACAGCTTGTCTTCATCATTATAAAATACAGTTTTAGTCAAAATTTAGACAGGCATGGGGGAGGGGTATTTGGGTGACAGGACAAGTGTTAAATTTTCTTTTAAGGGCTGTCTTGAACTTATGTGCTATTCAGGTTGTTTTATATATGTGTAGATCAGGGTGATAATGATGTGTTACCAAAATACAAACTCTGAACATTATTTACATAAATATCTCATTCCTATCATATAATGTATGTTATGTAATTTTAATTGTCCAGAAATGAGTGTAAAACAGATGTGTTTTCTGCCTTTTGCACTTATTATTATTATCAGGTAGGCATGTATTTCTATCATTTAGTTTATAAGTTCTCAGTTACTAATGTCAAATAGATGATGATTCCTGCCTGGGGCATCTGGTTAGTATTCTAATATTATTAAAACAGGCATTAAAGATTATCTGACGTACTTGACATTTCTATTATAACTCAAGTATTCACTTGCATCTGGTAATCTAGCTGCTTAGTGTGAAATTCCAAACACTATAGCCTAAAATGATTTACATTAGTCTCTTAATAGTAAATTTTATTCAAATGATTTTTAGCATATTTTTAAGTGTGCAAGTGAGGTTGATAATTCCTGGAACTGGGTTGGGATCGGTTATGCATTAATAATTATTAATATTTACAGCGGGTCTGTATCTATCCAGGCACAATTAAGATACACAAGTCCATATATCATTCATGCATAATGTCGGGTAGTAATTCTATTGAAGCGACGGATATCTATTTCTATTAATTTTGCAACAGGTTCGTTAGGACAATGAAATAAAATCAGTTGAGTTTAAATACTGGGTATAGAACAATTAATTAATATTATCTCGAAAAACCCTGGGTAAAAGAGCAGTACATTGGTATTCCTGAGGCTTTCAGTCAATTATGTTTTTATTTGATTATTACTTAGTGATTATATATATATACACATAAATAAATCTTAATTTCTCATTATTCTAGCATTTGTCTTTTGTTGTAATCAATGGCAATAATTAGAATACGATAAGAATCTCTTGTATCTGCCTACCTGTCTTATTGAGATATAAATAGAAACAGTTTTGATCATGTTTTGTTGAAATCTGGAGCTGCGTGTAGATTATCCTTGGGCTATTTTCATGTGGTGGCTATGTATTTTGACCATTGTAGTTTAATCAACATAAAACTAAAAGATTTTCAGAATTTAATTTGAATAAGTTTAATAAAACAAAATTATTTTCTTTTAAACAAAAATCATATAAAAGATAATAATAAAATTCTTAAGTAATTAGTTTGGGTTTTTTTGCTTTTAATTTATTTTATCTTTAAATGACAAATACAAAACTTAACTTTCAATTTTATAAAAATACCTACTATTAAAAAATTGCATTGGTGGTCGAGGGGTCAGCGCGACTGCCTTGCACTTGCAGGCAGTTGCGGGTTCGCGTCCCGGCTAATGCCATGACACTTAAAAAAAAAAAAGTAGTCCATTTGCATATGCATACCAAATCTATAGACTTAATACTCTATTGTCAGACCTTCCTCGAGCTACTCACCAAGATAAAGCAAAGAGATAAATTGTTAGCTCCTGAATGGTTCTTCAGTGACACCAGGACAAGCGTCTCCTTCCTAAGCACATAAACATTCACCTTGAGAAATTCAAAACACACACATTTACACCATGATGCAGCTACCTAGTGCTTTAATGCCAGATTAAGGTGCCAAGATTACCTGGACTCTTTGACTTACTTAACTCATGTAACATGAATATTTCCAATTAAGTTGTATTTTGAAATTCTAACTTGTGATGACGTTTGATCCTCATTATCCTTGTCACAATATATATATATTGTTTGTCTTAAACAAAACATTATTTGCTTAAAGCTACTTATTTTTAAATTTATAATGCTTTCAATTAAAAACCCAGCAATGCTTGAGACACAATTACAATCGAATCCTAGCGTGTACATTGAAACTATTAAACTAAAAAATACTTTCTGTAAAACAAAATCAATTGAATCTGGACAAATTTGCATTTATTAATAAATGGATTTTCATTGATCACATTTTTCCAATTCCTACAACACTGCCAGTTTCAACTTCAGGCCAATCCATAAATTTTCTCTTTGAATTTCCCATTAATATCCTACAAAAACTTACTTTACATTAGGCGTAGTTATATGATATTACCATTCAGTATTCAATGCTACTCAAGCTTTCAATTGATTGCTATAGCAAAAATTACTGCTCCTTATTCATGTTGCATGTGAGTTGAGAACCATGTGATAATGTTTGCCACTATAACAAACTTAATATGCAAATAAAGATGAAATTACAAAAAAAATCAAGTCAGATCTTGTCACATGACTTAATTTAATAAGCTTGTGTTACAAATGTTGTATACAGAGCTCGACCTCTATACATAACACATAGTGTGAATGTGAATCTATGTTAAAAACTCATAAATTTTGACAAATGCTTGTTATTTCGTCATTCTTAATGATTATTAAAAAAGTTTTTGAAACTATTAATGGCTCTTTTAATTTTACTTTATGTACACAAACAGTCTCTCTATATTTTTATAACTTAGAAAACAACAAATCAATTTTATTTTTCCTCTCCCACATACACATACATCACAAACTCTTGTGAAAAGGTTTAGATTACTAAACTTTTGCTTTAACAGTAAAGATTGTCTTGGATCAAAACATTCATATGTGCATGATACTTATTTCTTTAAAAAAAATATTAATTGAAAATAAACTCAATTTTTTGTGAGTGTTGATATTTGAAATCAATAAAATTTAATAATAATTGGTCTTAGTAATTCACATAGTAGTTTTCAAAAAGTCTATGTCACATATATAGCACAATGTCAGCGATTATGGACAAATATTGTAAAAATTACGATTTTCAATTTAGACTAAACTTTGTATAAAATAAATCTGAAAAAACTTTTTTTCAATAAATTGTATTGTACTGTTTTTTTAATAATTACAAAATGTTGCATATTTAAATGTTAGTATACTGTCTATACTGCACTTAATGTAATTAGAAGTGATCTGAACTCAGATTTTCAAGCTCCTACTTCTATCCATTTCACCTTATACAACTGATACACATGACCACAAACATATGAAAAAGATACTGAGCCAATATGTTTGAAAATTTACATTGTTATGAAATAAGTCAATTATATAGTGCGATGTCTTTTACAAACTGTAATATTTTAAACAGCATTAAACTATTGCACATGCGCTTTTGATTTTAACTATAAAATGAATGAATACAAACACTTCAAACACATGGTAAAGTCTTTGGAAATCTGTCTTTTCCAAAGACTTTATCATGTGTTTGAAGTGTTTGTATTCATTCATTTTATAGTTAAAATCCAAAGCGCATGTGCAACAGTTTAATATTGTTATGAAATGTAAATATCTAATTATATTAGCACTTTTTAAAATAATCTATATTTATAAACAAAAGTATGTCTGTTAAAGCATAACTCAGCAAGTAATAGTTTTGTTATGATGGGGATTTTCCTCCCACATATAATTCTTAGAGAAGGTTGCGGGCTATTTGAATTTTGATTTTACCAATAGGAGCTCCCCTAGAAGGAAAATACTGCCATGCAATCATTGCAATCAAATAACTTTATGTAACTAAATATGTAAAGAATTTATCTTTCATTTATTATTGTAGTACTTTATATATCACAATCCTAAATCCTAGGTTGCTTATTTATTCATATAATAAACTACTTTTATATACAAACTAACATTTCTCTTTCAAGATAGATTAGTCATGCAAAAGCTGCTTCATTGAGTAGTTTCTCATAATTAAGTTATATAAATCATTTTTAATTATTGCCATATTTTAATTTACCTGTTTTATACGATTAAATTATTATTTATTTGAACATGAAAAGTACATTATTGTATGGAATATCCATTTCCATTTTGAATATCTTAGATAGTAATATACCTTGACAGTTATTATTTACTGAAAATAAAATTTCAGTTTTCACATATTTTCTGCACATTAGTCGAGACCACTCCACTGCAACCATAAAGGTGAATATTCCTTATCTTTGACATATTTTATTCTTCCTTTATTATTCTTTTCAAGTTTGATATACAGTATATTGCATAATAAAATGTTTTGTCAGCTTAATACTTAAAGTTTTACAAATTTTGGTGTATATACTAAAAATTGATATCGACTTACCATGATTATGTTCCTATAAGAGAAAAAGTTGTTAAAAAAAATATTACCTAGAATGTATTTAATAGTGATGAAAGTCAAATATTTCTTTCTTTAAAAATAAAAAGATGGTATAATTAGTTTTTTTCTTATTCTTATTGTTTCAGTGAATGAATTAGTAAACACATTCGGTAAAATACATGTAAATGTATCCCTGCAATTTACTATTACTAATTATATTATTACTTTAAAACTCTGTTTATATTACAATCTTAATTTATATTTGCATACTATACATATAAAAACCATCTGAGTTATATATATATATGTGTGTGTTGAACAAATAAGCTATTATACACTACATTGTTTGCACTCAAAGGGAGCTTGGAACAAAATATAATACAGTTCTCAAATCTGCTGTACCAATTTTTTGTTTAGATTTTCTGAATAGAATTATTTGGATTCATTCTCGCTTGCTTAGATTTGAAATAATCTGCAAATTATAAAGCTATATTTTAACCCCATCATTCTGGATTTATGATGGAAATTACACATTAAAAACCTATTAAATACTACAAATTAAGATTTATCTATCATTGATAAGACAGTTAAAAAATAATGGCAGTTATCCCTGCCTTTTTTGAGGCAGTGATAAAGTTGAAGACTCTGGAATTCAAAATTTATGAATCATGATTCAACTTTTATCACTTTTGATGCTCTAATTTTATTTGAACTCCTGAGCCATTCCATTATTTCTGTTTATTAATATAAATTAATTATTTTATACAATTGAATTTATTTACAATTCTTAATTTGGTTAGTTGGGTTTGAACACTTTAGAACATTCCTCCTAATGATTTGAATTTCACTTTTTTATATGGTATCACTAGTTAGCAAGATGAAATCTTAAGATCTTAGTAGTGCATTCAATGCAATCTTTAGCATAGGTGGATTTCTGCGAGTTTAAGAATAATATTTTTTTTTTTTTGCAATTATAGATCCATAGTTGTCAGACTCTTCACCACGAAATCAGTTTTTACTTAGCCACATGTTGTTACTTATATATTTATCAGAATATTTACATATAGTCTTCAAATTTACTGGGTAGCTAGTTCTTCTCTTGAAAATCTCAGGTTAAAATTGATATGATTCTTCATTTAGGGATTTCAAGATATTTTTGAAATGGCGAACAGATTTAAAATTTGTCTTTGGATTTTCTAATTTGAAATTCTCAACTAATCGAATTGAGTTACCTTTATTTTTACTTTGGTTTTGTTCATTTTTTAAAGTTTCCTTTTTGAAAAAATTCCTTTTTAAAGAAAAACTTCATTCAAAAAATATTTGTTTCTGATTAATCAAAACGAGGTTGTTCTTTTTTTTTTAATTTAATACTTTTAAATCACGAGTTTAAGATCATATATTGAGTTAATTACTTACATAATATTTTATGATTCATATATGTAAATAAGCATTTATTTTTATATGATGCTATGAATACAATTGTATACATTCAAAGATCAGCCTTTCAAGCTAATTGTGCATGCGTCTTCTGCGAGTGTTAAATAATAAATGAATACTTCACTCCACAATACAAGATATAGTATTTATGCAGGAATAAAAGGAATCCTCTTACTCCTACAACTCAAATTCTTTTATATGAGCAAATCTGAAGTACTGTTTAGTAAAGCGTGAGAGTAGAATTATCACTAAATTACTATCTATGATATAATGAATGACGTCGGTGAAATTGTCTAGAATTTACTAGATGTCACTCTAAGTGAAACTTAATTATAAGTAAATAAGCATTTATTTTTATATGTCCTGCATAAATACTATATCTTGTATTGTGGAGTGAAGTATTCATTTATTATTTAACACTCGCAGAAGACGCATGCACAATTAGCTTGAAAGGCTGATCTTTGAATGTATACAATTGTATGCATAGCGTCATATAAAAATAAATGCTTATTTACTTATAATTAAGTTTCACTTAGAGTGACGTCTAGTAAATTCTAGACAATTTCACTGATGTCATTCATTACAACATCGTAGATAGTAATTTAAAGTGAGAATTCTACTCGCGCTTTACTAAACAGTATTTCAGATTTGCTCATATAAAAGAATTTGAGTTGTAGGAGTAAGAGGATTCCTTTTATTCCTGCATAAATACTATGTCTTGTATTGTGGAGTGAAGTATTCATTTATTATTTAACACTTGCAGAAGATGCATGCACAATTAGCTTGAAAGGCTGATCTTTGAATGGATTCATATATGTGTATAAGGGTTTAATGATAAAGGTTTTTAATTATTATTTCTTTCTTTTAAACTTTTATAGTTTTGTTCAAAGTATTCATAATGTGTGTATTATTGAATCATTCATACCTTCCTTATTTTATTAAGGTTAGTTTCATCACTAATAGATAATTGGGGTATGTTTTCGAATTCTCTATACATCTTGAATTGATTACTTGATTTATTTCATTTGACATCGATTCTATTAATGTTTTCTAATATTTAAATTTATTTTTTCTTTGATTGTTTTATATGTATTTAGTGACGATTTGGAATTTTGGGAATTCTGAATTTGACTTTCTTTAATCTTTTCCAATTTGTTAGAATATTCAAGTTCTAAATTTTTGATTCTTTGGTTAGCAGAAAGGTTAGTTTTCCCCGCTGATGCTATGACACATGAGAAAAGTTAATAGTTTCAACTTCATTTTGTAGAGTATCATTGCTCTCAATTAATTTTTCAGTGCTGTTTTTGTTTTACCTATTTGTGTTTCGATTAAACCTTGTTTTATTTCAATACATTTAGAATCATTTTTTACTGCATTGATTTTCTTTGCCTGACTTTCCAGTTTATTTTCTAAGTCTTTCTTAGATTGATTCATCATTAATTTTTTTTTTCTAGTTAATTATCTGTCTCTATTTGATATTTTCTTCAATCTTGTTCCATTTCTAATTTGAACTTATCATGACTTTGTTTCATTTCTAAGAACTTACTATCTAATTTCCTTTCAATTTTTTTTTCAGTTCGTTAAACCTTTGTTCACATTTATGGTATTTTTTTCTCATTGTCTTTTTTTATTTCTACCAATTTAATATTGATATCTGGCTGCAAATGGTTTATGACAGTATTTTGTTTTGCTATATCAGTTTTTAATTTAGATAACTGATTTCAATTTCGTTTTGAGTTCAATAAATATAGTAATTTGTTTTTCCATTTTTGCAGATAATTCAGTATTTTGTTTTTCCACTTTTGATAGTTCAATGGTTATATTTATTGACATTTGTTGAATCATTACCCTCAAATGATTAAACAAGACATTATTCGTACTTTTTTTTTCTTCTTTTTGTGTTCGCGGGATCAGTGATATTTTGGAGGATTGAATATTTTCTAGTATAGTCCCTCCAGATGTCCAAATATTTTACCTTCCTAGATCTTCTAGAAGAGAAGACCTCACTTTCCTGAACTTCATGTTGTATTTCTATTTCATTTCTTATTTTACTAATATCTTCTGACTCCATAATTTTTATTTACTTAATATTTAAGTCTGTATTATTCTCTGTTTTTCCCCACCTATTTCACAAAATTTTTATTCTAAATATTAGCCTTTATGAATATTGAAGTATGTTAAGAGACATTGTGGAGAGATTTTCTGTCACTATATTTTATTTTATATGCCAAAAAAAAAAAATATTTTTTTTTAAAGTATGTTATTTTGTTTAACTTTTTTACTTGTTAGTAATCTTTGCTTATTTAATATTATAACGGTCATATTTGCACATTCACGCAAAAAAATCAAGAGTTTTGGCAAATTATTCCAAAACTGATCTAGATGAGGGGGTTGAGACCTCAAGTCAGATTGCACCTCAGTTCCTTCACCAATACTCCATGATTTTCTACCTTATGGATGACAGATATGAGGCTACATTCGGACTCTTTTAGTTCATGTGCCGGCAGTAGGAAAGGGTGAAACATGAGACTCAAAGAATAGATCTAATTTAATACTAATTTAACATGAGACTCTGAGAATAATGCTAATTTAATACTAATTTAACTAAACACACACATACGTAGCTTGCTAGATAATGCAAATAGTACTAACACTATGTTAAAAAAGATTTGGATAAAGTGTAGGATGAGTTGCAAATAACACATTAAACACTTTCTAAGTTTAAAGATATTTAATTATTAAAATATAAGTAATACTACAAATGGAAGTGCATTGGGCATTTATACATGCATTGGTTACATAATGAGCAGATTTAGATACATGTTCTCATCTTTTGAATGCACTTTAGTTTATTTAATTTTAAGTTTATTACAAATTAATATCTGCAGTTATACTCATGAGTGAATTATGCTATGTCATTCCTGTGAGGTTTGCTAAGAGTTAAATCTTACAAGGATGATAGTATTAAATATAACTGATTCATTAAAATTGCATACTGATCAATAAATGTGCTGCCTATGCAAATCTGTCTTATACAAACTAGATCTGATGTTCAGATCAATGCTGAACTAAATAATGGAGTGAGGAGAATGAACTGATGTTTATAGCATGGCGTCTATAACCATAGCACTAAAACTAAAAGAATGGTAGTGCCAATGTATAGTATAGACTGCAGTACCAAGTACTCAATGTCTTAAAATTGAATCACTTGCTACATTAATAAAGAACTTTAAGTTCAAGGACATGGATTGGCAACTCGGGGATTCTGGCCTTAAACACAGTAACTGGCATGGTGCTCTAAACCTGAAAGAAAGAAATGGGAACAGCCTCCTCTGCTAGCTTATCAAAGTATAGCCAGATATTATACACTATAAGTGCTTTATAAGGATACACTGTAATGCTAATTAGTAATACTAATATGTATTTTTAATAACTAAATAAATGCACATTAATTATATATAGTTTCTGTACTAATATGTATTTTTAATAACTAAATTAATGCACATTAATTATATATATATAGTTTCTGTCAGCGAAACTACCTTATCCCACATCATAAATTAGCATACTTAAACATGTTAAAAGAGTTAATTAAAGTGATCTAGTTTATAAAGTTAAATCTATATAGTTTATGATGATAAACTAAGGAGGAGTAAAGCATATTTGGGACTTAACCAAATTAATTATAATATGCTTTCAACTATTATTCTTGCCATTACTTAACTAAAGAGAATTATTTAACATACACATCTGTATTCTGATAGGCATCATAATGGCGATTTAGGTGTGCTAAAGAAGCAGCATAAATCTGCTACGGGAAAGCTTTTAATTGTCTCTCTTTATTATTATTAATCTTCACTTTGTAACATGGCACACCATAAAATCAATGCAATAAAGAAATTATAAAATAAAATAGGCATGACCACAGATTAGAATAGTATACATATAATGACTGCTTACAGTTATTATGTTTAGAGAAGATTATTCATTTAAAAGAGAAGTCTTTT
Source organism: Epiperipatus broadwayi (assembly GCA_028023455.1). Classification (NCBI taxonomy): domain Eukaryota; kingdom Metazoa; phylum Onychophora; class Udeonychophora; order Euonychophora; family Peripatidae; genus Epiperipatus; species Epiperipatus broadwayi. The sequence goes on along the minus strand of JAQFVV010006285.1, from coordinate 941,048 downwards.
ACAATTATTAAGTTTACTTTAGATTTACATAGTTTATTTTACAAAGTTTATTTATTAAGGAGTTATTTAGGTTAGGTTTATGAACTTTCAACATTATATAGCTAGCTTTAGGATTATTAGAACAGTTTATTTAAGATTTATTTTGTAGAGCTCTGCAGGAAGATATGTTTTTCAATCGGGCTGAGATGTCTTCATGGTGTTTGGCTTCTCTGCTGGCTGATCTCTGATGTCTTCATTGCAGGTTGTTGGTCTTGAACTTCTATCCTGGACTGATCTATCAAAGGGAAGATGATAAATAGCTTGCCTTTTAGCCAATGGTTTTCATTCTGAAATCATGCAAAGCCTTTGGCAACCATACATTACAAAATTTATGAGAGTAAACCTTGATGTTTGAATTTTGGTTTTTTTTATATCAACGCTCTTATTTCCCCCTGCGAAACCATAAAGTTGTTTACAGTTTATAAGTTTTAAGATTTTAGTTTTAACATCACTTTATTACGTTTAAGGAAGACAAAAGTAAAATTCAAGTTATTCATGAAATAGTGTAGCTTGATTGCATTTCTTTTATCTTAAAATCTATTTTAAAAATTTATCTTAAAACTCTGTTCTTGGTTCTCACACAAATTAAATCAGGGGTGTGTGACGTAAGACAATTTCCAAGAATCAGACAATCTTTTAAAAAGAGATTCTAAGCTCTGTAAACATTCGTTTATATGTTATTTTGTCACCTCTGGAATTGAAAAATTATATGTGAATAAAAGTAAATTTGTACTTAAAGATAAAATAACTTGAAGATAAAATAATTTAAATGTGTCACAATGCTTATAAAATCTATTACATTGCAACTTCATTTGCATATATATGTAGGTACGCTTATACACATACAGCAATGTTTACACAACATATTTTTAATTTAAATTTTATAACTGTATACGCATTATAACTACCCACACATCGACTTTAATATCTATGTACGCAACTATATAAATATGCACACATACTTAAATATACCTTATACATTAAATTATGATGATGTACATGAACATGGATGGGTTTGAACTGGAGAAAGATAGGTGAAACAGGATGCTGGACAAATAATACCGTTTCATATCAACAAAGTCAAGGAAAACAAAAAAAAAAAAACAACAAAAAAAGACTTATAATTTTGGTTATGCAATCATGAATCAAAATTTAAAGAAGTTTAATTGTACGTTTTAATTAATTTTTATTAACCTTGCCTCATGAAATTTTCTGCACTTTCACCATTACATCACTAATTTGGTGTACCAATACATAAAATAAAATCCTAATATTCTCAATTAATAATGACATACTACAAGATTAAATGATGATAAACTAAATTACACATAGATTTCTGTATTCAGAGTGAATAGTTGTTATACAAAATGAATATATATATAAAAATACAAATATATTTACATGTTGGGAAAAGGAACAAATCCCTAGATAAAACTATCTGATTCAAGTAGGATCTGGGAGTTTATTCTTAAACACTTTTAATTTATGGAACTTGTCATGCCCCATAAGGCTTTATACCTTTCAGACTCCTGTTCAATCCAGTATGGCTCTTTCCAGAATGGGAAATACTTAAGATGTCCCTGAGTGAGTTCTTTTCATGGCCCCTGAGTTCGAACTCCTGTCTGGTCACCTATTCTAATGAGGTACATGGCATTTCATCTTTCCTTTTCACATGTCCTTTTTCCTTTGGTGCTGGCACTATCTTTATTATGCTTCTGCTCCAGGATCAGTTTCTCCCAACAAGCTCTGATCCTAACATAGTCTCAATATCTACTTTCCTGATTACCAATTTGAAAACCTGTGTTTTCCAGTGATACTCTATCTTACCCTTTGACCTAAGCCTCTTTCATTTACTTTTATTTCCTAGCTCTCCTTCAACTATTTTGTTTCTATTCCGGCCTGTCTTCTTTCCTCACCCTTAAATCTACCTCCTTCCGATGGTCTCTCTCTATATTCTCCCTTCTGCATATACTCCAGTCTTTGCTTTCCATCTACATTGACCCTTGATTTCCTGGCTGGCCCTAACTCATCGTGTCTGGCACTATCCTCCAATTTTATGGAATGGGTTTCTTTTATTTTCAAGCTCCTTTTTCTTTCTATGTTCATATAGATTCCCTCTGTGTCTTCCTGTGCAAGTTCTAACTCACCATGACCGGAGTTATCTGTTTCCCACCAGAATTTCTACTATGTCTCTTGTCATCTCTCCTTATGCAAATTTCCTCCCCATTTTCAGTCTCCCTATCTATTCTTAAATTAGTTTCTAAACTTGCTCTTCATCCATTTTTACCTTGATCATTTCTTGCCCAGACTGGCCTTTCCTTGTCTCCACTTACTCCAGTCAATCTGATTCACATAGGGACTCTCCTACTTGGTCTCTCCTACTTTTGAACTATTTTATTTCCCTTGGCTCTTCATCTCTATGCTATTCTGTTCAACCCTTTGGTCACTTTGGTGATTTCAGGATCCTTGTTCACACTTCTTCCCCATTTCTACATTATCTCATTTATTCTGGCCATCTTGGGCTTTGGGCTCTGAAACCTTGTGCCTGTCTCTAAATTTTTCCCAACATCCTGCTCAGTCTATCAAGTCAGTATGAGATCCACTTTTCTTTTTGACCTCTGTTTCTTTTTCCATCCCTCTACTAGCTCTGCTAGTGTCTTGAGGTCCTCTCGCAAACTCTAGATATCACTTGTCTCAGCTTTTTCTTCAGCAGATACTTTGTTCCCTTGATTGATGCCTTCTTTAATCTCATCTAACTGTTCTTGTGTCATCTTGTGTGACTTCTGTAAGCTTTTGATCATGTCCCCTTGTTCTTTCTGACACCTAAACCCTTCTTCCAAACCATTGTGAACCTGAGATATGGCTCATTGAAAGGACACTTCTTGCTTGGTTAGCTTATCTTGGATCAATACCAATTCTTCTTTTAGCATATGTATAGCCTTGGTGGTCTCCCTTTTATGATCCTCTGAGAGTTCTGTGAACTTTACACATGCTTCTTCATAACCATTCCAGCAGGCAATGCTCAACTCTTCCATTTTACTTCCTAAGGCTAAGAATTTATCCCATTTCCATGTCTTTTCTCCTTTTTTTTAATTTCTTCTCTTTCACTTCTTTCTCTTCCCTTTTTCAGACCCTAATCTGTTCTTCCAACTTTTCTTTTACTTTTGATTTCCACCCATTAACTCCTGGAGCATGACCAACAATATATGAATGTCTGTATTCATTTCCTTTCTTGGCTCTTGTTCCTGCACCATCCTAGGGGATTCCTGAAAATATACTGGATTCTCCATGGGCTCATTCTCAGAATATCAGCTCATGCTTAACTTCCTCTGCTTCACCTTCCATACTGCTACTACTATTGCCCACTATCTCTCTCTCCCTGACCTTAGCATCTTTTCTTTACCCTTGGCCTCTTTCTCCCACTTTCCCTTCTTAATCTCGCTTACTGTTCCCACTATTTCCTCTTTTGTTCTACTACCCATTTGGTAACATTTCTCTATGTTTAACTCAATCTTTATCAAATTAATTAGTCGATGCTTTCTTATAATGGTCAATTTGCCATCTTCCAAACAAGAAAATCTGTCCCTAAAGTTAGTGTCATGCCATTGTAGTCTATCTTTTTATCTAACCTTAGCCCTTAGTGCCTACATACTCATGCCACTAATTAACATATAATTTATTTAAATAATTACTAAAAAAAATAAAAATTTCTTACCAAACATCTCAGTCTGTTGCAGAGTTCTTAGATAATTTTATTATTAATTCATGATTGCTATTCATGACTTTTTGAAATTTGGACTTCAAGTACATCTATATATAATCTTGCCTCATTTAGTGTGTTTGCAATACATTCCAGTTTTCAATCCCAAAAAAAAAATTTTAATGGTGAATCCTATAATTTCTTCCTCTTATAGAAAATTTATATGAGGATGTTTCTAATTCTGTTTGAGTCATCCTCGGGTGCCAGTAATCAATAGGTGAGATGTACACATATAATTAATAATAATAATTGACCTCACACTTTATAATATATATTATATATAAAATTGTTATAAGCCATAGTGTGTTAGTTTAAAATTTAAATTGACAAACAATTCATGTCTCATATAGAAGTTACTAATTCTGTTTGAGTCATCCTCGGGTGCCAATAATCAATAGGTGAGATATACATATATAATTAATAATAATTGACCTCACACTTTATAATATGCATTATATATAAAATTGTTATAAGCCATAGTGTGTTAGTTTAAAATTTAAATTGACAAACAATTTATGTCTCATATAGAATTTTTTTTACCTATATACCATGACCTTTTCAGGGTGTGGAGAATAGTCATAACCTGCTCGGAGTGCCACACCCAGAAAATTTTTTTTTTACATATATTTATATAGAATTTATATTTATATAGAATTATTGCTCCACCACATATTGTCAGTTTAAGGCCATGGATAGTAATTGGTGACCTCATGCTTGGGTATCCATACCTGGGGAAAAAAATAACCTATGTAATGGTCATATTTGCACATTTACACAACAAAATCAAGAGTTTGAAAATTATTCCAAAGCTGATCTAGATGAGGGATTGAGACCTCGAATCAGATTGCACCTCAGTTCCTTCACCAATGCTCCATGACTTACTACCTTATGGATGACTGATATGAGGCTACACTCAGACTCTTAGTTCATGAGCCAGAAATAGCAAAGAATCGAATATGAGATTCACGGAATAATGCTAATTTAATACTAATTTAACTAAACACACACATATATGATTAGCTAGATATTGTAAATAGTAATAACTAATGCTACTTTAAAATAGATTTGGATAAAGTGTAGGATGAGTTGCAAATAACACATTAAACACTTCCTAAGTTTAAAGATATTTAATTATTAAATATAAGTAAATACTACAAATGGAAGTGCATTGGGCATTTACATGTGCAGGTGTTACATAATGAGTGGATTTAGATACAAGTTCTTATCTTTTGAATGGACTTTAGTTTATTTAAGTTTAAGTTTATTACAAATTAATATTATCTACAGTTATACTCATGCCTGAATTATGCTATGCCATTCTTATGAGGTTTGCTAAGAGTTAAATCTTACAAGGATGATAATATTAAATATAACATTCATTAAAATTACATACTGAGCAATAAATGTACTCCCTATGCATATCATCTTATATAAACTAGATCTGATGTTCACTGAACTAATAATAGAGCAGGGAGAATGAACTGGTGTTTGTAGCTTGGCATCTGTAACCATAGCACTAAAACTAAATTAAAGAATGGTGGTGCTAATGTATCATTACAGGCTTCAGTACTTGGTGCCCTAAAACTGATTGGCTTGCTGCATTAATAAAGAACATTAAGTTTGGGAACTTGGATCGGCGACTCAGGGTTCTGGTCTTAAACACAGTAACTGGCCTGGTGCTCTAAATCTGAAAGAAAGGAATGGGAACAGCCATCACTGATAGCCCATCAAGGTATAGCAAAACATTATACACTATAAGTGCTTTATAAAGATACACTGCAATGCTTATTATTAATACTAATATGTATTTTTCATAACTAAATAAATGCACATTAATTATATATAGTTTTTGTCAGCGAAACTGCCTAATCCCAGTTTTGTAAATTAGCATGCTTAAACATGCTAAAAGAGTTAATTAAAGTGATCTAGTTTATATAGTTAAATCTATATAGTTTATGATGTAAATAAATCAAATTTTAAGTTCTGGCTTGTGTTTTAGAATTGAGAGTCCCACATGATTGAATTATTCCATCTGATTGGCTTTCATGTAAGCATGTTTAAAGCGTATCTGTTTGAAAGTGTTTAGCTTTCACGTTATTATAGTTTATGATGATAAACTAAGGAGGAGTAAAGCATATTTGGGACTTAACCAAATTAATTATAATATGCTTTCAACTATCACTCTTGCCATTACTTAACTAAAGATAATTATCTAACATGCAAACCTGTGTTATCATAACATAGATTTAGGTGTGCTAAAGAAGCAGCATAAATCTACTATGGGAGAGCTTCTAATTGTTTCTCTTAATTATTATTATTAATGATCTCTGCTTTGAAACATGGCATATCATAAAATCAATACAATAAAGAAATTATAAAATAAGATAGCCATGACCACAAATTAGAATTATATAGATATAACAATAATATAATCACTGCTTACAGTTATTATGTTTAGAGAAAATTATTCATTTAAAGGGCAAGACTAGTAATTATTAAGGGTTCTAGTAAACTATTAACTGTGCAGCCTTTGGTGGCGCTGTTTCTAGTTAAAAACAGAGCGTTATAACATTACCGGGCCGCTAGATTTTTTTTATCTAATAGATCGTATTTTAACATACGGCTGTAATATTTTTTTTTTAATATTTAATATATTGTTGTTGTTTGTTTTGGACATAATTATTTTTTTTTGTTTTCATTTGATAAATTTAAAACTATAAAGGAGACTTTGACCTTTTTTTTGGATCTCAAAAGTACATAATTTTTGACATACGCCTTTATTTGGGGGGGGGGGGATTTCCATTCTAAATCTACTGTTTCTTTTTTACATACGTCTTTTATTTTTTGGTTTTGGATTCGATACATTTCAAAGTAATAAGGGACAGTTTTAACTTTTTCAATAAAACGTCCGGTATTTTTATTCTTTTTTAACAACAAAAATTAAACTCGGGTTCATTTTTAAAATCTACTTAACGTGCTGTTTATTGATTTAAAACAACAACAACAAAAAACCTCTTTTTGCTTCTAAACGGAACGAATAGGTATGTCAAAAGAAGAAGTATTTTTTTTTTTTAAAAAAAAATCAATCAATCAAGAGATGTCCAACAAACTACGCTGCCCCTTTTTAACACTGTCATTCTGGGTGTTAATTACATGATTTACAGATAAAAATAATCGCAAACAATACACAAATTCTTTCCAGAAAATAAATTTATTAACCACATATGACTGAACTAAATCAACTGTAACGAATGGCAGGATGTTTTGGGCTTGAAAAAATGCAACTGCCTCACTTTCTCTGTTTGGGACGTCCCACAAATATAATAACGTGGTAGACATTTTGTTCTTCTTTTTCAACTCTCGTCCGAGTCACGACAGAAACGGTATTTTTCCGCAAACAACTCCAATCGTCTGCCAGAGAGCTTGAGAAATTTTACTTTGTCTTTTTTGACCCCCAAAAAAGCCAAAATTAGCCAAAAAAAATTTTTTTGACAAATATCAATAATACGCTGAAAATTACTAGTACGCAAAAATCTTTCAGTTGGGAAATACAGAAAATCATAAACATCAACAAATAAACACTTGAAAAAGAAGACAATGCTCACACTCTCATCTTAAATTCTAGCGATGATACAAATTCTGTCAATATGCATAGGAATTCAACCCGCAATGAAATCAATGGCAAACTATACGATCATAGTATTGTTAGTAGACGTAGTGTTATTGATACGCGGAAGTAATTGGCCACGTATTATAACCACTACATATGATCTACTCATATATTAATGATCACTCATTTATTAGCCATAGGTTCGGCCACGAAAGCGGTATAATTCTGTGTTTTTACACAGAAACAGCGCCAACACAGGCTGCACAGTGAATAGTTTACTAGTACCTTATTAAGTTTACTTTAGATTTACATAAGAGTTTATTTTACAAAATTTATTTATTAAGAAGTTATTTAGGTTTATGAACGTTCAACATTATATAGCTAGCTTTAGGATTATTAGAACAGTTTAATTAAGATTTATTTTATAGAGCTCTGTAGGAAGATTTATTTACCAATAATCTTCAGGCTGAGGCATCTTTATGGCATTTAGCACTGGCTTCCCTGTTGGGCTGGCTGATGTGTGATGTCTTCATGGCAGGCTGTTCATCTTGAACTTTTCATCCATCCTGAACTGATCTTCTGAAAGGAAGACAGCAAAAGGCTTGCCTTTTAGCCAACGATTCTCATTCTGAAATTGTGCAGAACCTTCAGCAGCCATACTTTACAAAATTTATGAGAGTGAACCTTGATACTTGGAATTTGGGGTTTTTTTATATCGATGCTCTTACTCCCCCCTGCAAAACCATGAAGTTGTTTATAAGTTTTAAGATTTTAGTTTTAACATCCCTTTATTAAGTTTAAGGAAGCCAAAAGTAAAATTAAGTTATTCATGAAATAGTGCAGCTTGACAGCATTTCTTTTGTCCTAAAATCTATTTTAAAAATTATCTTAAAACTCTGTTCTTGGTTCTCACATAAATTAAACCAGGTATGGGTGATGTAAGACAATTTTCAAGAATCAGACAATCTTTTAAAAAAAGATTTTAAGTTCTGTAAACATTCGTTTATATATATTATTTTGTCATCTCTGGAATTGGAAAAATGTATATGCGAATAAAAGTAAATTTGTACTTAAAGATAAAATAACTTGAAGATAAAATAATTTAAATTTGTCACAATGCTTATAAAATCTATTGCATTGCAATTCCATTCACATATATATGTAGGTGCACTTATTACATATACAACAATATTACACAACCTATTTTTAATTTAATATTTCATTTCATAACTATGTGTATGCATTATAACTATCTACATACTCACTTTAGTATCTATGTACGCAACTATATAAATATATGCACATACTTAAATTATGATGATATAGATGGACTTGAATGAGTTTGAACTGGAGAAAGAATACTGCTATGGAATATCATAGGTGAAATGGGATGATGGACAAATAATACTGTTTCAATATCAATTCATCATATCATGATAGTAATATTTGTGTGTAAGACAACAAATGTTTATAACCTCTAAAGTTGGTAAGATCAAACTATAATATAATTATAAGGATGGTAGTCTAGCAATTTGCTTGAATTGGATATAATGAAACATGTCTTGATTTTTGTGATTATAATATAAGATTTCTCGCCCCATGGTTTAGTTGTGCTAAATGTAATGGAACAAGACTTTACCTTGCATCATGGAATACCTAGTAGGTATCCAGGTGGATGAGAAAAAGGTAAAACTTAAAATTCCTAAGATCCTCAACTTATGACCAACTTTGATCTCAAACATGGAAAAATGGGATAAATGTACATAGGAATCTCAGATTACTCTATACAGTTTCATCCATTCTTTCCCATCTTAATTTCCATTATGTCTCAGGATTTAAGATCAGGGAATATATGCATGGGATTCTGTTTCATGGTATAATAACATTAATTTTATAATAGGATGAGTATGATGAATTGATAATCAAATATGATAATATATCAACAATTGAATTTACTTTAAAATAATAGGTTTAGCAATTTTACTTACAAAAAAAATAATAACAGTTTACTGATTTGGGACATCTATGTTTATTCTCTGATTTATCATATCAATATTTATTATCCCAAACCTTATTTTTCTTTTCAACGGATAAGTATTTGACATCCTATTATACAGTTGAAGTTAGAAAAAAAAAAGTTTTATTAATATTTATATACTGCTTGCTAATTTAGAATCATTGAAATTATTATTCAAAAAGGAAAATATATGTACATTTATGAACTATGTTGATCTATGAAGATTGTGAATTTAAGATGCCCCTCCTGTAATAAAGCTCAATTATTGCTAAAAAAAAACCCAGAATAAAAGATACGCTGGCCCTATGAAATCAATTATTTCCAACAATCCCAAAGAAATCATGGCCATTGACTTTTATGGCCCATTATCACCCTTTAATCAGAAAAGATACCTACTGGTAATATACGACCTCTTCTCAAATTGTAGTAGTATACCCTCTAGCTAGGACCACAACTGAGTCAACATATTGGACTCTTTGCACCTTCCCCAAGTAGGGAAGCCAGAGGCCATCTTGTCTGATCATGGAACCCATTTGTATCTGAAGAGTGGAATAAATGGGTAACCAAGAGGAGAATTAAATATATTCTCACATCCATTCATAACCCTCAAAGCAATCCATGCGAGTATGTATGAGGGAGTTGGGAAGGCTGTAGCATACATACTTACTTACAAATCATAGAGGATATGTCAAACATTTCCAGACACTTAATTTTATTAACTGGTCAATAAATAAGTCCATGAGACTCCCTCCAATACAGCTGCACTTTGGAAAACCCATCCCAAAACTATTTAAGGCAGAATTCCCAGGGAACAGGAAAAGATCTATCGACAGGGAGTCTGATAAGAGAAGGGTGCAAGCCCAAATGCAACAGATGAGGTTGAGGAAAAAGAAGTGTAAAAGGCATCTCAATATATCAGTTCAAGATCAGAGATCTCTATGAGGACCCATTTGAAATTGTCGAATGTTGTGGTGACAATGCATTTGGGTGAAGCCAGAACAGGGGATCAAGAATACTTATAATGCATGATCACTGAAACCTTTGTTGTGGTTGATAAATGTGACTGACAGACTTCATATCTGCCAGCCTCCAGTAACTATAATAGATAGGACATAAGGGGAAATTTCAACATGTATATTTTCATCTAAATTTAAATAGCTAGTGTAGACATTAAATCGTTAATCCCATTTGAATATCTCATCGAAGAGAAGGATATTGTGCCAAGGTGGCTGTAGTTGAAGCTACAGCTCAGTTATAGATAATTACAATTATAATTTGTATAGCTATGATATAAACAGTATAAAATGGAGGAAGTGTCGGTATATATATTTCTTACACACAAGAATATTAACTCACAAATTGTAAATTGATGCATATTATATTATATATGCATACAATATTTTTGTTTCATTTTATTTTGTTATTTTAATAAATGTAAATGTCCTACATTTATAACCTTTTTTAAAAAAATTTTTTTGTAAAAAGTTGTTTACATGTTATAACACGTTATAAAGAAAATAAAAATATATAAAATAATTAAAAAGCAATTATAAATGCTCCAACATGTCTGCATTTTATTTTTAAATCAATTATCCACCAAGATAAAAGCTGGGGGAAATTATTCAAAAGGGGATAACCAAATTGACTATGTAATGAAGGTGACATATATACTGTTCTTCGGGTGCCGGATATTAGTTAAAATTAGAGTTATATAAGAGTTCTTGCAGAGATATTATGACAAGTTCTCTCAGATATAATCTTTGATTCTTCAGAGATAGAACCAGAAAGATTCTGAGAGCAATCTAAACTTTCCAGAAGATATTACGTGATCGTTACAGGCCGACTATCCTCATATTTTAGTTACTGCAAATATTTTCTCACTCCAGATTAATGCAGAGGTTACTTATGCAGTATACCACTGCTATGGAGTACTGACCTAATAATTGAATGGTGATAGCTACAGTCAGTACAAAGGAGAGTGAGAATGCCAAAATCTGGTGGTGCTTAAGAACTCCTGTTGCTTTCAGTTATATGCTGTACTCACCTCATATCCAGGCTGCAATTTAGAAGAAAACATGAACTGTTAAGAAAGAGCATAGAACCAAGTCTCTACTTCAATCATTTCTAATAAAATAGATAGCAGTGTTCATCTAATTGCCTCAGTATTAACAAAATCAAGATGAAGGCCATTTCTACATCAACCAGAAAGATGATTATAGGATAGAAACCTGCTTCAGTGCAGCCATCCAGCTCTGTCTAAGCCGTTGAAATGTAGCCACCCAGGTCCAGCAGATATTGATGATGAAGATTGCCAAACCAACAGAGTGAAAGAAAGAAGTCCTTGCTACCCATCGATGATGAAGATTGCCAAACCAACAGAGTGAAAGAAAGAAGTCCTTGCTACCCTAGTAAACAGATGTACAGATGTGTATAGCACGTTCAGAGACCCCAAGTCTGAATGAAGTCTCAAGACAGCAGAAGGTAAAATTTGTTTTAATCTTTTGACATTTTTTTAAATTCTATTTATATGTGTATATTATATAGCCATAATATGTTTAAATACAATTATGCCAAAGATCTAAATTATATTTCAGTAGTGCGTGTATGTTAAATCATTTATCCGCTATGTGCAGGATTCTTTAAGTTAGTCATTCTTACACATTTAGTTTAAAAAGGTATAATTTTAAAATACCATTAAACTGTGGAATGAATGCAGAAATGAGCATACATGTATGACTGAAAATTTAATGATCTCATATTACTTTTTATATTATCTAATATATACGTGTGAGTATAGAAGTCAGACCACTTCATCCAAACATTTTAATGAATTAAGGAAAATAGATTAAATAATATCTTATTTTCTTTTATTTGTGCAATTGGTGGAGGATAATGGGGTTTAAGAAAAGTTAATTGATATATGTAATATATATTTTATAACTTATTTTATTGTTGAGTGTTATATTTATTTTCTTTCATTTCCTAAAAATATATTAAAATAAATATATAAGCCGCTCTCAAAAATATATTTATTTTAAGTTATAAAATATTTATTACATATATCAATTAACATTTCTTAAACCCCATTACCCCACCACCAATTGCACAAATAAAAGAAAATAAGATATTATTTAATCCATTTTCCTTAATTCATTAAAATGTTTGGATGAAGTGGTCTGACTTCTATACCCACACGTATATATTAGACAATATAAAAAATAATATGATATCATTAAATATTCGATCATACATGTATGCTCATTTCTGCATTCATTCCACAGTTTAATAGTATTTTAAAATTATACATTTTAAAACTAAATATGTAAGAATGACTAACATAAAGAATCCTGCATGTAGTGGATAAATGATTTAACATACACACACTATCGAAATATAATTTAGAACTTTGGCATAATTAGATTTAAACAGATTATGGCTATATAATATACATATATAAATAAGATTTAAGAAAATAATGTCAAAAGATTAAAACAAATTTTACCCTCTGGTGTCTTGAGACTTCATCCAGACTTGGGGTCTCTGAATGTGCTATACACATCTGTTTACTAGGGTGGAAAGGACTTCTTTCTTTCACTCTGTTGATTTGGCAATCTTTATCATCGATATCTGCTGGACCTAAGTGGCTACATGTCAATGGCTTGGATGAAGCTGGATGGTTGCACTGAAGTGGGTTTTTACCCCATAATTATCTTGCTGCTTGATGTAAAAATGGTCTTCATCTTGATTTTGTTAATACTGAGGCAATTAGATGAACACTGCTATTTATTTTATTAGAAATGAATGAAGTAGAGACTCTACTCTATGCTCTTTCTTAACAGTTCATGTCTTCATCTAAATTGCAGCCTTAATATGAGGCAAGTACAGCATATAATTGGAAGTGACAGGAGCTCTTTAGCACAACCAGATATCAGCCAACTCACCCTCCTCTGTACTGATTGTAGCTATCACCATTCAATTATTAAGTCAGTACTCCATAGCAGTGGTATTTTGTGTAAGTAACCTCTGCAATAATCTGGAATCAGAAAATATTTGCAATGACTAAAATATGAGGATAGTTGGCCTGCAATGTTCATGCAATATCTTCTGGAAAGCTTACATTGCTCTGAGAATCTTTCTGGTTCTATCTCTGTAGAATCGAAGAATATATATATCTGAGAGAACTTGGCATAATATCTCTGCAAGAACTATAATATAACTCTAACTAATATCCAGCACCTGGTAAACAGTATATATAGCACCTCCATTACATAGTCAATTTGGTTACCCCCTTTTGAATAATTGCCTCCAATTTTTATCTTGGTGGATAATTGACTTAAAAATAACATACAGATGTGTTGGAACATTTATAATTACTTTTTAATTATTTTATATATTTTTATTCCTTTATAACATGTTCCAACACATAAACAACTTTTTACAGAAAAATTTTAAAAAAAAAGGTTATAAGTATTTATATTTATTAAAATAATAAAATAAAATGAAACAAAAATACTGTATGCATATATAATATAATATTATGTATCAATTTAGAATTTGGGAGTTAATATTCTTGAGTGTGTGTGGGTAAGAAATATATACACAGACACTTCATCCATTTTATACTGTTTATATCATAGCTATGCAAATTAATAATTGTAATTATCTATAACTAAGCTACAGACACATTGTGTGTGGTCACTTATAGAGTGACCAGCACACTATAAAAACCATATATAACTGTCTACCTGTATTCACAATTCATATGCATAAGTTGTGTAATTACAAATAAACTTATCTCCTATATGCCTATCTGATCAAACATCTCCTTGAATTTTTTTCCACTATATTATTTTCTTTCATCCATTTTGCAACCCTTCCAGCCAGCATATATGAGAATATATTATATAGCACTGACATTACCACTATGGGTCTATAATTGTTTAACTTTCTATGATCCTTACCCTTTCCTTTAAATAGTAGCCTTACTCTTGTATTATTTCAACTACTCGTAAAGTCTCTCTTCTGTGCCATCTTAACATGACAATAGTTTTAATTTTGCCCTATGCCCTAAATTCATTAGCACCTCTGATGTGTATCTGTCCAAACCTCTTGCCTTTTCACATTTCAATTTCATACCTCCCTCATTCAGTTCATTTTCTGGAAACCTAATATTCCTATTATTATATGCTTTCATGTTTGCTATCATTCTGTTCTTCATATTTAACATCTTTTCTATATCTATTACATACTTATTTAAGATTATCTCTAATTCTTCTCTAGAGCTACACTCTTTTCCCTCATTATCTAGTAATATTCCCTACATTTCCTTCTTTAATATATTTCCATATTTTTTCACTCCCATTTCTTCAACTTTTATTATCTCCAACCACTCTCCATCCACAACTTTCAGTATTCTTTTTACTTTTATTACTATTTCCCATCACATTGCTAATGATTTCAGATATAAAGAAGTTATGATCACTATTACTTACTCTCTCTTCATTATCAAACACCTAATTTTCCATACTTTATTCATTCCCTCTTTCTCTACTAATACACAATCTATTGTGTGGAACATATTAATTCTAGATCATGTGTATTGTCCCTCCTAAATATTTGATAAATTTCCAATAGTCAAATTCACTCTCTGACAAAAATTCTTCAGAAGCTGTCCATTCTTATTACTTACATCATTAATTCTTCAATATGCCCATTCATATCCCCTATAACCATTATTCTCTTACCCTTTTTTTTTGAAACTCTGTATATTCTTAATTTGCATTTATATATGCTACTGTTCTACTTCATTATAGTTTGATTATCTCCAGTGGCTATATACACTATAGCCACCCTCTATTCTTGTCTTCCTAACTTTATCTCAAACCACAAATGTTATTGACATTTCTATTTATACCCTGCCATATCAAGTCTTCCAAAATATGTTCTTCTTCTTCTCTTAGAGGTGTTTCCACTACTGCTAATACCTCAAGCTCTTCATTTTTAATTGCTTGGTTTAATTCTAGACACTTTTCTGGTCTCCTACCACCTTGCATATTCAAATACCCAATTTTAACAATTTCTTCTTTCCTAATTACACTTTTATAAATTCTTTTGACCCTTTCTTTTCCATTACATCTATAAATAAGTTGCTTACAACTAATCTTAAAGACCCATTCCCTCTCGACATCTATATTTATATCTAAATCAGCAACCCTTTGATTACTCCTTACATCCAATCCATTCTTCTTCTTTCTGATAAGACTGTCACTTAAAAACCCCAGCCCCCTTTTTAGTTTCCCGAACTATATTCTTTATAAGCCTAAAACTTCACTTCCTTGTTTTTCTAAGTACAATCCATCTTTACTATATAATTCCCTCTTTTTAATAAAAAAATCCCACACATCCACAAATATGACATCATTTCTCTAACACAATTTTTTCAATCTCTCATTTATAGAACATGCCTTATCGAACATATAACACTTTATGTGATGTAATGTACTGTGACTTCCGCTTATATGGAGTCAGGAATATCTCAACAACTATGTCCAGAGAAACCTATTAGCAACTTTACATTCCTTTTCCATTTTCCACTCTAAGTTTTCCCATAATCTGCTCCATCCCATTTCCACAACATAATTTCTGTCAACTCCATGGCCTTCATATTTAAATCACCCTTATCTTTTCCCACACCCAGCATAAAACCAATAACCCACTTTCTGTATAATCACTTTGTTCATATTTATTCTTCCATAACTTCATTATTTGTACCTTTTCTGTTTTCAAGCATTTACATTGAATTAACAGTTGCCTAATATTTTTTATGGCTTCCTTACACAACTTGATAATAGCAAGGAAAGCAGTTTACTGTTTAAGACTCAAACAGGATCTTTAGCAACAAGAGCATATACATGTAAATGGAAAAATATGGGTGATTTAGTCTGCAAGTTGCTCTTGTTGCTAAAGATTCTGTTTGAGTTTTAAACAGTAAACTACTTTCCTTGCTATTATCATAAATTAACTCTTATCCAATGTTCCATTTATTTCTATATAGATTAAAACTCTTTTTACTCTCCATACTAGTTCTTCATCTCTCCAATTCCCATTTACTTCTATGTATATTTAAGCTCTTTTTACTCTCCATAATAGTTCTTTATCTCTCCCAGTTTCTATTCTTTATTAATGCATATATTCTTCTATCCCATTCCTTACAACTATAACACTCAACAATCCTGCTAACATAACCATCCCACCTTTTGTATAAGTATACTGATATAAATACTTTATCCAAATCTTCTACATACCACATTACCATTTTCACCCATCTTGTTGCCTGCCCTTTACTCATAACCCAATTAAATACTATTTTGGCTATTCTTTTATTATCCATAAACTGCAATCTACTGAACATTTTCATTTTGCATCTCTCATATAAAAACGTGACCAACCCATTTCTCTTTGAATTGCCTCATTTGCTGTCCACACATCTGCATCTAATGCATATCTTCCTACTTCTCTTTGTACTTTTTCTAAGTAATCTAATACTCCTTTACTAACACATAACACATCATTTCCATATGTTAACCCTGCTATTGTTACTTCCTTCCACACAATTCTAGCTACATCATATTTAATATGAAAACATTGTTAATTTCTTTATCAATTCCTTTCTTTTCTTTGCTTCATTTATCAATTTTTTCTCCCATTCATCCAAGCAATTTTTCTGATTATTAAGATGATTCCCAAATATCTATATCTATTCACCACCCTTAAAATTATAACCTCCAATAAAAATTCTTCGTCTTCTCTTTCCCCATAATTATATTTAATTTTTCTTCACTAAATTTAATCCCCATCTCTTTACCCACATTTGCACATCCTCAGCATAACTTCCATATCTTCTCTTCTTTCTGCACACAAAAAGACATAATCTGGAAAAAAAGACCTGACAAAGTATATAATGGTATCTCTTTCCATCTTCCTTGTCTGTATATTGCTCTCTCCATTTCATTCAAATACAACAAAATAAAACAGGTGACATAGGGCATTGTTGCCTTAGTCCCATCCCATTTTCAACTTTAAGTGATTCTATATCCCCTAATTGATATGTATAGTAATTATTTTTCATATAATTTCTTAATAATATCCACTAAAGCTTCATCCATTCCTAAATTGGATAAACTTACCTATAACCTATTTCTATTTACTCTTTTATATGCCTTCTCTATATCTATAAAGCTCATATATAATTGTCTACCTTAATTCCTACTCATATCCATAAGGTATGTAACTACAAATAAACTATATTCTATATGCCTATCTGATCTAAAACTTCCTTGCATTTCCCCCACTACATTATTTTTTTCCATCCAGCCACCATATATGAGAAAACTTTATGTAAAACTGATGTTACAGCTATCGGTCTATAATTGTTTAAATTTCTATGAACCTCATCCTTTCTTTTAAATAATAATCTTACTCTTGTATTACTCCAACTACATGGAAAAACTCTTTTCTATGTCATCTTATTAAAACATAATAGCTTTACTTTTGTGCTATGCCCTAAATTCATTACCATCTTTGCTGCCCATTCATCTAAACTTCTTACCTTTCCAGTTTTCAATTTCTTTCCTGCCTTATTCAGTTCGTTTTCTGTAAACCTAATATTCACATTACTATATTCTTTCATGTTTTCTATCATTCTGTCCTTCACATCTAACATTTTTCTATATTCATTACATATCTATTTAAGATTCTCTAATTCTTCTCTAGAGCTACACTCTATTCCCTCATCATTTAGTAATACTATCTTTCTCTTCCCTACATTTCTCCTTTTAAAGTAATTCCAAAATATTTTACTTCCATCTCTTCCACTATTATTAATATCTTCCAACAATTTACTATTCAGTTTTATTTTTTCTATATAATTATCTATTTTAGCCAACTTCTTTTTTTCTAAATACTTCCTCCATTTAGCATTAATATCTTTTTCACTTAATGTGATGTGATCCATTGTGACTTCTCCTTATATGGAGTCAGGAATCTCTCAGCAACTATGTCCAGAGAAACAGGTTAGCCATTTTACCTTCCCTTTCCATTCCACCTTCCCTTTCCATTCCCTACCCTAAGTTTCTCCACGATCTGCTCCATCCCATTTCCACAACATAATCTTTGTCAACTCCATGGCCTTCGTATCTAAATCCCCCTTATTTGTTCCCATACCCAGCATAAAAATCAATAACACACTTTCTGTATAATCACTTTGTTTATATTTAGTCTTCTACAACTTGTTTATATTTAGTCTTCTACAACTTCATTATTTGTACCCTTTCTGCTTTCAAGCATTTACATTGAATCAACAGATGCCTAATATTTTTATGCCCTCCTTACACAACTTGCAGACTAAATCATCCATATTTTTCCTTTATGTGATGTGATGTGATACACTGTGACTTCTCCTTAAACAGAGTCATGAATCTCTCAACAACTATGCCCAGAGAAAGCTTTTAACCATTTTACTTTTCATTTCCATTCCCCACTCTAAGTTTTCCCATAATCTGTTCCATCCCATTTCAACAACATAATTTTTATCAACCCTATGGCCTTTATATCTAAATTCCCCTTATTTTTTTTCAAATCCAGCATAAAAACCAATACCCACTTTCTGTATAATCACTTTGTACATATTTATTCCTTCATAACTTCATTATGCCTAATATTTTCTATGTCTTCCTTGCACCATTTGCAGAGTAAATCACCATATTTTTTTATTTACGTGTATATTCTCTTGTTATTAAAGATCCTGTTCAAGCCTTAAACAATTAAGTACTTTCTTTGCTATTATCATAAATTAATTCACACCCAATATTCCGTGTTACTTCTATATATATATTTAAACTCTTTTTACTCTCCATACTAGTTCTCCATCTCTCTAACTCCCTATTCTTTATTAATTAATCTATTTTTTATCCCATTCCTTGCCACTATGACACTCAACAATTTTTCTAACACAATCATCACACTTTTTATACAAGTATATTGACATAAATTCTTTATCAAAATCTTTTGCATACCACATTACCTTTCTCATCCATCTTGTTGCCTGCCATAACCCAATTCTTTTATCATCCATAAACTGCAATTTACCAAACATTTTCATTTTACTTTTTGCATCTCTCATATAAAAACTTGACCATCCCATTTCTCCTTGAATTGCCTACCTTGCTGTCCACATATCTGCATCCAATGCATGTCTTCCTACTTCCTTTGTACTTTTTCTAAATAATCTAATACCCTTTACTAATGCTTAATGCATCATTACCACATGTTAATCCTGATACTGCAACTCCCTTCCATACAATTCTAACTTCATCATATTTATTATATGAAAACACTGTTAATTTCTTTATCAATCCCTTTCTCTTTTTTTTGCTTCATTTATTAATTTTTTATCCCATTCATCCAAGCAATTTTTCTGATTACTTCAGATGATTCCCAAACAACAATATCTATTCATCACACTTAACTTAAAACTCTACATCTTCTCTTTTCCCAGTATATATATTACAAATTCACACTAATGAGTTTTATTACTCATTACCTATTGTAACGGGCACACATGCTGTTACATTCTAATAAATAAAATTAGAAATTAAAAATAAAAAGTTTGCAAATAAAAATTTGTTTTAAAAATTGAAAATTAAAAGTCATCTAAACTCGTATATATATAAAATCACACAGATGGAAAATTATTAAAAGAAAACTATTAAAAAAGAAAAAGTATTTTAAAACTAAATTTTAAGAAAAAAAACTTAAAGATATAAAGATAAAAATATATATATCTTTAAGAATGTACAATAATTTAATTAATGCTATTGTGTAAAATGGAAATGATTATTTTAATTAGTCAAAGTGAATAGCCTTGGGCATCTCAAAATTAATAATTAAAGGTCAGATAGGAGAGAAAAACAATAGGAACAGAATAGCCAATAAAAAATCCCTCAGGAAACGGACCTCAGCGAAAGAATAATCATCATCATGATGTCATGTTGAGTTAATCTGCAATTTTAATATAAAAAAGAAAAGATTAGAAATAAAATATTAGATGTGTGCTATATGTGTTAAGTTCAGGAGAGTTGAAGGAGAAGGGATTGAAAAGACATACTTTCAATCCCTTCAGTTTTTCCAAAAGAAAGAAAAAATGGAAGTATCATTTTTCTATATTGTGGACACTGGGGTCCTGTGATAAGATCATGCAAAGCTATACCAAGTAGAGCAAAGGACCTCCAGATAAATACAAACAGAACAGCAACAGCATACCTGTCTCCTCCAGGGCATTGTGGGAATTAATGCTGGATCCAAATTACAAGCAACTAAAAAGTATGGACTTACTCTTTTAAAACCGTAAGAACTTTATATAAATAATGAACTTTAACTATAAAACTTTCCCATTATTTAAATAGAAATTCCTATCTGACCAAATTAAATCATTAATAATTATTTTTATCATATGTAAAATTAAAATCATTTCCATTAATTTAATTTTTCCATTTTTTTAAATGTTTATTATGTTTTTTTGTTTTTCACATTAAGCTAGAACTTTTAATTAAATCATGTTAAATTTAAGTCAGGTGTGAATGGCTGCATAGATTCGTAAGGTTATATTAGTTTAAGGCAAAGTAAATCTTAGGTTATTTGTTTTGCAGTTAAATTGGGTCAATGGATTGGATGTATTGGTGTAATTAGTAAATGTAGCATGAAGATCCTCTATGTGCAGGCTCACATTATACGCCACACTTGGAAAAAATAAGTCCCATTTCTTACTGACCATTGGAAGCAGACGGTATTCCCTGCTCCTTCAATCACTCCTTTAGCCTATGGAATGGGATAGTAAGATGGAAAAAATGACTGCAATTCCTTCCTATGTAGTTTCTTTTTTATTGTTCTTCTCGCCAGACAGATGAAGCATTCCTATACTGGATGAGCGACATCTCGATAACCATGCTGTTCCGATGTATATTTCTGACAGTGCGGTATTGTGCTGTCGTATTCTTGCTGCATTGAATACATCTATATATCAGATAGATTGGCATTAGTTTGATTGCGAACATTTGGCCTAGGGTTAAATAAGGGATATAGAATATTTTCTTTTTCGAGTGCAATCTATGTAGTCTGTCCATACTCGACACTCTAATAAAATATTAATAAATTCATCTGTTCAAACTTATAAAATCAAAAGTTAAAATGTAAATCAAATTATAAAGTAAACATTATACTAAAATAATTCTAAATTTTATATATGTGCAAAATAAATGTTTCTGTGTATTGTTAATCTGGCAGTGGCTTATTCTTATTTTTATCTTTCTTTCTTTAAAAATAAAGTATACATTATCTCTGCTGCTCCACAAGCTAGTGACTGGGGCCAGGTTCGAATGGCCTGGTGGTGCCCTTGTATGGCAGATACGGTAAGACCTCATCATCACCCCAACCATTATACTATATATGAATAAGAGTTTAGGATGTGTGATTTGAAAAGTATGCAATATTTGGGAGGTCACTCAGATGTGTGGAAGTAAAATAACTCAGCTTAAAAGAAGATGTAATTCATAACCTGATTTAGAAAATTAAATCGAATGGGTGGCAAATAACATGCAATTATGACTGACAAAGAGCATTGCAGGTGGATAGACAACTCAATAATAAAGGCAGTATCATGTTTTTGTTCACAATCACATACGGAGAAGTGGTCACTTAAGATGCTCTTGAGTGGTTTTGCCATATCTGTATGAAAGGAGTATGCCTATCTCTGAAGAACAGTGGTACCCGTTACAAGTTGGGATAGTTTATCTGTATGTTTCCCATTCACTTATTCATTGAAGGTGCCTGGAGAACATCCTGAGTAGGAAATGCATCTACTTTGAGAGGGATAACAAAGAGTGAGATTGGTCATTCCAAAAATTTCAAAATACATGACAAAGCAAGAAAATCATAAATAATGATTGCAACAATATATCTATAACACCTAAAACAGATAAATAGTTTATGTCATTAATGACCATGGTAAATTAATAAACACCTGATTATTATATGTCACTCCTGCATAATGGAATGCTTAAACACAAACCATTCTGGGTACTTAACTAAGGATTAATAAAAGGCACATAAGAGGTCAGAGTTTAAAACTAAAAGGGAATAAATTATTCTCTCCTGCACCTCCAAAATATCTTCTTACATTTCTACAATGATCATTGCACAGATAACTTATATTACTTACAAAATAAAATCATTAAATTCACTTCTGGTGAGATTTAATTAGATAAAATGATAAAACAAATTTAATGATTAGATGAGGGTTAATTTTCAGTTAGAGATAATGTTTAAACATAAATATTAAGATCTTCCAATGATTTAAAGAATAAAATTATTGTAAAATAATTGGTATAAAACTGAGTGAATTTATAGTAATGAACTTTAATGGGAATTTACATCTTCATAATTTAATAGGAGAAAACTATGGGCAGTGGGTTTAAATTCACTCGCTAGATGGTATAACTTCTAGGCATATCAAAATGAATTAGAATAATAAAATAGGAGGATATCAAATTAATTCTAAATTGCCACACCAAACATAAGAATTTTTATAGCATTATGATAAATTTCACAGACATTATTAACATTTATATAACAGTTTTAAAAATTAAGTAAAAAGAAAGGTGCACAATATAGTTTAGAATCAGAATAATTTATCAATTAAGAGTTCATTAGCTGTTAGCAATGTAGATGTTACCTTGGTCTTGAGGACACAACATTGTAGATGATTGATCGATCATGATCATAAGCTGGCTTTGATTCAAAACAAGCATTGGTAGAAATTCAAGAGTCACTTTCAGGTGAACATATCACTTAGCAGTTCACATATACTTGGTCTAGATGTTCCACACCATAGCATAGTGAGATAAGCTAAGCTTCCCAGAGGCATGGGGACGTGGACGATCTCATTTGCCCCACCATGATCAGCTGCACAATGCAAACTTGCATGAAGAATATGATATCAGAACAGAACAAAAAAACAAAAGCCAAAAAAATATAAAATTTAGTGATGTATACACAAGCAAATATTTAAAGAATGCTGGCCATTGCTTTAAACTCAGACACATGGCTAAGATTCAAAGTTGATCTTCATTTCCATATATGGTAATGAAAAAGACCAGAACAATGGTTAAACAAAATAATTAAAGAACCTCTGGCACCTATAACCTTCCATGCATCTTTTAGAATGACACAATTGCCCGCAAAATTTTAAGACTGACCAATTGCATTGTTTCACTCTTAAATATTATTTTACTTTTAGACAAACTATTAGTAATAAATTTCCAAAATACTATTGTTTGTTTCTTAAATGACAATTTTACTTTTATACAAATTACAAGCAATGAATTTCCAAAATACTATTGTTCATCTTTTAAATGACAATTTTACTTTTATACAAATTATTACTTGCAAAATATAAAAACCAAAATTACATATAAATTGTACATTGGTTAGAAAGTTATTGAAATTACAAAATTTTATAACTTTCAAATGTTAATTTTTATATGCACATACATGTGTGCAAGTTAAATGGTCAGATGAACTAAATGTTTGTGTATCCATACATACTATTGCCTATTAAATTTATATATAATTCAGGTTCAAACCGGTTCTGGTGCTTATATAATGGGAACTAGGTGAAGTGCAAATCTGCAGAAGAGATTTCCAGCTTCACTATTATGCTTGTAATAAATATAACAATACATCTACTTTGCATACAAGTTGAACTGAAAGCTTATAACAAAATTGTCTTTTACTCTTTTATTTATTAATTCTCTATTTTTAAAAAAAAATACAGAAAATTATTATGCTAGGTTAGGTAATGGGAACAATGTGCAAAAACACATGGTCACATTATAAATATTTGTTTGAATATACTATTTTTTATCTATCAATTTCTTTTGAAACATTATATCCAGATATGCAATTTCATTATTTTCTGTCTTCTCAACTGTAAACTTTATATTCCCTTCCATTTTATTAATATCATTAATAAACTAATTTATCTGTCTTTGGCTTTTATTAAAAATCATCAAATAATCATCTTCTTATCTGTTAAAAAACAATGGAGCATTTTTATTTTGTGTTATATTTTTATCAAACTCATTCATATAAATATTGTTTAAAATTGCACTTAGAACTTCTCCCATTTATAATCCTTCTTTTTGCTTATAAAATTCCCTATTGTATTCAAAAGTTACATCCTTAGAACATAATTCCATTAAATCTACCAATATATGAAGAGGTAATTTTTTTTATTTTTATTTTTATCCTAAATATATTTTCCTATAGCTAAATTTATTGCTTTTTCTACATTTAAATTAGTATACATTGATACAATGTTATTTTTATATATGTTAAATTTCTACATTCATATTTTTTAAATATGTCATTAATTTCAGTTATTAAAATTTTATTATTTTTAATGTTAGAATTTTCATACTGATTAGCATATTTTTTCAAAATTTCACTCAATAACCATTTTCTATGTTAATTTTTGGAGCCCCATATATTCTAGTTGTTCTACATTCTTTACTATTTTTTCAAATGTTGATCTATCTATTAAAACCTCTTTATAAATACATTTAATTAGTGTATATATTTTCCTATTTTTTAATTTATTGTCATTTTTTTTAACTTTTTCAAATATCTTATCATTCAGCATAACCTTCATTTTTTCTAAATATTTTTTTTTTATCTAATATAACTAATTTATTTCCTTTATCTGATTTTAGGAAAACTACTTCTTCTTCATACTTAGATTTAATCTTTCTGATTTCTTTCTTCCCTATTAATTTTTTTGTTTTTCTTTATATTTCCCATACGTCTATTTTCAAACATATTATTATTATTTATTTTATATATCAAATTATTTATTTCTTTTTTAAATTCATCAAACCATATTTTCTCTTCATTATTTATCAATTTCGTAATATCTTTGTCATCATAATAATGAACTCCATATTTTTCTTTTACAAAATCTTGTGCTATTTTTTCCATTGCTGCTTCTATCTCTATCACATCTTTCTTAATATCATTTCCAAATGGCAGATATTTAATTCTTTTATTCAATATATTTTTTTCTTCTGTAAAGTCTATCTTTGAAAGATTCTGTATATTATTAATTTTGTCATCTATTATTATGTTTTGTTATATATTTTATGTTGTTTTTAGTTTTTTATTGTTTACATTTTTTTATGGTATGATTTATACAGTTATGTATTTTATTTTATTTTGTTCATTATATCATAGCTCTGAAGAAGATTATAGGACAGTCGAAACGTAGGTGTATGTGTGTATATGTACAATAAATGGTTTTTGCTTTAAAGTATTTGAAGCAATGTGGATAAATTGAATTTATATATATAGCAAAAATAATGAAAAAGGTGGTTTTAATAATATTTCTGAATATAACATAAAGTCATTAGAAAAGTGTTCATTTAAGAATATTCTGTAAGGTTCAAAAAATATCTGACAAGATTATAAACTAATCAGCAGTCTTCAATTTGTTGGATATGATAATATAGTCTACTACTGTAATGTCATATCTTCCTTGGATTGGTCATATTAAGCACATTATCAGTTACTGTCTTTTTACAAAAGTATATTATGATAAATTTGATCACAATTTTTATGGAGATGCTTTACAAAAATTATTTTAAAAATCATTCTAAAAAAATGTAACTGCTATGTCTAATTATGATAGGATGCACTTCCATGAGTGCCAATAACGACTATCGGTTAATATTAAGATATATTTTAATATACGATCCTTTAAAGCATTTAACTAATAACATATATACAATTATCTATATAAGGCCCAAAGGCATATACAAATAATAATTAACATCAATATGAGCTTTAAAAATTCTATGCTGATTGTTCTCATGTTCGCAAACCAGCTATCTGCATTTGAAGTCACTATACAAGGAAAACATTCTGCTCCACTATATATCAGTCTACACAAATCAAAATCCAAGGATTAAAGTGTCTCTCTTCTTCTTCTTCTAATTAGTACTAAAGGCAGTTCATTGTCTCTGAATCCCTGCAAATGATTAGTTAGTCCTCTACCCTTCCGATGAGGTGATTCTTCCTTTCCATATTCCATTAAAATGTAGTATTATCTTATTGCCTTAGATTGTTGTTATTTTAAAAAGGAATCTAAGTCAAATTCCTTAATTTGTTTCATTTGAATAACGACTTATTCTACTCTTAGTGATTAGTCTATTGTTCATTTTATAAATTAATCTTTTTCTAATCTGAAGACTATAATTTTTAATTTCTACTTTAAAAGAATAAATCTTTTCCAAATTCTGTAATATTTTTAACTTATTACTTTTCTCTATAAATTTTTACAATTATATATATATATGTTTGTGCATTTAAACATACACATACATATCAGTGACATTAATTGTTTTTATTTAGGAAGTTTGGTAGAGAACAGAATACATTGAAGACCAAAATAAAGTATTGAAATTTGTATTTTTATATTGAACTATTTCCATCATCTAACATGTGTATTGAATGTCTTTAGAAAAATTAACTGTATTTGGAATATTTAAATAAAGTTAATTTTTTCTAAAGACATTCAATACACATGTTGGATGATGAAAATAGTCCAATATAAAAATACAACTAGAACACCCTCATCACAACCCTTTAGAAAAACATTAAGTGTTGAAATATTTCAAAAAGTAAAATTTGTTACAGAAAAAGTTAACAAACAGTATAGTAAGATATCAAATAAACAGACCAGCATGTGATATATGTGGAACATTTGTGATACATGGGTGTATAATCTTCATAAAATCAATCTCTAATATATTATTATTAGTTTTTTTCTGGAGCTAGAATCGCTACATTCGTTTACAAGTAGCTGATAATATAATTAGTTGTATGAGTGTAATATATAGGACTATTTGCCAATTTATTCTATAAACTATCAAAATGATATGAGTACTGTAAAAATTTCGCTTAAGGGTGCTCTATGTAGTAATCTAAAAATAATGATATAATCGTAACCAATTAGTATATTCTTCAGTTTGCTAGCTATAATATTAAATGTAATAAATCATATTTTTATTTATTTGGAGGAATATGCTAAACAAATAAATTATAAAAGACTTCCTAAAAAAATATTGTACTGTATTTTATAGTTTTCATGAGATAGACCTTTTTGTACATTTTTAAAATTAACTCAGAGATACTTTGAAGATATTTAGTAATAATTATCTCGTTGCAAAAAGATGATAAAATCCAATAGAGAGCTATAATTAAATAAAGTGTTGAAGTTTTTCGGAACGAAAAGTTGGTTTATCATTCTTTCTTTTTTCTAGTTAAAATTACCATATTTGTTTATATTGGCTGCTATTGAATAAAAGCAGCAAGTAATAACTAAATTTAGAACATCAAACAGATTGTTTACATTATTTTACATTAACAAGTTTCTGAGACGAAAAAAATGCGGATATATTTTTATTTATGATTTTATATACAAGGTGGCAGCATAATTCAAAATTATAAATCAAAATGGCTACTGCTTGAAATAAATATTTAAGTATAGTGGCTAAAAGCAAGCCACAAATATATTTGGTAAGTATTGTTGTAAACTATTCTTTAATGCAGAAATCACTCGTCTAATTATTAAGAAAAATATTTAATTATTAAAAAAAAATAAAACTGATCTAACAATTGTGTGTTCATAATTTAATGAAAAATGCTTGCTTTTCAATATAAAAAAACCCAATTCAAACGCGATTTTATTATTTTTTCCAATTTTTTAAAAATAATATTTTCGCAATAGATTAATATTTAAAATCTGTATTAATAAGGAGGTGGCCTATGTAGAACTACTGATAATGTTCTAAATATTCCATTTGTCTGCAGGTAGAGAATTTAACATACATTATATTCTGTATGTGGAACTATCATTTATCAAGTTAGATTAGAAAAAAAAAGTTGCTTAAAAGATTTGTTTTTACAATATGCAATTGTAGTAAATAACTTTGAGTAAAAGTGTAGAAATACGATCATGAAATTAAGAAATGGAATTGTAGAAAACATTTATAAAAAGTAGATAAATTAAAATGTATTTTATCTAAGCAAATAAAAAGATTACATACCATAGATATCATGGGAACTAAATGGTATTATCCAGCCAATCTGTGTTGTACTATAGTAGATAATTATTAAACCACTAAAACATCACGACCACTATTTTTTTAGAATTATTCTGTTGTAAAAATAAATTTTTAATATATATAGAAGATTTACAGCCATTTCTCTTGTATCTTTGTTTTTAAAATCTTTTTTCCTGTTATGCTTCAGGATTAAAAGAACACAGCCTAGGTTTCATTATTCAAAATACTGTTTAGATGCTGATAGCATATGTGGAACTTAAGCAAAAATTAAATAGAGATCTTCATTGGATTGCATTGCAAATGTTGCACATAGTAAAAGAGAATTGTGATTTAAAAAAACTTCATTGAAACAAACAAAAAAAAAAATTTCTCATATTTGTATTGTGTTTAAATAGTAACAAATTCTCCTTACAATAGTATTACCCAATGCAAAATCATAGTAATGAATGGATGGTAGAAGGCTTATGCATAAAATCCCTATCTAGTGTTTATTCATCCAATATCCCCAGACTAGTTTCTAGCTTTGTGACTTTCTTCATTGAGAAGTGGGATATTGGATGAGTAGGCACTAGATTGGGAATTTTATGCACAAACTTTCTAGCATCCATTGATTACTATGGCTTGCACTAGATGATACTACTGCATGGAGAGTTTGCTACTGTTTTAACAGCTTGTGTAAGTATAAAAAATGGTGATCATGTGATGTTTTATTATATTGTTTGTATTTATATATTGGACCATTTCCATCATCTAATATAAGTATTGAATGTCTTTAGAAATATTTTATTTAAATATTCCAAATATATTCTATCAGTAGTAGCACGTTAATATTTGCACAATGTTCCAAGAATATTCAAGAATCTAAAGGTCTGGGTTCGATTCCCATGCTAGTACTGTCACTGGTCAGATCAGCAGCACCTGAAGAAGAGGGGAGAGTAATACTTCTCGAAACATTATGCACCAATCTATGTGCTATTACTAACAGTTGAATGTATTTAGAATATTTAAATAAAATAAAATTTTTCTAAAGACATTCAATACTTATATTAGATGATGGAAATAGTCTGATACATAAATACAACTAAAATATCATTATCACAAACCTTCAGGAAACACATTTATTTTACATAATTAAAATTTAT
Organism: Epiperipatus broadwayi; assembly: GCA_028023455.1. NCBI lineage: Eukaryota > Metazoa > Onychophora > Udeonychophora > Euonychophora > Peripatidae > Epiperipatus > Epiperipatus broadwayi. The sequence continues at coordinate 911,248 of JAQFVV010006285.1, read as the reverse complement.
ACTAAAAAAAAATTATTCTTCCCAAAAATTTAAAACTATGGATAAAGACATGAAAAAAATGATCCCCAATATGCATTTCTGGTATAACCAGCCTTCATTAGTTAGCCTAGATCTTTGCCCTCACATGTCATCATTTTCTTCCAATAACACTATACTTATGCCATCTAATGTAAGCTTTAGTGATCAGTAAATGTCAGATAGTAGTGCTTAATAAATCCTTATCCAATGTTGTTTTATCCAAATATCTCCAAACTAGTTTTTAGTTTATAGCTTTTATCAGTAAGGAGCTTTTAGATTTTTAAACAGTGCACTTGGTCTTTTTTTTTAGATTTAATGCCAGCCCAAATTGAAAAATCTGTAAAAAATTTTCAATCTAAAACTGGTTAAGGATTTATTAAGCACTACCATCTGGCATCTACTAATTATTAAAGCTTACACTAGATATTATAGCCATAATGAGATTGGAAGAAAATTGCTAATAAATAGGAAAATGTATAAGCAAAACTCATGATGTTTTATAGAACAGGTGATGTCTTCATTATCACAGTTTATTATTTATCAGTAGTAATTTTACAACTTAATTTCTTCATTTTTTAAATTAAAATTTAATAAAATATTTAATGATTAGTGATAAGATTATAAAATAAAAGCATAATTAAGAAATTATTTTTTTTATAAAATGTGTTTTTCTTCTTGTCTTTGTATTTTAAAATTGTAATTAAATTTTAAAATGTAGATTTTTACATAATTCATACCTAATTGTTAATAAAACTAAATTTTGTAAGTAGTTTTTAATTCATTTTAATTTAGTAAAACTTCTTTTTGCTGAAGGTATATCAACAGGAATTATTAAAAAAAAATTTATATATAATATTTAAACATTATAAAGGGATTGCAAATGATAAATTATTCAATGTATATAATAAAATATGTTAATTTTTTCATACAATTCATTTTCATTTATATCATGATCTTCATCATATAGTGTTTTGGAATTATTTTTTATTATTATTATTGCTTTCAATGTTCGGATATTATAGAAAAAATCTAAAGTACTACATGCTATTCAGTTTGTTTATTATAGACAAAAAATATATAAAATTAAACGTAAAATCATTTGGACACAAATCTTTAACTTCATAATCATGCAAAGATTTTTTTTTTCTAACATTTTGTATTGTATTGGAATGTTATTTAACATTGCATGTTTAAAAATTTTTAGATTTTGTAAAATTGTTTTGTTGGAAATTTTGAAAATGACATTAAAAAAGAACTAAGTTACAGTTTGATAATTTATTGCTGTTTGCAGTAAATTCATTGCATTTTAAAATTATCTTTTCATGCAACTTTAATGCATTTATTGATATATTAATGCTAAATTTAGTGCACTGAATCCAAATCAAATTCATTTCAAATCACATTTCAATAAATTAAATTATTTATTTATAGTGAACATAGAAAAGGAAGCCAGATTGTCATACTACATTTTGATTTGTATTGAATATGATTATGAAGTTTCTATTTAGTTTTATCATTTAGTGAATATTGTTGATGATATTTTAATACAATGTTTCAATAAAAAAATGTATTTTATTTTTTTGTGCTTCTTATGTTAAGTAAAATGTGTGCATAATATTTCAGAAGTGAATGGCTAAAAGAACCTAAATATCAAAACTTGCTTTATTTAATAGGAGGCTATCATTGTGTTTCTGTAACTATTGTAAATGTTTATTAGTTGCCAGATTAAGTGATATTAAACAACATGTTTACAAATGGATAAAAAAAAAATTGGAGAATTATTATTTTTTATTTTTCCATAAATAATAGAATATAAAAAATTTAAAACATCAAAAATAAAAAAAATAAAAAATTTATCTTTTTTTTTAGTCTGAAAATGGCAGCGATAAGGCATACTTTAAAACGTGAAATTTTTTCACCATCTGATGAACGGTTGGTCGATGTAGTTCATGTAACAAAATCTGGAAAGAAAAAGAAGAACAGTTTCTTATGTGTAGCAGTAACTACAGAAAAGCCCATGCAAGTAACCGTATATCAAGTAAAGAAAGTAGGAGAAATATACAAAAAGAGAGAAACATGGCCACTGCGACAATTGAAAGTGGTAAACGGCAAAGATGAAACTAAGGTATTACTTTTGTAGAATAGAAATAATGAATTATTTTTAAAATACTAAAAATTGTAAACTTCTTTTTTTATGTAATATTAATTTGATTGCTAGTTTATATATAATGACAGCTTGGAAAAGAAACTAGTGCATTTATATTAACAGCATTTGAAAAAGTGGTCATTCAAGTGTTTACATATAAATAATTTTTAAAAAATAAAAATTTTAACACTTCATTTATAAACTGCCTGTAGCAATTGGAGTGTTTATCTTATTCATAGATTTTAAAAAATATATAAACATAAAAATCTGTCGAAATATAGTTTTAATAAATAGAAAAGGAAAGGGATAATAATAATATATAATGGAAAAAGTGTTTGATATTTTTATTTTTATGGTGTTTCATCTTTGGGTGGGGTAGGGTGGGGGTCTATATTTTAGTCTTTAGCCATTTAAAATTGTGTATTTTTTTTTCTATCAACAAGATTAAGATTTTGATTAAAATAGATTGTAAGTCTTTTTTTTTTTACATTCCTTCTATTTCTTTCATTTTTATTTAATTATTTGCTAATTTGAAAAAAATGTTGCTTTATATATACATGTATTATAGCAGGTATGATGTAGGAGCATACATTTTAAGAATGGAAATGCATCTGATTGTTGGCAAGCCTATTTATTTGATAAGAGATTAGTTTTTTATTATATGAACAAAATAACCTTAATGTTTCACTATAATAATTACAAAATTCACCCTTGTACTTGAAGTTGATATCCTGGAGATTTCCACAGATTGAAGTTGATATCCTGGAGATTAAGATTGCTTGAGATCCTGGATGATAAGCATGATCATCATTATGATGGCTCCATCAAGCCATTTATGGACTTACAATTGTATGAAAGAGTGCCTGATAATCTCTAACATATATATTTAAATACATATATATTCCAAAAATCTTTATTCTTTTTAAACTTAGCTCAGTTATAAATATATAAAATTCCAATACATCTTCACAAAAAAAACAACTAATATTTTTAAAAAATGTGTTGGAATTTGATATATTTAAATACACATATTGCCTCATTATTCAAGCTTAATAAAATTTAGAAGTCAACAAAATGATATTTAAATAATGCATAAACATACTTTATCTTAGATTTTTGATCTTCTCCATTATTAAAGTAAGCCATATTTTCTCTAAATGCCTCTCTGTCTTTTTAATTAACTGAGACTATAGAAGCTACTTAGTTAATCCTTAATAATGGTCAAACATAAATTTGTCCATAATGTTGTTTTCAATAATTAATAATAGTTCAACACAATTGAAATAAAACCGGTTCAATAAAGAAAATATTTATTATTTTTATATAGTTGTTTTATTTCAATTGTGTTGAACTATTATTAAACTACTTAGTTATATCATTAGGTCATTGGTAAGTACAAGATCTTTAATTATTAGTTTTTTTTTTAAGTGTCATAGCATCGGCCGGGACGCGAACCCGCAACCCGGGCAATTGCCTGCAAGTGCAAGGCAGTCGCGCTGACCTCTCGACCACCAATGCAAAACCAGATCAGAATTAATACATATATCAAAGGAAGGATACTTCAGTTAATTTAGGACACTGACTTATTATTTATGTGATTATTAATTTCTTGCATGAATGAATTTTAGAAAAAATTTTCCCAATCATAGTAAACTTTACTAGTCTCTATTCCAAGATTCTTGTCACAAATAAAATATGTAATAACATCTTTTAATTTACTATGCTTTTTTTTAATTGATTCTAATAAAAGAGAATTATTATTTCAGTCTTATAATTTTATTTAAGTTGTCATAAGCAAAAATAATAAATTTTTCAAAACTTGTATTTTTTATTTGAATGTGCATAGATTATCTGAGTTCATAGAGAAATTATTCTGGGTAATTGTTGAATTAATATAATGGATTAAATTTATCTCAAGATTTATTATATATTTTATATACTAATCTATATGTGGACTTCACATCAATGTGTGAGTTAAATATATACAACAAATTTTATTTAATATCTTATGTATGCTCTTCATACATTTATATAACTATGTATTTAATATAAATAGAGTAATATATTAGAAAATCTGATTCAATGGAAACATATATTAAATACTAGCTGTAAATGTTTTTGCTATTGCAAATAACATATTAAATATTATATTAAAAAACATAAACATTAAATGCATTTGAATCCAGTATATATATTGTTTAAGATGACATTATTCCTAAAATATTTACTCTGAAACAAACTCAATATTTGATGCAGTGACTATTTCATTACAGCAAAATATTTTCATATTACTCCAAAGAAACATTGCTTGAGGATATTTCAAATATTAGTACAGATTGTATAAATAAGTTAACTTAATTAATTGTAATAATCTTTTTATTCCTCTATCAGGTTTGGTTACTCTCAAGTGATATTAATACTTAACTGTATGATTATATATATAATAACAAAAATCCAGAATAAAATTAAAAATCATTCCCACTTATCGATAAGATGTGTTTCATAAACTAAATTATGGATGAGTAATATCTAGCATTCATTTTTGTATATAATAAGGTAAATACATGTAAAATGAATGTTTCATGATTTATCTCAGATCTACCAATTTTTATGTTATAATACTTCATATAAAATATTTGCAAGCACAAGCATACAATCATAATTTCTCAATAAACTTTTTTTTAAATATATATTTCATTATCAGTTTATTTTATTTTTTTATATAATACCTTTAAAGTATTTTATTTTATTAAAAAATATTTAATTTTTTTTTTAATATTTATCTATTTTTCTTAAAATGATACATATAAATGCTAAATATTATTCATGGTTGATTACTCCCAATATAATATATTGTAATAGAATGGACTTTTTTCGGTATGCATATAGATTGGTGAGTTCCTCCTGATGGTTAGAAAAGTATATCTTTGTCGCTCATACTTACGCATACCCACACACATTGAATTTGTACCTAGGAGAGGAGAGATTAAGAACTAACTAAATATTAATTCTACACTTAATTCACCTTATCTGTATTGCACTTCACTTCCGCTATTCTGGATTTCGAACCCAGGGAGAATTTGCGTGATTGTCTGGTTCAGGTTATATTTATATCAGCGGAGTATGAATAGATGTAAAATAAAAATATGTTTGTTAATGGGGATAGATATGAGATTGTGTGTAAATAAATAAAATGATCATAAATATGTGGATGGATGTGACTAATTAAAATTTGACTAGGGAAAAATAAACCAAGAATCATACTTTAACATTTGAATAAATTTAATAATCATATTTACAGTGATTAGTATTTAAAACAAAATTTTGAAACATTCTCTTAAGCATTTGTGGTCATTCTTTTTTTATATTTGGTTTCTAATATTATTCCAAACCCTGATCCCCCAAAGAATAGCCACTCAATGTCTCGATCAACCTGAATAATTTTCATACTATATATAAAATTGCCATGTATTTATTTGATTAATTTTAATCTTTTATACCTTATTTGACATCATGAGGTTTAGGATCCCCCTGTTATGTACGATGTTTGTGCTATAAATGAGGAAGATATCATTCATGACATAAATAATTAACAAGATATGAAAAGAAAATATGAAAAAAGAAAATTAATACGAGCATTGAAATAAATAAAGGAAATGTATGTGTTGCGAATATATCAGGTTTAAATTATATACATATTAGGTAACATCTTACCTTTCCCCTTTTGATATATTGATCGGGTTATTGAGCAATCTTAGTAAAGAAAGTAAATTAAAGTAAAAAAAAAACAAATTATATTATCTAATATACAAATAAATAATGTAAGATGATGCTAACTTTAACTTGGCTTTAAAGTTTACATAGAAAGTGTCCTAATAGCTTGTCCCAGTAATCTATGGTGGTTCATTTACACATAGATAGGAACTCATAAGCATTCTAGAACATCTGTGACGTTGGTTGTCTTTAATAGCTTTAGAATTGGTGTTTTGAAATAGAAAGTTATAAGATGAATTCATTACGAATCGGCTTAATTTTTATAAGTAACAGTGTGGAGTGGTGGGCCAATTCCATCCTGATTTAGCACTGCTTGTTAGTTTTCACTATTAATTATATTGGCTTAAGTAATTTATTTCATGTGAAGAATCGTCAAAGTCTCTTATCTTATTGCATACTTTCAGGTTTAGGTTTTTTTATCTATAGCAGGGAATTAACAATAATTTTAGAAAGTCAAACACTTCTACTTTATTTAAAGACTTTAATTTCAAATTCTTTATTTAGTTATATTGAGTTGTCTACATTTATCTTCGCTTTCTGGAAATTTACATATGACTTGATAATATTGCTACTCAGTCTTAATCAACACTTGTCCATAGAGAACTGTCTTGATGACATGAAAAACTCGTGATGATCTGACTCTACAATAATTTATACAGCTAAAGATAGTAAGGCTAAGGAGGAGGCAGAAAAGTCTGTTTGTTTTGGAAATAACATGTAGTCTTTAATGAAAAATTGTATTCTACAAGACAGAAAAAGATACTCTTTGCAGGGCAATATTTATTGGTTATCCATGATTAATTTTCATATCTGGTCATTTCATTATCTGTTATCTGTGAACTCTTTCATTAGTTTGAGTACAGCTTTCATAAATATAATTTTCCTAAATTTATTGTACACATATGAAGTCAACAAACTCCAGTGTTTTCTTTTTTGGATGATGTTCACTATAGCAATTCAATTTAATATTTTTTAAATTGATTCTGGCATTGGATTTATTGAATTGTAAAGATTGCAAATGAATGATTTAACAATAGAGGAATTTATTTTCTTTATTGTTAATGATATCTTCATCATTCTTTCTAGATGATTAGATTATTAAAAATATTTTTCCAGAAATGAAACTGGCATATAGGGGGAATGATCTTTTACTCTAGTCATGATAATCTACTTTCATACGTAATTGGTTTTTGAAATGTACGAAAGTAGAGCAATATAAAAAAAACATCAAGAAAGTTTTTCAAAATGCATGTATATATATATATTTCTGCTAAGTATTATATCTCTATTTTTAAAAAAAAGTTCATAGAATTGTTAATATATAATAAATTTTCATACTTTGAAAATATTTTTTATTGAAATTTTTTAAATTTTAATTGAGAAAAAAACGAGGCTAAATGCAGTATATAAACATGAATAATATTAAAAAAAGTTTAAAAGCATAATGAAGATTAACTTGACAGTGTATGAATTTGGAAAATGACTTAGTTTTGTTCTTGTTTTTCATGATTGAATATATTGTCGATCGGCTTAAATTATACAAATGATTGAGTGAAACAAAAGATTCGCCATCTTTGTCTAGATTGAATGGAGGTTATGAGACTAATTTCTTTTTGTTTGTAACAACACTGCTGCTGTTATTTCATTTTTCACTCGTGTTTATGAATTAATAAGGGTGAATTTTTTCACCGAAACAGAAATGTACATAAGGTGAAAGCATGTGTTCTGACATAAACTGATAGGACACAACTTATCAACATGTGCTAACTCAAAATGTCTCTGTTCAAGACTGAGCCTGTGATACTGAAAATAGACATGATTAATGTCAGAGGTGGGAAGGGACTAGTGATTAATAGTCCATGAGAAAAGGAGAATTCTTACATGAAAGTATGATGTCATATATATCGATAAAAATCAAAAGTACAAAATAGGGAATTGTATGAAAGTAGAATGTTCGAAAGTAGAGAACTATCAGTATTATAAAAATAATAATAGATATAAAAAAATATTTTGTAATCAAAGCTTTTATTTACTTTGGCTATATAAAAAAAATTGTTTCTTCAATCACAATTGGGATTTTTATATTTAACTTGAAATAAAAGTATTAAGATTGTAATCAAAGATTTGTTTTTATTTCAGTTTTAAATGGTCACTGAAATGCTTTTAAAGTTAAAAGTAAAATCATAAGTGTTATATCAAGTTATTTACAATATAGTTTTGTTAAGCATTTTTTTAAAAATCAATTTTTACAGTCACAATAAAAAAAATTTATATACTTTTTAAAAAAGGATTTTTTTAAAAAAGAAATCTTTTATAATCAAGATTTGTTTACTTCAATTTTAAAAAATTGTTAAAATAAAAGTAAAGTTTATTTTAAAAAAAAAAAACCCACCAAAATATATATATACTGTCTTCTTATTACATTATTAAAAACTTAGTGAAGTGATATCAAAGTTTTTTAAATTTGATATCAAAATATTTGAAATTTCATCTGTTCGCTACTCTTTATTTAAGAAACTAAGTAACCTACCTAAAATATTTTAGTATCATGTTGCATTGCCAGGGATTTATATCAAATTTGAAAAATTATATTGAACATAATTATATTAAACTTCAATTTTAAAATTTGAAACAAGCCACCAAACAATATATATACACCACCCCTCTTGTTTGCATTACTGAAAACTTTTTGAATTGTAATAAACATTTTAAATTTGAGATCAAAATATTTGAAATTTCATCTGTCCATTGCTTTAGATTTAAGAAACTAAGTAACCCACCTAAAATATTTTAATATCATATTGAATTGCCAATGATTTATATCAAATGTACCAAATTTGAACAAATTCTATTGTATAGAGAGTAAACTACAATTTTAAAATTTTATTCTAACTTAGCGTTCAATTGTAAAAAAACAAACAGAGATTGTAACTTAATAAAAGCATTTATGACTATTACAATTTTTACTATTTTTTGTTCTTTTTTCTATTATTTTGTCAAAGAGTACCCTCATACAAACTGGCCAGTTATATTGATAAGAGAATCGTTATTTTGATAAGAAATTTGTCAATCATATGAATAATAATAAAAATTATGTTGATAAAAAAATCTGTTATTTTTCTGGTTATCTTTTCAATTAATTTCTTTTGCAAATAAATTCTTAATGTTAAACAAATTTTTTTTTTTTATTCTTCTCGATATTGGTGCTTTAAATAATAATTTATTTAAAATATGTAATTCTGTTTTACATTTACAGTTTTATAAACATGCACACATACACTTTACATATATTCAATACATATCTTTTATATATACATGTATGTGGTTTGTATAGAAGTATTAATTTAATAAATGTATCATTTACTTTTAAAAGCTATAACATTAAAACAATTATTAAATAAGATATAAGGGCTCAAATTTTATACTGTTTATGTTTTTGATGTTATTTTATTACAACTTAATCTAAAGATGTGCAACTTTTATACAACCTTAATGATGATTTGTCATCTTTTAGATAAATATATCAATGTTATTAATAACTATTTATTAGGTTATAGATTGCTATATTAAAATCAACCCAGATATAGATTTTAAACTTAGTTGAAGATCTTTTATTATAAACTCCAATTATGCATGAGATTATTTTAAATTCCTTTCCTTCTTCACATATGTACATTGTTAAACATATATATTTGCAAATTTATTGTTCAGTTATTACTCTCCTTCAAACAAATGAATAAAGACATCAGAAAAAAGCATATGATCCCCAAAATGCATTTCTGCTCAAAGTACTCTCATCGGTAAGCCAGATTATTAAATCTCAAATATTTTCATCATCATTCATTAGCTATCATATTTTATTACAACATGATCTATAACTATACAACCTTTGTGCAATCTGTATGATGATTTGCTGTCAGAAGAGATAGTGTGCCATTGTAATAAGTCACAAAATAATAAAATTTAAAAGTAATTGTAAAGCTCAATATATAACAGAAATCTGTAATGAGAGTCTATATCATTTCAGATTCAGCAAGAAAAAAAGAGGGGATAAGGAAATAATAAAATGATTGTAAATAAATTCTGTCACTGTAAACACAAACCTTGCCAAGTCAAATTTATAATTCATTAATACTAATTAAATAAAAAGTTTTATTCATCAAAAATAAACAAAATGTTTAAAGAAGCTGAAAATGAGAATACAAAATTTATCTTGACAAATAGATAATTGCTACATTGTCAACTGATAATTGTACAACTTAATGATTAAAGATCATTTTTATATCCATAGGTATTTGACATTCTCCCACAAGATGGAATCATATCATATTACTACTAAGATTTTATTTTAAGCCAATAAACATCACATGATCATCATTTCTTATGCTTGCTCTTAACTGTTATTAAAACAGGCAAAACTCTCTATACCTATTGCCACTTAGTGCAAGCCAGGGTAATCAATGGATGCCAGAAGGTTTGTGCATAAAATCTCCATCTAGTGCCTACTCATCCAGTATCCCCAACTAGTTTCTGGCTTGTGGCCTTCGTCAGTGAGGAGCCTTGGATCTGAGAGCACTGCACCTAGATCTTAGGATCTAATATAACCCTCCAGCAGCCACCTTTTATCTCTACTTAACTGCAAAACTATGAGACTTAAATTGAAAACACTATAATATTTTTAATCCAAGCTCATCAGGTGCAGTGCTCTCAGATCCAAGGCTCCTCACTGATGAAGGCCACAAGCCAGAAACTAGTCTGGGAATATTGGATGAGTAGGCACTAGATGATGATTTTATGCACAAGCTTTCTGGCATCCATTGATTAATCTGGATTGCACTGAGTGGCAATATGTATAGAGAGTTTTGCCTGTTTTAATAACAGTTAAGAGCAAGCATAAGAAATGATGATCATGTGATGTTTATTGGCTTAAAACCAATCATGCCTAATAGGATAGTGGTGACTGGTTATTAAAGAACCAAAGACACCAAAATGTATAGGTACTGAACTGAGTTCAGACCTATATGACTATATAAGCTGATGAGCTTGAATTGAAAATATTAGTGTTTTCAATTTAACTCTCATGGTTTTGTAGTTAAGTAGAGATAAAAGGTGGCTGCTGGAGGGTTGCATTAGATCCTAAGATCTAGGTGCAATGCTCTCAGATCCAAGCTTCTCACTGATGAAGGCCACAAGCCAGAAACTAGTCTGGGGATATTGGATGAGTAGACACTAGATGGGGATTTTATGTACAAGCCTTCTGGTATCCATTGATTACCTTGGCTTGCACTGAGTGGCAATACGTATGGAGAATTTTGCCTGTTTTTAAGATTTTATTTTACAATAAAAGCTTTGATATTCAATAGCAAAATCAAATTAATTCAAGATCTTTATTTTATAGCTATTAATTATTAGGGATTCTTGTAACAAAGGTATTTCTAAAATTTATATTTGTAAAAGCATAAATGTAACATTTGAAATTACTTTAACTTAGATGATAATGTTAACAATGTATATTTTTTTAAAAGTCAACCTGAGTAAAGAATCTAGTTGTTTTAATAGATTTCACTATTAGATATAATAAGGAACCTTAATACTTGCCAAGGGATTTTTGATAGAAGTATACAAATCAGTTAATACTATGATTATTATTGAATTGGATGAATGGCAGAAAAAATTGATAAATGAAGCAAAGAAAAGAAAGGGATTGATAAAGAAATGAACAGTATTTTCATATAATAAATATGATGTATTAAGAATTGTATGGGAGTGGCAGTAGCAGAGTTAACTTATGATAATGATGCATTATGTGTTAGTAAAGGAGTGTTAGGTTACTTAGAAAATGTACAAAGAGAAGTAGGAAGAAATGCAGTAGATGCAGATTTGTGGATGTCAAAGGAGGCAATTCAAGGAGAAATGGAATGATCAAGTTTTTATATGAGAGATACAAAAAGGAAAAGGAAAATGTTTTGTAGATTGCAATTTATGGATAGTAAGAGACTAACTAAAATAGTATTTAATCAAGTAAAAGACAGATGCCAAGATGGGTGATAAAGGTAGTATGGTATGCAGAAGATTTGGATAAAGACTTTATGTTAGTATATTGTACAAAAGGTGGGATGATTGTGTTAGGAGAATTGTTGAGTGTTATAATGGCAAAGAATGGGATAGAAGAATAGATGCATTAATAAAAAATAATGAGATGGAAAACTAGCATGGAAAGTAAAACGAATCTTAATATATAGAGAAGTTAACAGCATATTGGCTGTGAAGTAATTTAAGATAATAACAAGGAAAGTAATCTACTGTTTAAGGCTCAAACAGAATCGTTAGCAACAAGGAATATTCACAAATGGAGAATGTGATTTAATCTGATAGTTATGTAAAAAAAGGCATGGAAAATATTAGGCATCTGCTAATTGAATGTAAATGATTACAAGCAGAAAGGGTAAAAATAATGAAGTTGTGGGAGAATAAATATAAACTAAATGATTATATAGAAAATGGATTTTGGGTTTTATGCGGATTTGGAAAAAGATAAGGGGGATCTAGATATAAAGGCCATGGAGTGGACGAAGATGTTGTGGAAATGGGATGGAGCAGGATAGAGAAGAATATAGCAAAAATTTAGGATGGAGAATGGAAAGAGAAAGTAAAGTCGCTAACAGGTTTTTCTGGGCATAGTGGCTGAGAGATTACTGATTTTGACAAAGGAATAGCCATATCACATCACAATTAAAATTTTTGCAATTATAATTTTTAGAATTGCCTGGAGGTAATGTTATAAAAAAAGAATTAAAAATTTTGGAAAAGGTTGAAATGTTTAATTATGTTATAATTAAGTAATGCATGATTAAAATTAAAGAAATAATTAAAGTAATAAAAATAAATTAAATTATTAAAAAGTTTAAGTTATACAAATGTAAAATAAATATATAAAATATAAAATGACTAATATAAATAAAAATTAAAGTTAATATAGGTGCTTTAAAATATTTTTTTAAATATAAAATCTATAATGTAAAGTATTTTATTATACTGGTTCAGAGCAAAAGTACCAGGTTAGAATTAAGTTTTTATAAAAGTTGCAATCTGTTTATTTTATTCTTATTTTATAAACAGTAAGGGATACACATTTTTTTTTTTTGTTATAAGAAAAAATTTTTTTTGTTGTTGTTTAAATTGATTTGTAATAATAAATAAAAGTTCCTTGATTTATTACTAATCTTGAATAACATTCATAGAAAAAAAAAAGTTGTGGTAAACATCAGTTTTTTTTTTTTTAAATTTTGGTATGTAGAAAGTTTTGGGAGAAAACTTTCTTGCTTTAATAAAGTTATAATGATATTATAATTAAGGACCTTTTGATTGGTTCACTCGGTGATGCATTACCATGCTTTTCTTTTGAGCTAGTAGTGAATAAACAGAACGGCTAGCATGTGAGAAGCTAGGGAGGGATTTTAATCTATCCTGTAGATGTTTCTCATTTTAGAGATGATGCCCTAATCAGCAGTATGGCAGATATGTTTTAAATAAAATAAATAACATTTTTAGTGGCAAGGGATAGACTATCTCTGTACTTAGATATCTTTGATGAGAATGATGGTCAGGAAACATGGTTAGATACTCAATCTGACTATTATTAGTTAGAAGATTAACTTTAAAGACAATCGGTTGCTATTCCTAACACCTATTAACCCAGGGTTCAATCTCTCATACATTCTTATAAAGAATCGCATAAATCTAAAAAGAGGAGTAAAACCATAGGCCTATTTCATTTGGCATCCAATGTGTTAGGAAATTTGTGATAACTGTTATTTATTTGGTGCCAAAACATGTGTCCAATATATATATAATAGGAAAAAATAATTAAAGTTTACTTAATGGAATGAGAGAAGTTTGGTACTAGTAAATGAAATATAAAAAAATATTGTTAGATGTTAAGAGAGTAAAAGGTAGGGATAGAATAGGCCGACAAAAGAATAGATAATCGACAGCTTAATTCGATGAAGGCATAAACACTAAATTGGAGGTAATGAATGCTACATAATAAGATTGTAGACTAGTGTACTAATTTTATGTGGTAAGTTTAAAGAAAATATAGTTTGTATTCTAATTTTAAGCAAATAATAAAATAAAAAATAAATAAAATATTCTGTACTAATTTTAGGTGATTATTAGAAGTTATTAAATAATAGTAAAGAATAGAATAAATCAAGTATAGTTCTGTATAATTCAATGATTATGAGATTGAAATTAAAGGAAATGGAAACATTTCAATTTTGAGAAACTGGTCAAACTATAGATTGAACGAACAACATAGTTAGAGCCTGAAAAATAGAGGAGGCTGACCTATAGTATCTACACTGATGGGAATAGACTTGCAAAATGCTGTATAATTTGATATTGGAAAGCCAACACAGCAAAACCAACAAAAAATGAATTTGAAATTACAAGATATGCAAGAAAACCAACAGAAAATGGCACAAGAAATGCAGGAAAGCCAACAGAAAATGAGGCAAGAAATACATAAAAGTCAGCAGAAATGTATGATAGAATTAAGAGAAATGTTGAATGCAATGAAAAAAGAAAACCAACAGATGAAAGGTTAAATGAAGTGAGTGAGGAGATAAATATAGAGAATCAAAATATCATAGAATCTATGTAGAGTTTGGAAAGAGGATTTGAATGGATTGAAAGAAAAACAAGATGAACCAAAAGAAAAGATAGGAAAGATACAATTTCAAGTAGGAGAGAGTAATCGGGAAGATAGCAAAAGTATAGCCCGATGTCAGAGAAGTATAGATAAACTAACAATAATTTGAAGGATTGAAAAATGAAGGTGGAAGATAAAGAATATAGTATTGATAAAATTTAAAAGATTATTGTAGGGAAAATAAATAGTTTAATGCAGCTGTAAGCAACCAAATAGAGAAAATAGAAGCAATACAGAAAGGCTTACAAGGAAACACTAGCAATGGATATTATATTGAAGGAAAGCCAGAAAGGCTAAATGTAGTAAAATCCATGGGGGATGATCTTCAAAGTTCAATATTGAATTTCATGGAGTAGTTCACCAGAATGTGAATAAATATATGTATTTATAGGCCAGTTTAGTGAAACATATGTAGAGCAATTAAATAGTCTAGAACGATATTGTCATCTTAATTTAATGCTGGAAAAGTGTAAGTTGCCTATAATTTGCAGTAACTTACAAGATGATGCTCGTGTTTGTCAGCATTTATTATTTGATATTGATAATATATTTGAAAGTCATAAAGAA
The DNA here is from genome assembly GCA_028023455.1 of Epiperipatus broadwayi. Classification (NCBI taxonomy): domain Eukaryota; kingdom Metazoa; phylum Onychophora; class Udeonychophora; order Euonychophora; family Peripatidae; genus Epiperipatus; species Epiperipatus broadwayi. Next base: position 896,030 of record JAQFVV010006285.1, on the reverse strand, counting down.
GCTTTGATAATTTGTATCTTCTCAGAACACCAAGAGATCAATAAGAAAATTTTCAGGTCATTCCAAATGAGGATACTTAAACCAGTAAATAAATAACTAGAGAGAGGGAAGACTTGATACATGTAAGGATTGTTAGCAATGTCTATTTACAGGGATAAAGCAGGATTTGTTTAATGAATTGTGATTTTAGAAGAAAAATGCATACTTTGGGTGGAAAAGTAAAAATTTATTTATGTTGTTATTGATATTAATATAGTATTATTATAAATTTATATTTTTAGGGGAGAAGGCAGCTTTACACTTTGAGAGTTTGTTTAGTTGTGCCTTTTTTACTATGATGGGATGGGGTTTTAGGCAATTAATTTGAGAGATCGGATGTTATTATGCTATTTCATTTTGAGTTTTTATCTCTACATTGCACCAACCCTTTTCTATAACTTTATAAATGTAAAGTATTATTTCTTTTGATTCATTCTTAGATGTAATTGCATGGTCAAACCATGGTTGATGTGCTAATTTGCTTCATAAATGAAATTTATTAGCCGCAACTTAAGAGCCACATACTTAGTAGCTACCAAATCTATGGCTACAGTAGTAGTATAGAATGATTTTGTAAAGCAATTGGTGAGTTCATTTTCTGGGTTGGAATGTCTAAAAGATCCTTTATGATATTTTGTTATTAGTTAAGATATCAAAAAATAATTCACTTGAAAATTAATATCACATTGATATATGAAAGTCTGTGATATTTTTAGTTTTAAATTCAAAGGAAAGTTCATAAACACACCATTATTGTTTGTTTATCATTATATAGCTGTATGAAGTAGACATTAGGGGTTTGCTTTCTTGGTTTCTGTAAGACCTTAAAAAACTTATTTGCCTTTAAGTCTCTAGTCATAAGAGCAAGACATTTTATAGATCTAAATATATCACAAATGTAGCCTAGCCTCTAAAAGTTAATGAAGCATGGCTCAAGTATGCAATGGTATCATTAACTTCTGTTCTCTATGTATATCATTCTCTAAGTCTCTGAGATTAGTCATTGAGCAAGGATGCTATATTGTTACCTATTTTCTTTGTTGTTTGGGTTTATTATTGCCTGGTGTGTTAAAAGTGAGATAATTCTAATGGTGTTTATGCCTGTATTCTATGTCTTAAGGTCGGTAGTTGGTCCTTGTACATCTTAAAATTATAAGCCAAGATTCTTTCTCTTGATAGACAAATGCTAGCCTGATCTTCCAAGAAAAAAAAAAGGTTTAAGTAGAGAAATGATTTTTTTAAATTTCATTTTGAGGTACATAAAATAAAACATTAATTATCTCATTTCATTGACCATGGGGATATTATACCAATTGGAGACATCTTTTTGAAATAAAACTAGTCTGATCTTACAAGCTTTCACCCACATACTACCATAGGTATATTAAAAAGAAAGAAGGAAAATAATTATATAAACAAAAGTACCAAGGTCAGAATTTTAAAAAAAATTCTAAAAGTTGCAAGCTATTTTTTTTATATATATATAAGAAAAAGAAAGTAATTTTTTTTGTTTAAATTGATTTGTAATAATAAATAAAAGTTCCCAGATTTATTACTAATATGGAATAGCGTTCATAGAAATAAAAGTTGTGAGACAACAGGTTTTTTTTTTAAATTTTGATGTTTAGAAAGAAAGCTTTTTGGGACAAAGCTTGTTTGTTTTAAAAATGTTATTATCATAATTAAGTTCCTTTTGATCAATTTAACCTGCAAGAACTCTGTTTAACAGCATCCCAGAAAATTAAATTCTGATTAAAATGAGAGAGTTAATTTGTAATTATTAACACAACTAATATGGAAAAACCTTCATTAATTGAAAATCACATTATGATGAGCTGAAAAAAATTTAATTAGGCACTAGTCAACTAAACCTGGAATTATGTAGTTTCCTGCAGATGCCAATTTTAAAAGTGTCTCCTTTCAATGTGCAATAACCGTTGAGCATCTAGATTAGCATTACCTGTCATTTTTCACATGATTTTTATCAGCTTCTTCATGATGCATGCATAATCCAGTTGTATTATCATTCTATCTGGAGAATAACTCAAGAGAAGTACATCAAATGAATCCTTAAACTTTAAAAACTATCTTGCAGATCATTTTTTTGAAAAGGTTCGATATATATTTTTAGTAAGGTGTAAAATTAGAATTCTGAATCTATGGTAAGATAACTCTTTATTTAAATTAAAAGGTCTTTATAAAAGAGAAACTAATAATAATAATATTTATAGAAAATATTAAATTTAATATTAATATTTTCTAAATAATATTAGCATTTTGTTTTTTCTTTAAATATGTATTTATTTTTTTTTTTTTTATGAATGCTAAAGCAAATGGAATTAGAATTAATTTCTCATTCAATTATTAATAGTTAATATCTATTATAACTTTGATATATCTGTTTATTGATTGATTGATATTTTGCCAATCTTATTTATATTATTATAGTTAAATAATAATAATTATGTACTTGTTTTGTATTGGATATAATATCGGAGTTCATAAATTCAATTCAATCTAATTAAATGAATTTTCTCCAATATGAATACATACTTGCCTAATATATATACATTTTATATGCTGGATTCATCCCTAAGTATTATATAAGGTATGTAAATATTGTAAATAAATTTTGTTTTATTATATTTATATTATTTTAAGTTTAGTAGTATTCTCTCTCATTCCAAACTTAGTTAAATATAGCTATACACACACACCTTATCATGCATTGCCATGTTTTTTTTTTAGTTAGTCACATGTTAAATCTAAGAAACTAGGGAGAGATTTGAACTCAACCTATAGATATTTCTCATACTAGAGATAATGCCCTAATCTGCAGTATATGTCAGTTATGTTTTAAATAAATAAATAGCATCTATAATGGCGAGGGGTAGACTCTCTTTGTACTTAACATATTTGATGGGAATGATAGTCAGGAAATATGACTGGATATTCAGTTTGACATTCATTAGTTAGGATATTAAGTTTAAAGATAATCTGTTGATATTTCTAACACTCATTAATCCCTGAGTTTAAACTCATTATATATTGAAACGGACCTAAAGAATTGTTTTTATATAAAAAGGGGAATAAAACCATTTCAATATATAATGTGTATATAAATTTATCTATTTATATATAGTTATATACTCATTATATTGTCATATATATTTTAATATTGTAGCTCTGTTGAAGACTGCTGATCAGTTGAAATTATCAAGGAATATATTTACTTGATTGCATTGTAAAAAGTGATTAAAGAAGGGTATTTATAAATGGGATTATTTATATATTATTATACTGGAGTATAGAGTTTGTAGGTTTTAAAGAAATACATTTGAGTACCCAAAAAAATATTTATAAGAATTAATAACACAGTTGAGTGATGAAGTTAATGTAGTGAAATCCACTATCTTCTGTGACATGAAACCAGTTAGATAGAAACAGTCATTAAAGTCAATTGTGCTGCCACTTAATGATCATTTATTTTATTCTTTTCATACATTGTGATTTCTGGAGTTGGAAATGTATCAAATAATGTAAATTGATCAATCATATACATTACTTATAACATTTGCTTTGAAATTTCAAAATATTGGATTTTATTTATTTTTTATATTTAAAATTTTAGTTCATAATTTTAATAGTAGTAGTAAATTAAAACATATAATTTCTCTATATATATTCAAATAGGATACAGCAGAGTTTGAACTACATTTTGATAAAATTTACAAATGGATTGCCAGCAGTGTCCAAGAGAAAAACAGTTTTATTTCCTGCTTAAAAAAGGTAAAAGTAAACAAAAAAAAATTATCTTTGGTTTTAGTTTTAGCATTTTCTTTTATTCATTCTAATTAATAGTTGTCTTTTATAAATATATATTTTAAGTTCTGTCTGTGCTCAAAGAGAAATAGAATAACTATACAATAGAGTGTACTATGGTCAAGTGATAATATTTGATTATTATTAATTATCTTTTATTGTAATCACAAAATGTTAAACTGAAACAATATTTCAAGCAATTATTATTTTCTATTGTAATGTGTATTATTTATTCATAGTAAATGAAATAAATATATATATCGGCCATTAAAATATTCCCATGGGTTATATTTTGTCAGGCTAAACACAAACTCCTCATATCTGAGGAGTTCATGTTTACTCCACAATATCTCAGTCCTTTGTAGTTTATATTTTACATTCAGACTATGAACCAATAATATAGAATAGTATCGACTGTCTTGAAAAGATTTGATTAATTATATATATATATATAATTTAAATTTAAACTTTTTGTAAAAAATAGAAAATTATTAACTCAAAAGTCTCAGAAGCATAATTTCTAAATATTAAAATTTAATTTTTATATTTTTTACTATAAAAATATCAAGATGGAATTATTTATTATCACCATGATTCTTTGAGTTTAAAATTTGTTATGGTTATTTGGGTTTTTTTTTTTTTTTTTGATAAACTGAAATTACATATTAACATGCATACCCCACACATTGTTAACAAATATGTATGTATGAGTTTATATTGATTTTTTAATTTTTGTTATATTTTTTTTAGTTAAATTTACGATACTTACCAAGACAGAATATACAATTTATACATGTTCCAACGGACTTCATAGAAGGTAATATTACTTTTTTACTTCTTTAATTAAAATTTTTTGAAACTTTCTTTTGCATGATGGTCTATGACTATTGTCATAAAACAGAAATAATAAAATTATATATATATATATAGGGTATATGAGCACAGACTTTCACACGATCCATCACTCTCCCCTCTATCTCATAACACTGATACACTTGAACACATATATGTTGAACAGATAAATAATCACCAATATACGTATTTCATGCTAAACCAGCAATCATCAGTTGGTCCAGATTACCATTTCTACACATATATGCTACAAGTGCTCAGATATATATTAAGATAGCCAATCTTCATACTTTAATGGACAGGCTTCAATCTACTCCACACTCCAACTCTTCAACCATCCATCCAATTGAAAATCTGATGATGGAATGCTCAAAGGCCATCCTGAGGCCAACATTCTTGTCACACCCATGTTGACCTAAGGTCAATCTGACCCCTCATGTACAGGACATAATCCATTTCATACATATGCAAGGGATGGGCAGACATCTCTACTATGTCCTGTACATGAGGGGTCAGACTGACCTTAGGTCAACATGGGTGTGACAAGAATGTCGGCCTCAGGATGGCCTTTAAGCATTCCATCATCAGATTTTCAATTGGATGGACGGTTGGAGTATGGAGTAGATTGAAGCCTGTACATTAAAGTATGAAGATTGGCTATCTTAATATATATCTGAGCACGTGTAGCATATATGTGTAGAGGTGGTAATCTGGACCAACTGATGATTGCTGGTTTAGCATGAAATAGATATATTGGTGATTATCTATCTGTTCAACATATATGTGTTCAAGTGTATCAAGTGTTATGAGATAGTGGAGAGTGATAGATCATGTGAAAGCTGTGCTCATCTACTTCATATATTACATATATAGACACAGGTATATAATAAGCCTGTGTTTCAGTTATTACATAATAGAGATGTCTGCCCATCCTTTGTATATGCATTAAATGGATTATGTCCTGTACATGTGGGATCAGATTGATCTTAGGTCAACATGTGTGTGACAAGAATCTCTGCCTCAGAGTGGCCTTTGAGAAATTCCATCATCAGATTTTCAATTGGATGGATGGTTAAAGAGTTGGAGTGTGTAGTAGATTGAAGCCTGTCCATTAAAATATGAAGATTGGCTATCTTAATATATATCTGAGCACTTATAGCATATATGTGTAGAGATGGTAATCTGGACCAAATGATGATTGCTGGTTTAGCGTGAAATATATATATATTGATTATTTATCTGTTCAACATATATGTGTTTAAGTGTATCAGTGTTATGAGATAGAGTGGAGAGTGATGGATCGTGTGAAAGTCTGTGCTCATATACCCTATATATTACATATGTAAACACAGCTATATAATAAGCCTGTGTTTCAGTTATATATATATTGTAGCGGATAAATAGTTTTATACATAACTTTATTAGAAGGCACCATAAAGATAATAAATCTAGACGTTTTTCAAATAACCAGTTCTAATTTAATATTGATAATTAATATAATAAAATATCAAAGAAAGAAATTAAGTTTACTAGTAAAGTCACAAATACAAACAAATATTGAGAAGTTATGAATTATAATATGAAACTATTCCAAGTAATAATAAATCTTTAAAAAAAAAAGACAAGTATACCCAGCATGAGTTACATTTGGATACCTATTAATTTGCCATATCAATATTTTGTATTTTATAATTCAAGTAATAATCAGTAATAAAAGAAACAAAGTATTTTATTATTAAACAAAATAATTTATTTAAAAAATAAAATAACAATAATGTCCTTGCAATAGTTACCAATATATAAATTAATACATCGAAATCAACAAACACATGTATGATCAATAATCTGAGACATTGCCAAAACTAACGAAGCTATCCTTATCTTAACATTTAGTATCACAGTAACCTATATATCGAGGGCTATAAAATTAAGCAATGGGTGAAATGCTTGTTATATATAAACTTAACTCTATTAAAATATTCTAGGCAACTGCATAAGAATAACAACTATTCTGAAAACTTCATATATAAAATATTTAAATATTAATTTTGCATCATTGTCATATTATTTATAAGGATCTAAATACTACCTACCCATGCTTAAGAAAGTATTCATTACAAAAATGAAGCCATAGGAATTTATAACTGAAACTAACAAATAATATCAAGTTAAATATATCAATAATATCTCAGTTGCTAATACATACAGTCAATCAAATCCCATATATATAAAATAAATATTTTTACTATTTTAACAATCATTATTTAAAATTATGAATATCATTCAATAATACAGATTATATATTTCATAATCTGTATTAAAATGTGATATCTATAAAAACTAAGCTATCATTTATTACATCTGTATTATTTTTTGAACATTATTAAAACATTTTAAAAATATTACTTGCTTATAGCTTTGATAATTATGCAAATAGTGATCGATTCAATATTTAAGAATTGACAATTTAAAATAATTAATATCAGCATAATATTTATGTAAAAAAAAAAACAATTTATTATAAATAAAAAATATTTAATAAAGATTTATAAGTTGTTTTGTAATTTTAACTTGTTTACCACTAGAAAATATTAGCATTATCCAAATTTAAACTAATGCAGAGGATCCTTCTTTCATAATGGTGCTTCATTTGAAATATAGAAGATAGACCTAAATGAAGATGTTAAAAAAATCATGATTTTGCAATAGTTGATGGTTATGAGGTAATTCTATTTATGATAAATGAAAAGATGAAATAGTAGATTATCCATTTGAGTCTTGGTTCCCAAATTCTTGGAATAAAAACTGCTTATTTAGAAGTTCATTTTGAGAGTTTAAAATTCAATGTTTTCCTTTTTAAAATTCAGCAACCAACAACATCATTGTTAGCTACTGTCCAATAGAACAATAAATAATGCTTCAGTCTATTTAAAAGTACATTTAAAACAAATACACCCGGGGCTCGTTTTATGCGGATTATTTTAATGCGATTTTGAAATTACATGATTCATATTTCTTCTTAATATCTTTCATATTTCACTATATTTATTAGATATCAAGAAATTTAAATTATTAATAACTCATTTTCACTTGAAATACTAACATTATATTAACAGCTAACGTGAATATGGCCTGAAGCTGTATTTAGAATCTTAGCTTCTATGTAAATAATCTATTTATACTAATGAGTAAATAATAATAATAGATTTATACTTACATATAAAAATATCACAATAAATATTCAAAAAATTTAAACTTTTAAAACGTATTTTGTTATATATAACAGAAATAAATAATCTTTTAGATTTTTAAAATAAAAAATGAAGATTTTATAAACTGAAAATAATCTTTCTAATGATAATCAATAATCTTTTTGTTTTGATTGTGATCTCATTTTTTTAATATAGAAACAGAAAACCATTAACACAGCACAAGACTGAAAGTGGCGCTAGTTATACATCACATCACGAATAAAAATAAAGTGGCTAACAGGTTTCTCTGGGCATAATTGCTGAGAGATTCTTGACTTAATTAAGGAAAAGCCACAATACATCACATCGAATCTGATTTCTTACCAGTTTACAAATGAACACTAGCGGTAATGATTAAAATATGTATGAAAAATGTAAAATTAAATACTGTCGTTAATAAAAAAAGTTTGTCTTATATTAATTTTTTTCAAATATTTGAAATTTTTTATTAGTCATACTTTATTTGCTTATTTTTTTTAATGCAAATTTTAAAGTAATTTTTCCTTATTGCTTTGCTTTTATGCGAATTCTGAAAATTACAGATCCTATCCCCCATTTTTCAAGGTAAGTTAAGTCTATTTTTGTGCGATTTTTTTTAATGCGGGTTTTTTGTGGAACCTATCTATCGTATAAAATGAGACCCAGGTGTAAGTATCAATTCTTGAAAATTAATATTTTTAAATTAAACACTTGAATTTCTTTTTATATTATTGTTTTAATAAAATCTTTTTATTTATAAAAAGAGTATATAATGCCTTTAAATAACAATAATAATACCAACTTAATATTTTAAAATATCAATCACATCACATTTTTAAATTAATAAAAAAATTTTCTATGCATTTGATTAATTTATACAGCAATAATATATATTCCATACTATTTCAATATATACATATATTATTAATAATTTTAACTTATGTTATTGTTGAAATATTTTTAAGACTGTGAAAATATCTATTCTATTTTATTTAAGAAAAATCACACTCAGATGATATAGATTGTTACCAATGAAAATTATAAACACTTTTTGCATCTGAAAGGGAATCTCTTTTAAATGGAATCTTGTTATTTATAGAGATAATGTGTTACAGTAAACATATACATGATTGAGGAAACAAACTCTCACAACTTTTTCTAATTTTCCTTATTATAATAGACACTTTTAGATGCATGCAAAAAGTGTTTACAGTTTTCATTGGTTACTGTCTATCATCTGATTGTAATTTTTTTAAAAATCAAATAGAACAGATATTTTTAAAAATATTTCAGCAATAACATATGTTAAAATTATAGATAATTAACATTCAATTCTTGGTGGATGAGTCTATTATATAATAAGGAAAGTTAGGAAAAGTTGTGAGATTTTGTTTCCTTAAACATGTATATGTTTAGTGTAGCATTTATAACAAGAGTTTGCATTTAAAAGAGGTTCCCCTTTTAGATATAAAAAGTGTTTACAGTTTTTATTGGTCACTATCATCTGACTGATTTTTCTTAAATAAAATAGAACAGATATTTCCATGTTCATAATATATATATATATATTTATACTTAAAAGAAAAAGAAAACTGATAATTGGAAAGTAATTAATAATTTAAAAACAGAAACAAGTATTAACATCATAAATAGCATTATCACAGATAATTATGGGAAAAAAGATATTCAGCATTTACTATAAGAATATATTAATTTTAGAAAATCTAGAGAATAAATGAAAGAATGTTAAGAAAGTATTGTTAAGTTTGTCAACTTGGGAGAAGAAATTAAGATCAAAAATGGTTGGAGAAAATAATGAGGATTTATGAAAAATGGGATAGAATCAACAAAAAAAATTTTTTTTTCAATCATTATCAATCTACTACAGGAATTATTTCTGATTTTAATTCAGTTTTTCATCCATCTCAAATATAGTCTTTTTTAAACATCTTTTACAATCTCTTGAATCCAATTTAAAATTTCAGTTGTCCATCTTTTGTCATTTCTTCTGGAAAATGTTCAGCCATCTTCATTTTTGTCTTTTAATTTTGTTCATTGATTGATATCATTGATGGTTTCTTACCAATGTAGTTTGTTTTCAATCCCTCTTTATTAATCTCAAAATATATTCTATTAAATGTTCAAATTTCAAGACCACAAATAAGTCTTGGAAAATATATTTATTAAAAAACTGTTCTTTTTAAGGTCATAGGCATATTTTTCTTTTACCGTCAAAAGTACTTTAAATTGAATTATATTATTAATTTCTATTATGTTTTGTGTGTATTAATACATATATAATAAATAGCCAATATTCAAAATAGAAAATTAAATACTGCCTAATAATAAATAAAATAGAAAATCATATAATATTAAAATATTAGCTAAAAAAAGAGGTAAGATTCATAAAAGTTAAAAATAGATATTATAACTCAGCTTTGTTTATTTATGAACTGGATACATGTCATATTATTTGACAATGCAGATGTTATCTTTTATGGAAAAACACAAATTAAAAAGAAGAGTCAAAGAAACTGTTGATAAACTTGTTGAATCTGAAGCCATCAATTATATGAAAACTTTCTTTGATAGTAAAGTGGATGGTTTTTGAAGTGGTTTATGAGGGAAAAAATTCTGCTTTATATATATTTATGGTTTGTATCTAATTGTTTTCACTTGAGAATGTCTAGGTCATGAAAGAATTTTAATATAAATTTGTTTTTTTAACTAGTATTTTAATGTTATATGATTTTTATTTTAGATATATATATACATACACACATTCACAGACTACGCTAATGTTGGTAGTATCTTAGCAGATCCTTTCAGAAAAGGAGAAGCTACATTAAATTCATATTGCATTTTGTTTTAGTATGTGCGTTTGCAGATATTATTTTTTAATATCTTTAGAATGTTTTTAATTATTTTGTCAGAGCTTAAGAATATCTTAAATGTCTTTTACAAAAAGTTTTGAATTTCAGAATGGAAATTGCTAATTTGGTTGAATAAGGATAAGGATAACATTTGACTTTTCCTAGGGAGTGTAGTTTATAGAGTGTCATATTAAACTAATTAATTGTTCATTATTTATATCAGTTCAGAAAATAATTTAATGATGCATAATTTGTTAATTTTATCAATTTTTGTTGAATATATAAACCATGTAATAAACCACTAAACGTCACATGATCACTATCTCATACTAGCACATAATTGTTATTAAACAATTCAAAACAAAGCAAAACTCTCCATATAGTAGTGCCATCTTGTGCTAACAAGAGCAATCAATGGATGCCAGAAGGCTTGTGCATAAAATTCCTATCTAGTGCCTACTCATCCAATATCCCCAGACTAGTTTCTGGCTTGTGGCCTTCATCAGTGAGGAGCCTTGGATCTGAGAGCACTACACCAAAATGTATGGGTGATGAATTGAATTCAGACCCATGTGACTATATAAGCAATTGAGCTTGGATTGAAAATATTAATGTGTTTTCAATTTCATTCTCATAGTTTTGTAGTTAAATAGAGTTTTAAGGTGGGTGCTGGAGGGTTGCATTAGATCCTAAGATCTAGGTGCAGTGCTCTCAGATCCAAGGCTCCTCACTGATGAAGGCCACAAGTCAGAAACTAGTCTGGGGATATTGGATGAGTAGGCACTAGATAGGGATTTTATGCACAACTCTTCTGGCATCCATTGATTGCTCTTGTTAGCACAAGATGGCACTACTATATTGAGAGTTTTGCTTTGTTTTGAATTGTTTAAACCATGTAATATTAGTTAATAGCAGTTAATAGATAAATTATAGCATCTTGTTTAAAGAATTTTTTAAAGTCAATTATGACTATTTTCACACAATGTTGCTTACTTTACTACATTTAGTATTAAAAAAAAAAAGATATAATTATTTAAAAAATCCAAATAAGTAAATTTGAAATTATTTTGAATATTTAAAATTTGAAGGGAGGACAATCAGTTAATTTTTCATACTAAAATTTAATTTAGCCATTTAACAGTCTTCATGCAAAACAGAGACAATCAATTATTGAATTTGAAAACATAAAAAGCAATCATCAGAATAAATTAACTAATAATACAGTTGAAGTATAATTAAAATGAATTAATAGAAGATATTAACATTATTTATGAGTGACAGAAATTTTTGAAATGGATCGGTTTAATAATAATCTATCATTATACTACTTTAAAATTCTCATTATGTCTTTATATTCATTTCTTAAAATCACTTACAAATAGTTTAATTATGTTATCAAAATAAAATATTTATAAATAAATTAATTGTAATAATAAATAAATAATCATATCTAAATATCTGTAATTGCAAAAGGGAAGTAACTACCACTCAACAAGTTATGTAGCATTCAAAAAGCAATGAAAAGGTAGATTGATACCATTCTAATTTTGGCTCTGTTATTATACATATATAAACTTAGTTTTTGACTTGGTTTTAAAATTCACTGTATAATTTAAAAACCAAATCTAAACTACACTTAAATAATAACAGAACCCAAAAATAGAATGGTATCATTTTATATTTTCATTGGTTTTTGATGATACATAACTTGGTGGGAAATAGTCACTTCCACTTTGCAATTACAAATAGATTAATTGTATATTTATTTTATAATAATAAAATATTTATGTTATTTTAATCCTGCTACTCCAATTAAAGCATTGTTTTCTTCAAAATGTTGATGGACTATTTTCATCTTCTTATATTCATTGTTATTTTTAGAAAAAAATGAACCTTTTCAAATATATTTAAGTGCACCATAATATTTTGAGTGGTATTATTCTCCTCTCTTTTTCAGGTGTTGATGAATTGACTAATGACAACACTAAACATGGGAATTGAATCAGGGACTTTTAAATTTGTGATTATTGAATTTAAGATGATACTCTAACCAACTAGACTACTTTGTCAAGGGCAATAGTCAATAGAAATTTTATATATTTATCTATAAGGATCTTTTTCTTTTTTTTTTTTAAAAAAAAAAAAGAAGAATCAGGAAGACTTCCATAGGTAAGTGTATGAAATATCTACTGATTGTTGCCTTTGGCCGAATAGCTTAGTTTGTTTAAAATGCCCCTTAAATGAAATATTTATAAATCTAAAAGTTCCTAGTTCGATTCTCCTGCTAATACTATTACTAGTCAGGCTAACAACATTTGAAGAAGAGATGAGACAAAACCATTAGAACTGTTGTCCTATATTCTAAACTATGCACTATTAATAAGAGTTAAATGTATTTAAAAAAGTTTAAATAAAATTCAAATTTTTCTGAAGATATTTAATAATTAATATTAGATGATGAAAACAAAGTAACATATAATTACAACTAAAGTACCATCATCACAAACTTTCAGACAAATATTTACCTAATTATATACGTATATAGAGAGAGTGGTTTAGTGAAAATTTTCAAAACTGTCAATATGAGCAAGACAACTCAGGTGTTCAGGTTTCTATAACACTACCCATGTGTTATTAATTGAGAATTAAAGAATATATTTATGCTAGAGGTAATCTCTAGTTTAATGAATGATTCAGTAATAGTCATAAATATAATTTAATGAATGATTCAGTAATAATCATTAATACAATTCTATAAAGTAGTTTGTGACAAAGTTGTCAGTTCAGAAAGTTTAATACTTTTAATCAAACTAGTAAATTGCTATCCATAAAATTCTAAAAAATAAATGAAAATATGTGTAAGAGATTGTGATCTGGATCAATTGATGAGTAGTGGTTCAGTAGAAAATATGCATCTTGGAGATCGTTTATCTTTTTAACATGTTTTTGATCATATGTTTTAGAAAAATGTGATAAGTTGAAATATATATTAAATAAATATTGTACCAGTTTAGACATCTTTTAGAAATAAAACTGATCTGAACCACACACTAAATAGTCATATTTGTTTTTTAAATAAGAAAGAAAAGAATATAATTGTTTTTTATTTGTTTAAATTAAAGTAAAATAATAAATAAAAGTTCCCAGATTTATTACATGTAATCTTAGCATTCATAATATAAAAAAAAGTTGTAAGAGATGCGAGGTTTTTTTTTTTTTCCATTTTGGTATTTAAAAATAAAGCTTTGGAAGAAAGTTTTCATGTTTTAAGTCAACTTTAATATCCTTATTGGAAAGAATTTTGGATTATTTTAAGCAGCAAATAATTCTGTGTAACAGCATTATAAAATTAAAACTAATTAAAAACAACAGAGATAATTTGTAAATTTTATCAATACAATTAAAATGGAAAACTATGCAATAGCTGAAAATCTTGATACAATGGGGTAAAATCTAATTAGTGCTCTCGCCAAACCTGAAATTATATTGACTCCTTCAAATTCCAGTTTTAAATGTATCTCCTTTTATCTGCACTAACCATTGAGGATAAAGTTTTATTACTATCTGTTAGCCTTCATATTGTAATGGTCAAAAAGTATAGCTGCTTTAACCTAACCTTGCCTACTCCTCCAGCTCACAGACCAAGCGACTTACTCCCTTGATCTCATGAGAGTTAATTTTCTTAATGTAGCCCAATGTTCAGGTAGAGACAAGACTCAAAAGGGAATCCAAACACCTGGTGATCAGGTTTATATATGTAAGTAATAAACAGAATCTACAACTTCGTTATAATGATGAATTATAATGTATTATTATTTTTTTCTCATGTGTCATAGCATCAGCCGGGAAGCGAACCCACTAACCTGGGACAACTGCTTGTAAAGCAGCTGTCACTGACCTCTCGACCACCAATGCTTGACTATTATAATTTATTATTAAGACAAAAAAATTATTATTTATGATTAAGTAAAAATTATTTACAAAAGGGGAAGTACCACAAATATATACACATAAAATCAACTGGTCCTTGTAATGGAAACAACAATAAAACACTGATATGCATCATCAATTATTCAGATCATTTTCATTTAGTAGAGAGTGATAGAGTGAAAATAGCCTGCTTAAACCAGATAAATAAACCATAGGAAGAATTTGAACATAGCCTTACTTATATGTAAATTTATATACATAAACTCCCTGACGGATGTTTCCAAAATAACGAGTAATGCATCGATCATATTAAGAAAGGCGTAAATAAAATAAAGTAGAAAAACATTGTGGTACTTGGTGATTAAATATATATACTTGAAGTGCGGGACTCGAAATATGATGACTTCATTATAAGCCAACTTAACTCTGGCTAGCTACTTCACCTTTAATCTATTGTTAAAGAAAGGAACCCATTCGCTGCAGCATGACCCGGGTTTAAGAACAAAGTTTTGGATAGCTTGTGTCCATTTATTTTATCGACTGATTGACGGGCTCCAACCTTTCAACCAGTTGAATATCCCACAGACAAGCATTAGCTAATGAAGTTATATAAGAAGAAAAGCAATAAGTAAAAGTCGAGATATTCATGGATCACCAAGCAACACATTATTAAGGAAAGCGATCAAATGACCATAAATTTAAAGCCTTACAATGTTAATGTATATAAATCTATGATCGAGAATATTACTATATTGGGAAGATCTGCTACACATAATTATATATCCTTCCCCCTTTTATCAAACTCCTATGCAGGTATTATACAAGTAATTATCATTATTATTGTCGATGCACTTATCGAGAATTATTATTTAGCAAGCTTCTGCCCATAGATTTAATGAATATTACAGAGATTATTTATATAAACGGTTTACACTGTACTCTCTTACACATAACAAAAATAATGAGTGCTTATTTATACTGCATCCTTATAGACATATATTTACGACCCTTAGTTTGACTCAAAATATGTATTGATAATAATATTAGCGAGTTACTCTTTAAATATAAATCATATATATAAAGAAAACATAGGTACATGTCTCGAGACACCTTTCTTATTTCAGCTATAAAATTAAAAAAAAAACCCATTGCATCAATTAAATTTACAATAACACATTCTAATGCTCTCTTTTTCTTTTAAAAAAAAACTTTAAAGATCAAATAACAACTATGCGAGAATGTGGACGGAGTCATTTTAAGTCAAATAATTTTTATAATGATTTTAAAGTACTCCTGTATTTATTATAACGGGTAAGTAAACATGAAATAAGTTTATGCATTCAGCTACCCTTCAATTTCTCCCTTCTTTTCTAAAAAGAAACAAACAAAAAAAAAAACTTGTAAATGAAGATGTATGCTAATGATCTGCTAATACGTAACTAAAGAAAATAAAATTAGCGATCGCTATTATACATATCTAAGCCTCCTTAAATACATCTGAGGCGCAATTTGCAAATACATTTAAATACTATAATATATATATAGCGATGAATATAAAAGTTACCGATAACTGAGAAGTGTCAATAAACATCACATGATCATCATTTCTTGTGCTTGCTTATAACTGTTATTAAAACAGGCAAAACTCTCTATATGTATTGTCACTCAGTTCAATCCAGAGTAATCAACGGATGCTAGAAGGCTTGTGCATAAAATCCCCATCTAGGGCCTACTCTTCCAATATGCCCAGACTAGTTGGTGGCTGCTGAAGGGTTGCATTAGATCCTAAGATCTAGGTGCAGTGTGCTCAGATCCAAGATTCCTCACTGACAAAGGCCACAAGCCAGAAACTAGTCTGGGGATATTGGATGAGTAGACACTAGATGGGAATTTTATGCGCAAGCCTTCTGATATCCATTGATTATCCTGGCTTGCACTGAGTGGTAATACTATATGGAGAGTTTTGCCTGTTTTAATAACTGAGATGTGTGTGTATAGCTAATGTGGGCTTGTTCTGGAAATGAATTACAAGTCCATTTTAGAGGTATTAAGGCACAGTCACCGATTCATGACAGCAGTTGCAGCTCACATATTGGCCATCTGTGTCCATGTTTCTTTCAGATTGGTCTTCTTTTCACTAGCAAGCAGCAGGCATTGGTCAGGATACTTCTTTAGCTTCTCAGCTGGATTACATTTCTCAGCCCCCAGTTGAGGATGGATGGGAGAGTGGAGACAAATTCTCTACTCAAACATATTTGATATACAAAACATTTCACTAGGTCTTGTTTGTTCTTACAGTGACTTTTTTATTTTTTTTAATTCTATTTTAAACAAAAGAAAACCTCTCTATTTATATTCTTTTAACTTCCTTTTACCTCAATTACATTAAATAGTGTCTACTAATGCCTCTATTGTTTCAATTCGTAAAATATCTTAAATTTTTGTCTGTATTGTTATACAAACAATTATATTCTTAAGTTAAATTTTTATTTTGATGGATTCTTAGATTAAATTCTTGTTTTAATGGATTTTGTGCATTAGCAACTTCTTTATTTGCTGATGCAGTATTTTTTTCTTATACAAGCAAAGTAATTTATTTTAAGCTTTTCTATAATTTCTACATTGCCTATTTTTTTTTTTTTAAGTGTCATAGCATTGGCTGGGACGCGAACCCGCAACCCGGGCAACTGCCTGCTAGTGCAAGGCAGTCGCGCTGATTTCTCGACCACCAATGCAAGACATTGCCTATTTTTTTAAATAAATTTTATTTACAATTTATTTAATGTTATATGCGTATGTCTATCTATAACCATTTCTTTTTAATATACATTCACTGTTGCTGGATTTATGGTCTTTGGTTAGTACGCAGTGAATGGTGAAGCCCACATATATATAACTGTATATATGTACAACTTCAATATAACTTTTTCCTGCCTATTCATGAACACACAATCTGGAAAATAATTCAATAAAATACGTCTAGTAAAGTCTTAAATCTTAAAACTGTCTTACAGGTCAATTTTCTAAAAAAGATTTGAATATAGAATTTAATAAAGTGTTAAAATAAAATCTGATGATTGTTAGAAAAATTTTATTTAAATTAAAAGTCCTTTAATAAGAGAAATAAATAATAATATTGATAGCAACTATTAAAGTTAATATTAATATGTAGTTCTTTTTTTTTTCTTTATGAACATTAAAGCTAATATAATGTAAAATTGATTTCTTGTTCAATTAATAATTGATATTTTTTTATTACTGTGATATATATATATTTATCGATTAAATATTTTTTCTAATCTTGATTATCCAGATCAACTTATGAGTATTGGCTCAGCACGAAATACATATATTGGAGATCATTTATCTTTTTCTCATGTATATTGGCTGTATGAGATAGAGTGGATAGCTGAAGGAAGCTTGAAAGTCTGGGTTCATATTCCATTTAATTACATTTAGCTTAAGTATATATACTATACTTCTATTTAATCTTCATTTGTATTATAATTAAATAATAATAGTTATATGATTGTTTTGTATTGTGTGTAAACATATTGGTGCTCATAGATTAAATGCAAGTTAATTAAATGAATTTTCTCCAGTATGATTACACACTACATAAACATATCTGTGTATCCATTTTTTTTTTATGCATTGGATTCAATCCTAAGCTTTATATAAGTGTGTGAACAGTATAAATAAATTTTGTTTTATTATATTTATATTATTTATTTGTCCATTTTTCTTCCTCATTCCAAACCTAATTAAATACAACTATATACACATACTATACATTGCCATGTTTTCTTTTGAACTACTAGTAGTTAATCAGAGGGCCTAACATTTAAGAAGTTAGGGAAGGATTTGATTCCAGCCTATACATGTTTCTCTTTGTAGAGATGGTGCCCTAATCTGTAGTATGGCAGATATATTTAAAATTAAAAAAAATAACATCTATAGTAGCATGGGATAGATCCTCTCTGTACTTAAACATGTTTGATGAGAATGATAGTCAGAAAATATGACTGGATAATCAGTCTGACTATTATTAGGTAGGATGTTTTACAAATAATCTATTGTTATTCCTAATACCCATTAATCCCAGGATTTAAACCCCCTTTCATTTTGATAAAGAATTACATATACTTAAAAGAGGAGTAAAACTTTTAGGCCCCTTTCAATATATATATGAAGTTAAAAAAAATATATAAAAAAAGTGTATATGAAGTTAAAATTACAATATTAACAATATATGTCTTAATCATTTGAAAAAAAGTGAACTTGGTGTTTTTAAAATGTATCCAGAGTGAAAGAGATTGTTCTGACTTCTGGTCTGTTGGATGGTTGTGATATGAATGAGCTAAGATGAAAGATGCACTGAGATAAGAATAAAATTTGAAAAAATATATATATTACTTTAAGGTTTTTGTTTGAGTGTATTTCTACATGTATTGGTTGATTTATTCTAGAAACCATTCAGGTTTTAGATGACACAGCCAGAGAACCAGGAGAAGATTCTATAATTGAGCCAGAGGACTATCAGGAAATAACACCTCGGGAAGAGGCAGACTTGGAAAAGCTAATGTCTCAGTGTGATGATGCTATTAGCAATGCAGAAACTTTTATGGACCAATTATCACGAGAACTTTCTGTATTGGATGGGGTAAATTTTAATATTTTTTTCAGTGGATATATATATTTCTGAAAACCAGTATCATTATATATTTATTTCCAGAGTACAATATTATTAATTTGACTCCCTATTCTTTAGCAATTTCTATTAGCCAGATAAAATTATAATAGGGTCCTTTTAAATCTGTATGACTGCCAGACTTTAATAGATTTAGCATATGAAATAAGATAGACTTAACAAGCATTGTTTATTTAATCTTTAATATACACATTAAAAAAATAAGAATTAAACATAATGCAGTAAATAAATTAACTTTACACATATTTTAAAATAAAATTAAACAAAGAATATATGGAGTAAATATCTGTAAATTAATAAACCGGAATAATATTCTTTTATATATATTAGTGAAAACAATTTATTAATTTACGGTGTTATTTTTTGATTTTAAAATGATATTTTATTTACCCACCCACATATACAATACATGTTTATTTAGATAAATGAATTCATTTAGTGTACATGTTTAGATAAATTAGTTCATTTCAGTGTACGTTATCTTTAATTAAGATACTTAAACTAAATCATTTATTTTTATTTCTGTATATATGATGATCAGTATCTCAGCATTATTTTTTTTTTATTATCAATTATATATTAGCATCTAAGTATGTGTATCCAAATAATTGTTTGTATATACCTAGGTCAGATTATTAATACAGATGGAAACATAATGGAGGAAATTAATCATAGAATTAAACTTGGTTGGAGTGCTTTTGGTAGAAATAACTTGATACTAAAAGGAAATATGCCTATGTGTTTGAAAAGAATGGTTTTTAACAAATGTGTTTTACCAGTTCTTACTTATGGATCTGAGACTTGGACACTTAATAGAAGAGCAATACAGAGACTTCAGACCACTCAAAGGAGTATGGAGAGATGTATGTTGGGAGTAACAAGAAGAGATCGAAAACGCAATGTATGGTAAGACAACAAACAGGTGTTACTGACCTTATAGAAAAAATTAAAAGATTGAAATGGAGTTGGGCTGGACATATTGCTAGAAGAGATGATAATAGATGGACAATTGAAATTTTAAACTGGATTGCAAGAGATTGTAAAAGACCCAGAAAGAGACCACATGTGAGATGGATGGATGAAATAAGAAAATGTGCAGGGGTGTTGTGGAAAAGAGAAGCTAAAGATCGGAGAAGATGGATTAAATTTGGAGAGACCTTCATCCTGCAGTGGATTGATAATGGTTGATGATGATGATATTCTGCCCTAAGTTTGGCAGTGGTTATATAAATATAATGTACCTCTTTTAATCTAAAGTCAAGACTTGACTGTTGATTGATTATTGCTGATGATTTCATTGCTTCATTGTTTTTGATTATTTAATAGGGATGATGATGGTTTCCCATCTCTTCATATCAGCCCCTTACCTTCCATACCATTACAATATATGTTCAGCACAATTTATTTAATTATACATTAAAGTACAGCTTATTTAATTGGAACATGGGTTATTCTAAATGACACTTAATTCAAAGTTTAAAAGATTCTGATATTTGTATGTTATATCCTCTGTACAAAGGCTAATTGGAATAATTAATTTTTAATTACTATGATCAAGTGGCAACATGATAATTATTATTAATAATTTGTTATTGCTTATAATTTTCTTAGTATTGTTAATTAATTTATGCCCTATATTTCAATAAACTGATTTTTATGTGTTTTGATTCTTTTTTTTTTTTGATCAGATTATATACTTTGTCACTACATTGTGACACTATCCACAATTTTTCAAAATTACAAAAATACAGTGGCCGAACGAAAGTACCACTAGGCAATAGCCTATCACCAGATTGCAAAGAATACTCAACAATCATGGTGATTTATTTAGCCTATCACCAGATTGCAAAGAATACTCAACAATCATGGTGATTTATTTATTTACGAACGGTGATCACCAATTTTTTAAAATGCAATCTTATGCAGACTTCTTTCTAACAAATGGACACTTAACTATTTAAAGAGTAAGCTAAATTAAAATAGATACTTAAATAAAATTTAATTATTTATTATATTACTTTTCTTATTGGAATCTTTCCAAATTCTTTTTTTTTTTTGTTTAGCAATCCAAACTGACTCAATTTATTATAAAAGCAAAACATAAATGTAAATTTAAATGCAAACCTTATCTCTTTTTAAATGCAACCCAAATTATTTAACAAATATTTTTTTCTCAAGGAATCATGTGCTAATACTTTCTCTATAGCGGTCCATGTTGATTATGGCAACCCTAACCAAGTAGGAGTGAATTCTAGGGAAACTTACTATAAGAGTGTGCTGTATTGCAACACTCAAACCCTCTCTTTCTAATGTTAAATAATATATTCAAACCCTAAATGATGCAAGTGTCTGCTCTTTGCTTGCAGCCATTTTACCTTCTTTTTCTTTCATATACTGATTCTGCCGTATGGTACTTGTATTACTTATGGACATACTTATTAACAAACTTTTATCCTTTTTTGTTTTGACTTTCTAGATCAAGCAGTTATATTCATTCTAACATATATACTTGAAATATAATAATAAATGGAGACTTATATAAACAAAACAAATTTTTGATTAATAAAAATTAGTAACATGTAATTAATAACCCCTAGTAAAAATCTTCTCTATTGTTGAAACTTTTTTCTTTACAATTAAGTGAATGGATTCTATTACTCTATTATGCCATAATAAAAAAAGAAAAGTTCTTTGATTGATCAGTGGTGAACCTTTACCCCAGCTGGTTAAAGTTCTTGTATGAATTTTCTTGCGATGGTTGGTGTGAATCCTCCAATCATTCCATTAGTTTGAATTGGTTTCCTGATCTAGCTCTGCACATTCATATTCCTCGATTAACTTTTACACGGATCGCTTTGGGTGGTCAAAAGGAGATGTAATCCCCCGAGGGGAATGTTTTGATGTCCTTTAGGCTGGCCAATATTTTATCTGCACTGTATAATATTATTTTTAATTTCTCTTCACAATGCTTAAGATGTATACTGACATGAGTTCAAGCCAAATCAAATCAAAATGCAAAGTCAAATGCCATATAAGTCAAAAAGGCAACTCCCGAATTTATATGTTTTGAGTTTTTTCAAGAATTGGATTTAATTTTTAATTTATTTTTAGCTATATTTTAGCACTTTTATTTATTTCCTTTTTTGGTCATTCACTTCTTTTTTTAACTAGTGAAAAGTTCTGGTTTAATTAGTGTAATAGACAACTAAATACTTTTTGATCTCTGAAGTTTCAACAATAAACCTAATTACGGAAAAAAAAAATTATAATTTTTCCCCCCAACACGTCTCTTTCTAAGAATTACAAGTTAAAACAAAACTTTTAGTAGACAGCAATCTCAAGATCTTTTTTTTTTTTTTTTATCTCGAGATTTAATTTTAAATAAAGATAAATTTAAAAAAACTTTTTAAATAATATTTTTAAAAAAAATTGTTATTTTAAACTAATATATATGCACTTTTAATAAATTATAAATATATATGAGATGGCAAAAAATAATGAATATGAAGGAATTAGGAAAGATTCCAATAAGAAAAGTAATACAATATATAATTAAATTTTACTTAAGTGACTGCTCTAATCTAGATTACTCTTTAAATAGTTAAGTGTCCATTTGGTAGAAATAAGTCCGTGCAAGATTACATTTTTTTTAAAAAAAAATTTGATGATCACCATATTTGTAAATAAATAAATCACCATGATTGTCGAATGTTCTTCGCAATCTGGTGCTAGGCTAATGCCTAATGATGACCTCGTTCAGCACCATATTTTTGTAATTTTGAAAAATTGCAGACAGTGTCAAAATGTAGTGGCATAGTATAAATCTGACCAAAAATAAAAGGATCAAAAAACATAAAAACAATTTATCAAAATGTAGGGCATAAATTAATTAGCAATATTAAGAAAATTAGAAGCAATAACAAATTATTAATAATAATTATCTATTTTGATAAACTGAATTTTGGTTTTCGATCCTTTTTTTTTTGGTCAGATTATATACTGTGCTGCTATATTTTTGACACTGTCTGCAATTTTTCAAAATTACAAAAATATGGTGGCCGAACAGGCATTAGCTTAGCGCCAGATTGTGAAGAACATTTGACAATCATGGTGATTTATTTATTTACAAATGACCATCACCAAATTTTTTTTTTTTTTTAAATGTAATTTTATGTGGATTTATTTTTACCAAATGGACCATTAACTATTTAAAGAATAATCTAGATTAAAACAGACACTTAAGTATAATTTTTGAAAAATTGCAGACAATATCAAAATGTAGTGGCATAGTATATAATCTGACCAAAAAAAAAAAGGATCAAAAAACATAAAAACAGTTTATCAAAATATAGGGCATAAATTAATTAGCAATATTAAGAAAATTAGAAGCAATAATAAATTATTAATAATAATTATCTATTTCGATAAACTGAATTTTGTTTTTCGATCCTTTTTTTTTGGTCAGTTATATACTGTGCTACTACATTTTTGACACTGTCTGCAATTTTTCAAATTCGATAAACTGAATTTTGTTTTTCGATCCTTTTTTTTGGTCAGATTATATACGGTGCTACTACATTTTTGATTTACTTATTTACAAATGGCTATCACCAAATTTTTTTTTTTTTTAAATGTAATTTTATGCGGACTTATTTCTACCAAATGGACCATTAACTATTTAAAGAATAATCTAAATTAAAACAGACACGTAAGTAAAATTTAATTATTTATTATATTACTTTTCTTATTGGAATCTTTCCTAATTCCTTTTTTTTTTTTAAGCAACCCAAACTGACCTGATCTATTATAAAAGCAAAACACAAACCTTATCTCTTTTTACATGCAATCCAAATTATTTAACAAACATTCTTTTTTGGGGGGAACATGCACCATCACATTCCCTACAGATGATAGCAGTCCAAGTTGATTATCGCAACCCTGACGAAGTAGGAGTGAACTCTAGGGCAACTTAGTGTAAGAGTGTGCTGTATTACAACACTCAAACCCATCTCTTGCTAATGTGTCAAAAAATACATGGTATGTTCTATTAGCTTGTTGTGAAACTGCTTGATGGCATTGATCCCATCCAAATGCATATAAATATGCCATTTAATGGGCCGCAGTCAAACCAATTAGCCACAACTTTTTTTTTCTATTGTAACTAACGGCTTGCTTTGTCTTGCACAGTTTGTGCGAGTGTGAACAATACTATCTTTTAGTAATGTTAACATTTCGCTACCATATCATTTCAGGATGGGTGGATTTAAAGTTTGCAGAACTATTGCAATCTGCATTTAAAAGTAATTACAGTACAACTTACCTAATGTTGTATTAAAAAATAATAATTATAAGCCATTACCCCACGTCTGAATCCAACATGTAAGGTATAAATAATTAGAAAAGATTAGGGGAAACCACAATTTCACAGTTCTGAAAAAAGTTAGTGTTTGAGAGAACACCTACGAGAATTAAAATGTCTGACTGTAAAATTTCTCATAGTTATATTCAGAGACAAAAAGAAATTATAAAAAGAATACATTTCTTAATCTTTAAAAAAAAAAACTAAAAAAAATAATCGGGTTGGAAAATTATTAATCATTATTAATAGGTATGCCATTAATGTTATCCACCATAGCTTACTCACATATTCTTTCAAAGATAGCTATTGGAATAAATAAAGATTAATTTTCTTTTTCAAAAATGACCAAAAAAAAAGAGTCAAATAGAATTCCGTATTTAAAGCATTCTCATTGTAGTTAGTTGCCTGTCTGTCAAGCAATGATAGGAGACTTTTTAAAGTTTGCAGGGAGGGGGGAGGGATGATTTTCCCAGTGCAAAGTGCTGGCGTACATGGGGAATTCTACTAGAATAGAATATTTGCAATAACGTCTGTTAATTGATGTTTTAATTCTTGCGGATGTGAAAAGGCATACCCCCCCCCCCTACATTGCAGGACTAAGATGAAATTTGTAGGCATTTGTTAAAGGTTTAAATTTATCATTGTAAAATTGTTAATTGAATAAATTTGACAGTAATTTATTAAGGAAATCAATCAATGAATTATGTTAACCTGTATGATAAAATGTCTGAGTGTAAAAAATTTCTCGTAGTTATATCCAGAGACAAAAAGAATTGTAAAAAAGAATTACAGTAATTTATTAAGGAAAATAAATGAGTTACGTTGGTGGGCCTGGTAACGTTATATTTACGTGCGTTTTCATAGAAACAACACCATTAAGCGGTTTCAACATGCTAATAGAATAGTACCTAATATATTAAAATTCTTAAGAAAATGATACATCTGCTCTTTGCTTACAGCCATTATGCCTTTTTTTTTTTTTCCAAATACATGCTTCTGCCATAAAGTTCTTCTGTTACTTATGGATGGACTTATTAACTAAACTTATCTCTGCCTCCTGTTTTGGCTTTCTAATTGGGCAGTTTATATTCATTCTCATATACATACTTGAAATATAATAACAAATGGAGAATTTTTTGATTAATAAAAATTAGTAAAGGTAATTAATAACTCCTAGTAAAAACCCTTTCTATTGTTGAAACTTTTTTCTTTACAATTAAGTGAATGGATTCTATTACTCTTTTGTGCCATTAAAAAAAAAGAAAAGTTCTTTAAGAAAAGTTCATAGTTACCCGAATTAGTGATGAACTTTTACCCAGCTGATTAAAGTTCTTGTATGAATTTTTTGTGATGGCTGGCATGAATCCTATTGTTTCATTGGTTTGAACCGGTTTCCTCATTTAGCTCTGCTCTTCATATTTCCCTTGGATAATTTCTCACGGGTAGCTTCAGATGGTAAAAGGGAGACATAATTCCCTAAGGGGGAAGTCTTGATGTCCCTTAGGCTGGCCAATTTTTTTTCTGCACTTTATAATATTATTTTTAATTTCTCTTCATGGTGCTTAAGATGTATATTGATACGAGTTCAAGCGACTCAAATCAAAATGCAAAGTCAAATGCCAAATAAGTCAAAGAAAAGGAAACTGTAATTTATACATTTTGTGTTCTTTCAAGAACCGGATTCACACTTTTAATTTATTTTTAGGATAGTTTTATAATAGCGTGTTGAAACCGCCTGAAGGCATTGTTTGTTTGTAAACAAAGATAAATATAATGTTGCCGGGGCCGGGGTTTTTTTTTTTGTTTGTTTATCACATTTAAAAGTAATATCAAATAAATTTTTTTTTAAAAAAATGCATAAATCAAAATTAAAAAAGTACTTAATTTTTATTCTTTTCATTACTTATATTTTCGGGCCAGGGTTTTTTTTTTTTGGTTTGTTTATCACATTTAAAAGTAATATCAAATCAATTTTTAACAAAAAAAATACATAAATCAAAATTATTTTTAAAAAGTAGTTACTTTTATTCTTTTCATTACTTATATTTTCGGTTTGGTATTCTACGAAATCAACTTTTTTTAAAAAAAATTACCAATAAATATATTTCCATTTAATGGTAACATTTACAACAAAAAGCCAAACGGGGGGGGGTACGATTTTTAACAAAATGGAACGCAACTCGAAGGTTGATTAATTTTTTACGGTAATTACAAAAACAAATATATATGGCAATTAAACCAACTTTTTTGGCTCTTCAGGAACAGTATGCATGCAGCTTCAAGCTCTTTTGTTTGATAACCCTTCCAGCAGTCAGAGAACTTTGACATTCGGAAACTTTACTATTTCAGCCATTTTATTAAGCTCGCAGTTGTTATCGCAGAAACGTGACTTAGAGTGTGATTTGATCAAAATCGCGCTTGCACCTACACTTGCCGAATTTTTTGAGCAGGAAATCTGGGCTACGGAAGCATGAGACTATGCTCATAATTGTTAGTACACATTCTTAAAACATGAGAGATAGAGGGGGAGAAAGTGTTAATGAATATTAAAATAATTTTGACATTCGGAATTCCAGCCCCTCACACAATACTGTACCCAAAAGTGAAATGTGATCGCACATCAAAAATGCGTAACACAAATCTGAGCTGTAAGCTGACACGATAGCTTCTGCGGCAGATTAAACATGTTTCTTTGCATTAGCATAGAAATAGACATAGCCACCCCGTCTAACGGACTATTTCTAGGCTTACGCATTAGAAATAGAACGTTCGATAGCGGAGGCCGCCTAAACGGCATATTTTTGTGTGCTATCATAGAAATAACACCCTCAGATGGTTTCAACACACTATTATAAAATTACCATTTTTAGCTATATTTTAGCACTTTTTTTTTAACGTCCTTTTTTTAATCATTCACTTCTTTTTTTAACTAGTGGAAAGTTCTGGTTTAATTAGCATAATAGATAATGAAATACTTTTGATATCTGAAGTTTCAGCAATAGAGCTAATTACAAAAAAAAAAAAATCTACACCTCTTTTTTCTCCCCAGCCCACCCCTTTCTAACAATTACAATTAAAACAACTTTTAGTAAAGAGCTATCTCAAGATCTTTTTTTTTTTTTTAATCTCAAGATTTAATTTTAAATGAATAATTAAAGTGAAGGAATGCTGATTCCTTCAAGATAAGTAAAAAAAGAACATTTTTATAATAATATTTCAAAAAAAATCTGTTTGCAAAATTATATATTTATATATGCGTATATATATATATGAGAAGGCAGAAAATACTAGCTCATTGCACCTTCTCTCGAAAAAAAAAATAGTAATAAAAAAACTTTTAAGTTTCTTGTGGGGCATTTTTGCCATTTTCTTTAAAAGATTTTAGGCTCCATGCATTATACATTCCCTTTTTACCTTTTCCTCCTTGTACCATGAATACGTTAGGTCCGCATTTTTGAATGATTCTGTATGGATCTTCAAATAAAGGAAAAAATTTATATTGCTTATCACCCAGTTTACTAACTGTCTGGGTTTTGACATAAACCCAGTCTCCTACCCCAAAGTGTACCGGACGGATACTATCTCTTTTTTTTTCTCTATGTTCAGCTTTCTTCTTTAATCGGTCTTTAGCAAAACTTCATTTCTTTGCTACGTTCACTACTTCATCTGCAGGAACATGACACTTGAGAAGAGAGGACTTGACCAGGCCATAATGCAATTGTTCAGGAGCGAGCCCAGTAGATTCATGGTATGTACAATTGATCTAAATCATTTGCGGCAATACTTTAAACCACTGCTTATGGTTTCCTTTTAAATGTGTACAAAATACCCCCCCCCCCAATTCTTTCATAGACTGGGGGTTCCGAATAGAGGTTAGAATGTGGTATATCTTTTCCTGCTATAGCCAACTTTTCCATTCGTTTGATACAAAAAGGAGTTCCATGGTCGCTTAAAATTGTCAGAGGTTTTCCCACTCAAATAAATTGCTTCTTCTTTAGCACCGTAATGGAAGTTTTGTGTCAGTTCTACACAAGGTGTAAGCTTACACTAATTTCGAAAAAGCATTGTAGGTCACTAATATATATCTATATTGACAAAATGAAGATAACAGATCATAAAAATCAATGGCCAGTAACTTGTACGGGTTCTTAGCTACTATAGGTACTAGCGTCCCAGCATAATTCTTATTAGCTGCTTTATTTTGCCTACATTCGTGACACCTCTAACATAGCAATAACAGATCTGTACTGTAACGGTATGCACCCTCTCAACAAGACAAGTTAAGGCAGTCGCATCTCACTATAGTCAGATTTAAGGTCTTCATATAGGATGCCATGAATGATGTGATTTAATTTTGATATAAAACTATATCTGTTCCCAACAAATAACTTATTATTAATAAATTATTATATCTAAACCACATCAAATCAATTTTCACCTTAATTGACTTAACCGTTATGCTCAGATTTCAAACTCAGGGAAGTTTAACAATTGATTCTCTTCAGGGGTTCCTATCAATATTCTAAAGTAATATTAATAACAAATCTCACTAACTCTTTAAATTAAATAAAACAAAGTTGAAGACTTCATTTAACTTAATATAAAAAACATAATAATTATTTATTTAACAAATAAATAACTTAAATTTTACAATATATAAAAATTATTTATATATCTACTTCCTTATATTAAAAAAATATAAATATTCTATTTACTTACGGTAGATATATTTTCTAACTTATAGCACTACATGATTTTATAATGTATATTAACTATAAGTATCCAAATATTAAGACTTCTACATTAACACTATTCTATAATAATTAGATTATACAAATAATAATCCAATCATTTATATATAATATTTTCATTCGTTAAAATGATTGTACGTAATTTATGTTTACTAATATAAAAATATATATTTCATATCAATGTTAGTCATTTATCCATTTATCATACATTATGGTTATTAGACTATTTGGATTAGTATAAACAATGTAGTGTCATGTCATAGAAAATAATAGTATGTGAATTTAAAAATAATTTAATCTCTTACCTCCAAGTTCACTTTATCCCTCTATATTTTTACATGCCTTTCCCATATTAATATTTCTTAACCTATATCTAAATCTTTATTAATCATAAATAAAAATAAAAATATTTTAAATTATTAATTCTCTCTTATTATTCATTTTTTTAATGAAATGAATACGATAATAAAGGAAATGAAATTAATCTTTCCCAATTATAATTTTTAAAAAACTTAAATGGTATTTATAAAAGTTAATACAATAGTCTCAGATGTTCCTGGAATTCGCGAATGAAAATCCTTCAAAGATGCAATTTTTAATTCCTTCATTGTTATATATTAAAGAAAATAATAGGATATCCCAAGTTGACGTTTAGTTTCCTTTTGTATGAGATTTCATTTTTTCAATACACAGTTCCTTTATTAACAATTATAATTCCATTTTGAAGATCTAACTTTTTTATAATTTCATAGGCATTCAGCAAAAGATGTTATTCATATATATATATATATTTGACTAGGCAAGTGCATTTTATATATCCCACAATAAATAAATGTTCTACTCACTCTGCATTTTCCTTATAATGTAAAGTACATTAAATTTAGTTGAAGTTTTTATAGACATGTTCTTTTTAAAATGAAGTTTACAATTAGAACTCCGATTAGAACGATTTTTATCAAACGCGAAAATATATTCTAACCAAGTAATTTAGAAATTACTTTCTTTAAAAAAAATATTAGAAATTTCTTCTAATAAGTATTAAGTCATTCAAAATATAGATTTTATACTATACACTGTTCTTTTAAATTGAACACAGTATAAGTTTTTATGAGGATATAGCTGCAAGAATAGAATCCTTAATCTTCTAATAAAAATAGAATTATTTTTATATATCTCGCTCCATGAGCTTGCTGAAGCATGTCACATTCTACATTGTTACAATATAATTCGATATTAAAACACTAAGTTAACTTCATTTTCTTTAATTCGATAAACTGTATGTGAACCCAGAGGTCATTATCTTGTCAACCGTCTTTTGTCAACAACGTTTTTTTCATTTTAAAGAATGAAAAATACTAACTTACTAAATTATATATTTATTTTCATAAATATAATAAGAATACAAATATAATGTATACATATTGATTATATGTATGTATGAGTATATACTCCTACAGTACATATTTGGCCAATAATATCATTTCTGTAAGAATTTATTTATTTTAAGTGAGCCATAATGCCCATATACCCTATGTACATAATTTATTAATCGTTTTCTCAAATTTTGAGGTATAACTACTCTCTAACAATCTATTCCCTTCTTGACCTGAAACATCAACAACCCGTTCATTATTTTATATTGATGTAATTTGTTTTTCCATCATGTGGGAATTCCCAGCTGTCTGGGGTTTGCATTATTAATAACAATGGAAGAGGTGGGAGTAAAAAAAATTAGAATTACATTAAAAGAAGGAATGTAGGGGGGAGAGAGATAGTATTATTAGATAATGAGGGAATAGAGTGTAGCTCTAGAAAAGAATTAGAGATAATATTAAATAGGTATGTAACAGATATAGAAAAGGTGTTAGATGTGAAGGACAGAGTGATAGCAAGTACGAAAGCATATAGTAATGGGAATATTAGGTTTACAGAAAATGAAACAAATGAGGCAGAGAAGAAATTGAAAAGTGGAAAGGAAGGAAGTTTAGATGGATGGGTAGAAGAGATGGTAATGAATTTAGGGCATAGGGCAAAAGTAAAACTATTATCATGTTTTAATAAGATGGCACAGAAGAGAGATCTTTCCAGGTAGTTGGAGTAATACAAGAGTAAGGCTACTATTTAAATGAAAGGGTAAGGATCATAGAAAGTTAAACAATTATAGACTGATAGCGGTAACATCAGTTTTATATAAAGTTTCTCATATATGGTGGCTGGAAGGGTTGCAAAATGGATGGAAAAAAATAATATAATGGGAGAAATGCAAGGAGGTTTTTGATCAGATAGGCATATAGGAGATAGTTTATTTATAGTTACACAACTTATGGATATGAGTAGGAATACAGGTCGACAATTATATATGAGTTTTATAGAAGGTGTATGGTAGAATAAATAGAAATAGATTATGGTTAAGTTTAGTAAATTTGGGAATGGATGGAGTTTTAGTGGATATTTTTAAGAAATTATATGAGAATAATTTCTATACATATCAAATAGGGGATATAGAATCAATTAAATTTAAAAATGGGGTGTGACTAAGGCAAGGATGCCCTATGTCACCTATTTTGTTTTTGTTGTATTTATTTGAGAGAAATGAAGAGAGCAGTAGAAAGACTAGGAAGAGGGATAGAGATACCATTAATAGGTGGCAAGCAGATGATGTCTTTTTGTGTGCAGAAAGAAGAAAAGATGTGGAAGTAATGCTGAGGATATGTTCATGGGTGGGTAAAGAGATGGGGATTAAATTTAGTGAAGAAAAATCAAAAGTAATGATGATTAATACTGAGGAAAGAGAAAACAAAGAATTTTTATTGGGGGAATATAAAGTTAAGTATGGTGGATAGATATAACTATTTGGGAATCATCTTAAATAATCAGAAAAATTGCTTAGATGAATAGGAGAAAAAATTGGTAAATAAAGTAATGAAAAGAAAGGAATTGATAAAGAAATTAACAGTGTTTTCATATAATAAATATGATGTAGCTAGAATTGTATGGAAGGGAGTGGCAGTAGCAGGGTTAACATATGGTAACGATGCATTATGTGTTAGTAAAAGGGTATTGGATTACTTAGAAGAAGTACAAAGAGAAGTAGGAAATGTACATTAGATGTAGATGTGTGGATGGTGAATGAGGTATTCAAGGAGGAATAGGATGGTCACGTTTTTATATGAGAGATGCAAAAAGCAAAATAAAAATGTTTGGTTGATTGCAGTTTATGGATAATAAAAGAATAGCCAAAATAGTATTTAATTGGGTTATGAGTAAAGGGCAGGCAACAAGATTGGTGAGAAAGGTAATGTGGTATGCAGAAATTTGGATAAAGAATTTGTGTCGATATACTTGTACAAAAGGTGGAATGATTGTGTTAGGAGAATTGTTGGGTGTTATAGTGTTAAGGAATGGGATAGAAGAATAGATGCATTGAGAAAGAATAACGATGGAGAATTAGAGAACTAGTATGGAGAGTAAAAATAGTTTAACCATCAATTGGGTGTGAGTTAATTTATGATAATAATAAAGAAAGTAGTTTACTGTTTAGGGCTTGAACAGGATCTTTAGCAGCAATGGAATATGCACATAAGTGGGAAAATGTGGCTGATTTAGTTGCAAGTTGTGTAAGGAAGGCATAGAAAATATTAGGCATCTGTTAATTGAATGTAAATGCCTGAAAGCAGAAAGGGTACAAATAATGAAGTTATGGAAGAATAAATATAAACAAAGTGATTATACAGAAAGTGGGTTATTGGTTTTATGCTGGGTTTGGAAAAAGATAAAGGGGATTTAAAGGCCATGGAGTTGACAATGGGATGGAGTAGGATATGGGAAAACTTAGGGTGGGGAATGGAAAGTTGAAGGTAAAGTGGCTAATAGGTTTCTCTGGGCATAATTGTTGAGAGTTTCCTGACTTAGTATAAGGAAAAGTCACAGTATATCACATCACACCAAATTGCAAAGAACATTCAACAATCATGGTGATTTATTTATTTACGAACAGTGATTACCAAATTTTTTTTTTTTTTTTAAATATAATCTTATGCAGACTTATTTCTAGCAGATTGACACTTAACTATTTAAAGAGTAATCTAGATTAAAACAGACATTTTAAGTAAAATTTTATTATTTATTATATTACTCTTCTTATTGGAATCTTCCCTAATTTCTTCTTTTTTTTTTTTTTAGCAATCCAAACTGACTCGATCTATTGTAAAAGCAAAACACAAATGTAAATTTAAATGCAAACCTTATCTTTTTTTAAATGCAATCCAAATTATTTAACAAATATTGTTTCTCAAAGGGAACATTTGCTGTCACTTTCCCTATGGATGATAACGGTTCATGTCGATTATGGCAACCCTAACTAAGTAGGAGTGAACTCTAGGGAAACTTATTGTAAGAGTATGCCTTATTGCAACACTCAAACCCTCTCTTTCTAACATTAAATAATATATTCAAACCCGATAAGAAAAACCTGTTTATCCATCTAACATGAGCTGGAACTCACAAAATGTACTTCAAACCCAGTCAAGCCCAAGATTTAGGTCAGGGACCAGCCTG
Organism: Epiperipatus broadwayi; assembly: GCA_028023455.1. Taxonomy (NCBI): domain Eukaryota; kingdom Metazoa; phylum Onychophora; class Udeonychophora; order Euonychophora; family Peripatidae; genus Epiperipatus; species Epiperipatus broadwayi. The sequence continues at coordinate 861,906 of JAQFVV010006285.1, read as the reverse complement.
GATTCGAACCCACTCTCTAAGCCCCAGATCTAACACCTAATGAATAACATAATAGTGATGGCACAGGAGAATTAATCTTAATCCGGCCGACTAGCAAAGCTGAGCAAAACAATGAGACATCTATTAACTATGACTATTTATTAAAATATATATAAGCAAGGCTGTAATATGTGGAAGTGGAGAAAAAGAAGGAATTCGAACTACTCAAATAAGTTAGACAATAAGATATATTTTAATATAATGAAAAATTAGTTATATACATTTATAAATTAAGTACATTAGTATGTGCGTGAATGAGCAAGCGGTAGATAATTACATAGTGTCATTCACGCTATTATTTCTCATATGCTCTTTATTAGCTAAATAATATATTACAAATAAACACACATCTTTGGTGGGTCCAATATTAAAATGCCAATCGAATATTAGAAAGAATTATGATAATACTGCCATTAACGCTTTGATTGATGGTTCAGAAACGTGGTGACTAACATATGATTGAGGGGAGCGTTCTGAAATTCATTATACATATGATATAAATTATTTTCATGCCATTGAGGTCGTGAAAATAAACAAAAGACAGTTGAAAAATTATATTTGAAACTATGACAAAAATATTTATTGAAAAATTATTTAAACAATAGTAAGACGAACGCTTTATTTTCCCCAAGGCATATAGATACTCTTAAATAGATATATATATCACGACGGTGAGATTGTATATGATTGAAATAAACTTAATTAATAAATAGAAGTAATTGGCATTTATATATATATCTTTTAAGCAAAGCTTAATTTTAATATTAGAGCATTAAAACTGGGTCATGAAGCAAAAGAAATAATAATAATAATACGAAGAAGTTTGCGGTGCTGACATAATAGCCTAAAATAATTAAGAGGAAAAAGGTCGTGCTTCTGGATGAAAAATGAAATCTCACACTCCCTTCTTGGGTAGTGCTTAGAGAAAAGTGGATAGGCATGGCGTGGCCCAGACTTTTGCTGGTATAACCGACACGAGAGGCCTTTTATCTATGAAGTGTATATGCATAGCGTGTGCCAAACTTATGGGATCACCGCCAGAGGCTTTTGATACGAAGAAAGAATATGCATAGCGTGTGCCAAACTTACGGGATCACCACCAGAGGCATTTTTATACGAAGACTTGAGAAGAAATCTATGGGTTCGAACTCGTCGTAACCCCCAGATTAAGAAGCACGTATATATAGAACGAAGATAGGCTATATGACAGAAACGCAGTACGAATGAATGTCTCTAACGACATGAGATAAGTTTTACTGCCTTAAAAATAAATGACCCTTGTTTGAATACTATAATACGCCATGCAATTATAATATATATAGAGAGAGAATATTTCATTTAATAAAATATATGTTAAGATTTTATATAGCAAAAGAAACATTAAGATTTAGATTTCAAATTAATAAAATACACGTTAAGATTTGATTAAGTAAAAGAGACATTAAGATTCACCCCCTTCCCTTTCCCACTATTTAAAACAATTCAATTCCACCTTCGTGGATTTTACAATAACTGGAATACATAGCATATATTTTAAGAGTATATATAAAAAAAATAACTAGCAGTTATATATATATAAAACAATTAAGTCACCTTTTTAGAATTTAATAAATAATTATAAAATCAATGTTTCAGAGCGTTAATTAGCTTGAGTTCTGGATTTTCAGAGTTAAACAAATCAATTTTTATATTAAAACGAACCTAAAATGTTGATTCATAAAACAATCTGGCGAACGTATTAATTTACAATGTACTACATATATTATATATATTTTTAAGGGGACGTTAATAACCTTTGTATGAAGGTTTAGAAGAAGAAAAAAATGACAGAAAATTCAATTCGTCAGATTGTTTTAGATTGACATATTAATAAGCAAGCAGATATATAAATCAAATAATAAATATATATAAATAAATGACCGCACCAAAATTAAAAAGTTAAGAGCATATGAGATAGGATTAGATATAAAGAAATTATTTGAGAGCAAAATTACATTCACAGATATATATATATAAAGCAAAGTTAAAGAATACATGAGAAGAGATCTTGATAGATTATTTAGACTAAATTGACTATTAGGTGGCGGCTTGGAAATTTACCTTGCAATTTTAAGAATCCATTTTAAAGTATGGCACGTGCACGGCGATTGAAATGCAAGTACTTTGGTGGCCGGAAACTTCTATTAGCATTCTAAAGTTCTTTATCGGATCTTTACTTTCTTTCAGGGCAGCAGTTAGATGGTACATTAGCGGGAAGAATGACCCACCAGGGTCAGCAAGAGGGTGGATTTACTGCTACATCATTTTAAGTTTCAAGCAAAATGAAATGTTTATAATACCTCTCTCTAAAAGTAGCTAATCTCCTCTGTGATTCAAAATTCAGTCATTTTATACTTTTTCTTTTATCAGTTGTTTTTGAAGATGCAATTGTAAGATAACGTCCAAAAATAAATTCAAATCTATTTCCAGATTAGAAATAGATTTGACAACATGTTTTTAACACAAGTAAATCTTTAATCTACTTAATCCCATTTATTTTAAGTAAAACTTTAATTAAAAAAATACCTTCCCCAGATTAAAACAATAGTGCTTCCAACCCCTAATTATTTTTAGACAATTAATAACACTTGCATCTTCCATATTGGATTTTATAAAAAATATATAGTTTAATAGAAAAACAAGCAATTTAAAAGAAAAAGCTAAAAATGACATATAATAAATATTTAAAAACATCAATATTTTGTTAGTAAGTTTTGCTCCTATGTATATATTTGAGCCGCATCTATAATACTTTAATAAAAAGAACTAATAATTAATAAAAAGAATTAATAATAATTTTAAAACATGTTATTGAAACATTAAATTTTATAATTTAGGCGCGTATCTCAAATATATACATGAAATATATATACATGACAAAAGGAGCGGGATGGGATATAGGGGTTTAAATACGGGTTAGTAGGTAGAAACATGAAGCACAATCTTAAGCTAAGATTTACTGCTTCATAAGAAAATGATGCAAGTGTCCACTGTTTGCTTGGAGCTATCGCCCCTTTTTCTTTCAAATACCCAATTCCACCATAAGGTTCTTCTATTACTTATAGACGGACTTATTAACTAACCTTTTACCCTCCTTCTGTTTTGGCTTTCTAGATCGAGCAGTTTATATTCATTCTCATACACATGCTTGAAATATAATAATAAACATAATTATTTAAACAAAAGAAATTTTTGATTAATAAAAATTAGTAACATGTAATTAATAACCCCTAGTAAAAACTCTCTCTATTGTTGAAACTTTTTTCTTTACAATTAAATGAATGGATTTATTACTCTATTACCCATAATAAAAAAAGAAAAGTTCTTTAAGGAAAGTTCATAGTTATCCTAATCGATCAGTGGTGTACCTTTACCCAGCTGGTTAAAGTTCTTGTATGAATTAATCCTCCGATCATTCCATTGTTTTGAATTTGTTTCCTCAGATAGCTCTGCACATTTATATTGTCCTTCGTTAACTTTCACACAGGTAGCTTCAGGTGGGAAAAGGATACATAATTCCCCGAGGGAAAAGTCTTGATGTTCCTTAGCCAGCCAACATTTCTCTGCACTGTATATCATTTTTAATTTATCTTCATGGCACTTAAGATGTATACTGATACAAGTTCAAGCCAAATCAAATCGAAATGCAAAGTCAAATACCAAGTAAGTCAAACAAAAGGAAACTCCATAATTTATACATTTTGTGTTCTTTCAAAAACCGGATTCACGCTTTTAATTTATTTTTAGCTATATTTTAGCATTTTTATTTACATACTTTTTTGGTCATTCAGTTCTTTTTTTAACAGGTGGAAAGTTCTGGTTTAATTAGCATAATAGATAATGAAATATTTTTGATATTTGAACTTTCAACAATAGAGGTATCCCAACCCATCCCTTTCTAAGAATTACAATTTAAAACAAAACTTTTAGTAGACAGCAATCTCAAGTTCTATATATTTTTTTTTTATCTCAAGATTCAATTTTAAATAATTAATTAATGTGAAGGACTGCTGATTCCTTCAAGATAAATAAAAAAGAACTTTTAAAATAATATTTAAAAAAAAAAATTGTTATTTTAAACTAATATATATATGCCCTTTTGATCAATTATATATATATATGAGATTGCAGAAAATATCAGCTCAATACATTGCCATATAATTTCATTTTTATGAATTCTGTTTTAAGGATTGTATTTTTTTTTTTTAATTTCAATGTCTAAGCTAAGTACAATTATCTGATTAACTTTATTTTATTAAATTATATTAAAAAGATTTTTGGTTATTTGTTTGCTATTGAAGATTAATACAAATTCTTTTATAGCTATGTTGTTCTTGTTATTCTTATCCTTTAACCATTTCTCCATTGAATTTTAAAATGTTTTCAGTAAAATCTCAAGAAAATCATTTTAAGTAAAATAAATTTCTAATTGAATGTATGAAAGGAAGAGAGACAAAAGAAAAAAATTTGACAAGCAAAAATTTATGGTGTTTCTCCATATATGGTGAGATTGAGCAGTGCAAGATTGCAGCAGTAACATTCTCTTAAATAAATCCATAGTTCAAGCTTAATATTGTTTGAAATTTTATAGGCATGTATTAATAGTGTGAGTATAACAAAAAAGGAAAAACCGTTTTTAACCATTGTAATGACATTTACTTAAAATATTTTACAAATTCTTGTTCAGTAGTTTAATTTTTTATTATTTTTCAAATTATTTCTACAATATACTATCTGACATCATGTCAGTATCTGTTTTTGAGTACTTCTCCAGCTGCTGATATTAATACTATAGTGTCAAAGGAAATTGAAATAAGAAATAGTGAGCAAAAATACCTGTTTGCAGAAAGCACTGGATTTGGGATCAATCTCTATGTAAAAAATTTCCAGATTCACCTCATATCATCAAGTCAATTTTATCTTTTATATTTATTGAAATGTTTATAATATTGTGCATGTGTTTTTTCTAATACAATCCATAGGGTCACAGAGGAATAATTCTGTCATCTTTTGTTCCAATTATTTTATATTTTTTTAAATCTGTAAGTTGTGAGAATATGCATATATCATATTTGCTGTCTCTGTCAATAATACACTGCTTGAATTCACATAATGTAACTTTAGAAACAAACTGTGTACTATCTGATTTTAATATAAATTATTTAAATAGATGTAACTTGTTTACAAAATTTACATATATTTTATAGTTGTAATTATTTTCCATGCTTGCTATTCGCATATTTATTCTTTGTCTAATAAGTAGCAGGGTGTTTGTGTGGATTTATATATTTGATGTATAAGTTTTGAAATTTATGTGGAATTGATTGATTGATATAACTTTTTTTTAATATTATATTTTAGGCAAATATTCATACAATTATGGCATCAGAACAACAGGTGATGAATTTAATGAGTTTACTGGAAGATGCAATTAGTGAAGCTTCTAAAATTGAAGAAAAGTTAGATACTTATGATAAACTTCTTCAGGTATATCTCTGATTTACATACATTATATTCATGCATTGCTAGTTACAAACATTAAATATAAATGTCAAATACAACAGTAATAAATAAAAGGTTAAGTTTTGTTCAAGTGATGTGCTTGTGAATAGTGAGTTTCCTTGAATTTCATTTCAAACAAATATTTCTGTACAAAAATAAATAAATAAAAAAAAACAGTTAGTTAACTAACTGTAAGATTAATTTTAGAATAGTGAAAAATGAAGAGAAACAGTTCATAAAAATTATCAACCTTGCAATAGAATTTTTAACTAAATCTCCTTTATAAAATTGCGGAGTTTTGGAATAAATTTGTAGTACTAAGAAGAGTAATATTTTTTTGTATTTTCTTTGTTTTCCTTATTCTTTTTCCAATTATGAGAATCATCTGTTCTCTTTCCTGTGCTTTTTTTAATAAGCAAGTATTGATAATAGTGTAATGGAGATTTTAATTAAACTGCTGTAATGGAGATTTTAATTAAACTGCTTATTGATGAACATATTATAGAGTTGGATGGAAATATTAAGTTTGATAAGTCATAGGCTGTCACAATAATTTTAGGTCAGTATATGTTTTGGCAGAGGATGTTTCAGAAACAGAAATATGTTTGTGTTAGCAGAGAGCTTGGACTAGCAGATTTTATTATGAAAACTTTCTGGACCATGTATATATCCATGAAAAGTTGCACTACAATTAAAAGTGTTATTATTCAAATATACAAGCTAAATTTTATAAAAATGATTTGCTAAGAAAAGTTCTTGTAGTCCATCCCTGGCACTGTCTGGAGGAAGAAATAAAGTTATCTACTCTGCATGACTTAGCATAAAAAAAAAGCTTAATTGCTCCAGCACTGCACTATCATATATGAATATAGACATGTGACTTCCCAACAGAGAAGAAAGAAGAACTGAGACCTAATAATAACCAGCCAAATTATTAGCAAACTACGGACCTATCATTAGAAAATACTATAAGGCATTTTGGTAACTTACAAAATCTTGAGCTGATTAAAAAAAAACATGTATAAAATTGTTTTGATCAAAAATAGCATAGGAGTGATCAATGGATGAAGAATTTTTATTTATTTTAAAACTCCATTAACAGATGGAAAATAAGAAACATCATTGGATTATTAATTGGATCAAAGTGTCAGGTTTTTTTAAAATTATCTTTTGAATGGCAAAGGACAAATACAACAGTCAAAAGATAAAAGAAAGAAAAAAAAGGCTCAAAGTCAAGGACTAGAAATAAGAATAATTATTTATGTTGGCATTATAATATATAAATGCATATAAATATTTTTTTTTTTTTTTTCTCGGTCGTTAACCATTAGTCCATATCAATTTTTCTTCATAGTAACTCACCTACTTTAAACATTGTATATCTGTTTGCTTTAGAGTAAGGTATATATTTATTATATTTATTTATTTTTTGTATGTGCATTATCTAAATTTTAATTGAAGAATTGATTAATTATAATTATGCACATGTAATTTAATCTTGATGGGGCACCTGAGATAATAAAATATACATATTTTTTAACTATGTGTATTTATGTAAATCAATAGTTCCCAAAGTGGGTGATATCGACCCCCTGGAGCCAATTTGAACTTTCTAGAGATTGATAGTTTCAATAAAAAAATTTGGGAGTTAATGACAGCAAAAATAGACTTCCTTACTACTGCTATTTATTTGTTACTTCAAAATATCTATGATTCCAATAGGTACCCAATTAAGAAGTAAAATAATTAAAAAAAGCACTTTTTTGATAAAAATACATTACATACCAAACTTGTGAATGAAAAGGTAATATGTGTCATTAAAAGTCACACATAAAATTGCATGGGAATACCTGAAGCACAAACATGTCTGTGCATTGTCTTATCAAATATATCGAAGGAAGTGCGGACTTGAAAAACTATTGTATGTCCACACTTTCTCACTGTGAAAGGAGACAATATTTGATATTAGCAGAATCTATCAATCTTATACGGTCATGCTTTCATAAAACCCTATAAATTTGTTTGTCTGATGTGACGTACTTATTTGTGATTTGAACTTTGGATATAATTATTTATTGAGGAGTAGTACTACGAAAAAGAAAATCAGAGGACACAGTTTTTTATTTGAATTTGAACATAAATTTTCTGTTTCAAGTAAGTACATACTTTATTGTTTTTTTTTTAATCACAGGGGCTGTCGAAATTGTTTGTTAATAAAAGTTTTTATTCTTTCAATAATAATATGATTGAACCAAAAAAGAAATGCTGACAATACAGCTTGAACTATTTGAAGCTAGGATTTGTCTCATCATTATCAAACAAACATTTACCAGTGTGTTCTCATATGCAAAAAAGTCTAACAATGACACTATGAAACCAGCAAATCACTAGAACAGAATTCACCCTGACAAAAAAAGAAAAAAATTTGTCATACTTTCAATCACTTAAAAATAAAATTCTGAAGAAAAACTATGATAGATAATATGTTTGTTTCATCATCAAAGCAAAATGATGATGGATTAAAGGCATTGTACAACATATCCCTACTCAATGCGAAGTCTGGCAAGCCATGCACTGATTCTACTGACCGTCATGGCGGTATTGAACACTGTACCCCACAAATCTGCACCAGATGTTATAAAAAGATTTCCTTTGAGCAATAACACAGTTCAAAGACATATCAACAAAATGAGTCATGATGTGGAAAACTGTGTAATCATTTGCAAAAAAAACGTTTTTCCCCTCCGATTGAATGAGTAAACATTACCCAGTAATGAAGCTTTGTTGCTGGTGTACATTCGCTTTATTCAAGATTAGGAAGTGCACGAAGAGCCGCTTTTTGCTAGAATTTTAGAAACTGACATCAAAGGTGAATCGATTTTTAATTTAATGGAGCTATTTTTCAGTGAAAAAACGAGTCCATTGACAAATATAATACATGTTATGACAGATGGAGTACCAGCTATGGTTGGTCATTATCGCAGTTTCATAAGTTACCTGGAGCAACACGTACCTGAAGTACTTGCAGTTCACTGTGTAATCCATAGGCAACATTTAGTAGCCAAGAACCTCCAGTTTGAATAAAATTTGAATTAACACTTTGAACCCTAGACTATTTGCTCGATTATGTGAGGAAAGCAATGAAGATTTCTATCAATTGGGTTCTCCATGCCAAAATCCATTGGCTTTCAAAAGATTTATGCTTGGTGAGACTTTTTGCACTTTTTCAATCTGTTTTAGAGTTTTTGGAAGATGAGGATTCCATTTTGAAAGAAAATTTATTTAAGAGTAAAATAAATATTACTTATTTAACCAACTTATTTGGCAAATTTAATGATGTCAATTTACAACTGCAAGGAGATAATTTAAATCTCATCAAAGCAAAATCGATCATATCAACTTTTGTTGCCAGATTAATGTTTTTTAAGCAAAATGTTGCAAGATCTGAGCTTTCCCAGTTTCCCAACTTATTTAAGATAGGCACAATTTGAGAAGAAAACATTTTGCTGTATTTCAATCACTCGAAGGCTCTTTACTTAGATTTCAAAACTAGGTTCGAAGATATTCTATCATTGGAAATACCAGACTGGATAATAAACCCATACACTACTAGTGCAGAACCAAATATAATTTTGCAAGATGAGTTGATGACTATCAGCATGAACGAGGATCTCAAGGCACAATTCAAACAGGGTTATCAAAAGTTTTGGCTGCTGCAACAAGATATTCCACTTCTGTACCCAGCTCTGTGGATTGATGTACTGCTGTGTCTTATGACCAGCAAGTAAATAAATGGACAAAGGCAGAATTGAGATGGTAAAATTATAGTTTAATACGGTTAAATTCAACTATATACATAGCCTATTATAAGGCGAAATAAAATAATTAAAACTCAGAACAATTAGAACAGGTTATGAGGGTTTATATACCCCTCAAGACTTCTGGAGTCTTTTGCATTCCTAACTATATATGGTGTTTTCATTTACCTTTTTACATACACACAGCATTTTCACGTTTCTCACCATATATGGTATTTTACATAGTTTTCTGACCCTATAAGGTCAGCTAAGCTTTCTATTATTATACAACGGTCTATGATTTAATAACATTGTAATTTTTACACATTGTTATACTTAATTACTATACAGTTATTTTACATTTTTATTTATACATTACTTTTATTCTACATTTACATATTCATTATATTTATACAATTATTATTATTTACATATTCATTATACATTATGTGTTTATACCTTGACCTTGAATACTGCACTCCTCCCCCACTCCAGAAGTATGGTTTTTCACCTAACATAGTCTGTGAGTTGAGACGGTTGCTGGCGATCTCTGCTGTGCTATGCCAATTTACTGTTTGTTGGTGGTGGTTTCGATGCGCCAATTTTTGCTGTGCTATAGGTACTTTCCGGGGTTTTGTTACAATAGGTTTTCCTCTGTCTCTTAACTCTATCTCTACAGGCAAGGTTTTTAATTTTCCTGGTTCTTTTTTGATTAAGTTGGGGTAATTATTTTTGACTTGCGATTTTATGTCGATTTTTTTTTTTATAACGCATATTTTTATGCCTTGGGGCGCGAACCACTCACGGCCAATGATCGGGTTAATATCTCCGTTCACGATATATATATTGGTAGTATTTCTTTAGATTTCGTTGTTTCCACCTTTACATTTGCAACTCCTAATATCCTTATGGGATTTGTATTAGCATTCCAGACCTTGAGTCGAGTCTTTTCTATCCTTGGAGGTAATTTTAAATTCTGGATTAGTCTTCCCCAATCTTTACTCGTTATCAGCCATATTCCTGCTCCGCTAACAATTTCCATGCTTAATGGTTTGCCGAATAATTTTACATTTAGCATAATTTGATCGGATTCATTTATAGTAGCACTTTTTATGTAGCTACTTTCCATCACTTCGCACGTAATTTCTCTGTTCGGCTTTGTATGGTGGTGCCATCTTTTGGGATATTCGATTATTTTCCGATGACTTTCATTTTCTGGTAAACTGCATTCACGGGCTTTGTGACCGATTTTTCTACATCGAAAACATTTAATTTGTTTATCGGTTTTGGGTTTAACTCCAAACGTTTTAAATATTGTAGTTTGAAGTGGTTCTGTTTTCGTAAAACTTCTGAACTCTCTTGCTTGGTCAAGCTGCAATTCATAAGCTGTTGCACATCTGATAACTTCTTTGTAGGTTACATCTTTTATTGCCAGTAAGATCTGTCTAAACTGGTCATCAAATATTCCATATAATAGTTGTTCTATAAGGGCTTCTTAATATTTACTGTAAGGCATGGCTTTGCCATCTCTCTTAAATCAATGTCATATTCTTTTATTTTCTTTCTTTGCCTTCTGCTTCTAAAGTGCAATCGAGCAACAAACTTGGATGGCTGGAGATTAAAATATTCATTTAGCTGTGTTACGAGCTCATCATATTTCTGTGTCTCGGGCGAATTTCCACATAGTTTGTTCGCTATTTCGATTACTCTCTCGCCTGCAAAGCAAAGTAATGAGGCTACTTTTACAGTATTCCCCGTATATTTAGTATAAAGTAGTTTTTAATTCTCTGAATATACAGTGGCCAATCACTCGGATTTTGTACATTAAATTCGCAAATAGAAACTTGCATTATGCTCGCCATTTCTCTGTTGATTCAAATCCACTTGCTGTTTAGGCAATTATTTCGAGATTTGATCCTATGATGACCGAGCCAATTTTTAATGCAGTTCCATTCCTGTATTACTGCCACTTTCTTTGATTCGATTCTTGTGCCAATTGTGCCAATATGCTGTGTCTTATGACCAGCAAGTAAATAAATGGACAAAGGCAGAATTGAGATGGTAAAATTATCGTTTAATACGGTTAAATTCAACTATATACATAGCCTATTATAAGGCGAAATAAAATAATTAAAACTCAGAACATACTCGGAACGTATTCAGAACATCAGAACAATTAGAACAGGTTATCTGGAGTCTTTTGCATTCCTAACCATATATGGTGTTTTCATTTACGTTTTTACATATAGTATTTTCACGTTTCTCACCATATATGGTATTTTACATAGTTTTCTGACCCTATAAGGTCAGCTAAGCTTTCTATTATTATACAACTGTCTATGATTTAATAACATTGTAATTTTTACACATTGTTATACTTAATTACTATACAGTTATTTTACATTTTTATTTATACATTACTTTTATTCTACATTTACATATTCGTTATATTTATACAATTATTATTATTTACATATTCATTATACATTATGTGTTTATACCTTGACCTTGAATACTGCATGTACAAAAGTATTTGCTGCCATTTCCATTATCATATCTGGTAGAGAGAGGTTTCAGTATAATTTTAAACCTAATTCAGAACAAACATCAACTGCATATCACTGAACATGGAGATTTGAGAATGCAACTCACTAATTTAAAACTGGACATAGATAAATTGTTGACAGATCACCAAATTCACCCATCTCATTAAATTCAGTTTTCCAAGCTAATTTATTTAATATTAAAATTCTGATTAAAATCTTTTGTTGATGTTTAATTCTGTCTGAATATGTTGATTTTTTCACTTCATTTTTATGTTTAATAAAGTGATTTCAACATTTTTATTTATTTTGAATTTTCATATTTATTTCATAAATGTCAAAAATTAAAAAAGTTTTACTTGTATTTTTTTGCTTTAATTTTTGTTAGTGCAGGTTTCGATATTAAATGTTGCACAAGATAATTCCATATTCCGTAGTCCTTTTGTCTTTTTCAATCATTAATTACAAGTAATTAAAATGAAAAGTTTGATATACCTAAAATCTCCAACCAACTACAAATTTAAAATCAGTTTTCACACACACCCCTGCACCAATTGTCTAATCAATAATTCTAAAATCAAAATCGACCCTTCTCAGATCCCCCATATCATTTATAGCATCTCATGCCCCCAACCCAGATGCTGCACCATTTATTATGGTGAAACCAAAGTCGGCCTAACCAACAGGACTGCTCAGCATAGATACACCTACAATAGAGTAAAGAAAAACTAACGACACTTCTTCAAATATTCTTAGAACATTTCAAGAAGACATGCCATATATTTGAACTCTCTAACACCAAAATAGTTTGCATAGAGAATAACGACATCAAACGGAAAATTAATGAAGCGTACTTCATTAATGGCAACAATAACTCTATCAACAGACATGATGCCTGCTTTGACATTTCCAAACGTTGGTCTATCTAAATCATTTGCATATACTTTGCATATTGCCTTTATTTCTGTGACCTGCATTTCACATTATCGCTATGAATATGAGGCAAACGGCCTCGAAAGTGCTTAGTGTTTAATATTTTTTGCATTCTCTACAGTTTCTCTTTCAAGCGCTTCACATGCTTTTAATTTTATAATTTGAGTAAATAAAGTAAATGACTATGGGGTCAAAGGTTTTAGAAGTTTTTGGTAAAGAGGTCTGCGACCGAAAAAAGTTTGGGAACTCTTGATCTAAATTATATGAAAAGAAAAGATAATGTAATTTACCATTACCTAATAATACAGGTGCCTTGATCAAGGACTATAACAACAATTGTTTCAGAGAATGTAGAGACAATTTGCATATTATTCCTGGAATAAAACTTATTGTTATATATATATATGCTTTATTCACTTTTCATTTGATGTATTTAATCAAGTTAACTGAGTAGTCAACATTGCTAGTGAATCCCAAAGCTATGATTTGGTGCTAAAAGAACTTCTACTAAGGGTATAAGTTCAAATCTAGTTTTCTAGGAGTGCTGTTCTGGCTCTCTAATAATATAACTGGCCAGAACTAATAAATATTCTAATCACTTTAGGTATCATGGGTTATATTTATTAGTAAATTTTCAGTAATAAAATAAAGTAAAATTTATTAAAAATAAAATTTGTTAGAAATGTTATAAATATAGTTTTTTGATACTGATTGGTTATTATATACAGAAAATTTAAGTATTTAAATTATAATGGTACAGATATAAAATAAAAATGGGACTTCCAATAAGTATTATAATTTCCAGTATTTTTTTAAATAATTTTGAGAAGCTAATCATACCAAAATACCTTACCAACCATTCAGAAGTTATATATACTCGTTATGTTGATGATGTGTTTTTGGCAGCCATGAGAGATACAATAACAAATATACAAAATGAAATACAACAGCATACCAACCTAATTATTAATACAATCTGGGGAAACGAAAAGAAAGTATTAAGTTACTTAGACTTAAAACTACAAAGAGAAGGTGGAGCAATAAACTATACCATGATTATCAAACCATTTGAAATTAGAGGCTGTATCCATCCCAACTCTAATTCTTCTAATTCTCACAAGTTTGCAGGTTTCAATGCCTACTTATACTTATGTAAATTTGAAAGGACAAAAAATACATTAACACTTATATTAAAGATTTATTAAAAGCAGGCTTCAAATATAATACCATTACTAACAAGATCAAACAATTTTATAGCTAAAGTTTCAAATCGACTAATTAAAACGCTATCAGAAAAATTCACAATAGATCTCCGTACACCGGCCAATACTAATAGACTTATTAGCAATTCAAAAGATAAAATTGATCTCTCCCAACCTCCTCAGGTCATTTAAAGTATGACGTGCCCTCATCCCGGAAGCCAGGCCACATACTATGGAGAAACGAAGACAATAATTGACAACAGAGCCGCTCAACACAGATATGCATTTAAAGGACACAGAAAAACAATGATAACACGTCTACATTTCTTGAGCATTTAAAAAAGATTGACCATGACTTCATTCCCTCTAATGTTAGGATTGTATGCGTAGAGACAAACGACTGTAAAAGAAAAATAAAAGAGGCGTATTTTATCAACGGCAATAACAACGCAATAAACAGACACGACATCTGCTTTGATATTTTCAAAAAATGGACAACCTGAATCATTTGCATTTAATTTACATAGCTTATGTCTAAGACAATCTATTTCGCAGTTTCCAATATGGCTATGATTATTAGGCAGAGAACCTCAAAAGTGCTAAGCCATAACTGAATTATTGATTATTTTCGTTTTATAACTTCTGCGAACTGCATATTGTATGCGCTTTGTAAATTATACTCTTTTAAAAATATGAAGAAATTTTTGAAATTAAGTTAACCTTTCCTTAATCAACTATGTAATCTCACAGTGTTTAAAATATTTAGGATATGTTTTGAACTATATTAAAATCTGCAATTGAACTGAGTTTTGGAATATTTTTGGAATTATAAATCATTATTATTGTGTTAAACTCTGTTACCCACATTGTCTAAATTTAAATAGTTATATTATTCTAAATTTCTGTGGAATTTAATCTTTTGAATCAGTTTACATCAAGAATTTTGATATTCCTTTAAAAACTCTAAAAGTTCTTATTGATATTACATAAGCTGACATCTTTCATGAAAAGAGCTATTTTTATGCCTCTTAAATTTTTTTTATGTGTTATTTTTTTTTTTTAAATTGTGACATGGCCTCATGAAGAACTGATTGTGTCTTTGTAGTATAATTGAATTTACTGAATAATCGGACTACATAAAAATACTTTTATGGAAACAATAATTTTTTTTTTATACATATCATGATTAATAAATGACATTCTTTTTTTCTTGTCATGATTATGCCATCTAGGGTAATCTTTAACAATCAATAACTGCAGATTATAGTATTTAATAAATCTCTATTCAAAACTCTATCCCATCCAATATCCCCATATTAGTTTCTAGCTTATGGCTTTTATTAAGTGAGAAACTTGGGCTCTGGGAGCAATGCACATGGATCTTTTGGATCAAATGCATCTTAAGTTATATTTATTTTTTGTTGTATTATCATATTATCAGCCAAATTGATAAACATATTAATATTTTTAATCTAAGACAACTCTCGCTTATATGGAGTCTTGTGATGTCTTATTGACTGACAATGCCATTAGTCCTATATTATTAAAAATACTGAAACCAATTGATTTTTGCTATAATAAAGACAAAATTATATATTTGATCTGGACTTGTATTTAAAATTCCTTTAAGCATTTCATAGTGAAAAAATTTTCTAAATTAACTTATGGATTCATACTATTTAAACTTTTGTGGGATTATATCATCTTCATTTTCAAACACTATCAATTCATTATAGGATGAAATTTTTTCCAATTTTTTAGCTTCTCTTTTTTATATTACACTAGCAAACTTCCTTATTTTATCCACCCATCTCACATATGGTCTCTTTCTAGTCTTTTACAATCTTTTGGAATCCAAATTAAAACTTGAACTGCCCATCTATTATAATAATCAATTCTAGCAATAATGTCAACTCCAGCTCCATTTTAATCTTTTTCAATGATGTCAGTGATACCTGTTTGTTTGTTTTCATTCTCTTCTTGTTACTCTTAACATACATTTTTTTATACTTTGCTTATCTGAAGTTTTTGTATTGTTCTTCTAATAAGTGTCTAAGTCTCAAATCCATAAAACACATCTATTAAAAACTTTCCTTTTTAAATGTAGATAATATTTATTTTCAAAGCGCAGATGATTTGAAATTAACTTACGAGAGAGTGCAAGTCTCTCAGCGCTTGTGATTATTAATAGCCAATCAGATCGTAAATACTGGGACAACGATTTAACAAGAAAAGAGTGGTAACCACTCTTAACTTTACTTGTCTGTCTATATATCCAAGCCAGTCCAAAGTACTTATATCTGAAAGTGTGAATATTAAATACCTTCACACACTACTCAATGACTTCAAATTACAAACATACAGCATGAAATATATTTCTGCAATTTATAACATCGATAATCTACTGCATAGTGAATCTAAAGATTTCATGCTGTATGTTTGTAATTTGAAGTCATTGAGTAGTGTGTGAAGGTATTTAATATTCACACTTTCAGATATAAGTACTTTGGACTGGCTTGGATATATAGACAGACAAGTAAAGTTAAGAGTGGTTACCACTCTTTTCTTGTTAAATCGTTGTCCCAGTATTTACGATCTGATTGGCTATTAATAATCACAAGCGCTGAGAGACTTGCACTCTCTCGTAAGTTAATTTTTAAATGTAGGTATATTTCCTTTGAATAGCAAGTTATTTCTACCAAAAGAAACTCCATCCAAGTTTAATTCTATGATTTATTTTTTCTGTTAAGTTTTTATCTAACTTCTAATTCATGATTATCAATCTTTATTTTTTTTTTTTTGAGATTTTCCTCTTTTTTTAGCACTTATCTTTAGTTTCATTTTTTTTACTTTCATTTGATAACTCTTGCAACATTTTCTGAAACTTTAAAGTATTATTTGCAAAAACAGTCATATCATCTACCAAATCTAGATGACTTAAATAATCTTTATTTACTTTTAGTCCCTTAGTTTTCCATTTTAATTCACAAAATACTTTTTGTAAAACTGCTATAAAAATTTTGGATATATGAAATCATCCTGTTATACACTTTTTTCAATGGTAATCTCCTTAGTAGTATTGTGTAATCTAATCACTGCTTTTTCATAATGATAAATATTCTTCAGAATATAACTTCCTAGATCTACATCTTGATGATTCAAAGCTTTAATCATTATGGAAATTTTTGCAAAATCATATGTCTTTTCATTATTTACAAATCCAAAGCATAATAACTTTTTCATATTCATTAGTCTTTTCTATAATCTTTTTCAATATTTGGATGCAATCCTTTTGATTGATTAGAATCAAAGTTTATTATAAACTAATTATAATTATTTTGATAAAGATTTTGTTTAGAAATGAAAGAAAACTAATACGTTGTAATTTCTGATTTTTTTTTTTTAGCATCTTTCTTAAATATCAATATTACTACTGCATTCGTCCAATCATCTGTTACATCTTTATCATCTACACATTTGATATATAACTTTGCCAAAAAATTTTCTACATTTTCATTTGTTTTTTTTTTTTTTAAATATTAATAATAGTTACATTTTCTGGAGGCTTTTTTTTCATAGATTTAATCATCATCTCTTTATTTAAAATGCTTGACAATTCAGGTGTAGTAAATGTAATACTTACTTTGTTTTTTTGTTCTTTATTACTATATAATTCTTTATAAAACTTCTCCACATTTCATTATGGCATGCCTTTTTTTTTGTAATTTTTTTTTTTTCATACCATTTTACAAAACTATAAATATTTTTTTTTAGTGGATCATTTTTAAAAATGTTCATATTCTTTAATTTTTTTTATATATTTCATCTTACTGCAAAATTTATGATAAATTGCTGTTTTTTGTAACAGTTATCTTTCTTGCAATTCTTAATAGAGTATCAGTTATTGTTTTTTTTTCTTTTCCAGCAAGTCTAAACTATCTTTAGAGCCTGAAAACATGAATGCATTGTAATGGAAAGAGATTAGTACAAATGATGAGGTTATGCTTAGTTATTTTTATCATTCTAATAGGGCAAATAAGTCATGAGTTTCTTGAAACTTATAATCTCTTGATGAAAGAATTGAATTAATAATAATATTTAGCTGGATCCATAATGATAACTCTCTTAGGATATTTGATATCAAACAATATTTTATCAATCCAAAAATTTGGAAGCAATAAGTGTTTATAATTTCTTTATAAGTTATTGTCTTATGTTTCAAATAATTTTAGCAGTTTTTAACAGCATGAACTAGGTGAATTTCTGGCTATAGCTTATCTTTTTTTTAACCACAAACTATATTTGAAAAAAAGTTTCCAAGAATTATAAATACTTCATTTATCTAAGATGGATTTTTTTTTTAAATAATTTTTTTTTAAGTCTATGTAAAGATATTTTTAAATTTCCTCTGCAGGACAAAAGCCCCTCATAATGGAATAATGAATGAAAGGTGTTATTTATTGAACTTTCCAATTGGTGGGTGGTGAGGGTTTAAGTAGTTTTCTGTCCTTGTTTTACCTTTTCCAAAAACAGTTGGATATCCATTTACTGACTAATATTGGGTAGTTAAATAGATTGTTTACAGATCAGCTATCTGAAGAAAAAATTCCTAAGTTGGATTAGAATTTGAAAAAAATTTCAAATTTTATCTAACCTTGATTTAAATTCAAGTTATAGCAATGGAGGCCATTCATCCAATGGGCACTTGAGAACTAATATTTCATGGATCAATTTTCAGTTAAGTAAAATAAATAAATAAAAATTGATTAGATCAATGAAATAGAGCTGTCATGCTTCTGCTTACTACTTGAGTCCTTGCTTGTCATATGATCTCTTGAGCCACTAATTATATTTATTTTATTTTTAAATAAAATTTATTTTAATATTTCAGTATTTAGGGATGTTTCATAGTTGTACTAACAGTTTAATTTTTAAATACTTTTGTAAACAATATCTAAATTGTGTACAATAACAATGTATGTATGGTAATGTATATATATATGTGTGTGTGTGCACATATTTTCTTTTCTTTTATTACAGAATGTCAGAGATATTATGGAATCAATGGAAGAAAAAGATACAAGAATCCAAATACAGAATAGAAATACTAGGCGGTTATTAGAAGATTTAGATAATTTAGTTGTAAGTCAGAATTTTTTAATATTTATTTTTATGTATAAATAATATTTATATTTATAATTTACATTACTTATTGATCATTTATAAGTAAATTAATTCAATCACTAAGTGAATCAAATGAATTCTTATTGTATTTATTTTTAATGTGCTTTGTTTTAAATCTTCCTATTATATATGAAATTAATTCCCCCAGTCTACTAAAATGCATTAATTTATGAAAAGTTAAACAAAATGGGAAAAATATACAAAGTTATTTAGAAATCTTTATATAACTAATATGATATATTTAATTAAGTCATCTATTACCTGAACACAATTGCTTTATAGAATTATATAGTATCATAAAGAAAAAATATATATATATTTATTTTTTTTATATCTTTGAATATATTTTTTACATACACATGGTTCTTTATGTATAAATAAAATCTGTTCCTTATTTTTTTGTGTAATTTGAAAAATGATAAACTTTCAGTTCTATGACAAATTCAAGGGCATCTTTTTAATGAATATATTTACAAATATTAATAACGTTTTTACAAAATAAAACTATAAAATGTAAATTTATCTGAAATATCTTATTTCTAATCATATTTAAAATAACAGATGCCTTGAAATTAACTATTTTATAATTAATAAAATTCATTTTATGCAAACAAGTGAAAGGAAGATATTTTCCCCATTATTTTTTTTTTTTTGTACCATTAAGTGTAAACTTTGTGTTTATCAAAAGTGAGTTCAGTTAAATGAATTAACTTTAAATAGAATCACTTAATGCATTATTTAATATTCAGATATCTTAAAAAGAGTATTAAAGTTAATGTCTTTGAAATGCTAAATAAATTGCAATGAGGAATAGTCTTAATAAATACCCTTTTGCCTCTTTATATCATCCTGTCTTCAGGCCAAGAATTGAACATGCATAAATATTTTTTTAATTAATCAGTTTTTATCATTTGTTTATTAATTTAAATAATTGTTGTAATAGTTTTTGTTAAAATACTAGTAGTTATGATAATTATTACGATTTCATCTACAAATATCAAACATCCTGTTCTCATATTTTTGATGCTATTCTATTTTAGAAAAATACATTTAATGATTTTTAATAATTATTTATTAAGCTAGAAATCATCACATTTTTCCTAGCCTAGATATGAAGAATATCTAAAGAAAATAATTATAATAAATAACAGCTATTAAATTATTCATTTGATTGTTCAGAAATCCAGACCTTTATTAATGTTGTAGCCATTATTTTTCTTTATTTCTTTATTTTGACTTTCATGAATTTTAATATTCTCTACAACTTATTAATTTTTGTTATACTAAATATCTTTTAATCATGTAATAATGAATTTTAGGAATGTGGATTTTTCCGTCAAGAATTCTAACATTTAAAGAAATATGCTAGGGAACAGAAGTTTTAGAAATTTATGTTTAATGATGTTATTTAAAAAATAATATTAATTAAAGTTATTTAGTAGTTTTTTTTTTGTTTGTTTGTTTTAGAATAAACTTGACTTACCTCATCAGTATCAAATAGCATTAGTAGGAGGAGAATTGACTATTCCATCTAATGTTTTAGAGTGTACAGTTGCTGCTCAAGCTCTTCAGGAAGCTATGAATGTTAAATTGCAACCAGGTATTGAAGAAACATTAAAATAAAATACATATCAAAATCAAAAAAAATAAACCCATACAACAAAAAATTTCTAAATAAAATATAAAAAAAAAAAAATAAAAATATAAATACTCATTTAAAAAATAAAAAAAAAAAATAAATAAAAAACAAAAAAATTTTATTTAATTTATATTCAATAAAAAAAATATATAAAAAAAAACAAAATTAAAATTTTATCAAAATATAAATAAAAAAATAATATACATCTTCATTAAATTTTAAATAAGAAAAAATTAAATAAAAAAAATCAAATATAATATAATATATATTAAAACATAAAAATAAAAAATTTTACAAATATATCAAATCTAAATATAAAATTAAAATTAAAATATAATAATATTAATATTTAAAAAATAAAGAATATTAAAATAAACTATCATTTTACATTTTATAAAAATTTTACAAATAATACAACTTCTACAGAAACTTTATTTCCACCAACCAAGAGAAAATATTTAAAATTTTTATAAATAGACATATCATATTAAAACATAAAAACAAACAATATGATATTATTTTTATTTTAATTATGAAAAATTCATTCTATAACATTTTTCATATTAAAATTGAATCAAGTATAGATCCAATATTTCATATTTTAAAAATATTTATAAAAATCAAACAACAATTAATAATAATATAAAAAATCAACATTGAGAAATAAACAAGGTGACCATATCTCCAAAACCTTTACAGCTGCAAAAATTTTGATTAAAAGGGAAACTAAAGGAGGAAAGTAAAGGAGATATTTAAGCATTTAGATTTCAGAGTGTGTTTTATAATAGACAAAAGTGAGGAGTAGCAGAGATAAAGATAAAGTTAAAAAGACAAAAAGTTTAATCGATTTGCTCAAAAAGAAAAAAAGAGATAGAAGAATAGAAGAAGAACAGTACAAAACTTGGTCAGATATAAACAAGGAAACAAAGGAGGAAATAACATAATAAACTGGTTGGGGCTTTGGTAGAAAAACTGAACTAAAAAGAGTGTTTGAAAAGGAGGTTTTAACAAAGTTTTACGTCTACTAGGACTGAGACTGGACCTTAATAGAAGACAAGAGACTCAGACCCAAAGGAGAGGAGAGAGAGTGGGAGAACAAGAAGAGCCGTATGGTAGAACAAAAGGGTACGACCTGAAAAATAAAGGAAAGGAGTGGGGGAAATGTGAAGAGAGATAAAGAGGACAAGAAATTAAAGGACAGAGGAAAGACGAAGGGAGAGGAGGGAAAAAAAGGGGGGGGAGAGAAAAGGAGGGAAAACGGAAGGGGAAGGTGGGGGAGAAGAAACATTAAAATAACAGCTTTATATATGTAAATGCATGCTTGTCAAAGTTGGCAATCTTTTTTACAGCAAGGAAGTTAAATATAAATGTATAGCAGAAAAATTAACTTCGAATTGTTAGATAAGTAATACTTTACATATGTTAACCGAATAGTTGAATTCATACTATTTTGTTTCACATTAGAAAGTGAGCATTAATTGCTATTTTTGTATTCCTAACAGGTATAATTTTATTGTTTACAGTTGATGCTTTTTATATAGACTACTTGTAATTGACAAGTTTCATGTTTTAATTTATTTTACTGTTAATGAGTTTTACTAACTTAGTCAAATTGCTTACATATATTTATATGTATATATTGAAATTTCAACTAATATTCATTCTTATATTTCAAACATACAATGTCAATATTGAAAAAAAAAAAACATATTAGTAGCTTCTAAGATACATTTTGATCAACCAGATTTCTTAAGTTAATGAACATTAATTATACATTTTGGAAATATAAGATTATGATCATAAAAAAATATTTTAGATATATTTAAATTTTGTTTAAATTATATATCTAGGAATAAATGAAATATAATTATTTTTAATTCCATAAAGAATATTCAATATAATGAATCTTCATATTTATGATCGGTAGTGTTCTGTTCTATCGTGTCAGCCGCTTGATGGCGTTGATGCTAAGCAAAAACACATAGATATAACATTCCCAGGCCAGCGATTCTATAGAACTATTGACTTTATTTTTGGAATAGGAAATAAAAGTAAATTATATTACGATTTCCATAAAATTAAAAAATTCAAACAAAATATAAAAATGTAAGCCGACTTTTTGGGACAGTAATTAATCAGAGACTGGCTTTTTGTGTATGTGTGTGTCGATAAAAAATTACATTACTTTCGAATAGCAAATAATAGTACATTAGAGACTTTTTTGGACAGTAATTAATCAGAGACTGGATTTTTTTGGATGTGTGTGTGAGTGGATATAAAAAGTTACGTTTCTTTTTTAATAGAAAATAAGAATAAATTTTAGCCTTTATGGGACCTTAATTAATCAGACACTGTGTTTTGAAATCAAAGTCAATTATATTACAACTTCCACAAAATTTAACAAATTTAAACAAAATTTTACAATGAAAGCCAACTTTGACCTTTTTGGGACAGTAATTAATCAGAGAGTGGCATTTTTTTTTTGTGTGTGTGTGTATCTATAAAAAGTTACGTTACTTTTTTAATAACAAATAATAGTAAATATAGCGGAGACTTATTTGGACAGTAATTAATCAGAGACGGGCTTCTTTGGGTATGTGTGTGTGTGGATTGGAAAAGTTATGGTACTTTTTTAATAAAAAATAAAAGTAAATTTTACCCCTTTTTTGGACAGTAATTAATCAGATACTGCGTTTTGGGGGAAAAAGTAAATTAGATTGCAATTTACCCACTAAAGTTAATAATTATAACAAACTATTAAAATGAAAGCCGACTCCAGTGTCTGGCAATTGCCAATTTTCAGAGTTCGAAGCAGCCATCTTCCTTGTCTCGGACGATTTCTCATGGATATGTTACTTTCATCGGGATCTTCAAAATAGTGCTGTGCCGCACCCTAAATTCCAATTTGTGAGGGTTACACAGTCCTGATGGAACAGTGACGACACTGTTAAAACTGTTAGAAGGTACCAGTAGGTCAGTTCACATGAAAAAAAAAAGTTGGACCTGAAAAGTTCAATTATTTAGACACGATGCAGTCAACACACCCTCACACGATACTGTAGTGAAAATAGACAACCCAGCATTACGATAAAGTGCATAACACAAGCAACTATGGCAGCCAATGAAGGCATTTTTCTGTGCTTTTAGCACAGAAAAAAGCCACAGCGGTAGCCGGCATCCGAGTAAATGGACTCTTTCTGTGTTTTATCTTAGAAAGAAAGCTATCTGCTTGGCTGCAGCTGCGGAAATGGCATATTTCTAGCAATTTAGCTAGAAATAGCGGCTGACACGATCTTTAGTTGCAAGTTATAACACAAAATAATGAACCATATTGTAATAAATATTTTTAAAACATATAAATATATATAATTGGAAAAAAAAATGTAGAAAAATAAAATTAATTTTTTAATATTCTGTTTATTTATTTTTTTATTTTTATTGTGGATAACTGAAACAGTGAATATGGAAATTGCAAATACATAGAATTACTGAAATCATTGATATATTTATTGAATGATAATTATTATGAGTATGCACTTAGAAATAAATGTATGCAATATATATGTATATCAATGTAACATTCAACCCATCATTTATTAATATAATATGTAGCAAGTTTAAATTTTTAAACTTATTTTCTGTCAAAAAATGAAAAATGCAATATTGTTTTCAAGATAAAATTATCCACCAATCTACTGTTATTTACTTTGACATTTCTCAGTGATATTTTACACTTTCAACAGAAATCTTTTTTTTTTTAAAAAAAAAAACTGAAATAGTTTAATATTCAAATTATGATGTGAAACTTAAAATGCATCCAAAATATTATTCTCTTGTATGGCAGGATAAATAGCAATTAAATAAGAATGATAGTGCTATTTTTAACAACCTTGGAATTAATGTGTTATTAATACAGAAATATTATGGTAGTTTTTTTTTGTTTTGTTTTGTTACTCTTTTGTTAGATTTTTATTTTTAGATAATAATCTGCTAATAGAATTGTTATATTGACTACTCATTACTTCTGTTATTATAATTATTATAAATGCTATTAATATCTTCTATTAAGACAGTTATTCCTACTAATTTATCAATATTGCTGCTACTGGTAATGTTATTATATATAAGGGAAGTGAAAAAATTGATTAAAAAGACGAGGTTACTTCTGCTTTTTAAGAAGATGAATAGTACAATCATGAAAATGGATGCTGAACAAGTTATAAACAGTGTTTGTCTTCTGAACAAATTATAATCAATAAGTTATTTAGAAGTCAAAAAATACAATATCTATATACTATTAGCAAAGCTAGAATTAATCAAAAAAGCTCTTCAAATTTTCTTTCAGAATTCTAATATTTTCTGCAACTTATTGTGTGTGTAAACATTGGGTAAAAATATTTTTATTATAAAGCAGTTGTGAAGTTTTTAATAATACCATGAATATTAAAGAAAACAAGCAAGAGAATTCTTGATTGAGCTAGCTAGAAATATTCTTTAAAGCACAATTTATCATCAAAATGAAGTTAGTTTAAATATATTAGGAAACATGCCAGTTCATTGGAAAAGTCTCTTATTTTGAGAAAAATTGAAGATTTAAAAGAAAACTTTGAATAATTAGCATTGCAAAAAGGAAATGTACTAATGAGAAGATTTGAAGTAGGAGATTGAACTTATCGGAGTAAAGCCATTTGTAGAATTATTAACTAATAATATTACATTTGAATTAAAATACATTAACCTCCAAGATAAAACTTTGTATCTGTTAATTTTTTTGATAATACATCCACTTTGACTTGTTTCTATAAAAAGGATAAATATTTAAGTATAATTTTATCAATTATTGAAATATATATAGATAAAATATGTATATCTAATGTATGACAAATTTTTTAGGAGAAATTATGATTTTATTTTTAAAAATTTTTTTTTAGGTTTACAGAAACTAACTGCTGTTTCAGATCAGTTCAAGCTGTTTGAAAAGCTTCGTATAAAATTTGCTCAGCAATTATCCAGACATATGAACAATCTTTTTATTCATCTGGTAATTATTTAATTTTCTTGTCAATAACTTCTTAGATTAGATTAATATTTTGTAGTGAAAATTTATTTTATGCTTGAGTACTAATTATGTGGCAAATGGTAATTAAATATTTTATTAATCTAGACAGAATTATAAGCAACAGAACAATTTTATTTAATTTTAAATAAACTAATATACATATATTTTAAAAATTAAATACTACCTAACGCTGTACTAATAATAATAAATAAAATAAGTAAAGTTTAGTTTTTTGGCTAGTATTGTAATGTTATATGAATTTTTATGTTATGTATTTTAAAATTAAATTAAACACAATGTAGGAAATAAATTTATATACCTAATTAGTATTAAATGACTGTATTTGGAAAAGTATAAATGAAATTTGAGTTTTTAAAAAAATATTTAACAATTCAACTCGATGATAGAAATAATTCAATACGGAATTACAAACTTAATTGATATGAATGTGTTTGTTTTTATCTTTTTTAGTTTGTCATAAAAATTGTCCAATGGTACTAATATCATTTTTTTTAAGGCAAAAAATATAAACAAATTTAAATCTTTAGTTGTTTTTTTTTTTAATAAATTGTATTATTTAATAAAAATTTTATTATGAAGCTGATAGGAAATTTATTGCATAAAATGTAAGAAATAAAAAGATTAACTTCAATCATTAATTTAATCTGCAACAGCTACAATGCAGTTCAGTCACATAAAGGTATCAAGCAGAGACTCATACCACTCCTAAGAAAAGTATTTATTTTATAAACATATCTTTTCAAGTTTGATTTTTTTTTATTATAAACATTATTTATAATACACATTAAAATATTTGTATAAAAAAAGTAGCCATGAAATCACAAAAATGAAGATATAATATGACTTTTGTTTAACTGGATTTAATTGATTGCTTTCTTATAATCAGTTAATATATTGTACCGCTGATGAATACAGTATTACATGTTCATCATAATTTTAATAAAATTATTAAAATAAAAAAAATCGATAAGCAGCTTAAAGAATTGTAAATCAAGTTTTAAACAAAAAGAATAATAAAATCACTGCAGAGTGAGTTGTCAATAAGAGGGCGCGGCGACATCATCAACAACCGGCCTGAAAATGGCAAGTGATAAATTTTTTTACAAAACGCCTCAAAATCGACAAATAAAAATGCCTAAGGCAATATATGTACAGCAAATAAAGCGAAAACTACAAATTAAAAAAAAATTAAAGAAAATGCTAAAAAATTCAAATAATAAAAACAAAAAATCATGAAAATTCCATTACAAGATATACCCCCCCCCAAAATCAAAAAACGCCTCAAAATCGACAAATAAAAATGCCTAAGGCAATATATGTACACAAATAAACAAAACTACAAATTAAAAAAAATTAAAAAAATCTAAAACCCCCCCCCCCATTACACTACAAATAAAAATCTAAAAATTCAAATAATAAAAACAAAAAATCATGAAAATTCCATTACGAGCTATACCCCCCAAAATCAAAATGTCTTCCCTTAAATCGACAAATAAAAATGCCTCAGACAATATATGTACAGCAAATAAATCGAAAACAACAAATTATAAAAAAATGCAAGAAAATGCTAAAAAATTCAAATAATAAAAACAAAAAACCATGAAGATTCTATCAAGAGATATACCTCCCTCTACAATCTGACAATTCACAAAACATGGCGGCCAAAAAAAGCGGGAAAATACGAAAAAAATCAAATCATTTACCTTCAACATAAATATGCATCTAAGTTCATATTAAAAAGCAATTCCCCCAACTGGTCAAAACGTAACACAGATTAATACGTAGTAACTAATAAAAAAATAAGCAGAAAATGCTATAAAATGCAAACTATAAAAAAATAGGATCAACAGTCCCCCCCCTACAATCTGGACATTCAGAAGGAAGCATGGCGGCCAAAAATAGCGGGGATCAAATTATTTACCTTAAACATAAATATGCATCTAAATTGATATTGAAAAGCAATTAATTGTTCTCTGGCTTTCAAATTACTGCATAATATTTAAATAATCAAAAAGCAATCATTACCGACCCCTCCCCACTAATCAAAACGTAATAAATGGTATCAATATTTTAAGATTATTTAAGTAACAGACCTAATAAGAATTCATATCATAGATTAATACGTAGTAAGTAATTAAATAGAATTATAGTAAGTTTAAAAGAGAAGATGGAAAAATTACCTTGTTGCATTTTTTTTTGTTCAAGAAATTGTTTTTCACTGTTATATAGATTAAATCACAGATTGTAGTTTCAAAATGACTATCCCCTTCCCCCATTTAGTGACTTTTCTAAAACTAAGAACTCATAACACAGATTAATACGTAGTAAGTGATTAAATATGGCAACAACGGACTAACTTTTATAAAATGTACTAAATCTTATGAATATTTAAAAAATCAAACACTATTTGCACATGTGCTGTGCATTATTTAAGTAATAGATATAACTCCTCAACACAGATTAATACAGTACATAGTAAGAAAGTTTAAAAAAGAAAGTGGGAAAAATTACCTTGTTCCAAATTCGGTTCAGAGCCATTTGCACAATGATGACTCGATCATGATGTTCTGCAAAATGTAGCTTTGCTGGTAAATTTCTTAACACTTTTAGCAATGATGATTTCAGCAGATTAAAAAAATTATTTAACAGAAGGTATCTACAAACACTAGCAATTATTTAAATCAAGTTATGCACACATATATAATATCCCAATTCATTTTAAAAATAATAAACAATTGTCCACTATATTCATATTATTTTCAATTATGTTTTTATTTAAACAAAGTTGCAAGTTCATCTACATTTTTTTAATGAGAGATGTGTAATTACAAACATGAAATCTTCTCCCCCCCCCCCTTTACTTGACAGCAAAAAATACTGTAAATACTTTTAAAAGAAAAGTCTTTCAACATCAAATTATTTATCTTTAAAGCAATTAATTGTTATCTGGCTTTCAAATTATGACATATGTAAATTGATCAATAATATTTAAATAATAATCAATGTAAAAAAGGAATACAAAACATAATTACCAAAGTCTTTCGGAAAAGATTTTAACACTAATACTAAGAGCAAATATGGCAGAAATTAGCGGGAAAAAAAAGTTTTGAGTTAAAATTTGCGCATATCTAATGTTGTATTCTTCTCCATCAAAAAATAATCCTAATTAAGTTTGTCAAAAAATAAACATTATCCCAACAACTTGTATTTCTAGCACTACAAAATAATTAAAACGCCATAATAGAACTAAGCAGGTATTTCAAAACTCTACTTTAGCTACATTTTAAGTAAATTTGTTAGATATTTCAACGTGAGACTTTGAAATAGTGCCTCAAACTTTGCTGCATTTTTTGGAAAAAAATAATCCTGTGTCAAAAAATAAAAATTATCCCAATAACTTTTATTTCTAGCAGTCCAAAATAATTAAAACGCCATAATAGAACTTTTGTTTATTCATTTCACAGTTTGTTCTTTCAAAATTAAAGTGCATACTATAAAAGAAGGATGACCGGAAATTATTTTTGGGTATCATGACTTAATAGAGATTTGACATCAAAAATAGAATTTCCAAAGCCAACAAATTTAACTAAAACATAAGTGAACTAGACTTTTGAAATACCAGCTTTGTTCTATTTTGACGTGTTAATTATTTTGTAGTGCTAGAAATACAAGTTGTTGGGATAATGTTTATTTTTTGACAAACTTAATTAGGATTATTTTTTGATGGAGAAGAATACAACATTAGATATCCAAATTTTAACTCAAAACTTTTTTTCCCGCTAATTTCTGCCATATTTGCTCTTAGTATTAGTGTTAAAATCTGTTCGAAAGACTTTGGTAATTATGTTTTGTATTCCTTTTTTACATTGATTATTATTTAAATATTATTGATCAATTTACATATGTCATAATTTGAAAGCCAGATAACAATTAATTGCTTTAAAGATAAATAATTTGATGTTGAAAGACTTTTCTTTTAAAAGTATTTACAGTATTTTTTGCTGTCAAGTAAAGGGGGGGGGAGAAGATTTCATGTTTGTAATTACACATCTCTCATTAAAAAAATGTAGATGAACTTGCAACTTTGTTTAAATAAAAACATAATTGAAAATAATATGAATATAGTGGACAATTGTTTATTATTTTTAAAATGAATTGGGATATTATAAATAATTGATATAACTTGATTTAAATAATTGCTAGTGTTTGTAGATACCTTCTGTTAAATAATTTTTTTAATCTGCTGAAATCATCATTGCTAAAAGTGTTAAGAAATTTACCAGCAAAGCTACATTTTGCAGAACATCATGATCGAGTCATCATTGGGATCGGATGAGCACTCTGAACCGAATTTGGAACAAGGTAATTTTTCCCACTTTCTTTTTTAAACTTTCTTACTATGTACTGTATTAATCTGTGTTGAGGAGTTATATCTATTACTTAAATAATGCACAGCACATGTGCAAATAGTGTTTGATTTTTTAAATATTCATAAGATTTAGTACATTTTATAAAAGTTAGTCCGTTGTTGCCATATTTAATCACTTAGTACGTATTAATCTGTGTTATGAGTTCTTAGTTTTAGAAAAGTCACTAAATGGGGGAAGGGGATAGTCATTTTGAAACTACAATCTGTGATTTAATCTATAGTGAAAAACAATTTCTTGAACAAAAAAAATGCAACAAGGTAATTTTTCCATCTTCTCTTTTAAACTTAGTATAATTCTATTTAATTACTTACTACGTATTAATCTATGATATGAATTCTTATTAGGTCTGTTACTTAAATAATCTTAAAATATTGATACCATTTATTACGTTTTGATTAGTGGGGAGGGGTCGGTAATGATTGCTTTTTGATTATTTAAATATTACTGCTCCATTTACATATGCAGTAATTTGAAAGCCAGAGAACAATTAATTGCTTTTCAATATCAATTTAGATGCATATTTATGTTTAAGGTAAATAATTTGATCCCGCTATTTTTGGCCCCATGCTTCCTTCTGAATGTCCAGATTGTAGGGGGGACTGTTGATCCTATTTTTTTATAGTTTGCATTTTATAGCATTTTCTGCTTATTTTTTTATTAGTTACTACGTATTAATCTGTGTTACGTTTTGACCAGTTGGGGGAATTGCTTTTTAATATGAACTTAGATGCATATTTATGTTGAAGGTAAATGATTTGATTTTTTTCGTATTTTCCCGCTTTTTTTGGCCGCCATGTTTTGTGAATTGTCAGATTGTAGAGGGAGGTATATCTCTTGATAGAATCTTCATGGTTTTTTGTTTTTATTATTTGAATTTTTTAGCATTTTCTTGCATTTTTTTTATAATTTGTTGTTTTCGATTTATTTGCTGTACATATATTGTCTGAGGCATTTTTATTTGTCGATTTAAGGGAAGACATTTTGATTTTGGGGGGGGTATAGCTCGTAATGGAATTTTCATGATTTTTTGTTTTTATTATTTGAATTTTTTAGCATTTTCTTGCATTTTTTTTTAATTTGTAGTTTTCGCTTTATTTGCTGTACATACATATATTGCCTTAGGCATTTTTATTTGTCAATTTTGAGGCGTTTTGTAAAAAAATTTATCACTTGCCATTTTCAGGCCGGTTGTTGATGATGTCGCCGCGCCCTCTGATGGCAGCAGTACGGTCTGCAAACCAGGACCGAATAATAAAATCACTGCAGAGTGAGTTGTCAATAAACGACTGAAATAAAGGGTCATTGAAAGATTAATCAAAAGTTAATAGAAATATAATTTTAACTGCTTGAATCTAGAGCGACATATTGAATTTTTTAAAAAACTGACCTGAGACATAATTTTCACAATAAATTCAGTTTTAATTATGTTAGAGCAAAAAAATTTACATTAATAGAAACTAGAAAAACTAAGGAAAACAATAAGTCTAAGATAAATAGTGGTCTCAGTCGTATGTACCCTTGAAGATTCAAAACAAGGACTCAACACCCAATACACCTACACTGGCAGCAAATATATAAAGTACATAAAATATTATATAAAGGGCTGACTAGTTGAGCAAAGGCACTTAATCAATTCATAATAATTTTGTTTTAAGAAGATCCGTACATTCTCAACTCAAATTTAATAGTTCTACTGCAATAAGACAAATTATAATATTTAAATATGGGAGGGAATGCATGATTATAGAATTTCATGAGTTTAATACATAATCATGTATTTCTATAATATTCACTTATTAACCTTGCACATACCCTTGCATTATATTTAAACAAATAGAAAGAAAGCATAAAGATTTTATACATATAATTGGGTTTATTTTACTTTAAAATATTAAATAAGATAGCCCTCAAGCAAGGGATTTGACAAGATATTTAAATATCAGATCCAGTTTTATAATTAATTCGCACTAATATGGCGGCATACTCATTTAAAAGGGGAAAGAAGTTGTTCACTCGATCAATGACTACCCAGGCACACCATCATAATGGAAGAAATAAAACAAGTTAGCAAAATTGAAAAATATTAACCCAAGTATAGAGAGAAAGCATGCTAGTTAGGTTACAAAGATATTACATAATAGAAATAGACAGTTAGACATTGATTTTATTATACAAATAAATTTAAAATAACTATAGCTTTACGAGGGGAAGAATATAAATTTCACAAGAACTCTTGGGTTAATTGAATTACCTTTTATGATGTTGGGCAGTCAGCGCACACATTATGTTCTTCGGAAGACTTGAATTCATTGATGCAAGTCAGTTCCATCTTGAGACTAGTTTCACTTGTTTGATGTTTTGCAATGGAAGTTAATGGCAGCAGCATTTATTTTGATGTTAGCAGCAACTTCTTTGGTTTAGGATCAAAACTTGGTTGGATTTTCAGCAGTAGCAGCAGTTTACAGTAGGTCTTCTTATGGAGGGCATCAAATGTTATGACGGGCCACAAGATAGCCATTCCCAAGAAGGAAAATTGCCCTCATGCCGGCTTCTACTCAGACATTCTAGTTTCCCTATGCAAAGGCTGTTATTTTACAATTTTTACTAATAAAAGTTAAAGCAGGTTTCACTTTTTGGTATATGAGCTTTTCGAATCTCAACTAATAATAACCACTAATAGTATCTCAAAATAAAATATATTCAGCTAATAATTCAATTACATAATAATCTCATATAATATCTCAAAATAATCATCTCAAAAATAATAAAAAATAATAATAATTCATACCAAGGGAGCTCACAATAGAACTATCCTGCAGCGTAACAAACCATTACCAAAAATAGATTTACTATAGAATAAATGATGTTATTTATCTTATCCGAATACCTAAAAGAATACAACAGGATGTTATAATTAATTTTACTATTGTTGCTTACTTTTAAGATATTCAGATTAAAACTTTAATTTTGTTTTAAAACTAATTTTAATTAAAAAAATACCAGAGTGAACATCTGTTCTTTATCTAGATGGCCAAATATTTAAGCCGCTAATGCATTTTAAAATATAATTAATTAAACCTATTGTTTTTTTCCTAACCCTCATTTACTTTATAATGTATAGCGTGATTTTTAAAATCTCAACAAAATTAAAAATTATGTACGACTTTTTAACTTCTTAATGTTTAAATCTATTGAAAAGTTTAATATTATTTTAAATTACATGAATCCAAATATTACAAATGTAATACTTTTAAATAAATAGATTTAAACAAAACAACTCCAAATAATAAAAATATTATTTTACTTAAGTTTTAAAATATATTATCGCAGTATGTATGAAAAGATGACCCATATAACCTACTTTTAAAGATAAATATTTATATATATATATACTCGCAATTTATAAATTATTTATGCTGGAGTTAGTAAATGATATATAACATGTGCATTTACACTCATAATCTAAATTAGGCGTGATTTTGACATATAAGTACGGTATGCATACACTACAATAAATTGGGGTTTAAACTAGGGTATGCCGGTAGGTAAGGAATGAAGACAGGTGAAACGATCTGCGAAGGATTATTTCATTTTCTCTTATTTGTGGAACAAAAAAAAAGGTGTTACAAAAAGTGTCCCATTCATATAAAACTTGCATTAATCAAAAAAAATTTTGACAAGAGGTAACAAAATATATTTATATATATATACCTGGATCAGATTTCAGTAAGGTGATTTACCCTCTAGCGAATGTATTTGATTTTATATTTGTATATCCATCTAATCTGTGGTCATCATATGTGTTTTTTTTATAAATATATATTAAAAGTTGTTTATCTAAGTTTATTATAGTTACTTAAATTTTGTTTTTGACATCCAATTTCAGGTAAGTATGTTAGGTGGTGTACTACATTAGATTTTCCGAGTTCAGATTCTTTTTCTTTATATTATGTTTCCCTTTTTATATATAAATATATTGAAACAGAAACTCTGTTTCACGTATGTATTCTAAGATTTATTTTACCCTTCCACCTAAAAAAAAGGCAGATGTATATGAAAGAAGTTGATCTTATATTTTTTTTTAAAAAAAATAAAGCAAAAAGTTTAAATTTAAAAGAAAATCATTATTTTCTATAATTGAGAAAGAAAAGATAAACCTTCATTATTGATTTTAAAATTTTAAATTATGAAATAAATACTTCTCTAAGTATTTATTTAAAGCTAGCATTTATTACAATATTATATTTTTAATTTTTGAAACGATGTTGTCATACAAAGTGTAATAATCGTTTGAGGCAAGCTTATCGAATTGAAAAACATGGCTTAATCCTCATGATTCCTTATCTGTCCTTCTAAAAGTAGTGGTCCAATCCTTAAGAAGAGAAAAGCACTCGGGCTTAAATGAAAGCCATGTAACAAATCAGATACAGTGGGAGTGCTGCTGAATCAATCCAGAGATCAGGATTATAAATAGTTGAGTTTGAAGTTCAGAGGGGATTTTAAAAGTAGTTAAAAAGTAAGAAAAGTGAAAGAGTTAAAAAAGTTAAAAAGTTTTATCTAAGTGTTGCTTAACTGTTTAGTTGACAACTGATTTTAGTTACCTTGGAATATAGTATTTCCAGCCACATTGCTGATGTTAAAAAAAGAAAGCATTAATAAGGAAATTATAAGGATGGAAGGCTAATCTGTAATAGTTTCCTCTCTTTGTCCATAGCCATGAATCTCAAAGACTTGCCTGAGTGAACATCATGGAAAGTAAATAATGCCATTCAGCTTAAATAAACTGCCCCCTTTTTGAAATGCAGTAGTAACCTGAAGTGGATGAACAAACCGGATAAAATGAAGGTAAATTCATGAAATATTAAATACTTATATGTGTTTATAAAAAAAAAAAAAGAAACAAAACATCTTTCTTAAAATAAATCATGAATAATTATAGCTCTGTGAAAATACGTTTTATTGGCGATAAATCATAAATACGTAAATGTCTTAAATGTTTATAACCAAAAGGCATTTTTAATAAGATAAATCATAAATGATTATAATTGTTTATATACCATATACATCTATATCTGAATAAATATTAAAGACTTGCATATAATATACATCTATATCTGAATAAATTATAACTATTTATATTGTTGATACACAAATATGTTTATATCTGAAAGAATTACGAGTGCTGAGATATAATATATCTCTATATCTGAATGAATTATAACTATTTATATTGGTGATATACAAATATGTTTATATCTGAAAGAATTACAAGTGCTGAGATATAATATACCTCTATATCTGAATAAATTATAACTATTTATATTGTTGATATACAAATAAGTTTATACCTGGAAGAATTAGAAATGCTGAGCTATTATATATAGCTATAACTAACTAAATTATAAATGCGGATAAATAAAATATGACTATATCCGAATGGATTATAATTGTTTATATATCATATACTTCTATATCTGAATGAATTATACTATTTATTTTGGTGATATACATATATGTTTATAACTGAAAGAATTACAAATGCTGAGATACTATATACATACAGCTATAACTAAATAAATTATAAATGCTCATAAATAAAATCTGTCTATATCCGAATAAACTATAACTGTTTATATACCAAACACATCTGTACTTGAATAAATTGCAAACACTCACATACAAAATGTGCTTATATCTGGATGAATTATAAATGCTGGTATACCAAATCTGTTTATATGTGGAATAATTACAAATGCTGAGATATAATATACATCTAGGCCTGAAGGAATTGTAAAGGCTTCTAAGTAAAATATATCTGTACCTGGATCAGAATAATATTCTATACGAGAATCATAACACAAGGATTAATGGATATGACGGATAATATATTATCAATGATGAATAAGTGATCCATATAACTTAAGAGTATATATGCGCATACAGGAAAATGGGATCCCAAAGATGAACTGTGTCAAACATGAACTAGTAACAAACTTTTGTTAAATTATTATCCAAATATTGATACAACCAAAATAACTGTGGAGGACTGATGATCCAAACATTGTTATGGAAATAAATATTGTTAAATAAATTTATTGTTATATAAAACCAATCCAGTTGTTCATGTTGCATCACTTGTTATTCATTGCACTTGTTCACGAGAATTTCATGCCTCCTGAGCTATGTCTGGCATAACTAGACTTAGGTAAGTCAGGTTGTAGTGAGATGGAACTCTAGTGGCACTGTTTGGGAAACCAAACACAGAAATTTCTAGGTGTTTCCAGTTTCTATGGTGCTACATCATCTGATGAGCA
Source organism: Epiperipatus broadwayi (assembly GCA_028023455.1). Taxonomy (NCBI): domain Eukaryota; kingdom Metazoa; phylum Onychophora; class Udeonychophora; order Euonychophora; family Peripatidae; genus Epiperipatus; species Epiperipatus broadwayi. The sequence goes on along the minus strand of JAQFVV010006285.1, from coordinate 825,204 downwards.
GGAAATATTGTTGTAGGAGGGGGGTGTGACATCTGTATTGGAGAAAACCAATTGATGGTTCCTTCCTACAATATGCTCATCAGGAAATAGTTACAACCAAGGTAATAAAGGGGTTGTATGAGAGTCCGGCTACAATATTGACTGTCCTATATTCATGCAGCTTTATATTCTCGGGTTTGAAGGGTAGTTGGAAAGAGATTTAGAGCTCCCGGAAGTTAATGACTGCAGCCTTGGGTTGTTGGGTTTCTTTACTCTATCTAGTGGTTCTTTGTCCCATAGTCTGAAGTCCAACATTGTCAAGAATTTTGCCATCTTTTGTACATCAACTAGCTGACATAAGCTCTCTAAATAAGGTTGGGGATTTTCTTCAACTTCCCCTTGAAATATCTTTATATGAATAAATTTGACATATGGGTTTGAATCCCTATGTCCGGTACTAACATGTTTAACGATGGTGCTGTCTCCTGTTGCTATTCTTAAAGTTCTTGTAACATCTCCATTATCCATTTTATTGTTTATCTGCAGCGGTGATAAGCCGTGGCTGGTAGTATTGGTACTTTGGCTTATACCACTATCATTCTTTATATTAGCTGCATCATTGGACTAATTTCTGACTCAGAAATTCCTTTGTTAATAGTCCTATTGAGTTCAAGTCCATTTTCCCTTCCATCAGTTCTATTACAGTCTGGGTACTGGTGATTTCCTCATTATCTGTGTCTTCCACTGATTTTGGGTACGTCTGATCTTTTCTTTGTTCATTTATCTTTTTAGTGTTTTTGTTTTTGTAGCCTTCTTTGATTCTAAATTGGAGGGCTTTCTGTTCTTATTTCATTTTTCCCAACTCTTAGATGAACAAACTGGTAAATTTCTCTGTACTCTTCATCTCTCCTTCGAGCTTCTTCTTTGCTTCATCTCAGTAACTATTCTATATATTTAAGGTGAAAATTTCCCAGGCCTGTTTGCTAGGCAGTTTTCATCACTTTTGGTGGGGGCTAGGGAAGTCCAGATGAATTGAGTTTCTCCAGCTCTTGTTCGTCGTGGTTATAGCTCTCAACATCCAAATCTTGCATGTCTTCCTCCATATTATCTATTGCCTTGTATGATTACGATGGTCCTGGTTTATCTTTCACTGAGCTAGGATGATTTATCTTGATTGCTTCTATTCCATTGTTTATGATCTAATTACTGCTTATATTATATTATATAATTATTACCTATATTGTCTAAGTACTATTTATTTTTATCAATGGTTTATAGGCTATCCTCCTCTCGTTCTTATGGCCCTGCCTGCATCCCTTTCACTACTACTACTTTGTTTGCTGTCTACTGAATTAAATTATTACAACTATATATAACATACAGTAAAAAAGAAGAAAAAACATTTTTTTGCTCTGCTGTCTGCTTTTGTTCTTACTCCTCTGTTGGCTTTTTTTTATATATATATATTATTTGAACACTCATTAGAACCGGGTATATTTAATTCATCCCTTTTTATTTAATATTAACATACATATATTTACATTACAATTATATTAATGGTTACATTTATCTGATTCATATATCAGTTCACTCGGTCTAAATTAATATATACATGTATACAAAAAAACATTATATATATAAAAAAAAATTTAGCCTGATGATAACATTTATTTTGGAAATAACTCCTTTTATTAAAGTTATCCCCGGGCGCCATGCCATCAGTTATAAACGTCAATAGACTGTTAGCATCCCTAAAAAATTTTTTTACTAACTATTCCATTTAACTTTGGGCATTCATTACATTATTCAATTTCATTTATTTATTTTTTTATTAAATGTCATATGATAGCCTCATATCTAGGTCATTACCATACAAAATTATTTTTGTGTGCTACATTGCATTCCGAATCAATGCAAAATTTAAACATATATAGTTACTCATCACATTATATTTGGGACAACAATTTATCTAGTTCTGGATTAATAATAATTCATGCCACACATATAGTATGACTTAAGCTAAAACAAAATTTACATATATATGGCCCATGTCACACTATAGAAAGTTTGGATTCTAGAAGTGATGATTTAAATGCCCGAGTCAAACAAAATATATATGCTGGGAAAAAAATATACACAACATATACATAATATAGAGCTGGAAATACTATATATTTTGAATCTAATTAGTGAAAAAAAAAGTCTACATATATATACATTGGGATATAGGAAATGTGTGTTTTTTTTTAAAAAGAAACAAAGAGCAAAATACTCTATTGGGATAGAGGGTGTGTGGCTGTTTTAAATAAAGAGAACCCCACTATTGGGCAAGCCATGAACTCGGAAAAAAATATATATATATACTATGTAACGGTCAGATTTGTATGCCTCGCTAACACACTGCAGAATTCAAATCCCAGACACGAAACTCAACACTCTAGGAGGAATTGCCTCAGAAATTCCAAGTTCGAATCCAAAGTCTATGCTCAACAGCCACCTACATGACAATGCATCTGCTGTTACTGATAGAATAGTTTCTTGCTCATACAGGTGGTCAGGGAGAAGCAAGAGACTCTATCAAAATACTTTATTGGGTTTGCTAACTAATGTCTGTGGATGGTACAAAATATATATATTGTACCGATGTAAGTTGTTACATAATATTTCTAGTATTTATCAAGAGTGAATTTTAGTGAAAGAAATTTTTAAGAAAATATTATTTTTTAAAGTTTGAAAAAAAAAAAATTTTCATGAAAGTTTGAGAAAAAGAAAAGAACGAAAGAAAAGGGAGGGGAAAAGATTTTGGTAATAATAATAATTAAAGGGGCTATGGTTGACATTGTTATTGTTTAAAATTTAAACTAAATTTCTTGCTTAGAATCTGACATGTGTGTTAGTTATATTAAAATGATAAAATTGAAACAATGCAATCAAATAAAAAAAATAAAAACTTAAAACCAAAACAAAGGAAATATTACACACACCTGTTGATAACGACCGACCCGGACCCGAAAATTTTGAATGTTGGCATTAATTACAAGATCATTAACTAATATTAATCGAATTGATCAATTTGATATTTGATTAAAAATATTAAATTTAATCACCAAAAGAGCCACAAGACCAAAAACCCCCTCAATAAAAAACCAGACCCCCCAGAACGAAACCCCCGATCAAACCAACCATTTTTCTCAATCTCACCAAAAGTTAAGATTTTTAAACATCTCAACACCTTAAGTTAGACTTAACAAGTATAGAACTATTAATTCCCATGATCTAAGCTACATGCATTAACTTTCTAATAAGACTTTGAAATCAAATATCCTATATTGTTTGTGTCATATGATTAAATATTGTTTATTTTATTTATTATTTAAATGTATATGTGTGTGATTTGAAACATATTAAAATATATACTTTAATAGAATGTGTGTACGCATTTATATTGTAAGGCAAGAGTGAGCATTTAAAGAAAGAAAGCTGGTTGTAAAATATTTTAATTATCTTAAATAGATAATTTGGGTAATTTAAAAGAGAGGGGTTTATTGGAAGAAAAAAACAAAAGTACAAGCAAACATTTTCATATTTTTAATTAATCAAATAGTCATATACAGTTTAAAAATAGAGACATAGGTAGGGATTGGGGTAGCTAGTCCGATGAGCTATCTGGGGGAAGGTCAGGTACTGAATTCATAGCTGGTTGAGAAAGCATGTTAATTACATATAAAGCACGTTAGTTACATAGTAATTAACTGGCACCTAAAGGTTTTTCCTTAAAATAAATAAAGTGCTTGGATGACCAGTGTTATAATTTAGTAGCAGAGAGTTTGTATTATTGGTAGCTTGCTACCTGTGATATTATTATTTTTACCTGAAAGACCAGAAGCCTTCAAAGATAATTATAGAGACTAAACGAAAGGAATAGAATAAATAAATCTAAAAGAATGGATTTTCCTCATTTTTTTTGTTTACAAAGAAAGAAGGTGGATAGTACAATATATATAAGATGATATGGACCAAAATAATGGTGTGGATCACAGAAAATAAATGAAATCAAAATAAATTAGTAAGAGAAAATTAATATTGTTTATTAATTATCTGTGTATGCAAGTCAGTGACATTGAATCATTAAAATGTAGATTTAAAATAAATGCCATTTAAGTTTACAATAATGGCTTGTTAATTAATATATTCTTTATACCTTGGGTGAACACACTATAACATTATGATAATGTGCCTAAATAAAAGTACAGTTGGATAAAGAAAGGTTGATTGTGAAGATATGCAGGATATCTATAGTGAATATACTCATGCATTTATTTAATAGATTTAATATGATATTTAATACTTCAAAAAAAAAAAAAAGAACAATATTGAATTCAAGAATAGCACAAACTAATGTTCACTGAGTAACATGGAAAGGAAGTGACTAAGGCGTGGATAGTTAAAAAAAACTATATTAAAATTAATATTAAAAGATCAGTGGTGTCGGTGAAGATTTAATGCAAAGGATGGAGTGTGGTATGTTGAAACTGCGGCTTTGCAAAATTAAAATGAAATGTACAGAATGGCGTCTTGCCATTTGTCCAAAGATAGTTGCATCACACTATTTCAACCCAAGTCTGGTTTCTTATCATGTAATTCCGTGACTGGGTGACTAATGCATAAAATCCCCAGGTGTGAACCATAGAGAGAAAGGGGAATGGTCTTAGCCATATGTACCCTTGAAGATTCGAAGCAAGGCCTCAACACCCAATACACCTACACTGGGCTGACTCTAATTGAGCAAAGGCACTTAATCAATTCCTAATAATTTTGTTTTAAGTAGGTCCGCACATTCTCAACTTCAAATTTAATAGTTCTTAAAGGTAAGTAAACCACAATAAGACAAATTATAATATTTAAATATGGGGTGGGAATAAATGATTATAGGATTTCATGAGCTTAATATGTAATCATGTATTTCTATAATATTCACTTATTAATCTTGCACATACCCTCGCATTATATTTAAACAAATAGAAAGAAAGCATAAAGATTTTATACATATAATTGGGTTTATTTTACCCTAAAATATTGAATAAATGAGCAATTTGACAAGATATTTAAATATCAGGGCCAGTTTTATAATTAATCCATGTTAATATGGTGGCATATTCATTTAAAAGGGGAAAAGAAGTGGTTCACTCGAGTGATGATTACCCACACCATCATAATGGAAGAAATAAAACAAGTTAGCAAAATTCAAAAATATTAATCCAAGTATAGAGAGACAGCACGCTAGTTAGATTACAACAATATTACATAATAGAAGTAGACAGACATTGATTTTATTATAGAAAATAAATTTAAAATAGTTATAGCTTTATAAGGGGAAGTATATAAATTTCATAAGAGCTCTTGGGTTAATTGAGTTACCTTTGTGTGATGTGTTGGGCAGTCAGTGCGCACATTATGTTCTTCAGTTGACTTGAATTAATTGATGCAAGTTGGTTCCATCTGGAGACTGTAGTTTCACTTGTTTGATGTTTGCAATGGAAGTTAATGGCAGCAGCACTTATTTTGATGTTAACAGCAACTTCTTTGGTTCAGGATCACTTGGTTGGATTTTCAGCAGCAGTGGCAGTTTACAGTAGGTCTTTTTATGGAGGGGCATCAGATGTTATGATGGACTGCAAGATAGCCATTCCCGAGAAGGAAAATAGCCCTTCTGCCGGCTTCTACTCAGACATTCTTGTTTCCCTATGCAAAGGCTGGTATTTTACAATTTTCTTAATAAAAGTTAAAGCAGGTTTCGCTTCTTGGTATATGAGTTTCTCTAATCTCAACTAATAATAACCACTAATAGTATCTCAAAATAAAATATATTCAGCTAATAATTCAACTAAATAATAATCCCATATAATATCTCAAAAATAATAAAAAATAAATAAATTCAACTCTATATATACCAAGGGAGCTGACAATAGAATTACTCTGCGGCATAACAATCCATTAACAAAAATAGATTTGTTATAAAATAAATGCTGTTATTTATCTTATCTGAATATCTAAAAGAATACAACAGAATGTTATAATTTTACTATTGTTGCTTACTTTTAAGATATTCGGATTAACTGCTTCTGCTTGTCACACAGTTTTGCTGCACATCTTATTTGATTGGTCGAAATGTTGTTTTCTTTTTCTAATGACATAAAAACTGTAAGCATGACATCAACAGAAATATGGGCATTTGATACATCTGGAATGTAGCCTTCTAATGATATCTAAAAAAAAAAAATCGAATGAAATTTGAATTTTTTATTATTTTTTTTATTTTTTATCAATTTTGTAATTTCCACGAAGCAATGAAGACAGAAAACTTTTATCGGCCTAAAATCCAATGAAATTTGAATTTTTTATTCATTTTTTAGTAGTTTTGACGTGTGCTCTTCCGATCTCCCCAGGTTGCGGATAGGGGCATGGCCTTCAGATATGAAGGTTAGCTGCGAATAAGCAGAGTACTGTAAATAAGCAGTCGCTGACAATGGGACAACATTCACTATCAGGAAGTGGTGAAGGAGACAGTGGCGTGTTTACTTCTATAAAGTGCCACAATTCCTATGACGGTGGATGTATAATGGCGAGTGTTGACCGCCATTAAATAAGTCAACACCCCGCTGGGTGCTGGGTCAGCAACGGCATTTCTTCCAAGTCAGCGGAAGATCACTAGAGGTGACAACGATGAGGAGGAAGCGGTAGTTGGATTTTCATTTTATGGGATTTGGCTAGCGCACTAAGCCTATTATAGAGGTTATTGCTGGGCAAAGAAGGCAACGGGAAACCACTTTGTCTTATAATTCCCTTGTTTTATTATGAGTATGTCTACAGGAATCATTACGTTTGGTGTTGAGACCTTAGTTAAGAATAACTTTGGTGTCTTGCCCGGCAGGAGTGGACATGAGGCTACTCAGGTCGTCAACCTGCGAAATCCTCATAAATATAATTCATTGAGAGGGGATACACTGAGAATTGGAACGTGGAATGTTAGATCTTTGAGGAAAGGTGGGAAATTGGAGAATTTGAAAAGAGAGTTGCATTTGAATAATATTGATGTAATGGGATTAAGTGAAGTGAGGTGGGAGGGATGTGGAGAAGTAAGTAGTGGAGATGTAAAGTTGTTTTATTCAGGTGGTGATAGGTCAATTAATGGAGTTGGCATTGCTGTGAGGAAGAAAATATGGAATAGTGTGGCAAAGGTTGATGGTATTAATGATAGACTGATGGTGATGAGAATAAATGCAAGTCCTAGGGATTTGGTAATTATACAAGTTTATATGCCAACTAGTACTCATGATGATAGTGAAATTGATGAAATGTATGAGAAGATAGAAGAAAGTATTCAATGTGAAGGAAAAAATGCATGTATATTGCTATTGGGGGATTGGAATGCTGTTGTGGGGAAAGGTAGGGAAGAGAAAATTGTTGGAAATTATGGTATTGGAAAAAGAAATGAAAGGGGTAGTCGACTTGTACAATTTTGTAAAGAGAATGGGTTTGTCATTGCAAACACTTGCTTTAAAAATCATATTAGAAGATTGTATACATGGAAAGCTCCAGGTAACAAAGAACGTTATCAAATTGATTATATACTGATTCAGAATAGATATAAGAATGCTGTTAAGGGTTCACATGCTTTGCCAGGTGCTGATATAGATTCGGATCATAATTTGGTGATGGCTAAATTAAAGTTAAGTTTAAAAAGAATTAAAAGAGGGAAAAGATACACAAGATGGGACTTGGATAAATTGAGACAAATGGAAAAAGGAAAATTTGGTTTAATATGTGAAAATGAATTTAAAAGAATTGTTCAGGATGGGAACTATATTAATAGCTCTGATGAGTGTTGGAATAGAATTAAAGAGGGATTCTTGAAAATAGCAAAAAATGAAATAGGTATTATTCATGCGAGAAAAGCTAAAAGACCTTGGATAACTGAAGGTATGTTGGAAAAGATGGAAGTGCGGAGATGGTGGAAGAATGTAAATACTGAGGAAGGGCAAAAGGAATATAGGAAATTTAATAATGAATTAAGAAGAGAAACAGATTTAGCAAAAGAAAAGTGGTTGGAGCAAGAATGTAAAGAGATAGAAAGGTTTCAACAGATGAAAAGATATGATCTAGCATTTGATAGAATACAAAGTATTTCTTGGGAGAAAAAGACATGGGTAGCAAGTGAGATTGCGGATAAGAATGGAAGAAGGTTAACTGATAGTAATGATATATTAAAAAGATGGGAAGAATATATTCGGTATCTGTTTAGTAGAGGAAATAATTTAATTAGTTATGAACTTGAAAATGAAGAAGATGTTGCAATGGATGATAGAGGTATGGACATACTGCCAGATGAAGTAAGAAAGGCAATCGCACAAATGAAGAATGGTAAGGCTATTGGATTTGATGCAGTACCTATAGAATTTTTGAGAGAAATGGGAGAATTTACTATGAAGGAAATAGTTGGACTTTGCAATTTGATATATAATAGTGGAGTTTGGCCTGAAGATTTTTTAAGAACTATAGTGATTCCAATTGCTAAAAAGAAGAAAGCTGTTAAATGTGAAGAGTATAGGACAATAAGTGTATTGTCTCATGTTTCTAAGGTGTCATTGAGGATTTTAACTCAAAGGATTTATGGGAAGGTTGACTATTATATTGCTGAAGAACAGTTTGGTTTTCGGAAAGGGAAAAGCACAAGAGATGCTATTGGTATTGTTAGGACAATTGCAGAAAGATATATTGAAAGAGATAAAGGAATTGGTATATGTTTTGTAGATTTAGAAAAGGCATTTGATAGAGTAAGCTGGAATAAACTGATGTCTATCTTAAGAGATAAAGGAGTATTCTGGAAAGAAAGACGATTGATATGGAATATGTATAATGGGCAAAGAATAAGAGTTAGATTTGGATGTAATGAGACTGATGAAGTGAATATAGAAAGTGGAGTTAGGCAAGGATGTAGTATGTCACCTGTTTTGTTTAATATTTATTTAGAAGATATGATAAATAATTATTTGGACTGTGGAGGAGCAAATGTTGGAGGGAGAGTAATAAAGTGTATAAGATTTGCAGATGATATGGCTCTTATTGCTGAGGAAGAAAAGGATCTTCAGAATATGTTGAATAAATTGGAAGAAGGATGTATGGCATATGGAATGAAGATTAATATTGAAAAGACTAAGTGTTTATGGATAGGGAGAGATGCAAAAAGACTGCAAATTGGAATCCATGATGACATGGTGCAGCAGGTGAAGGGATTTAGATATTTGGGTTGTTGGTTGAGTGAGGATGGAAGAAGTGAAGATGAAGTTAAAAGAAGAATAGCATTGGCAAAGGTGACATTTGTAAAAAGAAAGAAGATATTCTGTGGACCTATGGAAAGAGAATTAAGGAAAAGATTAATTAAATGTTATGTGTGGAGTGTATTAATGTATGGTTGTGAGACATGGACATTGAGTAATAGAATTAAGAAACGACTGGAAGCTTTTGAGATGTGGACATGGAGAAAAATGGAAAAAATCAGTTGGGTGAATAAAATAACAAATGAAGAAGTTTTGAAAAGAGTTAATGAGGAAAGAAGATTGATTGAAAGTATCAAAGAGAGAAAGAGAAACTGGATTGGACATATACTAAGAAAAGATTATAGTTTAATGAAAGATGTTTTGGAAGGAATGGTGAGTGGAAATAAAAAGAAAGGACGGAAGAGATTGACATTATTGGATGATATACGAGATGGAAGGGGTTATGTGGAATTGAGGAAGTGGGCAAGGAAGAGAATGGAATGGAAGAATGGATGAACTGATGTAGTGACTACTCTCTGGACCTGTCTATTGGACAGACTACTATTGATGATGATGATTATATCATATCATTGCTAATTTCCTCGAAGCAATAAAGACAGAAAACTTTTATTGGCCTCATGAGTTAGACAAAATGAATTCAAAATATGCTGATCATTCATAAATAAGGCTTTCCATGGAATCTAAACATAATTGCAGAATATCATGCTCGTAAGTATACAATTTTAATTTTTTGAATAATATTTTAATTTTTTTTTAATCATTTGAAAAATGATTTAATTTTTATTAATTATTTATGCTCATGAATTCATATTAGTAATTTTGTGTGTTCTAATCCAAGTTTGAGGCAAACTTATTTTATAAAAATAATGATTCTCAAAAGGTTTAATAATTTATTATTATATTTATATGGTGTGTTTGTGTTTTACTCTTGCATGTTGTATAACAAGTAATGATCTACAAAATTAAGATCTATAATTAAACCTGATAGCTATCAGTCTGTATCTCATAAAGTAGCTGCTTTAAGGAATTATTATTATAGGAATAATAAATTAAATAATTCTCGTGGGGTAGCTTTGTTTCAGAAATATCAATTTTATAAAGACTACTTGAGGGTTGGTTACTCTGATAAATTTGTTAAAAGTATTTTATTTAATAGTAATATTTGTAAGGATGTAAAGGTTAAAGAAAAATATGATTTTATTTCTTTGCCATTTAAATTGTCTTCTTATAAAATTGTATGTAGAAATAGTAAATTGTTTGGAAATAAGAAAATTGTGAAAAGGGGTGTTACATTGAATAATTTCCCCCCCCCCCCCCCCCCCCCCCCCCCCCCCCCCCACCCCCCCACCCCCCCACACCCGAGGAAAAAAGAAAAAAACCCCCAATACCCTATTTCCCTCCAACCCCACCACCCCCCGGTGGTTCCAATTACCCCCCCCACCCAAAAATGCTAAAAGTGCTCAAATATATATGAAAAAAGAAAACCCCCCTACTTTAAAGGACAGGCCCCCACCCCCCCCACACCCCAACCCCTCAACCGTCCATCCAATTTGTTAAATAATACAAAAGAAATTTTTGATAGAAAGACTATTCCTGATGTAGTATATTTTATCCCTTGTTTATTTTGTAAGAAGGTTTACATAGGTCAGAGTAGTTTGAGTTTAAATGAAAGAATAAAGGTTCATAAAAGTAGAGTTAAAAATAGATATCTTAGTTCTGCTTTGTATGTCCATGAAAAAGATACAGGCCACACTATTGATTTTGAAGAAGTTAAGGTTGTCTTCTTTGAGAGAAATGAAATCAAAAGAAGAATTAAAGAATCCTTATTATTGAAAATTTATTATTCTGAAACAATTAACTTATTTAAGAGTTCTTTTAATATTAAGGGTGGATGGGAAGTGAATGGATTTGTGGGTAATGTTTAATATTATATATATTGTGTAGTTTTTGTAGTTCTTTACACTTGAGAAGTCTGCTTGTAGCAGTGAAATCTTTGGTAATGTTTTAATATTATTTTTATGCTAGTCTGGTTGAATTTTGGATAATTTTAATTAATAATCAGATGTACAGAAAGATTGCATATGTAGGCAAAGAATCAAATTCTGATTCTTGCCTATGCCTTGATACTCATGCTGTGGAATCACTAGTTTTGCCATATCTTTCATCACATTATTTTCAAGTCTATAGCTAACAAATGGACTATATGCAAATAAATTATATCTATGTGATACAATAAATATAACAAGATAGCATTACTGGTGTGCATAAAGAATATAAACACCACTGGTGTGCATAAAGAATATAAACATCACTGGTGTGCATAAAGAATATAAATGTCACTGAGCCTACAATTTCTAGTTTTAGATAGACAAGAAGCCAATTGCTATGATGACAAATGCATATCCATTTTCTGGAAATGATTTGTTTGTATCTTTTATAAGGATGAATCTTTTTCTTATAGACACCTTTGAGATTTATCAATTTTTGGGGTACAAGATAAAAATGAAGAATTCTTATGCGAATACTTTTGGAGATTCTGAAGCTATGGATTATCTCAGGTAAGAAGTATATATGGTTTGAAAGATAATTTTGTGAGGAATATAAAGAAATTATCACTGAAGATGTAATTTAAACTTAGTTAATGATGAATTAGAAATTATTAACAAACAATAAAGTAATAATTATGTCGGATGCTGAAATTTCTTTTTTTTCTTATTTTTTAAATGGTAATCAGTATTTGTTTTAGCCTTATTGTTTTCCTTAGTTTTTCTAATTTTTATCAATGTAAAGTTTTTTTGCTCTAATATTATTAAAACTGAAGTTATTGTGAAAATTGTCTCTCAGGTCAGTTTTTTAAAAAATTCAATAGGGTGCCTGGAAAATCAAGCAGTTAATTAAAACTGTAATTTTGTTTTAAAACTAATTAAAAAAATACCAGAGTGAACATCTGTTGTTTATCTAGATGGCAAATATTTAAGCCACTAATGCATTTTAAAATATAATTAATTAAACCTATTGTTTTCTTCCCAACCCTCATTTACTTTATATATAAAATTTATGGCGTAATTTTTAAAATCTAAAATAAAAAAAATTAGAAATTATTTACGACTTTTTAATGTTTAAATCTATTTAAAAATTTAATATTATTTTAAATTACATAAAAAATTTTTTTACGACAAAACAACTCCAAATGATAAAAATATTATTTTACTTAAGTTTTAAAATATATTATCACAGTATGTGTGTAAAGATGACACATATGACCTACTTTTAAAGATGAATATGTATACAGGTACATACTCGCAATTTATAAATTATTTATGCTAGAGTTAGTAAATATATAACACGTGTATTTACACTCGTGATCTAAATTAGGCAGGATTTTGGCATATAAGCGCGGTACGCACACACTATGATAAATTAGGGTATGAGGGTAGATAAGGAATGAAGACAGGTGAAACGATGATCTGTGAAGCATATCTTACCATTTCAATATCTAAATAAGTTTTTTATTACCAAAAATATATGGTTGTTATAAGTACAGATTATTTATATAAAGCAATAAAGAAACTTATTAGTATAATCTTTAAAAAACAATTGCATATTTGGATTTATCTCAATTGAATTATTTAAGTAGATTTAATATATACCTAATTACAATTTTATCAGATAATTTTCAGACATTTTTCTCACTTTATGTTTTTTTTTTGTTAATGGAATTATTTTGATTGTTGAATAGCCTTCAACCTAAATTTAAAAAAAAAAACAACAACTGAATAATACATATTAATTCTGATTACAATTATGTAAATATATATAATTTATCTCTATACAATATACATTAGTAAGAATTTTCAGGTGTTAAAATGTGAATTCTTATGATGTTTAGTCTTATTTCCTGAGATTTGTTTGCTGTATTTTGTCCAATGTATTTCTGTCTGAAATATTGTTTTTTGAATGTCATGCAGTATTCTTTGCATGAAAATTACTGCTTAGATCGTAATTGATTTCTTTTTATTCATTTACATGCATTGGTATAATAGATGGATACTAGTTAGCAATGTTCAATAGATTTCAAGAGAGGCATTGTTTTGCAAATATTATGAAAGATATAAAGTTATTACTAGATAAGCATGATGAGATTAAAAAAGGTATAAAAATTAAATTCAGTGAAGATAATCTTAGATATTCATATTTAATAGTAAGGATGCAAATGGAAGATATTTATTTTGGAAAAGTGGAGGAATGAAAATATTTAATATTTTGTTAAATGGAAAACAGAACCCTAAAGATTTAGAATTAATAAAAAAGCAAAGAATAGAATGGAATTGATTTGGAAAAGAGTGATGGTATCTGCTTTAACATTTGGAAATGAAGTGCTTTGTATTGGAAACTCAAAATTTTTTAAATAGAATACAAAAACAGTAGATAAATATTTATTGGGTTTTAATTGATATCGCTGAATGAGACTATTTAAGAGAAAATGGAGTGAATTTCTTTTTATTGGGGGAAATTAAAAGTAATCTAATAAACAATATTTGGAAGATTACAATATTTAAATGAAAATAAATTAATGAAAATAGCCTTTAATTAGATTATATGCATAAAACAACATTGAACAAGAAAAGTTTTATAATATATGAAGCTAATAGACAGTTTACAACATAAAGAAGGAATGTGTAAAGAATGTATTATCGATATATAATTATATGTGGTGGAAAAAGAGGATAAATAAATTGGTTGCTAAAAATGAAATAGAATTATAGACAATGAATATAAATTAAAAAATAGTTTTGAGAGACAGTAAAAAATATACAAAGTATTATTATTTAGTGCAAGGAAAAGAGCTTTAGATTCTAAGAAAAGGAGACAAAAATGAAGTAAAAGATATTGTGAATATCGTTTATGCAGAGATGATGGTGGTAAGAGTATTGAACATTTATTATTGGAATGTAGGATATTGAAAGAAGATTACAATAAATTATATGGAGAATATGAGAAATTTTAATCTAAGGGTAATAGAAGAAATAAATATTTTATAATATTGTTTTTATATAATGAAGTCTGAAGAATATGAAGATAGGAATAAAATTAGAGAATTAGCTTTTATTAAAATGGAATTGAAAAGAAAAATGAATGAATCAGAGCTGGAAGGATGATTTGATAATAAGGAGTAAAAAATATGTGAGTCTGTAATATGTGAAGGTTTTATAAGAAATCAATGTTTAATATAGGGTAGTACAACTTGCATTGGCAATTTAGAAGTTAAATTATTAAATTCCTAAAAAGAGAATATTTTTCTTTAAATATCTGATTGATTTAGTTTGGACAACGTGGGTTATATATATATTTTATGGGAGTTAAAATAAATCGAAAAGAGAGAAAAGATATAAAGAGTATAATAAAAACAAAAGGGGAAACTACTTTATGTTTTTGTAAAGATAAGAAAACAAATCTTTATCGTGAAGCCATTAGCAATACATAAAACAAAATCACAGCATTCCTTCGGCAATTAAAGCTGTCGACCAAAGAAAAAAAAGGATGACTTTGTGGGCTAAATTACATTAAATTTGAGTTAAATTAATAGGTGCCAACAAGAGTTGCGCAGGAGACTAAAAAAAAAATCAGGACTATAAAAAGAAAAACACATCGTGCATCAAGGTTCTTAGATATTTGTTCCTGAAATAAAACAATTCAAAATAAATATATAGCATTGAAGAAATTATGAAGAGCATGTTAAACTACTCTCACCAGTATTTTAAATCATACTAAGATGTGCGAGAAGAAGTTCATTTGCCGATGTTGCTGTTTGCCTTATGTTGTGAACTACGATGAGTGAAGCTATCTCCTACTAAATCTCAAACCACAGGGTACTTATAGACTGCAAGAATATTGAACAGTGGATCCCTCCCAAGATAAATTCATGCATGGTAAATTCTATAATATGATAGGTGAATAATTAAACTTACCGGTAAGAAACTTTATTAATTCAAATATCAGTGATCACTTTCTCTTAAACTCTTAAGTGCAATAAACTGTCGTCTCGAGTCGTACCAATTAAAATAAAATCTTATTAGTAATTTTAATCCCTAATTATTTTCTCTTATATTCTCTCAATAATATTATAAATATTTCATTGTGTATCAATAAATTTAAATATAACTTACGTTGATATTTAGTTGTTGATTATTAATTGTCTAAATTCATTTAAAATTAGCTATTATTATAATTTGATTAAATAAATTGCCGATGCTGTGCTTAAAAACGCAATCCTCCAGATATTCCAAGTAATTTCATCATGACTAAATAAATAGGGGTGCTTGGCCAATGTATTCTTATATAGAATCCTGGCGCCTTTCAAATAAATTAAAAGCTGGTTCTCTCCTCTCCATTGTTCAACTTTAGTTACATTAAGCGGGTTGTGTGACCCAGAATAACTGCATTCGATAAAATTACCTGATATGTTCTAATGAGAGAATTATTAAATCAAACATAGTTTGGTCACCGAATACGAAGCATATAAAGTGTATAAAATCTAAAGATATACCAGTGGACAGTACAATAGCTAACAGAGTTTTTGTACATATGCATGAACACTTCTGACTTTGTCTAAGAAAAAGCTATTATATATTATATTAGAACAAATTTAAAATGTTGGAAAATTATAGTGTTATTTAGGGGAACAGAATTGCTAAATAATTTTTATTTGGATTTTAATTGAAAGAGATGTTGGACAAATTGGTTAAAGCAAATAATAAAATATATAAAAGAATTAGATGATGAATTTTAATGCACTTATTTCAAAAATAGATATTAATATATTGACGGGATGCAATATATTGTAATAGAATATTTTTCTGTTGGTGATAGTAATATATTTATTATTAAACATAATCAAGTTGTCATTGATTCCCTGTGATTATATGTGATATTTTTTCATTTTCTTCATTGGTACATTCATTGTTGTGATAAAGGAATTTATTCATTCTCACTGATTATCTTTTTCTACTATTATAGTTTGTTTGTTTTTTAAGTTTTTTTTTTTTTTTATAGAAAATAGAAAGACAGACAAATTCTTAAAAAGAAAACAGTGTTATGGAAATTAAAATATATAAAATCTATATATTGTATCAAAACTAGACCAATATTAAAGCTGAAAATACTTATGATAATAATAAAGAAATTAATTATTTAAAATGAGTTGGATTGTTTAGAATCAAAAGATCAAAATAATAAAGAAAAGGTTTAAATTTGTCAAATGATTTATATGAAATGGAAAACATTGAGCATTTAGATCAGAATAGAAGTTATAAATGACAGAACAAATAATGAAATGATGGTATATATATATTGTAATGATATATAAATATATCATTACATTAATTTAAAATAAAATCTTAAAGTTCGCAAATAAAAATAAAATCTATTAAAAAAAAAAACTAAACGCTAAAATTAAAATGTTTGTTAAACGTATATATTCGCACAGATTCAAAACTTTAAAAATATTTTTTTTAAAAAACAAATAAATAAGTATTTGAACGTACTTTTTTATAAAAAAAGTACAAGACTTAAAGATAAAATATTTTTGTAGATGGAAATGATTGTTTATTAATTATCCAAAAGCTGTGTAATTAAAAAGTCAGATCAAAATTAGATAAGGAATAAAGAATTAGCTTGTCCAATATAGAAGCAGCAAATAAAGGCCCGGACCATAACGAAAAAATGGAACAGTGACGTCTTTGTTCATGGAATCCATAGGAGGACTATAAAAAGAAAAATATTGAGTTCCAGTGAATTTCCAACTTGATTTGGTGAGACGAACGATAAAGACGCACTTGTCGTTCTCTCTCACTTAGTTTAAAAAATGAAAAGACTGTGATACCAGAATGGAACCAGCTAATGCTACCTCCAAAATATCAGACCGGCCTTCCCTGAAAGTCTTCGTGGGAATTGCCAACAGGAACATGGATTCTACTGTGAGCTATATGAACTAAACAATTTTTAAAATCATAAAAAAAAAAAGAATAATTAAGAACTTTCGTCCGGGTTTGATAAATTAATAAACAAGCCAACTTAAATGTTAAAATGGACTCTTATCTGACTTTTGTAAGTTTTTAGATCAAATTAATAATGTTTAATTTTATATGTTTTCCGATTGATAAACATCATTTCCATTTTTTTTCTTATTGTATAAATTATTTATTGTTTAAATTTTAAATGAGGAAATTTAAGGTTGGGTATAGACGTTGCATAGATTCGTTAGCGGTTGATTATGTTGTGGTTTTCACATTCGATTAGAATATATAGGTCAACGATGTCACTGCAGCATCTTACGATGAATGCTAATGGGATTTGTGTATTCCCTATGCAATTGACGTTATCGATGATTTTGTATTTTGATCGGTTGTGTTTATTTTGAAATGTTTTTAACCGTGGAATCTGTGCAGCCGATCTATACTCGACATTATAAAACAAATTGTATAAAATTCATCTGTGCGAACGTATCTAAATGTTAAATTTAAGTCGGGCGTGAATGGCTATATAGTTTTGTAAAGTTATATTAAGGGAGGGTAATCTTAGGTTATTCGTTTCGTAGTTGAATTGGCTCAATGGATTGGATATATTTGTGTAATTAGTAGATGTAGTATGAGATCCGCTACGGGCAGGATTGCATATATACGCCACACCTTCTGTTTGCCTATGGATGGGTTTGTAAGATGGCAAAGGACCGCAATCCATTCCTATGGAGTTTTATGTTTATTGTTCTACTCGCCAACAGATGTAGCATTCCTGTTGGTGGAGAGACAATGTCTTCTCTAACTCTACTTACTGTTCAGACGTACATTCCTGACAGTATAGTATTTTGTGTTGTCGTATTTTCATGCTACATTGAATACATAAATGTATCAGATGGATTGACGCCGGTTTGACTGCGAACTTTTTGGCCTAAGGTTAAATAAGGGATAGAATATTTTCTTTTCAAATGCAGATCTATGTAGTCTATTCATACTCGACAATCTTAAAATAAATATAAATTCATCTGTAGATGATTTAAAATTTTAAAATAATAAGTTAAATTAACAGAATATTAAAATCTAAAAAAAAAAACTAATGTTGTTCCTCAAAATTTAAAAATGATTCAAAATTATATATGTGCGTAAATAAATATTTTTATGTGTTAATTTCTGGCAGTAGCTTTTATTTATTTATATTTAAGATATAAATTAAGATATAGATTATTATCTCTGCGTCTCCACTGAGCTAGTGACTTGGGCTAACGATCTAAATATTAAATAAAGTGGAATCTTATCAGCGCGTATCTGCCTACTTTATAAATTTTTCTAGGCTCAAATGCCTAGATGGCGCCCTGGTAGTTGCAGATACGATTGACTGCTGTCTCCACCTTCATTTGGATCGTTATAATATATATATAATACAAAGAATAAATCCTTTATGTTGCTTATTCAAATTAAAAATAAATCATAGATATAATAAAATATATTTACTAACAACAAAATGATATATAACAATAGCTGTAATATAGTTATATAATCACCACAAATAAAACATATAAAAGCTCTTTTCGGCAAATTTTAAATTTTTGCCCTTTTCAATATGGCTTAATTACAAAAATAACCTATACTGCATACATAGTGACATCTACCAGCTCTATATAAAATTAACACAAGCCTATAATTATACTTAAATATAACAACACATATTATACAACCCTCCATTCATTTTTCATTATCCAATTATTAGTTAAATTAATTGATGTTTTATAAATGTTCATACAATTATTTTTGTTATAAAT
Organism: Epiperipatus broadwayi; assembly: GCA_028023455.1. Lineage (NCBI taxonomy): Eukaryota > Metazoa > Onychophora > Udeonychophora > Euonychophora > Peripatidae > Epiperipatus > Epiperipatus broadwayi. Next base: position 806,073 of record JAQFVV010006285.1, on the reverse strand, counting down.
TTAAAATTTGCCAAAAAGAGCTTTTATATGTTTTATTTGTGATGATTATATAACTATATTACAGCTATTGTTATATATCATTTTGTTGTTAGTAAATATATTTTATTATATATATATATGTATACATATATATATATAATTAAATTCCAACCAGTAACCACCTAAACATTCACAGTAAAATCTAATAATCAATATTTCTCACTGCTGTCAAGGCAACCTTCACACCTTTTAATAGCCAGAATGGAAATATATATATATATGGAAAGGATTTGGATGGATTTTCCAACTAATTAACCCATTCTCTAATCAATATTGAATGCTTTAGAGCTAACTATGTGAAAGCAAAAAATCTAAGCATGATTGGAAACTGAAAAAATGTTTGTTTACTTAGTCTGGATTTGAAACCAAGATTATAAAAATGGAAGGAAGATGCACTGCCACTACTTCTGAGATCTTCACATATATACTTATAATAACTAAATTTAGATATGAATTAATGTATGTTTTTTTTTTATAATTTTTTATTTAAATTCATTTTTTATTTTTCTAAAAGCATTCAACTTTATTTTTATTTAGGGCAATGAAATTGGAGAAACTCTAAGCCAACATGCAATTGATTTAACTTTGCCTAAACATCATGCTTGTCACCGAGAGCTTGCTCCTTACACTGACCTCATGTTGTGGCTGAAAACAGCTGATAATTATAGCTTCAAACAGTTAGCCAAAGTAAGATTATAAAGTGATTTTTAGATAAAAATATTTTCAATAATATAATAATATAACCATTTAAAAAATTTATTAATTTCAGGTTTATACAGCTTCTCTTAGTAAACTTTATGAAAGGGAATTAAGAGAATTTTTTGAAAGTGCAAAGCAAAGGATTTTGGGGAAAGGGCAAGAGAAAAAAGGTAGATATTTTTCTAGATAATCATTTTTAATGATTTTGAATTGTGTCTGCATAGATACACATTTGTGCAGCAGTTATCTATATATATTGTCTGCATAGATACACATTTGTACAGCAGTTATATATATATTGTAACCATATATTTTGGCTCCGATAGTAAGTTTTATTCAGTGATCCAGTATGTAAAATTTTAAATTTTAATTAGTAATAATTTATTAATATATTGAAAATCAGTTATAAAGTGAAATGCTTGTGGATTATAATTTTCCCACTAAGCAAAAGCTCACTAAGAAATATCTTGAAAGTGATGGTGATCTTGACTGTGAGACACTGGAAAGTCTGATAGAGTGGATATGAATCTCATAAACATTTTATCACAGGTTCCAGTGGCAGCTATTTCAGATAATATTTTAATAGTATTAAACCAATTTGGAAGCATGAAAATATGTAACACTTTATTATTATTATTAAACAGTAGTTAAAATTAAACAACAAAATCAATTTATAAGTCTTCTAAATTTTCTTTATAAACAATCTTTAAATATATCTTATTTTAATTTAAATTGAAATATAACAGTCTAGATTTTTTTTTTATCACTAGAGGGATAAAAATATTAATTTATTCACATTTACCGTGATTGGATCATTTAGGTCCAATCAGGCATTACAATACAAAGAATAAATACTATAACAAGTTTGTAGAGGGGGGTCCACTAAGAGAAAGAAAATCGGAACAAGACTTTAACTCTCCATTTATGAAAAAAATATAAGGAATAAGCTGAAAAATAATGACCTTGAAAATTAATTTGGATAAAATCTCATGATTATATGGATCTAAACAAAATGGAGTAGAAAATTAATAGCCCTGTAATATTTTGGCACTATTTTTCATTGATCATATGATTCTAATTTTACCTACTGGAGAAGCTAGAATGACCGCTATCTGGATAAATATTTGCCTCAATATGGACTATTTGAAACGAAGAACAATACCAGAAAACGTAAGCGATTATTTTTGTTTTCTTTATCTTAAGCAATTGTCAGATTTAAGAGTGATGTGAAAATTATTTAGATCGAAAAGAAAAAGATTAAAGTGTTTTGGTTTTCGCCCCGCTATTAAGCATAAATCTGAAAAATACGTTGTTTATAAATTGTCATCTCATTAAGAATAATTTCGAAATAATTTTGAAGAAAAGTTTTAAGAGAGATAATAAACAAACTAAAACTTATTTTTAAATTAGATAAAATTTAATCAATTTAAAAAGAAAAATGCATAACTTATGTCGTATTTTCATTGGAGAAGAAACTCATCTGCTAGTGGTATTTGGCACTAATTTGTGTAGCTGGTAAAAATAGAAAAATGACAGAATATTAATGCCAAGAATATTTTATTGATAATGGATTACTATTGAACCAATTTTTCTTAACATTATTAAACACATATGAATTTGCTGATATAAATGAATGAATGGATATTTATTAATTTTTTATCTGGATTATACAACATATAAATTAGTAATACTTTAAATGTTTAAAATTGCTCAGATGATTTAAAATTCTAACGGATATTACTGTGGACAGAAAAACAAAGTAAACAAAATCCATAAATGATTTTAAAAAGTTTGGTTTAAAGATCGTAATAAACCTATTTTAATTGTGCTGCATTTGGAAAAGAATAAGTTATAGATTAATTAAAAACGCCTAGAATGTCGTATTTATAATTGAATAAATTCTTTTAGTATAACTAAAAAAAAACATCTTAATTGCTGATAGGAAGGAAGTGAAGAAGTATTTATTTATTTTTATCGTTATTAAATAACTTGCAAAGTAATAATATCTTAAATTGTTTTAAACTCACCCAGATCATTTAAAATTATGACAAATCTTCGCACGGATGGAAAAACAAAATAAACAACTCGATAAATAATTTTAAACCTATTTTTATTGCCTTTAGAAAATGTTTAAATGTTATTTCACGATACTGACATAAGTACATAAACCAACAAATGAATTTTATTACCTTTGGAAAGTATTTAAATATCATCTTGCTATAATGACATTGGTATAAAAACCAACAAATGATTTTTATTACCTTTGGAACGTATTTAAGTATCGTCTTGCTATAATGACATCAGTACATAAACCAACAATTGATTCTTATTGCCTTTGGAAAATGTTTGAATATTGTTTGAAATATGCTAATATAAAACAGGATAATCAAAATATATATTTATTTACTTGGGAAGATTTGCTTATAATATCCGTTTTCTTATCATTTTGCTGATAAGAATGGATCAAACTTTGATAAAATCTAATGGGAGAAAATGTTTGTTTATTTTTGTTATTGATATGTTTAATATTATAATACGTTTTTTGTCTTTCATGTGTTATTCAGGCATTAGTAGTTGTTTTTTTTTGTATTTATATATTTTATGATGATATAAAATGTACTTAGTGATGATATAGAGATGTATAAAGAAACATATACCTCTAATACACATATATATACATTTTTATTTTTCCAATCAAGGGAAACATAATATTGAATATCATTATCTGGGAACAGAAAGAAATATTATCTCTTGCACTGCTAAATAAATATTATTATTATATTGAGGGGGAACAAACAAACCCAAAGTTGTCAAAATTATATTCATAATGACACCATTGTCTTTTATATGAAATAATTTAATAAGCATTTCTGTTATTGCTTAATTTTGCCTATGAACGAAAATGTCCACCATAAATACAAAATGTAGTTTGGTCCTCATTGTTTACATGTGCATGGCTTGCTATAACCAAAGTATAATAATTATTTTAAAATAATTAATGGTCATTTTACTTATATGTTGGCGGTTTGTCTATAAAACATTAACAGTTTCTGCATTGGGAAATGAAACAGTTATGTTTCCACTTTTATTATGAGTGTTTTTTATCTTGCTATGGTATTGATCAGGATTTAGTTTTAGTTGATGAGTTTGTGCCACATACAATGGCATCAAATATAATAATATTAATATTGTCCATGGGCTGATGGAGAATCCTACATTGCTGGTTTAATGAGGAGGATATTGTCGAGGCTAATTAGTAGTTAGTGCTTAGAGCATAGTTAATCCTAAAAGAGGATGATCTCCATGGTCTGAATTCTATTTTCCGTGATGAGGCACTGCCCATACATTTATACCTATAAAGGTATTGGAATTGGCCATATTATTATACAACTGTCATGTTGTTTTGTAGAGCCTCCCTTTATTGTTAGATCCCTCATGAAGTTATATAGAGTTTTCCACCATGTATGGTGAAGTTTAGATTTCAAAATCTATAGCAAAGATAAAACAGAGTTAAATTAAGGGACACTAGCCTATCTATAGTGTTTGTCTAATTGAAATAGCATCTTGATGATGTTGTGTAATCTTCATCAGTTTATAGACAAAAAAACAAACAAAAAAAAGAACTTATTGGTGTTTGTATAACTTCTGTGTAAAAGAGCATGGTATGTACATGGACAATGTGGATTGGTCTTCATCAAGTAGTTATTCGCCGATGGATCGGTAAGATCCATTAATTAGTAAATGGTTAAGTTGTGGACATAGTGAATGTTTTGGTGTCATATGTACATTTAACTTATGATGTCTGCCCCACATCAATACCACGAATTTTGTTTTGTAATAAATGATAATAATAAAAAAATTATTAATTGTGCTGTATATGATAATTGCCATTATCATATTCTAATAAATTAAATTGATACCATTCGATATAATAAATTATAAATCAATTATTAGATTTAGAAATGACTGTAAATTTCCATCCCTGATTGTATTCAATGAAGTCATCTCGTTTCATGTAATGTGTCTAATATGGACTTGTAAATAATATAAATAAATCTTGTTGTGTTAAAATTTATTTAGTTGTCAATAGTCTTATTGCTAATCAACACATCCACACATTATTATTGTTATTGCTATCGACATATCCTATGATTATATGGAAATCGTCATCAATCAATATTGTAAAAGTCACTATATGTAGGTATATCAGAATAATTTTGTTAAGCTCTATAATTTATGGTATATCTAGGGCATCATTACTTAATAATTAAACATTACTAACCTAAAGAATATTATTTTAAGTGATATACTAAAAAGATTAAACACCTAACATTGGTTTGATCAGTTCATTTGAATCCTCAGATCTATCATTCACTAGTCTTGACCACATTGTTTCTAATTAATGGAAAAAGAAAGTTGGAAAGGTATTGCGTTTAGCTGTTGAAAAATCATTCCGGCTTATTATCATAGTTAGGGAATTTATAGAATTTATTTGAAATTACTGAATATTATTTAGTAATTCAATTCGGTATTAAGAGCTATTTTGTGTGTTATGCTTGGGCAGTGGTAAAATCCCTCTCACTGACCCAAGTATATCTTGTATAACACCCTTTAAGCTATGTGAACCCTGAGAAGGATAAGTTATATTAATTTGCGATAGGATTTGAATTTATGGTAAATTTTATATCCAGTTAATTATTGTAGTTGGATTGGAGTTGTGTTACATTCACTGTTTTATAAAAGTCAACCAAACTTTAAAGTATAAATTGCTTCTTTTATCTGAAATGTATAGCTTGTTTTGACTTTATGGTGAATATTCTGCTTTTGTTAAGCTTGGAATCCGTATTTGATTTAGTTGTCTTATTATCATTTAATTCAATATCAAATTTAGAGTTTTGGACATCATCTTTCATCATCATCATTCTTCTCATCTGTCACTTCAATCTTTCTTTATTCTTCTTTCATCCTAATTCACTATCCTAATTAACTCACCATTCATTAGCTCTTATTCCATTATCATCTTAATCATCCATTAACTCTTATTCTACCATCATCTTAATCATTCATTATCTTGATACATATTCATTCTTTTCTCTTCATTCTCAGACTCATTTCATTTTATTATTTAATTATTACTTATTTTCATCATCCATTTAGTCATCTACATCCTAATTTACTTAGTGCCTAATTTATATTTTAATTTCATATTCATTTCATCAATCTAATTATTATTTATTTATTGGTTTGACAAATATTAAGTTTATTTCATAACCTTTTTGTTTGTTTGCTTGTTCATGGATTTTGAAGCTAGTTTGACCAGAAATTATTAATCACCTTGTAATCTTCTTTAAGTTTATAGTTTCATGCGAGCTTAGTTAATGAAGAAATCATCTCTTTAGTTTATCATTTATTTTAGGCATATATTCTAGATTAGTTGTAGCTAGGAAGGTTACAGAGAAAGATATGGTTCTCAAACGTGTAATTTGACTGGTTAGATTAGTGGGAAGGCTACAATATATAGTAAATAGTTTTAGTTAGTATCACCTTAAGACATAGTCATAAGTTTTACTGTTATTATGAGAAAACTTCAAATAAAAATGTCACTTTTAAAAGGTTTTAATGGGTCATCCCTTGAATATTCCTGACACTAAATCATTTTTATAGGGTTCTGATTCCATCATATAATTGCAATGAAATACCATACCACATTAGGAAGTTTCTAATTCAAATTAACTTATATGCACATAGATAGCATTGATAGACAAAAAATAATTTTGTTTTTGAATTATTCGCAAGTATATTATTATTTCAGATTTAAAACTGAAAATAGTTTTAGTTTAATTTATGTAAGGATGAGAATTAATAGACCTCATAATGAATTTAATGTTGATTAATGTATTGCATAAAGAATAGAACTCAATTAGATCATAGTTGATTTGGTTATGGATACAAAAACTCACAAAATAATTTTTTGTAGTAATCTGTTATATGGAATTTACAATTAAAAAATGAATATTTTATTATTATTTGACATTATAAATTATTTTTAATTAGTGATCCTTTCAATAACTTTTTATCTAATTGTAATGTCTTCACCCCTAAGTTTTTCAGAGGGCTAGAAAAACACTTACAATCCGATCGATAACGTAAACGAGTACAAAGAATTATAGCTAAAATATATGAAACTCGGCTGCAACAACTCTTAACCATTGTGCCGCAAATAGCTCTTAACTGCTTTACGTATCCAACTTCTTCTGTTAATAAAACAGTAACAAGTGTGCGATGTTTTCCTCTAGCAGTTTATATATCCCTCTGAGTTCTTTTATTGTCTTATCTGCTACATTCCGAAAACTTAATCGCGTGTTTTCCAACTCCATTTTGATTGTTCTTAATTTTAATTAGTTAGATAAAAATAATCCCCACAACTTGTTTTTAATTATAATTATTTCCATTATAATTAGTTATTTTTATTTTCAATTAAAATATATCCCCACAGCTTGTTTTCAATTATAATTATTTTCCGTTATAATTATTTTTACTTTCAACTAAAATAAGCTAAAACTTCTGGAGTAAATTGTCTCTAGTAAACTTGCTGTTTATTTCTCAACAAACGAATACAACACTAACTAATGGGGATAATAGTGAATATGAGAAATTATTTTCATTTGAATGGAATTATTGCATTCACTATGTCATTTATTGATTTTCTATGAAATTGATAGATAATTTATTATTATTATTATTATATCATACTTTCATTTATTTTTTAAGCAAGATAAATCTGCTGATTCTAACCCATGGTTATTGTTATAATATTTTGTATTTTTATCCAGTAATTGATAATTTTTAAACAATATAAAAAGGTTCTCATCATCATCAGTAAATTATCATCTGTAATCATAATGGATGATGGGGCTGAGAAGAGGAAATGCAAAAGAAAGAAGGTTGCTGTTAATGACTTTGTAGGATAGACTATTTTGATAATTTTTAAACAATATAAAAAGGTTCTCATCATCATCAGTAAATTATCATCTGTAATCATAGTGGATGATGGGGCTGAGAAGAGGAAATGCAAAAGAAAGAAGGTTGCTGTTAATGACTTTGTAGGATAGACTATTTGCTTGTATATCCAAGATTTTGGATTTAAATTCATAATGAAATTTTAAGATTTAGGTTTAACTTAGGACTTTTCAAGCAACTTCAGGATTTTGTATAGTTAGCCAACCATAGTTGACTCAACTGTCCAACATTGATCAATAAGTCTGTCTAGCTACTCTTAACTGGAGAATGAAGATCCTCCTTACTAACACTTAGATAACAGTCTATGTTGAAAGTATATTTACAAAAGATTTTATCCATTGATATGCTCACATTTTTAATCTGCCTAGATAGTATATAGGAAAGAGTGATAGTATCATTTCCATCTACTTTGAGACATATCTAAAGTATAAATATATATGAAAGTCAGTCTCCTAAATCTTAATCAGTTTGGTATCTCCCTATACTTGTCTTACCATTCTTTCTTATTGTTATTGGATCGATGTAAAATTAACTAAGGAGACAAAATTATAGAAAGAGGTGGAGAAGGGGGAAGAAAAAAACAAGAACAAATAGGGGTAATGTTAACTTGACTACAATTTGTCTGTTTCCATAGATAAATATTTATATAAACAAATCTTTTTATAAACTATAGATATTCAATTTGATTATCTTGTTAATTGTAGATAAAATTTCCACTTTAATAACAATTTTATTTCAAATTATGTTATGAATATCTAAAATGTAAACTTATTGCATGAGATAGGTAAATAAAAAAAATTAATAAAATAATTATGTCAACATCAGTGTGTTAATTATCACAGTTGTTATTTCTTGCATCCAGTTTCCATAACCTGTGATTCTATCTGCTTATGTAAAGTCTTTATTGCATAACCTAACTGCAAACATTTTTGGGGGCTAAAAATATTAGTTAATCTTTTGTTTTCTATACTTATAAATGTATAATTAAAAAAATATTCAGCAAATTATTTAGTTTAATATAATATAATCTATTGACAACATACAATGCATGCAGATAAGATTTGAAATTATTTATTTTTCCTATTAATAAAATATAATTATCAAATTATAAGTGTTTTTATTTTTAAATAATTTTTGTAAAATAATTTATATGTAATCATGATTTTGATTATTTATTAAATTAATGAAAAGTAATATATATATATATAATCTTGTCTTTCTTTTTTCCACAATATTAAGTTGTCATTTGATCATGTTTTAACAGGTAAAGCTGGTAGCAGTGGTAGTAGCAGTAGCACAGGTAGCCAGGAATTGCAATCTAAAAATTTGAGTGGACGTGTTCGTTCTCAATCACTTATTGGAATGGATCGAGCAGAATATGGTTCTGATCTGGACATTAGTGAAATGAATAAATTTGATAAGGTAATTTTTAATTTATTTATGCAATATTTTTTTCTCATTGGTCTTAATATTTTTGTTTATATATTAATTTCATTATTTGTCTTTATATCTGTCTGTGTTTTAAATAAATAGTATAAGAGCAAATTGAAATTTTTCAATTATGGCTTCAGTAATTTTTTGAAAAAACACTAAAGATGTTATTTTTTAATGACTTGGATTTATTACTTTTTACTTAAATTTTTTTAATTATAAACCAAAATTAAAGGCACTTCTATTATTGCCTTAAGCAGAGAGAAGAACATTAATTCAAAAATGAAAGGAGTAACATTTTGTTTTGAAAAATTTTGAATTCTAAATAAATTTTAATTAGCACAAAGGCATTTATTATTTAAAAGTTTGAGTAATCATTAAGCTAAAAAAAAGATCATTATAAATAACATTTAATTATTTTATTAGATTTATTTTAGATAAATATAGTATATCATCATGAGTAAGTCAAACATTGGTGGTCGAGTGGTCAGCACAACTGCCTTACAAGCAGTTATTCCCAGTTAGCGAATTCGCTTCCCGGCTGATGCTATGACACGAGAAAAAAAAAAGTCTATATTATTTTTCATTATATATCTCCATAAGCATATTTCTTGCTACACCTTTATCTTTCATTCACATTTTAATTCTAGCATCATATTTGTTTCCTAAATAAATTATATTTTCATGTTTTTAGGAACATTAAAATTGCATTACATTATATTTCTTTTTTTTTTTAAAAAAAAATGTCATGTTATTTGTTTGCCCAAACATATTATTTTAAACAAACTGATATTTATTTAATTTTTTTTTAAAAAAATTAGCATCTTGTCAACATTTATGTGTGGATAATGGCTTTAGTACATAGAAAAGAAAGCCACTAAATACTTTGTACATCTATATAAAAATCCTTTACTTTATCAGAATAAGAACTTTGAATATAACCCTGATTAATCTGCATTTTATATTTTCTCTTAAGTTTGATATCTAATTTTGCTATTCTGTCTGACAAACAATAAATCTCAACAATGTTGTTCTATCATCTTTTTTTAATAATGAATTTCACTCCATTGCATTTCTAATATTGTAGTAAAAATAATTCTGCTTTTCAAATTAATTATCTCTTTTTTTCTACTCAACAAAGTCAGAGCATATTCTTCTTAATATTTGACAGTTTTTTCAATTGAGCAATCATCTTTCACAATCATATGGCAGCTATCGATCAATGACCTAGTTATTCTTGGCATCTTCTGACTTTATTTTCAAACATTGCTCATTTTAGGAATTGAAAACCATAATTTATTTTATTTATTATATATTAAAATATGAAAGAAAAGTTACAATATATAAATATATTTTGCTTTTAATTAAAAAATATTGGGCTTTTATTTTTGGGTTGTTTTTTTTTTTTTTTTGAAGAAGGGAGTAGTTAAAATGAGAAATCAAAACCTGTAAATTCACTATACTGATTGTTATGTATTGATGAGCAGTTCACCTATGAAATTTATTATGTGAAGCTATATGTAATAATAGCTGCAGTAATATGAGTATGTAGAGTAGTCATTAGGAATTATTCTAATCAGTTTTTTAAAGTTTCTGAAAGAAGTTCAAGGGTCTTTTTTCAGTTAACCTATTTTTTTTTGTTGCCATATATATATATTGTAACGCTATGGAAAAATACGGGATCATACCTGGGGTAATGGTAACCAGTACTTGAACATCAACTACCCTAAATTGTTTGGCCATTGGTAACTCTTCTGAAAATTGGGGTTTAAACCATGAGGAATCTAAGGAATTGTATTTTTATCCTCAAATTAAAAAAAAAATTATAAAAACCAAACTAAATAAAAGGTAGTGCATGGACTTCGAAGAATGTTTTCTTTGTTCCAACCAGGAATCATTATCATCATCATCTGGATGCCAATACACTAAATATAAACTCCATAGCTCATATAACTGTTATCCACAAATCTAGCTCAGGAAGCAAGAACAATAATTTATTACTGTGAGCAAGAGGGAAATAAATAAATTAGCTTATTATAAATAATCTTAATCATTTCATGGGCTTCCCCTACTTATAAATAACAAGTTTTATTGGGATCATAAAGAAAAAAAACTAAATTTTAAAATATAAGCTGTCATGATATAAGTTCACACACACACTGCACTTCGTGAAACAGGAATTGGACAGAATAAAGTAATTAATACTAGAAAGAATATTTTTTAAAAAACATTTAATATCTAATTAATAACAACATAATAAAAAAAAATGACATGATAGTAGATAATTCCAAACATCCATTTCATAAAAAAAAAAATACATTTTTACAAAATTACATTAACCAATTAATTAATTTTTATTCATGGATTAACAATTAAATTCATTAGGTTATTTCATTAAAATTTTTAAAAGTTTGTTAAACATGTTCACACACAAAAAAAATCAATTCTACCCAGAGGGCAAATTGAGAGAGGAAAAAAAAATTATTACATTTATGCAACAAAAAAAAAAAATAGCAATTTTTGTCCATTTGGATTTCCTCTTGAATTTCCAGGTGATACATGTAGAACTTAACACATGGTTTTTATTGTTCAAACCATTTTTATTGTTAAATTCATATTATGCTAAAAGCTTGATAAAAAAAAAACTGCTATTTTATTCAATAGTTTGGTATCAGTTGGATTAAGCTTGTATTGTTCTCTGGAATAATTTCTTCTACTATCCCTTTTTTAGTAGCAGAATTAAGATTTGAGTGCTTTCTTTAACAGTTAAGTTAGCAATAACCTCTCTCCAAACACTTGGGTATAGTTACTAATTCACACCCCCATATTTTTTTTTTTTTTAACAATCTTGTCCACAGGCCAATTACAATCTGTCTCTTACATTATCATTTTCATGACAATTAAATAAAATTTCATAATTACAATTATTCAGCTAATTATCTTCTTAATGATAGATTAAAAACAAGTTAAGAACAAGAATTTAACAACATAAAATTCTTGACATTCCTTTATAATTAAAAATCAAATCTTGCAAAAAAAAGAACAACAAGATAATCTGTTAATTGCATTAATTTGATTTTTTTTCTTTCATTAAATAGAGATAAAGAAAGGAAAACAACTGATAAATTAAAATTTACAAACTGATAAATTAAAATTTACAAAATTATTAAAATCCTATTTTTGCTCTTCCCTTTCTTTTATTATTATTATTTTTTTAAAAAAATACCCTTAAATATATTTAATGTTTGATAATTTTTATACTATCATATGGGAATTTTATAATAATTGAGTTAAATAAGAACCTTTAATAAAAATAGATTTAAGAAAATTTAAATATTTTCCCCCATTAATAAATTTTTTTTTTTTAAATTCTCATTCCTGAGGAATATGTTGCCAACTATCTATTATTATTATTATTTTAATGCAGCTATGTAACCAACTGGTTGTAATATATATATATATATTGTGACAATTCAAACTCACCTAATGATCGACTCATGTGCAATCGCAAAATATTCAATGAACTTTAAAATAATTAAAAACTATATACTAAATAAAATAAATAAACAGTTATTGGGAATCTAAAATCAGACAAAAATTATTCTACTGATGATGATTATATATAGTTATACAATGAATATGTATCTGAATTAAGTTAATTCATTTCAAAATGAATAAATTGTTTGTACAATTAAAAATTCTGTAAATTAATAAATATGCATATTATTTTATGTAAAAAAGTATATAATATATCACACTTACAGTTACTGTATTTCAGAATCTAGGGAATCTTATATATACATTTAATGTATTAATCTATATACATATTAGATTTTAAAATGTTTATATTTAGATAGAAGAAATAATGGTAAAATTATATTTAATAAAATTATAAAACTTATATGTAAATATAAAAATATCAGCTTTCATTGAAAAGTTAATAGAAGTTTATGTTATGTGTAATTAAATAAAAAAGAAAAATACATTTTAGGTAAAAAAATATTTTATTAACTATACTTAATTAAGTTTTATAACTAAGAGATTAATAATAATCATTTTATAAATGGACTCGAAGAAAACATAAAACAATCTTTAATTAGCCTTAAACCATCAATTTCTATTCCTCAGGGCTCACCCTTGAGTGCACTTTTATTCATTGCTTATATTAGCCCTCTTCTCATAGAAATGGAAACAAAACTTCCTGGAGTTTTTGTTCCTTTTCTAAACAAAGAAATTAAACATCTTGCATATATGGATGATGTTGTTGTAATGCTGCCATCAGCTAAACACCTACCAGAACTTGAAAAAATACTTAAAAAGTTTTCATCAGAATACAAATTAAATTTTAATCTAGAGACATCTGCAGTTTGGAAACTTCATTCAGGAGAAAATGTCTCTGCATGTTTCTCATCAAAACCTCAACCTTTTTTAGGTATACTACTGTACCTTTCACAAACAAAATGAGGAAAATGTTACAAGACAAACTGATTATATCAACAAAAAAAATAATAGATTCTCTAAAAAGCATTTATTTATCTTTATATAATAAAGTTCTCTTACTAAATTCTCTTGTTTTCAGCAGAATTAATTATTATTTACCGATTTTAAACCCTACTAAAAAATTCACTTCGCAAACTAACTCATTGTGCTCTAGCCTCCTTTGGAAAAAAAAAAGGTGGTCTGTATCAGTATGCGTAAAATACAAAATACAAAAATACTTAATGGCCTAGGTTTACATTCAATTAATACATTACTAATTAAAAATATACTTAATTTATTCTACTACATCAAGATTGAATTTAATTACCAAAACATTATTGACACAATCATTCCCACAGATAGGCCTACCCCGATTATTAAAAAAAAATTGGCTACAACTTCTCATCTCACTTATTGATAAACAAATGGATTTAAATGAATTTTTTTTTAATAATAAACACACCTATTGGGACACGTTTAAAATGATAAATCCTCAGCTGATATGCCCTCCTAGTTATCTTGAAATGACTAATAACAACCTTTTTAATAAAATGAGAAAATGGTATTTAATGCCTAAATATATTGATTTTATCATTAAAATAAATCTATCTTCACTTCCTACCAACGATTTCCTTGTTTCAAATAGAGGATTTAAAAGGATTGATTCTTTATGTATTTTGTGTAAAAAAGATAGTGAAACATTTGATCATATTCTTGTTTCTTGCTCGGGACTAAGAGAAGCAAAATATATAATTCAAAATTATTTCAATAATCACAATCCAGAACTCTTTGATATGATTCATAATATTAAAATGGGTAATTTCTGCAATATCAGAAGATGCATATTTATTAACCATGTAATATGGTTACTTAGATGTCATATAGTTATAACCAATTCTCCATTGGACTCACAACTTTTTATTAAAAATACATTTAATTCTATTCGAAAAAAAAGATAAGCTTCTTGTACCCAAGATACAAGAAATTCATAAAACCACTTAGGAAGTCATTATTAAAAATGTAAATTTATACTAGATTTTTTTTGTGTCTAAGAAATTCGTTTGTAACACTTTATATAAAATAAAAAATATTAAAAAAAACCCAAACAAACAAAAGATAAAATGTTATTTCACTTTGTAATTGTTATTCATTAATAAATTGTAACAAATGTTAACTTAACATTCAAAACTTATAAAGGTTTTTATATAAAAATAATTCAATGAAAAAATAAATAAAGTTTAATAATAAAAAAAATTAGCCTTAAAGAAAATATTTTTTTATAAGCAAGAATGAAGGCTTGCAAACAGATGAATATGTTTTGATCAAACATCAGGAAAACTGTAAGTTAAGACTGATATCATTCATTCCTAAATTTATTCTTTCTTTCATATTTCTAGAGGAGTGCATGAAATTGTCTTAAGTATAATTATAATGCAAATCCAGAATTAGGGAAGAAGAGAAATGGTTATAATTAGACAAATCATTATAGCTTTTCTAATAACTACTCATATAAAGAAATTATATAGCTAAAAAGTACTTTTTAGTACTAATTTTATTCTAGTTGTGATGGAAAACTTTTTTTTTTTTAAGATGGTTCTTAACAGTATAAGCTAAGTACATGCAGAAATGTAATATCTATGCTCCAAGAATGAAATTTATTAATTAAAATGGTTTCATGCCATGCCTCATAATTAGTAGCCAAAGGTAGCCTTTTTGCCTATCCTGATGTCATGATAGAAAATTGTTTTTGTTGCTTAAAGGTAATCTTAGCTTGAATAAAATGAAACATTATATTAGTTAAAGAAATCAGTGACTCAAAGTTTGTGATTATATTTTTCAGTATGACTGAAAAGAATTCAAAGAATAGCTTAAAGAAATATTAAAAGACTATGCTGAAGACTAATTATAGTTTTATAAAGACCTGGACAATAATCTCACTAATCATTAAATTCACAGTAACTTTTGATATACGTAAATGTGGCTTAGGCCTAGTCTAAATCAATTTTTTTTTAAAAATAAAAAATCTATTTTCTTCTTATACAATACATTGATTTTATTTTTTGGAACTTGCATTGAAATTTCTGTTTATTGTGATTTAAAGTTGATATTGCAAATGTTAAATTCTTTTAAATAATGATAAATGTCCACATATATATATATAAGTAAAAGTATAACAAATTATTTATTTATATAGCACTATATTTTAATGTATAAAGAAGTGTGTTTATGTCAGTCAGATATAGCATATTATGTTAGTTAATGAAGTTTAGATATTGCAATCCTTATAAATTAGGGTTTTTTTTTCTTCTTTAGTTGAAAAGAGCATGCTAATATCTTTCTGATATATATATATATTAGTTCAGGTTATATCTGTATGTATATGCAACCAAAGATAATTTTTTTTATTAAACTATTTTAATAAATTGTTTTGTTACTTATATTTAAATTTAGTGTTTATATCATTGTTATTTAAGTGTGGTCTTATTTCTAAGGTATACTTAAATTATTTATTTATAATCTTGAGCATTCTTATGTTCTAAGCTCAGAAAATGTTATCAGAAAGGAATAAGTATATTAAGACATTAAGATATTACTTCATTATTGGTAGTTTTCCATAATGAAAATGGCTCTCAATGAACCCTTTTTAGTCCTTATTATAAATAAAGCAACTAGATAATATGACTCTTAGTCCAATCCTCATATGATGGTTATAAATTGATGATCAAGAAATATAAGCAATGTTTTTATTAGAGTTCTTCAGAGTGATCTTTACAAAATGAGAATACATAGTTTGACGATCATCTTCTTTCCAATCATTGAGAATCAAATGCAGGATCTCTCTCTTATATATAAAATTAGATCTTTTTTTTTAGTAGTTCATAAATGGCTGTACCAATGTGTGGTAATTATAAATAAAATATATATCTTTACATATCCATATATCATCCATTTTTTCTAATGCCAAATAACATGGTAGCATGAAAACATAAATGGTCTTATGAATCTTATTTTAAGACTTTAAAGGTCTCAACATTGCTTGAACCGAATTCAAGTCCAAACTGACATTTAGTCAAGAATTAATTGTTTTAATAATTGAAATATAAAATTAAGAATGGGATAAAGAAATTTTTTAGAAATAGGCTATTTAGGTCAGAATGTCTAATCTGCTGACTGAGAGCAACATGTGGCTCAGGATGGTTATAAATGCAACCCAAACTTATTTAAAACATTATGAGATTTTTTTGTGATTGCATGTCGCAATACATATAAAATAAACATACATACACACTCAAATACAATGTCAAATACCAATTAGTTTTGTTTCCATCTTTTAATAATAAAAAATATATTTTAAAAACTATCAATGATGTGTTATTACTTAGTTATGTACATTTCTATATTAATTATCGCAAACTTGGAACCTGTTTAACAATTTTAAGATTCTCTGAATGAATTGCTGTATAATTAAGAGTATTATTTAAGAACTGTTTTACACATTTGTAGTGGTGAATATTCAAAAAAACTTATGCATGGATCTTTTTTTTTTTTTTGCTTATCAGCTTTCTGTGATATTTGTGTATTTAATGTATGTCCCAAGACAACTCTTCTTTTTACAATGTTACCCAGAGGTGCTAAAGTGTTGGCAACTCTTGATCTAGATGGTGATGTTACACAAAGAAATAGAATAGAAATATAAGTTAATATATATATTTGTATGAGATAAGAAACTGGTACTAAATAAATAAGCAAGCAGGCAAGAAAATAAAAGAGAAGTATTAATAAGTACTATAAATAAAGGAAAGTTAATAGTTAAAGTTAGAAATAGCCATTTATTAGGACACATGGGAAAATATGTTTTAGAATCATTAAAATAATAAGGCAGCAAAACAGTGTATGGTAAGTTGATGGATAATGCATTATTGAATGAAATAGAAAAGGAAAAAATCAATAAAAGGATCTAAATTGAGTAGAAGCTGATACAATCAAAAGTAAAAGCAAAAATGCAAGCAGAAGAAAAGAAAAAACAATTAATAGAGAGAAAGTAGAAACTTCAGAGGCACTAGACAATATAAGGTGAAGAAAGGTCAAATGAGAAAGCCATAATCATAAATCTCAAGGGAAAGTGACATCATGATGATGTTAAGAAGGTTTAATTAAATAAAGACAATAATGGCATTAATTGAAAATAATAGAGTAGAAAACAAACAGTCAAATGTTGAAAGAAGTGGAAGAAAGAATTATGATTAAAAAAACAAATGAGAAAGCATTATAGGAAAAAATAAAATTTCAACGAGAAAATAATGTAATGTTAGAAGAAATGAAGATTCAAGCCAAATTTGAAACATGTCTTATAAAGTTTTAAAAAAATCAGAAAAATGTCAAATAAAAAGAAGAGAATATGGGTGATAACATTAAAAAAAAACTGCATATCACTGGGATAATAGAAACAACAGACCTTAAGGCTGATGAAAATGCCATGGAAAAATACAAACACTATGAGGTTTAAAACTAATGGCTATACTATTGAAGAAAAATTATATGGGCAAGAGGGTGAGTTCCATCCGGAAAAGTCTAAAAAAAACTGATTATATAGAAGTTACTATATAATGATAATGGAGAATTGAATAACAGATAGTGGAATCCATGAAGATGATGTTATTTCTAATTAGGAGGAGGAAAATCAGGAAGAGAAGAAAATCACACCTAATTATATGTGAAGCAGTGACTGGAAAAATTTATGATTGTAATAGATGAATCAAGTACAATTGTTCAAGAAGAATAACATTTGGCTATTCATCAATGTTTAATTTTTGGCAACCATCAATTGGAGAATGACAGTACAGTATCAAATTATCAGTGCAATGATATATAGAAACAATTAGATTTAGAATTGAACCCAGGAATACAAAGAGAAAAAGGAGGAAGTTGAAGTTTCAAGATCACACTCATAAACCTAAGAAAAAGAGTTGGATTTAGAGGTGTTAAAACTATGAATGGAAGAAAGATATCAGATCCAAGAGCCATTGTGTTGGTAATAAGCATTTTGCTGCTGGTTCACTTCACACTAAAAAAAATAGGGGCCAATTTGTTTTAATGACTTTATTTTTTTGAACATAGATTAGTAGAATGGATAATGAACAAATTTATATTCTTTTTTTTTAAAAAAAATAAAATGACCAAGTTAATTATGAAAAAACTGATACCTTAATATGGATTATACACATCATAAAGAAAAAAGTATTGTAAATAAACATCTTAAAATATTAGGTCTAATGAATAAAGATTTAGAAAATGGCTGAGAGAAAAATTACATGTATATACATTTTTTTGTCTCAAGTGATGGAAATGTTTTTCAAGCAAAGTTTAAAGAAAATAGGAAGAGGATCGTTACAATGAGATCTCCATAAAACTTTTAAAAAGAAGTGGATATTGTGGATATTTTTTGGATGTACAATTTGTCAATATGCATTTTTATCACAAGTTATATATAGTTCACTTTTGTTCTTAAGGGAATGGCACATCCTTACTTAAATGTGATTTCAATAGAGATTTCCTGAGCATATCTATATACTAGTTGAGGAGTTCCTGGTATTATTCAGCTTTCTCATTTTTGGATGCATCAGTCTCAGAAGACTTATTGTCCACTTGATCCAGTCTGTGTGATTCTGGATTTCTATATAAATTATGTTTGATTAAATGTTATATTACCAGCTCATGATATAGGTACATAGCATGATTGTACATTGGTCTAAGAAGATATCATTATTTTTTTATTTTTTTTTTTGTAAGTGTGGGACAGAAAGGAAGTTTTGTAAAATGAATTGAAATTATCACTTGTCATCCCTCATTATTAATCGGAAAAGAATATTTTGTTAAAAGACAGTATTTATTGCAGCAGAAATCTCAAGGCTAACTGTAACAATGGTGAATCCCACATCATTTTTATTAGATATGCAGAGCAAAAATTCTAGAAAAAAGAGATGAAACAATATCAGTTTTTAAGTCTGAAAAAGAGAAAAGATAAACAGAGCAAAAACTCTCCATACAGTATTGCCACTTGTGCTAAACAGAGTAATCAATGGATGCCAGAAGGCTTGCATAAAATCCCTATCTAATGCCTACTCATCCAATATCCCCAGACTAGTTTCTGGCTTGTGGCCTTCGTCAGTGAGGAGCTTTGGATCTGAGAGCACTGCATCTAGATCTTAGGATCTAATGCAACCCTCTAGCAACCACCTTTTATCTCTACTTAACTACAAAACTATGAGAATGAAATTGAAAACACAAAAAATATTTTTAATCTAAGCTCAATAGCTTATATAGTAATATGGGTCTGAACTCAGTTCAGCACCCATACATTTTGGTGTCTTTGGTTCTTTTACAACCATAGCCACCACTACCTATTAGGCAGGATTGGTGTTAAACCATTAAGCATCACATGATCACATTTCCTATACTAGCACATTAATTGTTGATAAACAGAGCAAAAACTCTCCATACAGTATTGCCACCTGTGCTAAACAGAGTAATCAATGGATGCCAGAAGGCTTGTGCATAAAATCCCTATCTAATGCCTACTCATCCAATATCCCCAGACTAGTTTCTGGCTTGTGGCCTTCGTCAATGAGGAGCTATATAAGCTATTGAGCTTAGATTGAAAATATTTTTTGTGTTTTCAATTTCATTCTCATAGTTTTGTAGTTAAGTAGAGATAAAAGGTGGTTGCTAGAGGGTTGCATTAGATCCTAAGATCTAGATGCAGTGCTCTCAGATCCAAAGCTCCTCACTGACAAAAGCCAGAAACTAGTCTGGGGATATTGGATGAGGAGGCATTAGATAGGGATTTTATGCACAAGCCTTCTGGCATCCATTGATTACTCTGTTTAGCACAGGTGGCAATACTGTATGGAGAGTTTTTGCTCTGTTTATCAACAATTAATGTGCTAGTATAGGAAATGTGATCATGTGATGCTTAATGGTTTAAAAAGAGAAAAGTATGACTAATATTTCTAATGAGAAATGAAATGTAGTTGGATATTTTATTGTCTCATTTTCTTCAATGGGGAGACAAGCTCATATAATGATGGATTCATTTGAAATCATAAAGAGCTTAGTGGAGTTTATAGAAATTAAAAACTATATGCTAAATAATGAAAAATAAATCACTAAATAAAAACAGTTGGGAATCTAAAATCAAACAGAAGTTACTTCACTGATAATGATTACATATGATTATACAAGTAATAAATATTTGAATTAAATATATTGATTTCAAAATGAAAAAAGTGTTTGGTAAAAATAAAAATTCTGTAAATTAATAAATACATGTATTGTTTTATGTAAAAGGGTATAATATTTAATGCATATAGTTGTTGCGTTTCAGATTCTAGAGGATCCTATATAGGTATACTTTTAATTTCTTAACCTGTTAGTATGGTAGATTTTAAAATTTATATTTTTGAATAAAACAGTAAAAAGTAAATTCATATTTAAGAAAAATAAATGTAAAAATATGAAATTACACAACTAATAGATAAATATAAAAATATCACTCTATATATTTTTTTTAAAAAAGAGTCAGAAAAGATATAAGAATTCATTTAGTATAGTAAAATAAAAAACAAAGTACATTTTGATTTAAAAAATATATAATTAATTATTGTTAATTTAAGTTTTATAATTAAGAGAGAGGTTAATGGTAATTTGTTCATAAATGGATTCTAAGAAAACAGAAAATCAACTTGTAATTAGCATTAAAGAGAACAACTTTCTATAAGTAGCAGCAGGGTTTGCAGACAGGAGAACACACTTTTGTCAGGTGTCAGAAAGGATATATAAGAAATTTAGACTGATATAATTCATTCATTTATAATTCAATTGAGAAATTGATTCATGCATTCATTTTTTCATATACCTAGAAAGTGAATGAAATTGACTAAATGTAATCATAATACAAGGCAAACCCAGAGTTAGATAAGAAAAGAAATAGATATAAATACTCAAGTAACCACAACTTGGTAATAATTATTTGTGTAAAGAAGTCATATGATAAGAAAAGACTGTTTAATAGTAAATTTTATACTAGTCATGATGGAAAACTTCTTTGTTAAGATGGCTATTAACAATAATTGCTTAACAATGAAATGCTTTCATGTCATGCCATGTTAATAATAGCTTGAAGATGATAATAATGCAGAAGTTAGTCTTTTTACCTGCCATGATGTCCTTGATGGAAGTTTGTTTCATTTGCTCAAAGATTACCTTATCTTACTGAAGTGAAACAGTATACTGCTTAAAGAATTCAGAGAGATGCAAAATCGGATATTAATTCTAGTATGATTGTAAAAAACCAAAGAATGGCATAAAGAAATATGCCAAAGTTAAATCCATAATTTTGGAAAAGTAACTGTATTTAAATTCAGGCCTAAACTAATTTTTTTTTTCACATATTATATTTGTAATTTTTTTAAACTCATTTTATTTTTATATATTGATTTTATTTATTGGAATAATAATGAAGTTGTATAAAAAAAGTATATGAGAAATGGCAGGTTAAATTGGTTAACGAAAGCTATATATTGCAGTCCCTTGTGTTTTTTTTTTCTTTTTTTAGTTAAAAAGAGCATGCTGGTGTCTTTCTGATATATTTCAGTTTAGAATAATATTTTTATTATGTCACATATTTATGTAATCATGGATAATGTTTTTATTATTCAAACCATTTTAAGAGGTTGTTTTGTTAATTAAATTTAGGGTCCATACTATTCTCATTTAAGTCTGGTCTTATAATCATGGATATTTTTTTTTGTTGTTGTTCATTAAACCGTTTTGATAAATAATTTTTTTATTTAAATTTAGTGTCCATGCTATTTTCATTTAAATCTAGACTTATTTCCATTGGAGATTAAATAGTTTGTTTTATAATCTTGAGTAACTCATGCTCTGAGAATTTGAACAGAAGTATGACATGGTATGGTAGTAATTTATTATTGAAATAATGTAGTTGACTAAGTTCTATCTATTACATAATCCACCAACATTAGTAAACTATAAAGAAATAGAATGGACCATCTATTTTTTGAGATTTTGATGATAATAAAGTACTTTCTAACATTAAAGTAGTTGAATTACAGCTAGAGAAAGCTTAGTTAACTCCTAAATTATTTTAAACCCCCAATGCTCTGCTTTATTTAATATATTTATATTTGTAATTCATTATTGGTAGTCTTTTGTAATAGAAGTGGCATTCAAAGAAACCTATCTGGTATATTCTTATAAATAAAAGTACTAGTTGATGTGATTCTTAATCCAACCCTTACATAGATAGCTATAAATTAATCAGAGAATATAACTAGTCTTTTTTTAGAGTTATTCAATGTGATGTTTATAAAATAGGAATATGTGTTTTGATCATCATTATCATACTAATCATTAATTGAGAAAGAGTTCAAAATGTCTAAGTTACATTAAAGCTTTAATATTTTTTTACCTATATATAAATAACTATATCAATGTATGTAATAATAAATAAAATATATATCTTCACAAACCTTACATCATTCATTTTTCTTACTGATTTATCTATCAATACTTTCTTCCAATATATGTTGCTGAATTATATATTTTTCATTTCGTAATAAAGATGATTATCTATTCATCTACCTTTATGGATGGGTAAGAAGTCAGTTAAATGTTTTTAAGTGTTTTTGCTGAAATAAATAAAAATTCCTAATTCATTTTTCTAATGAACAGTTTGATTGTTTGAAATGGAACTAAACATTACATTAACCAAAGAAGCATACCATAAGCAATCTTGTATTAATAAAGTCTCCAAAGCTGGAACATATCAGAGGCGTTATTAAATAATTAGCTGAGATAAATTTTAAATCATATAAATAGTGGGGAAAATACAACTAATGTTAATGGTGTATTCTTTGAGTATTAATAAAATGCAATGCACTTGAATATATGCATTAAATCTTCTATTGTGATTTGAAAGGTGATAAGAAGCTATTGCTTAATTATTTCCAGATCAAAGAAGCCTCATGATACTGAGTTATTAGAGATGCTAATTAGTTTAAAGTTGAAATATCAGCCAGCCTATGTATATATATGTTATTTTCAGCCAAATAAGATCTCATATCTTATTCAGCCTATTTTTCCAAACTATTCTCTTTTTTGTTCTTTAAAAACTTTTTTTCATATTTACATTTTTAAGTCTTATTATTCCAATTCATCGTTTCTCCTCTGTTTCATAATATCATATCTAAGTCTCTTAATCCATTTGTCTACGTTTTTCTAATTATCAATCCAGATCTGTTTCATATTACACTTTTAAAAATATTTTTTTTTTGGATATAATTTTAATGAATTTCAAAATAATCTTATTAAAAACCTGCTTTAGCCATCATCTATAAAACAACTTTTTTCCTATTGTTTTTTTTTTTTTTTTAAATAAAAAAACAAATTTGTTTTGTAGCTTTTTTACAAATTATCACTTTTAATCTTTTTTTTTCTCCACTTATTTTTTTATATATATTTTCTAGATCTTGGAAAATATTTTATGTGAATTGGAGCCATTATGCCAGGCAGAACAGAGTTTCTGTCTGATGTTTTTTCATGCAGGATCTGAATCACTAGCCAGTCAAGTAAATAATATTAAATTAGATAATTATATCTTCTTTTTGAGTTTCAAATATTTTTACTATTTTTTTATTTATATTTATTTTATATTGCAAAAGAAAACAAAATTTATTGATATACTATTTAATTCTTAAAAATTATCATATTTTTCTGAGTAATTAATTAAAAATGGAAGGAATAACTATAATTAAAAGTATTTATTATGGCAATTTTCATATATTCATGTATTTTTCTTCATTCAGCAGAAGTTTTAATATTTCATTTATTAATTTTAACTGCTTATGAATTTTAAAAATATAATTTATAATACTTTATAGGAATCTGATAATAGCCCAACAGGTGAAAAAATTTCAGAAGAAGTTGAGATGTCACAGAAAAAACCAATTGAGTAAGCTTTGGATGTAGATTTTATATTTATATGTGTGCGTATTTAATGTTCAAATATCCCATTATGAAAAGAATAGTTTTAATTTTAAGATGCACCAGTGTCCTGAAAGATATTCTTTATATCCTGATTTTAAATTTCAAAAAATAAATAAATTTATTTTGTGTGTCCATTACTCTTACTATTGTTGTTTAAATTATCTTGGGAATTTAAACCTGAACTGAAAATTTTTTCACATTTAAACTATAAAATTTGACAACCATTTACCCAATTAACAAGTAATGAACTTTTGTTACCTATTTAAACTGTGCATATTAATTTGTATGCACTTTTAGTTTGTATTATGTATATTTATTGTACCCTTGCTAACCAACATACTAATAAAATAATAGTATCTAATAAGATCCCTCGGTTTGCTCTTAATTAAATAAATATAAGAAACAAATAAAATAAGTATTCAATTATAAATACATAATATTAAACTAGCTCAACTGATTATTAACATGTATTATCTAACCCAAATTAATTCCTAATTATTAATCATAAGAAGTTTATGACATTAAAATAACAATAGTACATATTTTCATTACAAAATGATAGGGTTTTATTTCAATAATAATAATAATTTATAACTAGCTCATAAGTTAATTACAATAAATAATAAACAATAAACATGAGATATTTTGCAAGACACAATGGTTAGTAACATTGAGAACATATCCCCAAAGGCATACCCTCAATGGCATAAGAATACTACTAGATTCACATAATAATACACCTATGCAATATTCCTACATCTTTAAAATACACTTAATAATTCTAACATAATACTAATAAATTGAGTCCTACTTTAAATTTCATATCTATCTTTAAAACATAATTTCAGATTCTTAAATATAAAACAAATAAATTAATTAAAAGTTCTGTAGTTAAATATGATGAAGGATTTTACATGATATTTAACTACTACTCAAAAAATAATAATAGTAATAATAATAAACAACTAAAGTATTCCGACAATTAATTTTATTGGTAACTTATCTTTATGCTCAATACTTAATAATAAAATATAATATAATATTAATAATCCTAAACATTATGCAAATTTGATTTACTTATGTGGTATTTTAAAAATACAGTGTATTCGGAATGGAGTTTCAATATGAAAATGGACTTAATTCGTATCAGATCATGTTTAGGTACTCAGCTATGATTATGATTAAGTACTCAATCATCTTATTATGAATAGCAATGACATTCTAAAAAAATTTCTAAAAATTTATAATATGCAAACATATCATATGACTTATTTAATTTCTATGAATCATGTGTTGTGCAAAATGAAGAAGTCAATAAATAATACTTGGCAAGGAAAATTTTCATCTAAAAACATTAACAAATTTATTCTAATTGAAACATTATATTATTCTAAATATGATTACAAATTTATAATAATTATAATTTACAATATTAATTATAAAAATAAAATATTTTATACAAAATCTTACAAGCAATAAAATAATACATAAATTAAATAAGGTAAATAATAAATATGTTAGCCTTCATTCTAACTATATTAAGTTTTAAATCAAGTTTTACATATCGTTAAAAAAAAAAAAAAATCACATCAGAAAATTCAAAAGTGTTCATGTGTCTAAAATTATATTAAGAAAATTTATATTTCCAATTTGATAAAAGTATTGTTTCTTTAATTCAGATTAAAACAAATATATAAAATATCTTTGAAACATGTCTTAGTTAACTTATCTATTTCTGTGGGTATATCTTTATTCTGACAATATGTTAGATTAAAAAAATAATAATAATCATGTGATAAATTATATTGCTTGGTATCATCTTTATTAATTATGTATTCACATCTATCAAATGTAAATGCTCAAACATTTTTCTTTAATATTTCACCATTCATTCTCTGTAAAACATGCATTTATTTAAAACTTATCGATTTCTAATCATCTAAAGTATAAAATCTGAAAAATATTAATCATTCCTTCAATATCTTTTTGTATCAAATATTATTTAATTCAACATCACCTGTAATTATTTGTTCGTAAATCTATTTTGCCTTTATCTTGAACAATCCAACTTTCAAAGTTTATCCCTTCCTTAACTTTCTTAATGCTAAGCTATACGATGCAAGTACAACTGGAAATTGATAGCAATAAAATGCAGGATATGGAGCAAATAACAACAAGAATAATAACTCAACAGAGTAAGAAAAATTCACATGGAATAAATCAGTGCAAGAAAAACTATTAGGTCTGACTTAATCAAGTACCTAAAGAAAGTTACGTCTTGGCTTTCTTAGCTCTTACTGACAACAAATAAATGACATTGTCCATGGAAATATAATACAGTACTATGCTATCTGTATTGCTGAATAAATTCAAAAATATACTGATTAATCATCTTTACATATCCATCTACATCCAGGGTTTCCTATTTAAATTATTCCCCATTCAAAGTCATACACTTCCATCTACTGATTTATACACTCAACATCGTAAAATAAGCAAAACAATAATACTAAATAACTTATAAACTATCATCCTAAAATCCACTAAAGATATAAAATACTTTTCAAGACAGTTTAAAAAAATATAGGTTTTCACTAAAATACAAATGATTTTGATAAAAAATTAATAAGATTCATATATCCATCTATTTAATACATCATTTACTTCATATACAATCATGATATTGCTCTATATTGCAAACAATACTATTTGCAATGACTATATTCATAAGTACATCTATCATAAAATGTATGCATATTTATACATTTTCATATTTATATCCTTAAGTAAAAAATCACATGTAATAATATATCTACCATCAATCCATTCATCAATTTAAAATATAAAAAAATACATCAAATTCCAAGCAATAAAAAATTATTAAACACAAAATAATCTAATAATTTGAAATTATCAAGTGATCAATACAATTATACTGATCACTTACGATGTTTCTCTTGTTCAACCGCATTTGAGCAAATTACATTATAAATTCACCCATCAAAATTATTATTACATAATCTATGTTCCTGATTTTGCATAAAATTATTAATTTATTTTAAGATTAAATTATAAAACATATACCAGTGTGTTAGTTTAAATATTAAAATAAATAAAGAACATAAAAGTACTTTAAATATTAATGTTAGGTTTTTTTGTTAAAAAAAAAAAAATCAATAAATATCAATAAAGTTTAAATTTACAAAAAGTTCTTCTCTTCGGATCCCATGCTAAAAAAAAACACTGGAGAGAAAGTTCTCCGTGGTCACTAGGCAGCAAACTGAAAGTCGTTGTACAAAGTTTCTCCTTTCCCATTTTCGCATGGTGTAGATTTATAAAACACATAAATGTTGACTTTAAAATCTTTAAAAATCTAAGTAAAATATTGTCAATCTTGATTTGAAAAAATATTTTTAACAGTCCTTCTCTGTATATCTTTTCAAGTTGACGACCATTTATTAAAAGAAACACTTTATATCCATTCTTGCAGATAAAAATATTTTTTTCTGACATACATACTTGCAAGATTTTTTTTCACAGTCATATATGCATCAAGATTCCGGTTGATATTCCAAGCTTGTATTTTCAGATTTCCAAGAAAAGCAAAAAAAAACATTATTACTTATTTAATATTTTTCCAAGTAGACATGTGTTGGATAAGTTAATAAACATTTCATTTTTAAATATTTGCGGTTTATTTATTATTAAAATTATATTTATCAATAAGAATTTTCTTTTAGGTCTAAAACAATGGTTATCCATTCAATATTTCAGTCAATTCCAATAATATATCCCATATTCAGCAATTATATTTTAATTTATCTTTAAAATATCTTGTTTAAATTACAAATCCATTTATTCATTTTTAAAGACCAATTATTGTAAACAAAATTCTTTATGATGAAAATCATTTTAGTTATAATATACAATATCATTTCATATTTGTTCTAGGAAACTTAAAAGCATTTTTTACTTCTTTTCTTATAATCAGTATTATAATATTGTCTTTTCAAAAACATTTCCTTCATCTGTAAATTAATTTTAATATCATTAAATAGAATTATAAGATGTAAATGTTCATTCTCCTGAAACACACTATATAAAATAATTTTAGAATTCTTATGTAAATTCTACGTAAATGTATCATGGTAAAATCTTCGGCATTTGGCCACTCTCCTTCCAATGTTTGTTAAACTAAATTTGCATTCCATGGTATTATTGACTAGGTTTGAATTAAGTTTTTGAGTAGATTTTCTGATAGAGAATGGTGATTTTTCTATTCACACATTATGTGCTAACAATGGTAATCCTTTCTATTTTAAAAAACTTAGAAAAAAATAATAATAATAATATTGATTAAAATTTTAACTTTTTACAATTTAACTTAATAATTATTTTTACTAATTCTTGTTATTATACGTTACATAACCTAATTTAACCCGTCTAGACATTGATGGTTCCCTTTTATACTGGTTTTATCTAGCAATTCCATTGGATGAATAAAATTAGACAATTAACTCATTTGCATATAAATTAAATTTTATGATTTTAAAACTAGACTTTAAATTATGAGTCATCTCTTAATAAAAATTATTAGCCGAAATATTTAATTCCAATAAAATTTTTGTAACTCTATTCATGCAATTTAAAATGTTTTTTAAGAATATAAAATACTAATTCTTAATAAAATATTTAATTTAATGTAGCAAATTTGATTTACTAGTTAAATACTATTTTTGAATAAACTTCAAACATTATCTTTAAAATTTATTTGTAGCATTCAGAATGTACCAATTCTATTATCAAGATAAAAAAATAGTTGAAGTTTTTTTTCAAATCCTGCAAAACATTCACACACACCAAGCATTCTCTTGTCACATGATAACTTTCCAAACATACTGTAGCAAATTAAATTACTATGATATATTTAAACAAATAATTAATTTAAAATGTATTGCATAAAATATTTAATGCAATAAATTAGAATATAATGTTCTGTTTATTACATCATAATAAATAAATTGATCCATCTAAACATTACATAATATTATTTATAATTTTTAATAATAATAATTGACCAATTTTAAATTATTTCAATAATATATTAGGTATATTATTTAATATTTATAATTGTATTCAATTCATTAATTTACTACCATGTTTATTAAACAAAATAACAACTATATCTTTTAAATATAGCAGATATAAATTTACTCTACTTGTAAAATAACAGATTATATTACCCTTATCTTTTATAGTTAAAATAATTTTAAAACATTTCATAACTTATCTGTGAATTTCTTTTACCAAGTTCAACTACGAAATCCTAATTGTAACCTTTAAAAGACCCCAAATTAAATTTTTTTTAAAAATTGCACCTTTTACACTCTATTTAAAAAACCCTGCACCAAATGGATGGGTACAATATATATAAATTATGATTTTGTTATCTTAAATGTTAATTTATAAAGAAATAAAGATGAGTGCATTAATATATATATATATATGGGTTATATAATTGAAATTTATATAATTTATACTTTAAATTGCCAAATTTATGTAATGGATAGGAAGATAAAAGAGTTGATGGATGAGACTTCTTGACTAACTTTCACATTGTTCAATCATAAAAGTGAAATAAAATATATCTCTAAAAAATGAATTATTATTTACTATCTTCCATAATCTCTTTTGTTTTGTAAAAATAAAATAATTACAGCTATAAGTCCTACAGTTCAAGATCTTTTTTTTTTGATTGATTTTATAAATCAACACATCCTTTAGTCTCTTAAATTTCTAGCTTTTCTAAACTTAGCAGCCAGAACATAAGATTCAGAGATTATATAATCACAGAATTATAATTAATGTATATAGAAAAATAGTATATGGAGAAAAACAAGTCTGTTTAAACAACAAATATTGTTAAAATAATAAACTAATTAGAATGGATAAAGTAATACATATAATCACTATTTGCAGAATATTATTTTTAATGTAAATGAAAGAAAAAGTTAATCAACATGTATATTATTTTCTCAGTTATAATTTAATATGAAAATATTTAAATCGTTTGTGTGCTTCAATGTGCTAAATATAACACATCTTCATTAAAATACATATTCAAAGTATTAGTTAAGAGATCATTATGAATATCATTAATATTAATATATACAGTAGTTATGTTACAGATAGAAAAATTAATATAATGTAAATTTAAATATTATAAATAAATAATGTAGAGCTTTTATTTTTTGGGGGATGTAATTCAATATGTATAATTTAGTTGATAAATACAGATTTAACAAAAGATCTTTCTTAAGCAAAGTTTTAATGACAGTGTTTTCATTCTGATGATACTTTGATAGGATCCTTTATTGAATTAACTCCTCCAGTTCATTGCTGCTTTTACTATAGACAGTCTTTTCCTGATAGAATTCACCAATCACAAAAGGTTTAGAGTTAGCCAGAGATTATGTTAGGAATAGTAGTAATTAAACCACTAAACATCACATGATCACTATCTCATACTAGCACAATAATTGTTATTAAACAATTCAAAACAAAACAACACTCTCCATATAGTAGTGCCATCTTGTGCTAACAAGAGCAATCAATGGATGCCAGAAGGCTTGTGCATAAAATCCCTATCTAGTGCCTACTCATCCAACATCCCCAGACTAGTTTCTGGCTTGTGGCCTTCATCAGTGAGGAGCCTTGGATCTGAGAGCACTGCACCTAGATCTTAGGATCTAATGCAACCCTCCAGCACCCACCTTTTAACTCTATTTAACTACAAAACTATGAGAATGAAATTGAAAACACTATTAATATTTTCAATCCAAGCTCAATAGCTTATATAGTCATATGGGTCTGAACTCAATTCAGTACCCATACATTTTGGTGTCTTTGGCTCTTTAACAACCATAGCCACCACTACCCTATTAGGCAGGATTGGTGTTAAACCACTAAACATCACATGATCACTATCTCATACTAGCACAATAATTGTTATTAAACAATTCAAAACAAAACAACACTCTCCATATAGTAGTGCCATCTTGTGCTAACAAGAGCAATCAATGGATGCCAGAAGGCTTGTGCATAAAATCCCTATCTAGTGCCTACTCATCCAACATCCCCAGACTAGTTTCTGGCTTGTGGCCTTCATCAGTGAGGAGCCTTGGATCTGAGAGCACTGCACCTAGATCTTAGGATCTAATGCAACCCTAATAGGGTAGTGGTGGCTATGGTTGTTAAAGAGCCAAAGACACCAAAATGTATGAGTACTGAATTGAGTTCAGACCCATATGACTATATAAGCTATTGAGCTTGGATTGAAAATATTAATAGTGTTTTCAATTTCATTCTCATAGTTTTGTAGTTAAATAG
This sequence comes from Epiperipatus broadwayi, assembly GCA_028023455.1. Taxonomy (NCBI): domain Eukaryota; kingdom Metazoa; phylum Onychophora; class Udeonychophora; order Euonychophora; family Peripatidae; genus Epiperipatus; species Epiperipatus broadwayi. The sequence goes on along the minus strand of JAQFVV010006285.1, from coordinate 773,949 downwards.
AGTTAAAAGGTGGGTGCTGGAGGGTTGCATTAGATCCTAAGATCTAGGTGCAGTGCTCTCAGATCCAAGGCTCCTCACTGATGAAGGCCACAAGCCAGAAACTAGTCTGGGGATGTTGGATGAGTAGGCACTAGATAGGGATTTTATGCACAAGCCTTCTGGCATCCATTGATTGCTCTTGTTAGCACAAGATGGCACTACTATATGGAGAGTGTTGTTTTGTTTTGAATTGTTTAATAACAATTATTGTGCTAGTATGAGATAGTGATCATGTGATGTTTAGTGGTTTAACACCAATCCTGCCTAATAGGATAGTGGTGGCTATGGTTGTTAAAGAGCCAAAGACACCAAAATGTATGAGTACTGAATTGAGTTCAGACCCATATGACTATATAAGCTATTGAGCTTGGATTGAAAATATTAATAGTGTTTTCAATTTCATTCTCATAGTTTTGTAGTTAAATAGAGTTAAAAGGTGGGTGCTGGAGGGTTGCATTAGATCCTAAGATCTAGGTGCAGTGCTCTCAGATCCAAGGCTCCTCACTGATGAAGGCCACAAGCCAGAAACTAGTCTGGGGATGTTGGATGAGTAGGCACTAGATAGGGATTTTATGCACAAGCCTTCTGGCATCCATTGATTGCTCTTGTTAGCACAAGATGGCACTACTATATGGAGAGTGTTGTTTTGTTTTGAATTGTTTAATAACAATTATTGTGCTAGTATGAGATAGTGATCATGTGATGTTTAGTGGTTTAACACCAATCCTGCCTAATAGGGTAGTGGTGGCTATGGTTGTTAAAGAGCCAAAGACACCAAAATGTATGAGTACTGAATTGAGTTCAGACCCATATGACTATATAAGCTATTGAGCTTGGATTGAAAATATTAATAGTGTTTTCAATTTCATTCTCATAGTTTTGTAGTTAAATAGAGTTAAAAGGTGGGTGCTGGAGGGTTGCATTAGATCCTAAGATCTAGGTGCAGTGCTCTCAGATCCAAGGCTCCTCACTGATGAAGGCCACAAGCCAGAAACTAGTCTGGGGATGTTGGATGAGTAGGCACTAGATAGGGATTTTATGCACAAGCCTTCTGGCATCCATTGATTGCTCTTGTTAGCACAAGATGGCACTACTATATGGAGAGTGTTGTTTTGTTTTGAATTGTTTAATAGTAGTAATAATTAAAATTTCTATTACAACCAGTAAATAATAAATAATGATAGCAAACTCTCCATTTATTTTCAATAAATTTCTCATTAAAGCTCCTAGACGGCATCTTTTATCAATTTCAAATAAATTTGTGTTGCTAAGTTGTTTTTCACCTGACTGTTTTTGGCAAAGTGAAATGATGAAAAAGAGATTTTTAAAACTAGTATTTTTTCCCTAAAAAACAAACCTTACATCACTTTTGCATTACATTATTAGAAAAAACAGTTAGATTAACCCTATAATATATTTAATTAGCAAAACATAACTTCCAGACAAATTTAAGCTGAAAATTGTCTTTTCTTCTTTAACTCTAGAAATTAATTATTTTTAAAATAAATGAAAATAATTCTGAACATTTTTAAAATTAATTTTACACATTCAACATTGTTATATTTTACACCAAAAAAGCAAGACACACGATTTGTTTTCTTTTCATTTACAATTAAAAGAAATTTATCAAATAATAATCTGTCTCAAAATACTTTTAATTACTTAAATTTACCAAATTTAACATTAGCTAATTTCATTTTTTTTCTTTCACAACCAATAAATACAAAATTGTGTGCATAACACATTCTTTTTCAAGAATATAGGAAAGTTTATTTCATATATTATTATATGATTGTGCTTTTCAAACAATATTGTTTGAAAAAAATATTTAAATTAGCACATGTACTAAATAATATTATAAGCAATGAAACTGTTCATCTCAGTATATTGTAAACCCAATCTTAATCTATTCCTCAATTTTGGATAAGAATGATGGGCAGATTTGGTCTTGCCCAACTTGATCAACATAACCACAGAATTGATGGGTCATTGAGATTGCTGTTATTTACCAAGTCTAATTATGAGTTGAATGCCCTATTCATTATAATCGATTAAATAATATTCATGAAATAAAAAGCAAATGGGAATACACATTATATATTAGTTTGCTTTTAATTTAAATTAACCAAATCACATTTAAACACAAAAAGATTAAATAACCGCAATCATTTCTATTAAATTAGTTTTCAGATTTAGATAATTTGTCCTGGGTGCACTATTATAGACTGATATTGTTAAAATTTAACTTTTCTCCTTTCCAGGTATTTGTTTATACATACCCTTTAACTCATTTATTTGGGATTTAAAACTCAGTTTTTTTATAAATTTATACTCATAAATGCATTTAATTACTGTACTAAGTAATGAAACAAGCATGAGATCAAGTATTAGATTTAAATAATAATAAAAATTTTATTGACACAAGTTAGTATGATTAAGTAATAAAAAAAAATTTATAGGCATTAAATGTAAAATGTACACATACATATAAAATATGATCAACTGTCTATTTATTCATGTTATACCTCACCTATCTATAAAAATTATATTTAATCACAGTTGAATCATGATATCCACCATATTTTGTTTCAAAGTGTGTAACAATATAATGTATTATGAACTTTTCATGCTTTATATATAATAATACAATATTTAGATATGAGTGCTTGGAGGCATGATTAAGAAAAGCTTGAGAATGAATTAATGGTAAGCAAGGTATATTAACTCGCTCAAGTGGGATTCTTATATACTTAGTATATCTGCTAAGCATGCTTTTAATATCTTACTATCCAGAAAAAGAATCAGAATTAAAACCAATTCTTTTTTTATGTTGCACTTCAAGTATACAATAGTCAATAATATGTTTAAAAATACATATATACAAGCAACAAAGATTACAAATTATAAAATTATCATAGAAAAGCCTTTTTCGGCAAATTATGTTTTTGCCCTTTTCAATGTGTCACCAGAATACCACAATTTAAAGTACATACAGCAACATCTATATCAATACATGAGAGGACAGATAAACAAATGGATATCCGACACGATCTATTATGTGATTTTTTTTTCCCAATCCTACTACAAAATTAGCATTATATATATTGAATGGATATATATCCACATATATTAATTAATTAACTATCCATTCTTTATCCATTAACCACTTATTATTCAACTTAATGGATGTTTTGTATATATATTCATACAGTTGTTTTTATTATACATGATATAGTTTGTTTCATATATTTTACGTCTATTAACATTTTTAATATAATCTAGAACACTTATATTATCAATACAATTTATTTTATGTCCGTACTGCAAATAATGAACATATAACACAAATCTATCATCTTTCCCAGCAATAGCATCATTGTGTTCTTTAGCTCTTTCTCCCAATTGCTTTGCTGTCTCGCCATTGTAAACCATATTACAAAAATTAGATGTAATTTATTTGGCTTTAAGATTGCTATAGTTTTGTATTTACTCCAAATTTTTGGAATAGTTTCTGTATGAATAATGTTACTATGTAGTTTTTCCAACCATACTTTGGTCTTAGATCCTAAATTATTTAGAAACTCTGAAAAATATACTATTTATTTTTGGGATCTTTTCTGGTTTAAGACAGTACAGGATAGTTTGCCAGTGTTTTACTGATTTTATCCAATTGACATTAGAGGAACATTATGAAAAATAAGCTTATAACTCTGCTCTAATCATGATTTTTCTCATTCTATCGGTCTTAGGTTTAGAAGTTTGCTATATAAAATTGGTAACCTGATTAGCAGCAACAGTATTAGTTCTTTTAGAGGTTATAGTTTTATGGACAAAGACGCCGCTCAATGGCACCGTTATCACATCAAAACTATAAAATATGAACATTCCCAGGCCGTTGATTTTAATCATTTTTCTGTGTTTTTTGTTATGCAAAAAAAAAAAAAAATACCAAAATCGTGTTTTTTAGATTTTTTTTTTTTTATTAACATAAAGAAATTAAACGACAACAATAAATGTAAAATAAAATCAACAAATTTCAATTTAATTCGGGTTTTTTTTTTTTTGGAGTTATGCCTTTTGTTGTTGTTGTTGTTTAAAAATTCATAATCAGAACAAAAAGTAAAAGTTCTTAGTTCTTGGTTTTACATTTTAATTTTTACAGAGAAACAGATATTAAAATGGCTTTAAACTTTTTTTTTGATATGCTTTTTAGGGTATTTAAAAAAAGTAAATTGCAAATTTATTACTGGATATTTTTGTGTTACCGCTATTTTTTACTTCTAATACGATGTCAACAAAAAGTAAAAGTTGTTAGGGTTAGGGTTCTGTTGTTGGTAAATCTCAGAATCGAACAACATGTGCGATTTTTATATTGTTGGTCTCGTTGAATGTTACGAACAGTACGTTACTTGACGTGTTACCTAATTCCAACTGCCTTTACACATTTATCTGGACAAGATTTTGCCACTTAAAACTTCAATACAGAATGGTGTAAAGAATCGGATAATTATTACTTAATAAAATTTGAATATTTCAATACTTTAAAAACAAAAAAATTCAAAAAACACATTTCCATACAATTCAAATACACACATCCTCTCACCAAGCCATAAAAATTGTATAAACTGTATGAATTGCACAAAATTTATTTGCTGCGATGCGACGAAGCGGCCTGTATTCTGTAACACAACACGAATATTGTATTATAGTTCAACACGGGTTCGCATACATGCTGTACTGCAATGCGACATAGCAGCCTGCAATCTGTAACACAACAAAAAAGTTGTATTATAGTAAACGCGGGTTCGAACATGTCGGCCACGGTAAACGGCATTTTTATGTGCTTTAGCACATAAATTGTGCCATCAAGCAGCGTCTTTGTCCATAAAACTACAACCCTTTTAGAGATATTTTTGCTTCCACAAGGCTTCTGTAAAAATAATTGGCTAGATTTTGTAAAGTTTTTTTTCCTCTATGGTTTCTCTCCACTTTTCTCTCTGGCATCATTTAGTATTTTAGAAGTTTATCGGCAGTTTCTGGATCTTTAGTAGATAAAAATTGATTATAAAGAACATTGCTAATTTTGTTCCAAAACTGGAATGAATTACTTAGAATATCTATGAAGGGTGGACTCTTTGGTACTTTTGTTATGAAGTTTATTAAACTTATCATAGCAAGAGAGAATTGGAGAAATTCTATCAATAATCTGTTTAAGATATCTAATATATCAGTTCCAGTTTCATTTTAGAACAGAATAAGTTTCAACTATAGGAATGTGGATTCCAAGAATGATTAATCTCTTGGTTTATGTTGACTATAGTGGAAATAATAATATCAGTAATTCAGCAGGTAAAGATTAATCATTTTTTATTGAAACAAAACATACATCAGGAATTGTTTCTATTTCCCCATCTGGTTGAATGGAATATTTCTCTTTGTTTGACATCATTAAGTCAGTATATGTTAAGTTCATTCATTCTAAAAATTGATGATCTGCTTGATCCTTATTTACATATTTCCAAGGACTACTATGAAAATTGAAATTTTTTATAAATACAAAAGTGGTAGGAAGATCTGGAGGAAGAGCTTTGCAAATGTTGCATACATAAATATTATTTATCTAAATGGTGATTGCAGAATCATTTGAACTAGAAATTGTTTTCATTATAATTTGAAAAAATAGTAGCTATATTATGTGTAGAATGCATTTTATCAATGATTAAGATAAATCCAGAAATTTTAAGATGTATATTATTAGAAGAATGCTAAATCTTCTAAAGTGCAATTATGTCAATATACAGCTGATCTATTAATTTGTAAGGGATCTCCATTTTTGATTTTGATATATCTTCAATGTTAAATTGAATTTTCTAAGTGAAGAAAAAATTGCTCTATAGAGGGTATAATTGGCCCTTGGGGTGTTCCATGTTGCTAACACCATGTAGTTGTTTTTCGTTTCAAAAATGCGATCCTCACCCCTGTAGTCCTGGCATGGCTATCTCCCATAATACCCAAACTCATGTTAATAGCTTTGTTACATATATTTCATAATTTTCTGTCTTTGTAATTCATCAAGATGAAGCCTGTTTTCTATGTGAACATTTCATTTTACAAGTTAATGCTTGCTACTTGCAATTAATCTATGCTAATATTGATGATAGAAGCTATTATAATACTTTTTAAGAGACTTGATAAATGAGATGAATATATTAATAGACAGAGATTTAAATCCATTGCTTTTTCATAAAAAAGATAAAATAAAAAATAATTTAATATGTTGCATTTTTCTTTACTCCATATTTAAATAAAGCAAGTAATCAAATAATTCCACATGATTGATTAATTTCTAGTTATTGGTCTTCTTCAACAAGAAGCACAGTTAATGGTGTTGAGGAAATCAACTAATTTTTCAATTAGATTCACAAATTTATCAATGCCAATGCAAAAGTATTGAGATATTAAATATGAAAGATTTATATAATATTTTAAACTCAATTCTGACTAATATTTATTTATAATCAAATGTTTATTCATCCTTTAGCCATCAACTGCAGAATAAATTTCTGGAAATTAATAAAGAAAACATCTCTATTTTAATTTTGTATTTAATGTCATATTTCAGATTCAAGCATATTTTTTGTTTTTCTATTTGCAATTCATAATTTTCAACTGAAAGTGACAAATATAAACAAGACATTAAATTCATGATTTAAAAAGAAAAGTTTATAGCTTTAAAGGAATTTCAATTTTTATAAATGATTTAGATAATTGAAGATTAGGACAAATAGAAATTTTGTAGGTTATTAAATAAAAATTAATACTTAGCAATTAAATAGATTTGAAATCATATTAATATATATTGTAATGGTACATAAAAAGGTGTGGCATGGGCTTATGGCAAATATCATCATCCCATAGTCAATAAAATGAACATGAGTAAAGAGACAGCATTTAAATTGGAAAAAATAATAAATAAGTTATAAACATAGCAATATCACCAGCATTATTCAATGCAATAGTCATTCTTTATGACTGGATTTAAAAGAGATACATTATAAAATCTAGGCTAATTATAATACAGCCTAGGGCTTAATATAAAAGCATTTAATTGCCTACATATATTTAAGTTTAAATTTATAACAATACACAAAAGAAAATGCTGAGATTAAGATATGTTGATCGTCATCAATGTTTATGATCTTTGGTACTTTCAGCAAAATAAAATATTTATCATAAAGTGAGTGGACTTTAAAAATGACCTGGACCATTGCACTATCCAGAAAATTATCTAAATGTCCAACCATAAACATCCCTTCATCTATATAAACTAACCATTATTGTTCATGACTAGCTTGGGATGCATTGTCCCTAAGGACTGACTGTGAAGAAGACAAAATATAAATATATGCTTAATCTATTTTAAATAGTCTTACTGTGATAATTTACAAATCTCTTAAAACATTATGCTATAATGAAATCAAGTCACACACTGGTAATTCATAAAGCAGATAGCTGGAGGAATATAGACATTAATACTATTTTTTAACAGTTATTTAATAAAATTAACTAATAAGTTTAGAAAAGATATAATAATTTTTAGTCTAATACATTTTTATCAAAAAAGAATATACTTATATATAGCAAAACCAGTTGATTGTTATTACTAAATTAAGATTTATTCCCCTCTCCCTTAGTTAATGATTAAATCTGGAAACATTTCACAAATAAGAGAAAAAAATTTAAATGGCTAAAACTTCTCCTTTTTTATGAAAATTGGAATATCCCATACCTTTTTTACAAATTTTGGAGGAAAAATAAAATTAAAAAAGATATTTCAATAAAAAAAACTTAAATCAAAATTATTCTTTATTAATAATTATTACTGATATTACAAAGTTATTTGGAAATGTAGTTATGTAAATGAAAATGTGTAGCTGAAGATGTGCTCATCGACTATATCTTATTTCACCATGGTTTAATGCTGTTAGTCTTTTTATTATAATTTTCAGTTTATTTCCTATTTTTCTTATCATTTTTTCAAATTTTCACATTAAAATTAGAATAATAATTTTTAGAGTGGGTTATCACAAGTTGAACTTATCCATTTCTTGTAGTTTCATGCTTTCAGTTGATGCCTATGATATTAATTTCCAAATTAATATAGATTTCCTGGGTAGGTAAAGAGCTTAATATATTTATTTTTTAATATAATTTTTAGGTTAGTACAGACTAAATTTATTTATTTTTCAATATAATAATTTGCAGTTAGGTAAGTACAGGCTGAGACAGATATGCTTTTAGATGGAACACAAGACTTGTTGCAGGTTTCTCAGGAGTATTTTCTTTTTACACTTTCTAGTAAACATTACATGATTAGGTTTAATGATGCTTAGCTTTTATCTAAACTTGAGCACAATTTTTTTCAAATCCATTTAAAAAAACTTGTTTTTTCAAACTAGTAGTGAGATTAGTCTTCTCTCAACAGTTCAAGAATGATTTATTAACTATACTAGATATTGAAGTCTAATGCTTTAACTGGATCATATTTTTATTTTTATTTTTGAAATAATCATTATCAATGCAATTACAGATCTCAGACATGACCATATTAAATTCTGACCAATAGATTCTATTTTTAACTTACCCTCTTTTTTTTATTTTTAACTAATTAAAAAAATCTAATTATACTCTATTTATTGAAAAACATCTGTTATTCTTTTCTTTTTAATTACCCCAAGACAATATAATGCTTTAATACATTCTTATTTTAACAACATTATTTTTTTAAAGAGAAAATAAAAACTGTTCTTTAATAAAAATGTTAAAACTTTATCCATTTACTCTCTTATTACTTTTTTTAAAGTTAAGAACCAATAGATAAAATTATAAAAAGAGAGAGAAAAAAATATGTTAATATTTATTTTGCACATTTTTTTATATTTTTCTCTCTTTTACTACTACCCCTAAAAAAACTATAAATATTCACATTCTTATTTTAAATGTTTGGAATTTATTATATTACCATTTAGTGAATTTTACTCTTTTAATATAAATAATTGACATTCTGAAGAAAAAAACATAAGAAATTTTGTAACTTAATAACTATTACTAATAAGTAAGAACTAATACTTTGCATTTAAAAAGATTAAAAATCATATTATTATATATAATGATAGTAAAATTCAAGAAGTATAATAAAGGCAGCCTTTTTATATGTAAAAAAATGTAATTAAACATATGAGGGGGCCTAAAAATAACTGGAATAGTTCTCTGGTTTGCATGACTATTGTAATATGTATTTCTGCTATTACATATTTTTTGCAGGAACCTTTTTGCATTAATCCGCCAAATGACATTGCCATGTGAAATCATGGCATCACATAGCATTTTTTTTTTTTATAAAGTGAGTTTTGCATATTTGTCTTTTTTTATGTAATGACTGAAATGTTCGAATTCTGTTTTCGTTTACAGAAAATGGCAAGGAAATAAGTTGTAATACTTGAAACAGATTATAAGCAAGCTGATCTCATAAAAACATAAGTTTATGAGTGAATTAATTTAAATGTTAAATTTATCACATCCCTAAAAAGCATTGCAAGTGAAGTTCAAAGTCAAAACAACGCTGATTTTTTTTTATGCAAATGGCATTTTTTCAAATTTAGTTTGTAATTGTCAGGCAAATTCTGAAACATTTACCTGATGCAGTAAACATAAACATCCCATTTTGTGACAGAGAAAATGGTGCAAGCTCCACCACAACAAAGTATCATCTTTCAAAGTCTTGAGTAATTAAATTCAACATGACTCTGCCATATTCATTCGATCTCACTTCGTGTGATTTTTTTTTTAATCTCTCGAATGAATAAATGTCCTTTTTTTTTTTTTACGGACTTAGAACCGGGAGGGAGAGTTAATGGAGGCATTAAAACGCATCACGTTGCAAGTGGTTCCGGATTACTTTGAAAAGTGATAAACAGGTTTAGACTGGTGCATTGCATTAAATAGACCATACTTTTTAAAGCAATTTGATTTGCAACATCTAAAAATAGATTACAATTTTTTATTAAAAAATTCTGGTTATTTGGGATTTCCCCTTGTATTTAACTTTTTTAAATAATTTTTATAAAATATTGGAAATTTCTTGATTTCTTGATATCTTGTGAAGATTTGTCATAATCTATTGATTATTTTTTCTTCTTGCTATATATTTAAATGTCTTCTCTCTGTTTAAATTTTTCATTATTAAAAGTAATGCTAGTTTGGTGTCATATGTGGCATTATATGTATAGTATTTTTGATTTTATTAGTGTTATCATTCATCTTAGCCTTATCACCATCATCTATCAGCCCAAAATTTAGATCAACCTCCTAGACTATAGATACATTAGGAACATACATTTTTTCAAGTAAGCCATATAGCTCATTACAATTTAACTTCATATATATATTTCAATAGATTTTACTTCTATTCCACTTCACATTTTTGAAACACTTGATCCAAGACATGAGAAAAAGATAAATGATCCCCAAGATGCATATTTTATGCTGAACCAGCACTCATCAGTTGGCTAAGTGCTATATATTTCAGAAACATGATGCAATATCTATTTAAATATAAGTATATTAAACTTAAGTATCTAAAAAAAATTTATAATGTATTTATGAAAGTAGATTGTAATGTGCTATATGACTTACTTGAAAAAATATTTTGTTCCTAATGTATCTATAGCATAGGAGATTGTTCTGACATGTGGACTAATGGATGGTTGTGATAGGATTAAGTTAAGGTGAATGATGCATTGATAAAATCAAAAACTTACAATGCATATTATCATGCAATAATTATACACTTCTCTATAAGGTATTAAAAAAAAGTGGATATACTTTTCCTGAGAGTGGTGTAGTGAAAGTTTAGATGCACTGATAAAAACAAATGACTTAGATATAAATTTTATTGTTTTTGTTATATTTATTTTTATTTTTTTGTGCTACTTGCAGTCATTGTTTCATTTCCTAATCTAAAGAGATTATTTCATTTTCACAAGTTAAAACAGGTAAAATATATTGTTTTAACCCCCCCCCCCCCCACTAAATCATAGGGTCTTCAGGAAATGATGGAATTTTTATTGATATTTTAAAGGAAGTAGATGAAGAAATAAAAAAAAATGTTAACAAAATTATATACCAAATGTCTAAATGATAAAGATGTCCCAGATAATTGCAAGAATGTGGTACTGTTGGTTTCAGCACAATGGATCATATCTAACTATTGAGAGAATTTATAGAAAGGATCAATGAATGTAAAGTACCGATATGCTTTGGATTTGTAGATTGTGAAAAGACATTTGATTTTATAAGCATTCTAACATTTTGATCATCAAGACTCGTAACATTACCATATTTTGAAGAATATCAAAATGCTACAAGAGTGATTAGATTACATGATAATATTAAGACTGTTAACTTTAATAAAAATGTATGATAAAATGATTCCATATCTCCAAACTTTTTATAGTAAGAAGTATTTTTAGTTTAAAATGGGAAGCTAAAAGAATAAAATACATAGAGATTATTTAATCATTCAGATTTTGCAGATGATGTGATGGTTTTTGCAAATAATGTTTCAGAGCCTCAAGAAATATTGCAAGAGTTGTCAGATGAAAATAAGAAAGTAGATTCAAAGATAAATGATAAAAAGCAAGTAAGGTTCAGTGGATTTTTTCACAAAAAAATAATAAAAATTGATAATTATGAATTAGAAGAAATTAACAATTAAAAATACTTTGATCAGATTATTAATATAGATGGAAACATAATGGATGAAATTAATCATAGAATTAAAGTATCATGATGAAAGTAACTTTATACTAAAACAAAATATATCTGTGTGTGAAAAGAAAGATTTTTAATAAATGTTGTGTTTCCAATTCTTACTTGTGGATTTGAGACTTGGATAGTTAAGAGCAGAACAATACAGAGACTTCAAATTACTCAATGAAGTATAGAAAGCTGTATCTTGGGAGTAATATGATGAGATTAAAAACAAAATATTTTGATAAGAGAACAAATAGATATCATTGACATTATTGAAAAAATTAAGGGACTATTTGGACATATTACTAGAAGAGATGCTATTAGATGAACAGGTGAAATTTTAAATTGGCTCTCAAGATATTGTAAAAGACCTAGAAAAAAACCACATGTGAGATAAATAGATGAAGTAAAGAAATTTATTGGTGTGATATTGAGAAGAGAGACTATGTATTAGAAAAACTACATTATGCTTGAAGAAACTTTTATTCTGCAGTGGAGTGATAGTTGTTAAATTGATGATAGGCTGCTAGTCTTGATTACTATTTTTTCAGAATCAAAGATTTAAAAGTTTAGATATAATACAAAAGAAAATCTGTAGACATGTACATATATGCGTGTTTGTGATCTTAAAACATAAAATAATTAAAGTATTGGAATTCTTTTATGCTAATTGTAAGTATTCATTCTTTCATTTTTCTATTTTATTATATATTTTTTTATGTTACTTGCAATTTTTGTTTCATTTCCGAATATAAAGTTCTTATTCACAACTATAATTTAAAACAAATAAAATATATTCTTTGTCTGAAAGTTTGTGGTAATGGTATTTAATTGTAATTATATTTTGAACTATTTCCATCATATAATATTAATTATTAAGTGTTTTTAAGAAAATTTCAAATTTTAATTGTAATATGACACAATGTTTTGAGTGGTATTATGTCTCTTTTTCTGGTGTTGTTGACCTAATACATGGGAATTGAACAAGGAATCTTAGATTTGTGAATACTGAATTTAAGTTGATGTTCTAACCAACTTTATCTGTAAGCTTTTCTGGTCTTTACTTGTATTCCATTATTCACATGTTAACAAGTAACTTAATCAAAATTATTTCCAACATTGATAAAAAATAATCGAATAACAGAACAATGCAATACAAAATTTTGTTTATTAAATATTATAAATAATATACAATATTTTGTTTTATCTTGATAAAGTAAATAAGATATTTATTTTAACCTACATCAAATACAAATTTGATTGTTATTTATAAGAGAATAAATGTTATTTTTGTCAATTTATAATACTAACTTGCAATAATTACATTTTATAAATTAAACTCATAAAAAAAATATATAGTAATAATAAGATATAAATATGTAGACTTCAATATATTTAAAATTTATTGATATTTATATACATACCCATATATTTATTTCTCATCAATAACTGTATTATTTATTGATAATTACTTTTGGTAGTAAGCAGTTAGGGTAAATAGTACTATAATAGGTATAGATGTTAGTAAATTGATTCTTTACAAATTTGAATTTATTTAAATTCTGTTTATTTTCATTTTAGTTTTTTTTTATATCCACTAACTAATCTCTAAATTCCTTGACCAAGTAAAATAAATAAAATAAAACTTGATTTAGTTGAACTTCCTTAATATTTATTTTGTCTTTATTACCTATTTCACTTCTTATTGATTGTGCCTACATCTTTTTTTTTAAAAAAAATTTCTAGTTATGATTTCAATAAATTTAACTTTAGAGATGTATCACAAATATTTATCTCTAAACTGAATATCATTCTAAGGTCATTCCATATCAGTTAAAAGTGATTCTTGGAGTTTTTCACAAATTTAAGCTAAGCTAACCTCATCATCATCATAAAATGTATCTAGCACAACCATACATATTACTTTCTGGGTTTCCAGTAAACTAAATGTCACTAATCTTTCGATCCCAAATGTGAGGAACAATACCAGCCTCGGATATTTACCAATATCTATCTTGGATCTGTATTTCTATCTTTATCTCAATGGCCCTATTCCTTCTATGAATTATTAGAGTTCCTTCCATTAGTTATATATAGTGTTTACCTATGCGATCTGTTAAGATTGTGATCTTTTCAAGTTTGTCTTATATCAGGCTCACTAGAAAGTATATTATTTATGCTAGATTTGATGAATATTTATATTCTCTGATCCTACTAGACCAAATGTTCATATTATATCCTCTGTTTCTCTTCTTCTGCTTCATAAATTGTGTTGCTCATATCAAAAATATTGTTTACAAAAGAATAAATTTTTATTTATAACAATTTATATCACTGAATTATAACAATTACACTTCATAATTTGTGTAAAACAATAATTACTAAACAATAAATTATATTATTTATATACAATAATATTAAGATATAAGTATGTGGAATGCAGTATGACAGTTTATAACATTCATATATATGTATTTTCACACATTTACAGATTTTTTTCTCACCAAACACTCTTCAAATTATTAAAAAATTAAACTGATTTAAACATAGTTGATGAACTAGTGTGCATATCTAGAAGATAAGTAGTAAGTATAGGTAGTAGTAAAGTGATTCTTCACAAATGTGAATTAAATTGTCTTTGTATTTTTATGTTGTTTTTTTTTTAAATCCGTTAATCAGTCGTCGTCCCTGTCCCCCCTATTTATCATTTAACTATATGCCTTTGATAAGATTCATATAAAAAAATGAAATTAAATTAATATCTACACATAATATATTTGTATATGTACTTGTTATAAAAGAGCTTTATGATATAGAGGTGATGCATCTTTTTGCGATGCCTCATGACTTGGTTTAGAATCTAGACTAAATCAAACTTGGGAGTTTCTTTTTTTTTTTAGATTTTAAGCAGGCTTAAACATTTTTTTTTTAATCAGTTATAGCTAATCTAGATAATTATTTATAATACCTTATAATACCTTTTTTATTATTTCTTTTGGAGAATTGTTGAAGGGCCATTTTGCCTTGAAATTGGCTATTTAAACTATTTTACTTTTAGTTACTTATTCAACATAAAGAATAACTTTGTTAAGAAATATATTTATAACACTTAAAAAAAATGCACTAATTTCTAAAATTGGATTTATGATGTTAAAAATTATAACAATTGAAGGAGCAGATTTCCCCCAAAGCACTGTCTGTAATCCTGTGCATGTGTATTGTTATTTTTTTTAAGTTAGACAATTGCATAGTATTTAATGAATAATAGTTTTATATTTAACTAAAGGATACTTAAACATTCTATATTATATATTTGTAAGTTTAATAAGTGAATACTGTACTAAATAAATATATATTCATTGGTTCATATATCTGTACCTGCTCACATCGAAAATATCTTTCAGCAAAATTGTATTCCATTTGTTCCATTAAGTCCAGTATCATAGAATAAGCATATCAAATAAAAAATGTAAAAACAAAAACCTTTATTTACAGAATATTCTCAATTTGAGAATAATTATTTTCAGTATATAAAATAAAATGATCTATTGCATAAGTTCCCATAAATTTTGCTATCAATGCAGTCAGTGCAATTTTGTGTAATTTTAAATTTTGCATTTCTTCTTTTTGTTTAATTTTTTGTAAGTATAATTATTTTAATTTGTTCTTTTTTGTTCAGATACATTATGGTCATAAAAATTTATATTAACTTCATAAATTGAACTTATGGGAGACACTATATATTTAAAAGTTCCAATCAAGATACTGGAGAACTTAGATAAAATATGGTTAAACTTCATCAATCAGTTTTTTTAAAAAAAATTTGATATACCCTTCATGATGAACATGAATTATTGTATATTTTAGATTAAATAGAATATATATATATATATTATTTAATTAATAAATAATTAACCTTTTTTTCTATTCCCTTTTATAATGA
Organism: Epiperipatus broadwayi; assembly: GCA_028023455.1. Classification (NCBI taxonomy): domain Eukaryota; kingdom Metazoa; phylum Onychophora; class Udeonychophora; order Euonychophora; family Peripatidae; genus Epiperipatus; species Epiperipatus broadwayi. The sequence continues at coordinate 758,153 of JAQFVV010006285.1, read as the reverse complement.
TGGTTCACTCTTTTAAATCATATATATATATTTTCAGAAAACAAATAACTGAAGAAGTAAGGTAAGATTTATAATTTTTAATACAACATTTACTATCAAATATTTTTATTTTATAGTTGTTAAATTTTTTAATTTTTTTATTTTATTAGAAAGATGATGGGCGAGTTGTTTGTAATTCTTGAACCTGAGTTGCAGAGTTTCATAAGTTTTGCTGACAAAGTTGATACATTGTAAGGCAATTTTATTTTTATTCATCATTTCTTATTTACAATCAATTTTATTAAGATATTTTATGTATTCTAGTGTTTAATACATATATGAAAAAGTGTCACAGAATAGTGATTATTGTGTCTATTTTTTATAACTATGATCTTGAATTGAAATCCAGATGAAAATTTTTCGAAAAAGTATATGATTTGGTTTGCAATACATTATTTATAGCCAATCCTTCTTGCTTTCTAATTATTGGTCAATAAATGAGTATCTACTTATTTTTTCACTAGAAGATTAAACAAGAGCAGTAAACCATAATCATTAACTCATCTGATGAATAGTTTTTTTTTTCTTTTGTGAAGGAAAATTGGTGAAACTTTTTTCTATAACAGGCTATTTAAAATTATTTTATTTCTATTTATTTAAATTAGATCATGTGACATCTGACTTGATTTTTTTTGTAATTTCTATTTCTATGTACGTAAAGGTATAATATCAATAATCTGGCACCTAAAATTATAAAATCCAGATAAAATTTTTCATTATCTTCAGATTATTATTTTACTTATAAGATATGATTTATTTTTAAAAAATGTTTTATTTATTCTTGATTACAAAGAATAAAAGTTGACATTATCATCATTTGCAAATGCTATCATTATATTTCATAAGGAAAGTCTCTCTGATTTTCTCTAATCCATACTTTCTTTTCTTCACTTATTCTAACAAACTTCCTTATTTTATTCCTTAATCTTACATGCGATTCTTTCTAAGTCTTTTACAATGCCTTGAAATCTAGCTTATGACTTCAGTTGCCTATTTATTGTCATTTTTTTAATGTGATAGTCCATCATAAATCCATTTCAGTCTTTTAATTTTTTTTCCAATTCTCTATCACTGATATCTACTCATATGTTGTTTAGTATCATCTTCTTATTCTTAATGTAGATATTTCCAGAATTTAACTGAGTTGTCTGAAATCTTTGTACTACTTTTCTATTAACTATCCAAGTCTCAGATCTCAAACATAGTAAAACACATTTATTAAAAACATAGCACATAAGCACCTTTTCTTTTAATATTAAATTATTTAATTATCAAAGACAGTTGATCCTAGCTTAATTTTATTATTATTATTATTCATTATTTTTCATCCACATTAATCTGACCAAACTATTTATATTTATTAACTTCTAGTTCATTATTATCAATTTTTGTTTTCTCCTTTTTAGAAAAGCCATTAAACAATATTTTAGTATTTTTTAATATTTATTTTTTGCTCTATTTCTTTATTTTTATCTTGCAAAAATAACTACACTATATGTAAAATCTAGATGATTTGAATCATTTATATTTATTTTTATTTTCCTGATTTTTTATTCTATTCTATGAAATATATTTCCATAAAATTGGTAAAAAGTTCTGGTAAGATGGAATTATATTATGATACATCCTTATTTCTGTTAATCCTTTTGTTATATAATATAGTCTAGTCACTAGTTTTGCATTTTCTTGAAAATTTGCCATTATCCTGCACCTATGTTTTGATGTTTCAAAAATTGAATTTTTGTTAAAATGCTTATAAAATCAAATGCCTTTTCTTAATCTACAAATACAGAAGTAAAATGTAATTTATTCTTATTGATTTTTTTTTTTTTTACTTTTTTTAATACTTGGATGTGAGATAAGATTTACTGTGTTGTAACCAGTTTTAAATATAGTTTGTTTTGGGGTTTTTTTTTTCAGTTAATTTGAGTTAAAAGTTTTTTGAAGATGAATTGTAATGATTTTATCAAAGTTCTTCTATAAAACTGACAGTAGACTGATAAATCTGTAATTTTTGATATCTCCCTTTTCACCTTTTTTTGAATATCAATATCATTATTGCATTCTTCCAATTGTCTTGTACCTCTTAATTATTTACCAGCAATTTCTCTATTTTTTCATCAGCTTTTTTAAAAAAAGCCTATAATAATTTCATCATTTTCTGATGATTTTCATTTTTTATAGATTTAATTATGTGTCTGTCCTTTAATTTAAAATACTTAGAATTTTGATATTATTTTTATACTTTATAATTTTGTGTAAAATTTTTTATTCTTTTTAATCATAGTGCCATCTTTTCATCTTATTGAATTAACTTTTTTTGTTGATACCAAAATGTTATTCTATATTTTTGATATTTTGTTTTTTTCTATAACTTTTTTTATCATTTCAAAATTATATTTCTTATACCATTTCTTTTTCTTTGCACAATCTTCTATGTAAAAGAGAAATAGTATATTATATTATAATAATCTGAATAATAAAAAGATATTGAAGACATTCAATCTTACATCTCATTTTATAGAATTATTGATATTTATTTTTTTTAAAAAGATCATTTTAAAATATTTTCATATTTCTTAATTTTTTTACCCCTTTAGTTTTTCTTTCCTATATTTTTCTGATGAATAGTTGCTTTTTTGTATAAGCTATATTAAATTATAACTTATTTTCTTAATTATCTCATGAGTCATCTTTGAAATCTGTTAATATTTTTAAATAATTTTCAAGTTCTAGTTTAAATTCATTATAGTATTTCTGAAGGTGAATGATATCAGTTTTTAATACCGTCTTTCTCAATAACTTTTGTCTTTGCATTAACCTATATTTTACATCTTGCTAATTGATTATTATTTCCTGCATTGAATCCATTAAACACATTACACTTTTGAAATAAAAGTCTTCTGATACTAAAATACTTTCATGTTCAGTTTTGTTTTATATTTTTTTCTAAAATAGAAGTTCATAATATTCAGCGTTTCTGTAAATTTTACTACTTTATGTCCTTTTATTTCTGTCCCATAACCAAATTTACCCATAGCATTTTCATTTTGCAATTGTTTTTCAGTTCTAGTGCTAAAAACTCCCATGATAATTTAATTTTTTTTTTTTTTTTGATTTGATCAAAAGCCTTCTGTACATTTATCTAAAATATCATTTACTTCTTTATCATAGTGAGAACATATTTGAATCTAAACTTGAATTAACTTGCCTTTGATTCTATTAGTACATTGCTTGCCTCCCACCCCCCCTTTTTTAAAAACTTTTATCAATCTTCCTTTATTTATAATGAATTCCATTTTATTTTTGATTCTATTATTTGGTTTTTATAATAAAATACACGTCTACTTATTTTTTTATTATTTTCTTCTGATTTTTAAAATTAAATATTTTTCACCTTTTTTTCTATCTTTAAAAAGATTGACAATATTCTATTTAATATTAGAAATTTTTTCCTTCAATTCATGCAACCTTTTTTTATTTGCAAGTGATCTATAGTTTGTAGATATTAAATAAAAGATCAATTGTGAATAATTTTTTGTTCATAACCCAGGGATTTTTAATTTTTCTACTTCTGATTAACAAATGCTGCTTTAACTGTTAACTTTATAGTTATCAGGAAATGAGAACTAATGTTTTTGTCTGTCATGATTGCAAATATAAAAGAGAATTAGCTATTACACATACATTATTTTATTTTGCCTTCTAATAAATCCATTTAATGTCTTTATTGAAATTCAGAGTTAAAAGCTCATCATGCTAAATGATGTGTATTAGTAAACAGCCCACTTGTGTTCATTTATCATGTGAATAATTTCACAAGAATAATAGTTACAATCACAACAATGTATGGAGTAATATTAGAAATTTGTCTTGCTTGTGTCAATGTCCTGAAAGAGGAATCAAAAGATTTCTTTCTTTTATAATAAATTCCTTATTTTGCAGCCATAAAAATTAACACTATATATAAAGTAACACACACATTTTAAAATAAAATTAAAATAAGAAACAATCTATTAAAACAAATAATAAGCTTAATAGGCATGAGTGCCTTGTTTTTATTTTGTCTTGTAAAGAGTTTCATTTTTTCTAGCTAATATAGTAATTGTAAACTTTGAAATATTTTAGTGAAGAAAGAATGATAGAATTTGGAGGGGGGGGGGATTAATATTTAAATAAGTTAATATGAAATAGTGAGAGAAAACTTGATTAAGTTTTTTAAAATAGATTTCTGTGAAGGAAGAGAGAGGGGGGGGGAACTAATTAGCAAATATTTATTTTAAAGTAAAGATGTAGTTGTATGAATATTTATTAAATTAAAATTAGTATTTTTTTTTTAAAAATATCTAAGTTTTCAGCAGCGTATGGGTAGTTTAAAGAAACAGGAACAGTACAGTATGATTGTTGAGTTATAATTAGTAAAGAATGATTTATAAATTTATGTTAGAAGACCAGATTAATGCCCAGATGCTGTTCATCTCTCATTCACACTTAGATTAGAATATATGGTAATCATTGGCTAATGATTTAAAAACAGTATAAATTTATATTATGAATTCTCAGTAAAACCTTACTTTTGAAATACTAATTAGTTATATTCATAATAAGTTTTATAAATAAATTATGTAATTAATAAAAATACAGTAATTTGGTATGTTATAAATATATTAGGTGAATGATTTTTTTGTGTCTGTGATATATATAATAATATAATTTGATGTCTGTATTTCTTCAAATCAATATACGTAATCTCATAATTACTGTATTTATAAATATTCAATATAACCTCTAGCTTTGGCAGAAGCTAAATGGTTAGTTAAACTTTGTGCCAAGACACTTAAAAACAAAAAAAATATATAGATTAATTTTGCTTTAAGTAAACTATTGTGTATATTTTATAATGCTATAATTGTTATATATAAGAGTTGCTATATCAGTATTTATCTATTCTCTAGCTGTAAAATAATTTTGACACAATTTAAATAATAATGAGTTTTAATTTAAATATGTTTCAGATGTTAAACATTTTTAAATTTTAAAAGCTAGTAATGTCAATGATAAAAAGTGTAATTTAGAATTTAAAATGCTCATTTAGTTTTGATTTAACTGTAAAAATGTTTTTAAAAGTTTATATTAATTTTAAAGTTGAGAAACCAAGTTCAGACTATATTTTGGTTTGCTGGTTTGAAAACTAAAGCTATAATATTTAATTAACTTTGAATGTAAAACAGAATATTCTAGTTAAATATTTTTAAATTAATTTAATTATAAAAGAGTTTAATAAAGTTTGTAATTAAAATAGGATTTTTTTAAGTAAGTGTTGAATGAATAAATAAATATTCTATTTATTTAATAATATTTATTTATATTTTAATAATCTTAAAAGAAATTTAAAACCTAATCTGAGATTTGTCTAGATTTAAAATTGTAATAAATATATATTAAATATTGTCTTATATGTGATTAGTTAAAGAGGTGGTATAAATTTTATATTATGTAATATTTTTATTTTTATCCTGGTTATTCTGTAATTTTTATTCAACCAGGAAGTGTTTTTAATTAATTCATGCATCTAAAAAAAAAAAAATTCATTTATTGCAAGGTTAAAATTTTAATTAAATAATTTTTGATTGACAATCCTTGTTGGTAGATAAGTCAAGGATTCAAACTAATCAGATGAAATGTTGTAAGCTCAAAGGTAAATAAGCAGTCTGGTAAAGTGATCTTATGACCAAGGATATAAATAAGATGAGACAGACACCTGACATCAGTCTCTTCATTTTCTCAAGGTTTTTAATCATTTATGTAACAGTTGAATTTTAAACTCTACTAAAAAATTTTTGGAAAAGTATAATTTTCTTTAAAATGTTTGTTTCGTATTAATCCGTATGTTGTGCTAAACTTACATTTAGACACAATTATCTGAACAGAAACACCAAAGTCTCTGTAACTGCCAATGGAATGGTAATATAATTTATTACAGTATTTAGATATTATTTTTAAAATTTTCTATGATCGAAAACTTCAAAAGTTATTGTTATTGCTTTGATTGGAGAACAATTATCAATTTTAGAAATAAATTTAACATCTATATTATAATTAAAATTGCCAAGGAATGTCTTATTCTATTATTGGCAAGAATATTACCAAAAATGCTAATAATTTCTTAATAGCTTCTTCCATAATATTTATCTTATGTCAGTATTATTTGAAATTAATTTATATGGAATAAAAACTGTAATTCAAGTAAGAACTATAAATTGACATTGTGAATATTTTTAGATGTTCAATAATAATTAATTCTGCAAAAGAAAAAGAATTGATTTAAATTAATTATTATAATTCAATAATAATGATTTTACTTCTGCTGAATAATTATTTTTTAAAAAATGCTATTTATTATTTGAAAAACAGCACTAAGATATTTTTTTAGTATTATAACAATTTTCATTTGCTTTCTTGAAAGAGAAAAGAAATAATATCTTTTCAGGTGGGATGGTAAAATTTAATTTACTACAAACTATTTAATTGATAAAATATGTGACTTTTAAAAATATTTACTTCATAAATGAAAATACTAAACTTTTTCTCTGCTAATGACATCTAAATTAATGATTTATATTTTAATAACTTTATGAAATCTACACATATGTTTAAAACTCATAAATGATTTCTTCCCTCTATGCATTGTTATGGAAACCACTGAGGTCTTGAAAATAATAGTTACATCAAACATTCTCTTCTGCGTGTGTTTAACAATGTTAATGAAGAATAATAATTGAAATGCTTTATTGTCCTATATGATATTACTAATATTAATTTATAATACTTTGTGTAATGGATTAATTAAGGATTTGTGATATATTTACTGTAGCACTTTGAATATTTATTAGATTTTAAATATATGAATACATTGAAAGAATGGCCATTAACTTATCATATCCTTGATAATAGAATTGAATTTACCTGGGATATCTGAAGAAATGCATTATATATTTTCAAATTATATTATAGACTATAATATTTTTATGATATTATCTTATATAATGGATGCATTTGCTTTCCCCAAGATACTATTACCAACAGTCTTCTTCATATTCAAGTAACGGAGAATTGGTCAAGAATGAAACAGAAGGACATTATTATTTAATATAATTTATTTATGGTAAAAAAAAAAAGGTTGAAATTATTTATATTATGATTTTATACTATGTTATGAGGTGCATATATTATTGGTCATGTTATATGCTATATATTTTAAAATATTAAAGGTTAAAGTTCTTAGAATATATCATATGAACATATTTTGAAATAATGTGTCTTTTTTTAAAAATATGAATAATTTATTTATGAAGGTATATTATGTTGCTGTAAGCTGATCTATATTTCTATGATTAATTTATTATTATTGCCTAATGTTAATAGAACCATGTTTGATATTAATTAATTGTTGTGTTTATCATATTCCACATTGATTAGCTGTTATAATATTTTGTTATAGACAATGGAATTATTTTTTTTATATTTAGGAGTGCTTTTACATGCCAGTATATTTTATAGATTTTAGTTAGTCTCTATCATTAATTTTGCTAGCTTATTTCCAGATAGAAGCATTGAGCTCTCTCTTATTATTTGTTTTTCTGTTAGCTTTTGTATGCTTATAGCATATACTTTAGAAATTGTAGCTATTGCTCTTTCTATTCTAAGGCAATTCCTATTTAGTATTTTGTCTCTGATACGCATTCTCATTATTTTCTTGGACTAATGACAAAGTCCTATATCCTTTACTAGCCCTCAAAAGTAGGTGTGTTCTATGAGCAATGGCATCATACTTATTACTTTGTCTTACTTTATGATTATTGAAGATTGATTTTGCTTATAGTGTTAGTATGTTTAATAAAGCATGAGTAAGATTTTATTATGGTTTTATCTGGCATTTTTAGTGGTGTTATTAAGATATTGAGGATTTCTAACTTATCTTTAAGAGCATTCTTGTTCGGCTTAAAATGTGAACAATGAATTGTAAATGTATCCGTTCTATATTTGAGCTTTGCTAGTTGTAAGGACTAAATATGATAAACACTTGGTTTTACAATTTTTAAAGTTTATTTTGGGCATAAATAGCTAATATACTGAAGCTGTGCATATATATATATATATATTGTAACCTTCTCCTCTGATCATTGGACAATCAGGCCTGCACATTTTAGGCGCTATAATCTTACTTGTAGCCTTTTCGCTTAATCTAACTAGTCCAATTTACACATTTGGAAATCATATCTTTCTCTGTAACTTTCCTAGCTACAACTAATCTAGATATATATATATATCTAAAATAAATGATAAACTAAAGATGATTTCTTTATTAGCTAAGCTCACATGAAACTATAATCTTAGAGAAGATCACAAGGTGGATTAATAATTTCTGGTCAAGCTAGCCTCAAAATCCACAACAAGCAAACAAAAAATTATAAAATAAACTTCATATTGTCAAACTAATAAATAAATAATAATTAGATCGATGTAATGAATATAAAATTAGAAGTATAAATTAGGCAATAAGTAAATGAGGATGTAAATGATTAAGTGAATGATGCAAATAAGTAATAATAAAATAAAGTGAGTCTGAGAATAAAGATGTGTAAGAGTTAATGGATGATTAAGATGAGAATGGAATAAGAGCTAATGAATGATGAGTAAATTAGGATAATGAATTAGGATGAAAAAGAGAATAAAGAAGGATTAAAATGACAGATGAGAGGGATGATGATGATGAAAGATGATGTACAGGACTCTAAATTTGATATTGAATTAAATGATAATAAGACAATTAAATAAAATACAGATTCTAAGCTTACTAAAACCAGAATATTCACCATAAAGTCAAAACCAACTATACATTTCAGACAAAAGAAGCAATAGATACTTTAAAGTTTGGTTGACATTATATCTCACAATGAATGTAACACAATTCCACTCTAATTACAATAATTAACTGGATACAAATTTACCCTAAATTCAAATCCTATCACAAATTTATATAACTTATCCTTCTCAGGGTTCACATAGCTTAAAGGGTGATATACAAGATACTCTTGGGTCAGTGAGATGGATTTTACCACTACCCAAGCATAACACACACAAAATAGCTCTTAATACTGAATTGAATTACTAAACCCATATTTCATAATTTTAAATAAATTCTATACATTCCCTAACTACGCTAAACTTTTAGTTCCAATAAGAAAGAGTAATTTTTCAATAGCTAAACATAATAGCTTTCCAACTTTCTTCCTCCATTAATTAGAAACAAGGTGACAAAGACCAGTGAATGATAGATCTGTGGATTCAAATGAACTGATCAAACCAATATTAGGTTTTTAATCTTTTAGTATATCACTTAAACTAATATTCTTTAGGTTAGTATGTTTAATTATTAAGTTATAATGCCCTAGATATACTCATAAATTACAGGGCTTAACACAATTATTCTGATATACTTACATATAGTGACTTTTACAATATTGATTGATGACAATTTCACTATAATCACAGGATAGGTCGATAGCAATAACAATAATATAATGTGTGAATGTGTTGATTAGCAATAAGAATACTGACAACTAAATAAATTTTTAACACAACAATATTTATTTACATTATGTACAAGTCTCTTTCGGACACATTACACGAAACAAGATAAATCCATTCCAAAATTAGGGATGGAAATTAATGATGTGATAAGTAATGACCAACTAAAATGACAAACATTTTAGATATGTTTGTTTATTATTCTATCGGGTAAACTAAGATAGTTAAACTTTAGCATTGAAATTGCAAACAAAATGTATTAATATCCTTTGGATATATGCAACTTTTAAATAAAAAAACTCTAAATTACAATTTATTATTCAAATTGCAGCTGTTTGAGTTATTAGAATATGATAAGGGCAATTATCACACTCTAATACAAGTAATAATTTATTATAATTTACTATATAAAAATTTTTATTGCATTAACGTGAGGCAAACATCATCAGTTAAATGCACACATGACACCAAAAACATTCACTATGTCCACAACTTAACCATTTATTAACTGATATTATTAATTCATCAGTAAATACCTACTTGTTGAAAACCAATCCACATTGTCCATGTACACAACTTGCTCTTTTATGTAGAAGTTCTACAAATACTAGTAAGTTTTTGGTTGGTCTGTTTATAAACTGATGAAGATTACACAACATCAGAAAGACACTATTTCCATTAGACAACAATATCGCTATATCAGACTTTATCTTATCCTTGCCATTCGATCTAAAACACACTACGCTTTATCATACACGGTGGAATATTAACTATATAACTTTTTGAGGGATCTAAATAAAGGAGGCTCTACAAAAAGTTGTATATCAAGAAACAACATAATAGTTGTGTAAGAATATGGCCAATTCTGATACCTTTTCATAGGTATAAAAGTGTGGGCAGTGCCTCTCCACTGGAAAACAGAATTCAGACCATGGGATCTACCTCTTTTAGGCGTAACTATGCTCTAAGCACTAACTCTTAATCATCCCCAACAATATCATCCTCTCATATTAATCACAATGGGGAATTCTCTATCATCCCATGGAAAACAGAATTCAGACCATGGGATCTACCTCTTTTAGGCGTAACTATGCTCTAAGCACTAACTCTTAATCATCCCCAACAGTATCATCCTCTCATATTAATCACAATGGGGAATTCTCTATCATCCCATGTATAATATTAATTATTATTATATCTAAGGCTCTTATATGTAGCCCTAACTCATCCTAAAATCTATCACAAATTTTGATCAATACAATAACAAGGTAAAAAAACAACACTAATAATCTAAGTGGAAACATAAATATTCCATTGCACATTGCAGAAACTGTTAATGTTTTATAAACAGACCACCAATATCAGTAAAATAACCATTAATTATTTCAAAACAATAATTATATCTTTTATTATAGCAAGTCATGTACACGTAAACAAGGAGGAGTAAACAAGGAGGATTAAACGACATTTTGTATTTAAAGTGGACATTTAGCAATAATAAAAAAAAATTCTTATTAAATTATTTTATATAATAGAACAATGGTATCATTGTGTGTATCTTTTTGACCAGTTTGGGTCTATTTGTTCCCCTCCTCAATATAATATTAACATCTGTTTTAGCAGTGAAAGAGGTAAACATTTCTCTTGCTTACCCGATATATAATATTTATTTTATGCTTTCCCTTCATTGGGAAAATAATATAAATATGGATAATAAATGTATGTAACTTTATACACAGCTACATCATTACTTAGTATATTTTATACCCTGATATATATAAGAAAACCTAATATCTGAATAATACATGAAGAAAAAAAAAAACGCATTACAATATTATATATAGCAATTAACAAACTAAACAAACATTACAGTTTCTACCATTGGACTTTATCGAAGTTTGATTTGTTCTTATAAGTAAAACACATGAAAACGGATATGATTAGCAAACACTCCTAAGTAATATATATTTTGGTTATCCGGTTCAATATTAACATCTTCAGACAAAATTCAAACACTTCTCCAATGGCAATAGAAATCCTTTATCGGTTTGTGTACTAATGTAAGCATACTGAAGCAATATTAAAACATTTTCAAGAATAAGTCACTTAAAATAGGTTTAATTAATATCTATTGATTTGTCTATTTTTGTTTTTCCTCCTTTTTTTTCATCTGCGCGAAGATCTGTTATACTCATAAATAATCTGGGTGATTTTAAAAACCGTTTAAAATGTTATTAAGTTGCAAGTTATTTACTAACGATAAATAAATATGATCTTCTAGGCAATTTTAATTAATCTGTAACATATATTTTTCCAAATGTAGCACAATTATAATCAGTTTATTACGATCTTTGAAAATAAACTTTTAAATCATTTATGAATTTTGTTTACTTTGTTTTTCCGTTTTAATTAATATGTAATATATATATTTTTCCAAATGTAGCACAATTATAATCAGTTTATTACGATCTTTGGAAATAAACTTTTAAATCATTTATGAATTTTGTTTACTTGGTTTTTCCGTCCACAGTAATTGTCACAATCTTAAATAATCTGGGTAATTTTAAACACTTAAAATATTATTACTTTATAGGTTGCATAATCAAGGGGGGAAAAAAATCAATATTTCTTTATTCACTATTATTGGCAGTTTATTTCATATTTAAGAATGTTAAATAGAATTGATTTAATATTAAGCAACTATTAAGAATACGTGACTGACTACTTCCCGGGGAATATCAAAGCAGACGATCTCTCTTTCCAATGACATAAGAAATATTTTATGCACTTTTTTTTTTTCAAACTAATAACTTTATATGATTTAAAGTGAAATTTTAATTTCTTCATTATTTCTTAAAATGATTTAGAATATTTTCTTGAAATATCAATTTATACATAAACATATTTTCTGCTTAATGCTGAATTAATGGAGTGCGAAAATTAAAATACACTAATCTTTTTTTTCTCTTCAGTCTAAATAACTTTTGTGTTATGATTAGTTCTGATAATTGGTTAAAATAAAGAAAACAAAAATAAATGCTTACATTTTCTGGTATTATTTTCCATTCCAAATAGTACATTTTGGCAAATACTTATTCAAATAGCGGTCCTTCCAGTGTTTCCTTCAGTAGGCAAAGTTAAGAATCTAAGATCGATGGAAAGTTGTGTCGAGATTCACAGGGTTATTAAGTTTACTCCATAGTATTCAAATCCATCTATCTATGAAATTTTGTTCCAATTAATTTTTAAAAAAATTATTATTTTGTAGCTTATTTCTTCTATTTTACTTCAGAAGTGGAGTTGTAGTCTTGTTCCATTTACATTTCTTAGAATAGTCTCCCTCCCCCTACAAACTTTTATATTATATACTTTGTCTTATCTGGCAGGATTGGTTCTATTATGGGCCAATCACTGTAAAATGTGAATAAATTAAGTTTTATCCCTCTAGTGAGAATCATCTAGACTGATGCATTTCAATTTACATTAAAATATAGTATTTAAAAATTGGTTATAAGAAAATTTAAAAGAATTATAAATTGATTTTGGTTGTTTATTTTTAATTGTTGTTTAATAATAATAAAGTTTTAAATACTTTCCTACTTTCAAATTGGTTTTATACTATTAAAATATTATTTAACTAGCTACCACTGGAAATTGTGATAAAATATTTATGAGATAAATATCTATTCCATCAGACTTTCCAGTGTCTCACAAACAGTCAAGATCGTCATCACTTCTTAGGATATTTATTAATGAGCTTTTGCTTAGTGGGAAAATTATAATCCACAAGCATTTTATTCTATAACTAGTCTCTACACATTGATGTTCCATATCTTAACAATTATTACCAATTAAAATTTAAAATTTTACACATTTATCCACTGGATCAAAGCTACTATCTTTGAGCCAAAACATATGGTTACAATATATATATACATATGCTGGCTTCAACATTCACTGTGGACTAATTAAAGATCCTAAGTCTAACCACAGTGAATGTGTTTTACACTGACTGATGACAAAGGCACAAATAATTATATAATAAGAAGTAGTTGTACATTAAACTTGCTTAAAAGATAATAAAAGAGAAATAGGAAGTTTAAACTGTTATTTTGTTTGGTTTTGTTAAAATATGTTTGACAAAATTATAATTTTAATGTAAACTGAAAAGATTGTATTGATAGATAAACATGAATTTCAAAGGTATAGATTCCATTAGGGAAGAAATTTAATTTAGAAAACCAATTAAAGAAAAATTAATTAAAATGTAAGATAAAAGGGGAAACTAAACAATAGGCATTGGTCACTATTAATTAATAAATGGAATGTAGAAAAGCAATTAAGAAGGGTATAAATAAGGAACTTTCCTTTTGTTCTCTCTCTTACACTTGCTGAAGCTCTCCCGCTCTTGCTGAAGAAATCTTATGCTGAAAATCTTGTTGAAGAAAGTCTTTGCTGGAAAATCTTGCTGAAGCTCTTCGAGAAGATCTCCCTGAAAACAGTATTTCAAACCATCATCCTTTCATTTTAATTATATGAAATTTTTGAAATGTACTATGCTATAAAAGTGCATGAGTAGAATCTTTGTCTCTACTCTCCCGTCCTTGGCCAGAGTCAGAACAGTGTAGCCAGCCAGAGAATGTGGGAGAATTGCCTAATCAATGCCTGCTACCTATCTGAACAACTACCATCAAAACATGCTCTGAATCTGGAAACTTAGAAAGCCATACTTATGATGGATCATCCCTACATTGTTGTATCAACCTGCTATATATCACACACCCTCATTTACTGGTAACTTTAACTTTCACTTGTATTTTAATTTTCATCTTAACTTAAATCATAAATTTATGTCATTTATTTGTTATAATTGTATATATGCGTTTAAATTATATAGTCTGATATTTTTAATATTTTAATTGTGTTTTTTTTTTTTTATGTATAATGGCAATTCTTACTCATATTTGTGTATATATATGTAAATCGTTCATTTTAGTTGATCACCATTATACTTCCTACATATATATACTTACCTTTATTTTCTCTTGTAAAGAAGAAACGAGGTGATTTCTTTCTTATAGCCTGGAATATACATATATAATCTATCTAGGAGGAACTGAAATGGAGAAATAATAGATTTAATTTTTTTTTTTTTACTTTACTTATTTGACCCGCTATAATGAATACGGGAATATTTAAATTTTATAACAAATTTCTTTGAATAAAAGAAAATCTCTCCGTTCAATTCCCTCCTACTGTATTGGTTCTATTAATGTATTTTTGTTAAAAGAGAGCAAATGTAAGAAGCGCATTTTGTCTTTTTGGAAATAGTGCAATGTCTCTTTAATTTATAGTTAGAAACAAAAGACCTGCGATTATTTTTGATAAATATTTTATTTTAAAAGAAAAGATCCAAGTCTGCACCTTGTTATACGCTTCTTAAATCAAACTGGGGTTTACACCTAATATATATATGTTTCTATAGAACATAAATGAATTAAATGTTCATAATAATTGTTGTATGCAAAAGAAAAGGATGGGACAGAATATCTATATATTAATTAAAGTTTGAAATATTTATTAGCTCTGTAAACAAACTAGTTAAACAATAATCAATTATTAATATGCCCATCTTTCGTACATTTTATATTAGTAAGAAAGGGGAAAGTAATAATTATCTTAATAGCGGATATTTTTTCAGTCTCGTAAAATTTTGAATTATACTATTAAATATGTGTTCATAATTAAGGTTTTAAGTTTAACGGTCGTTGGCCGCATTTTCTATTATATTGTACTACTCTGTGATTTGTGGGTGTCTCGGCACATATCCATAATTCCCATCATCATTTCGTCATGAGCTAATGTCTCCTTGGGATCGCAATTGGTTGATAGATTGGATCCCACAATCTTCACATATATATATATATATCTGGACACAAGCAATTATACTCCATTCCTGAGCTTAGTTCATGCTGCAGTGAACGAGTTCCTTCTTCTCTAACTTTAGTTTAGAGACGGAGTACTACCCAGCCCTTTTAAATTCACAAATTTAATCATCAAGGATCACGATAGTTTCTTTTTCATTATATATTTAAAACCTTACTTTTATATGATCAAAATGTTACTGTGTAAAACTGGAAAATGTCCGTTGGTGGTTTCTCATTTTAGTTAAAGTAGGGCAATATCTTAACATGCCCTAAATTGTATTGAATTCATTTAACTAGTTATCTGTAATTTGTAATTTCACCCTAGAACTATAAATCACTGACTCTTTCTTTCAAATAAAAATAACCTAGTTGTTGGCTCGGCATATTATCATTTTATAAGTACTAATTTAATTGTTTATTCAAATTATTGGATCTTACTTATATATATGTATACTGTTGCAAGGGAAATAGCTTGCAGCACTTTTATTTAATCTTTAAATTATTTTACTATGTAAATAATAAACTTTCATTAGTGTTATTACAATACTGATTGTCTGTGTCATTATATATATAAACCTGATTTTCATCTGTTAAAATTTCCCTTTTGGATCTCATCTCTCTCTGATCACTGGGCATACATTAAAGAATTAATTCTCATGAGGTTTGGGGAGTAAGCTACTTGGTAGTAATCTGGAGGAGTAGGCGAGGTTCGAATGCCCTCTGCCTATATCCGTAGATTAGATTAAAGCAAAACAGCTTTACTTTTCTTACCATTACAATATATCTACCTTATCCTTCACTGAAGGATTGGTAAGCTATTATTATTATTAATATTATTGAGTATGCAAAATATTCATATAAGAGACACTACTACATGAGAGCTATTATCATAGTATGAATGAGATAATAAATGAGAGCTTTTGATAATGGACTAATACAAAAAATTACTTTAATATAGATTATTTTTAATATGATGGATTATTTTGTTAATCCAATGGAGTATATTTTAATAAAGTAGTATGACAATTTTGAAATTTTTGTGCCTTCTGATACAGAATTTTACAAAAGCAACTTTGTAAAAAAATTTTGATCTATGTGGACTTAAAGGTGGACTAATTGGTAAATTTTGTTATTATTTTGCTATAAATAAATCTTTGTTATTGTTCTTTAAGTAATTTCTCACAGTCGTTTATTGGCATTATCCCACTTGTAATCAGAAATCATTGCAATTATCAAACATAAATCATTTTAAAGCATCTATTAAAATTTTAAATGCTTAGAAAATATTATACAATTATTTTAGTATATTTGCTATAAGAGTACATGATATTTAAATTTATAAGGGTCAAATAATTTAATATATCAATCACTCAGTTCTTCTTTCCAAAATAGTTCATAAATATCCAATATAGAAATAAAACAAACTCCTTTTTAAAACTTGCTTTTTATATGATTATAATGATGATAAAGAAAATCCAACGGTTCGACTATTTCATATAGTCTTTTTCAAGGTACTGAAGCAGTCGGATCTGAGTTCGATCCTAGCTTCATGACATCTCGCCAGAAGCCCACTTCAAACCCTAGTACTAACCTTAAATTTCCAATGCAATGGGGCTTTATACGTTCAATCCACACTAATTTCCATAAAGAAAAACTATTACATAAATGTATGTTAAAATTAATTTGTTTAAGGTTTAAATTAATCAATTCTATTAATAAATTCATGATAGAATTATTCATGAATTTATATATATTATAACTGCATGGATTGTGCGTATATATTTATAAATATTTAAACATATATAGTCGTTCTAAAGTTTCATTGCGTCGGGAATGTTTATTTTACTTTTAAATAATCTGTTCAAATTTTAGTGATTAAAAGCTACATTCTTTCGATAAGCTTTCAGATTTTCCCTTTCCAAAAACAATGGGTAAAGTTTTATTAATTAGAAAAAAAGATAAGTATTTAAAATGTAAGGATTTCCTAATTAAAATCATTTTTCTGATTTTAAAAATTCATTTTCTAATTAGAAAATGAATTCAAGTTAATGAGTTTGAAAGCCTTATCGAAGGAATGTATCTAAAAACAACTAGTAAATTTTGTAACATTGATAATGAAAGAAGCGCTAGCCTGAAGGCATCAGAGGACAGTATAAATAGCCCGGAAAAGTTTGGAGAAGGGAAGAAGCCATCTTTGTTTAGAGAAGTACCATTGAACTCTGTGCGTTTTAAAATTATGAATTTAAATAGTGTTTCTATCATGGTGAGGGGCTAAAACTTCAGGAATCTGACTACTGTTCCTGAAGTTCCCTGAAAATCTTTAATGAAGCTGCTAAATTCTTTCCAGACCAATCATGCTGCCCAAGAATCATGAAAAAATCAATCAAAATGCTGCTCAAGTAATTTACAAAATGCATACCTACGTTTCTCCCCCAACTCGGACGTGTAAACTAAGGAACCAGCCCCGGAAGAAATTGTAATATAATTCCATAATGAACCGTAACTTTCTGGCCAGTTTCCAAACTTTACTTTACACTCCCTTTAAAAGCTCTTCTCATTTATTAATGTAACAATCTGTACAAAACTTTCTTTTATCTATGCTATTTTAAATTATATAGTAATTCTCTCAATCTCTAGTCCTTAGATTTAATTTTCCTTTCTTACGATGGCGGTTCATTTACTGTATTATATATATTTATTGAGTGATTTATTAATGTCATTTATTTTTAATTATATGCCAATAATCCTTCGACTCGATGAGCTCCTTTGTTCCATCCGCCTTATGCAAATAATATAATATTAAGTCTGATAGTAATTCTCGCCCATTAGAACTAGATTTATACAGTTCTATCAATCATCGAGTCGAAAGAAATTATTAAATGTTTGTTATTTTTATAATTGGCTAATAATAAATTATTAGCTCCATTTCTAACCTATGTCCCCGGCTCCTTTATCTAATTTATAAATGTTTATATATCCATATTTATGATCTTAAAATATTTTTGCAAAAGGGTCGATAAAGGAATCAACTAAATATATTCTAATTCAAATTTCTGTTACTTTCTATTAAGATTCAGGGAGGGCACGATGTTTGGGGCATAATTAATATAATTTTATAAATGCTTTAAAATAGTTTTAGTTAAAAGCTCGTTTGACTTTAATTAATTTGATCAAGTCATCACATAGAGCATTCTATAATAAATTGGGTTTTATTATTCAAACGGTGACTATCAAGTCATCATCTTCGAACGTTGCTGACATAGGGCAATCTTCCGCTCTGTAGGCTTGTCTGTGGTAATATTACTGTTATTTTAAATTATAGAGGAAGAAAGCACTTCCTCCCCCACTTATATTATATTCGGAACACCAAAGGTTCGTAGTTATGACTCGGCCTGGCTTTCCCCGTGTTCCACGTCTCCTTAAAGGGCAGTAAGACTTGTCAAATACAAGCCGCCATATTACTTAAATCACCGACCAGCTATTATCTTTCATGTTCATTTTATAGCTCATAATTCGTCAGCACCATTACCTCTCTGTTCCAGTAAAGCTCACTCTTATGCTCGTAATTCGTGATGAAGTGATTTCATTAAAGTCAAACAAATTCTCAGTTATCTCAAATTAAATAAGTTTTCTAATAAAGGTTAAAGTTATGCCCTAAATATGTATCTTGCTCTTCATGAATGGATTTGCGAATGTGAAAATAAATCTCACATTCTTCCGTATAAAATTAGAATAATAATTTCCATCACCACTGAATACCTTTATCTGCCTTTATTTTCTTGTTGGGGGCATAGACATATAGACTTCCATAATATTGCGTAATACTTGTTGGCATATAATAGGAACTGCCATTCTTATTATAATTATAAACTCTGTTTAAGGACTAGAGGTAATCAATATAGTCATCATTTAAAAATTGAACAAAACTATTACTATTATTATTAAAATATTTTATAAACACACTTGGTTTCTTAATTCTTTTATTCAATAATTATTTTAATGTTAATGCTCACTGTCTGTGTTGGCAACCCGAACATATACATATGATTCGACTTAAAATTATCTTTAGTTAGTTTATTATCCGATATTAGTGTCAGTTCAGGGGTCTCTAATCATCACCAACCATTGAGCTAGTTCCTTGGCGCATAGCACTGTGCCGTCGATTTAGATCATCCATTGATCTGAGCTGGTGAGTTGGGTTTGAATTCAGTTTGGTTAGACTGTGTTTGGATCTGACTTGCAGTTTAGGTGGTGGAGGTTTTTCGACTGGTACAGTACACTTATCTCCCACTCCCCTTTTCTATTACAAACAATCACAACCTAAACACAAACATTAAGAAAATCCTACAGTTCGACTATTTCAGACTATATGAAATAGTCGAAACATTGGATTTTCTTTATCATCATTATAGTCATATAAAAAACAAGTTTTAAAAAGGAGTTTGTTTTATTTCTATATTATATATATTATAGGTGTCACTATTTATTACATTATTTAAGCATTAATAGAACATCTAAGAAAATAGTATTTGCTTAATAAAACATTGCACGTTTATTTTAAATCCTTTTCGGTGGTTGTGACTTACGCCCAATGTGGCCACTTGATGGTGTTGTTTCTCTGCAAAAGCACAGAAGTATGCTGTTTATGCGGCCCAACTTACAGCCTATAGAACAGTTCTGTTCATATTAGCCATTAGCAGGCCAAGATGGCATTGCATATTGAGCTTCACATCACTATGGAAATAGCACACACTTCACAGATCGCTACTGTCGGATGTGAAGGTGTATGGAATTCAACTGGCCATAAGTGTTATTTATGTGCATTCGAAGTAATTATCTTACACCTTAACTGATGTACTATTACATACTAATAATTGTAAGCCCGTCGCCGCATTTCCCTACACATCTTGGAAGTTGAAAACAATTGCAAAAGGGTATGTCCCAGAACCATTTCACATAAGTCACGTGAAAAGGCACGTTTGCAGAACAGCTACGAGAATAATGAAATGGCTGTCATTGTACGTTGTTGTGGAAATCATAATCTTGGTTTGCTCAGACTAGTGCACGTATTGACCGATCCGAAGGATCAGCGAAACCATCGGACCCCCCCCCCCGCACATTTCAGCACCATGCGCTGAAAGCTTGGTTTGATCAGACTAGTGCATGTATTGGCCGATCCTTTGGATTGGCAATACCATCAGACCCCCCTCTCCACATGCCGGCGCTATGCGCTGAAACCTATAATGTAATTAAAAAATGTAATTTAGAAAATAATGTTGGTTCATAAATTTTTAAAAAATACTTTGAAAAATTGTCAGAGAACAGAAAGCAAAAAATTATCAGCCTGGTAATGTTACATTTCATTATTTTTGCAAGCAACAACGTCATCAAGCGGTTATATTGGGCATAAGTTACAACAATCTCATTTTCATATTAGAAGATCATAGTTATTATTTTGATAAGATTCAATTTGTACAAGAACCATATTTATATTTAGAAGGTGTTAAGTAGTTTTATTCTAAGTTGTTTAGGATGGCTACCGAATCCCATACCCATTTTTAATATCTAAGTGTAATCCTAGTTTATTCTTTATTTTATTCTAAATTTAAGAGATCATGCAGTATTTTATTAAATTAGTAATACTATTGTTATTATTATAATTATGATAAGACAGCGTAGGGGAAGTGTATGTCTTATTTATTGTATTTTAACTAGGGATTTCATTCGATATTGAATAAATCTAGAGAGTCAAAAGGATTTATAAAAATAGATTAATCTGAAATACCTTAAATAATTTTATGAACCATATTATTAAATTTATTTTAATATTGAGATTTTATATTCAAAAGATAAATATTAAGTAGCATAAATTTTAAAAGAATATTTTCAGAATTAAATATTATTTTGTCTGATCAAAGAAATGAGGTGCTTATAAGAGGATTAGAAGATCTTTATAAAGTGAATAATAAAAAAATTGATAGTTGTATTCGATTTTAAAGAAGGAAATTTTAAATATAACCTTGATAACATATGTTTATAATACTAAGATAGAGTGAGTTGAGCTTTTTCCTCTTCTTAATTCTTAATAGTGTTACTTTGTATTTCATTAGATTTTATTATAATGCTTCCCCTATATAATTTGCTATTGTGAAATAGGTTATTATTTGAACCTGCTAAGCATAGCTATAGCTAATAGTATTTGCCATTTGTAATTTTGCATCTGCAGATCTAGCTTATACTTTGTCATTTTTTGCATTGTCTTTCTTTTTATAGATTACAATATATATATGTGTGTGTGTGTGTGTGTGTGGACAAAGGTCCAATAATAAAAACATTATGATGGTAAGTGTAGCTCATTTAAATTTGATTTAGTCAAAATATACTTTTTTTTTAATTTTACATCAATGCACAATATTAATTAATATTGTTTTCATTAATTAATAATTTTTAGCACTAATAGTTCATCACAGATGTCAATACATTGTGTCATAATCCATAGTATGGTCCTAGAAGCATCTCATTGTATGATTATTTGTCTTAACTACATAGTATAATCATTAAATAATATGTAATTTAATTAGATGATATTATCTCGAATCATAGTGCTTGAAATATTTATTACTCAATCGCCGTATTTTATGAAAAAACTGGTTAATAGTAATTGGATAAGATTTCATGAGCTATGGTTAGAGATGAGATATTTCCAGATTTATTACTTTATTTCTAGATGTATTAATCAATTTAACACATATGTTGTATTTCAGTTATAGTATGTATATGTTAGTACGTTTAAGCCAGCATGTGATGCTCACTCAAGACACAGGTTCTTTTCTTAGTATAATTTTTGCAAATGGATTAGTACAAGCCAAAAGAAATTTTGATAAATTCATGGTAAGTTGATTTTATTATTATTTATGAAATTATTATGACTATTTATTATGTAAATTGTTAATTAATGTGATGCACATCTCTAACAAACCGCCTCCTCTTTACATTTAAATATAGCAATGTTGTAAATTTTATTATGTAATGATTACATTTAATAAAATAAAATAATTTAAGTATCGCTAAAACAAAATAATTTAAACGTTGCTTAAATTAAATATGATGGGAAAATTTGCCTGAAGTACGATGTTTAAAGAAATGAGAGTACTATTTAAATAATGCAATGCACTTCTATCAGAAAAGACCTTTATGGCATACTGGTTAGTCTCAAGTGAGTAAATCGTGAAAAAAATTTTAGTCATAGATTGACACAACTAGTCAACGATAAATAGATAGTAAATAGGTCAGATTAATCTGGCTACTTATGTTGTTATATTGACTTAATATGATATGGTTTTCATTATTAAGTGAGGAAAATATAATTCTTCCACAAACTTCAAGCGTTGTTTTTTTTTTAAACATGTATCGTCAATTAGTAGACTAAAATTAACCCATATTTTATTTGCATTTATTTATTCACATTACTGATATCATTCGAAATTCATTTTTAAACTAGTGGTTAAAAAATGTGATAGATTCCCAAGACATTTCTTCAAAAGTACATGTCTAGTTTTACACAAATATGAATAATCAGTAAAAATAAATAAAAAATACAGATAATAATAGTAGCTTCAATTTAATGTATGTTAGGAATATATTATTAATTATTTTATCAATTTGTATTTTGTCATAAAATGCGATTATCAATCAATTTTTTGAATGCTTCAATTATAAAAAAAAATAAAATCATCAAAAATATAGTTTCATTTTTTTATTAGATTCTTGTCATGTATTAAATGTCAACAGTTTTAAAATCTGGTAAGAAATCATTCTGCATCTATATTTGTAAAATATTGGAAGTAATCAATACTAAATTAAAGTTCAAAAATTACAAAATTATGTGCAGTGATTGGTGAAATAATAATAATCAAAATATAAATATAGATAATGCAAAGAATTTTTCAAAAGTTAATTAGTTTGATATGAATGTTGTTGTTATACTAAAAATAAATATAAATTCAAAACAGTTACAAAAGGTTTAATGTATAAATAAAAAGTGCTATATTAATTGTAATCAATAATAAAAGGAATTTGAATACAGATAAAAATAAATTTATTTCAATGGCAAACTTAAAAACTAGATTTCTGAATAAATTAGCATTTGTGATTTGATAAAGTACTTTTGTGATAGCCAGTCACTAGATGCTTGAATGTTAACCTTCCAAGCGACTGACTACCATTAATAAATAAATTGTTGATTTATTAAATAATATTAATAATCTTTATTTACATTTGAAACTATTGTTCAATATTTTATGCATTAAGTACTTGTCATCACTAAAATTAGTACTGAATTTCATCTTTTGTCTTTTAACAATTTTTATTATTTTATTTTTTTTAATAAAATTGTTTTATTTTTAATTTTATTTTGCCTCTTTTTTTGTTTTTGTTAGTTTTGTCTATTTTTTTAAATATTTTCTTTCTAATATTTATATTGGGTAGTAGCAATATAGTCTGATGTCAATGTTAGTTGATTACAGTTGTATCAATAACAATAATATAATTATAAACTGTGTTGGAAAAGGCAATCATAAATGGTATACTATACTGAAAATTTTAAGAATATGCAGAATAATCAAATGTTTACTTTTGATTATTGTGTGAGCAAATAAATCTTTATAAGTTTGTGACTACACAAAACTCCTAATGCCATTCTTTAATAGTATATATATTTTTGAAAGGGCTTTGTTATATAAGAGTGAATCTGCCTTTTACTTAGCCGTTCAATGTGTATTTAGCTAGTATTAGCTTGAGAGTAAAAATCCCAAGGAAATCTGAATTGATCAGATGAGTGAGCTGCGTTAAATGTAAAACAAAAATATGATTGTAGTATGATTATATAGATGTGTCATACTCCTATAGGCACTGAAGTAAAGTTTATCTTTACTTTTATACTGCTATACATATGATCACCCGCTACAGATATTGATTATCAGCTCCTAAAAGTAATAAAATTAATCCCTTTAAATTATTATTACATTAATATATTTCATACTGAACTGCATGTCTTATGTAATTCACTTTATTGGGTTTTTTTTTTTCAACTTGACAACTTAAGTCAATTTTAGCACTGTTATTTACATTTAAGTGCACAGCAAATAAGTTACAATTTTACATGCGTCACATCACTTACAAGATATTCCAAGAGAAAGCAAATCAAAAAATTTTATTTGTAAAACCATCAATATATCTACCATTATTCTCAATCCACAAATTTAGATATTTTTAACAAGATAACAAATACTCATTAATTACATCAGAAGAAATATAATAGTATTGCATGATTTAAAAGAGTGCTAATATAGATGTTCAATGCTAATACTTTTCTCTGAATTTGTATTTTATAATAAAATTAATATTGATATCTACTGATCTATGCTTATAATTATTAATAATACATATGAAAACTTGTATTTAATGACTTTCTGCTCATAATTTGTTGCATGTAGAAACAAGACAATAGTAAATTATTTAGATTGATATTCCCCAAATGTTGTTCCATATAATTCAGCAATCCATGACATTCTTTTAAGGAAGGAAAGAAATAAAATATATTGTATTTTAATGAAATGGAGGTAATTACTACTATACTATTAATAATAATGTAATAATTGATAACATAGCAATTTATACACTTATGAAATATTGTTGAAGTGCATTTTTATTTTTTTTAACACGTGTGAAGAATAGTTAATTTACCATAATATTTTATTAATTATAATGGTAACAGAATATGCTGCTATTTTGGTTTTTGAACTAAAATTATAGTAAGGAAACATTTAATGAGAGATATGAAATAAAATTACTGGAAATTGATTTTATTTTTTTATATTATTTATAAAAAACCACATATTTTAAATATCCATGAAACAGCATTTAATTGGTATCAATATAGACAATTGAAGAGTTAGATGCCATTCACTATTATATTCATATTCAAAGTTGGATTCTCAAAACTGCAGCATTGAAAACAAAATATAGAAATCTGTTTTCTATGTTGATTACAAATATTACTGAGAAAAAATGGAGTCTGATTATTTTTTTTAAAAAATTATTGGATTATTGTTATATAAATATCTTTTATATATTAAACCACTAAACATCACATGATCACCATTTTTTATGCTTGCTTATAGCTATTATTAAAACATGCAAAACTCTCCATACTGTAGAGCCACTTAGTGCAAGCCTGAGTAATCAATGGATGCCAGAATACTTGTGCATAAAATCCCTATTTAGTACCTACTCATCCAATATCTCCAGACTAGTTTCTGGCTTGTGACCTTCGTCAGTGAGGAGCCTTGGATCTGAGAGCACTGCACCTAGATCTTAGAATCTAATGCAACCCCCCAGCAGTCATGTTTTATCTCTACTTAACTACAAAACCATGAGAATAAAATATGGGTCTGAATCCAGTTCAGTAACCATACA
The DNA here is from genome assembly GCA_028023455.1 of Epiperipatus broadwayi. Classification (NCBI taxonomy): domain Eukaryota; kingdom Metazoa; phylum Onychophora; class Udeonychophora; order Euonychophora; family Peripatidae; genus Epiperipatus; species Epiperipatus broadwayi. Next base: position 732,120 of record JAQFVV010006285.1, on the reverse strand, counting down.
TTTTGGTGTCTTTGGTTCTTTAATAACCATAACCGCCACTATCCTATTAGGCAGGATTGATATTAAACCAGTAAACATCACATGATCACCATTTCTTATGTTTGCTTATGACTGTCGTTAAAACAGGCAAAATTCTCCATACAGTAATCCCACTTAGTGCAAGCCAGAGTAATCAATGGATGCCAGAAGGCTTGTGCATAAAATTCCTATCTAGTGCATTAAGCTAATATAAGCTGATGAGCTTGGATTGAAAATATTGTTGCGTTTTCAATTTTATTCTCGTGGTTTTGTAGTTGAGATAAAAGGTAGTTGCTGGGATGCAGTGCTCTTAGATCCAAAGCTTCTCACTGACGAAGGCCACAAGCCAGAAATTAGTTTGGGGATATTGGATGAGTAGGTACTTGATAGGGATTTTATGCACAAACCTTCTGGCATTCATTGATTACTCGGGCTTGCACTGAGTGGCACTATTGTATGTAGAGTTTTGACTATCTTTTATATATATATTGTAACCAGTTGGGTTACATCACACACACTAATGTGGTATATGTGTGTAAAATAAAGGAAAAGTAGAAATAAACACAGAATAAATTTTTGTAGATATTTTTTTTTATATTTCCTAAAATAAAACCATAATAAATAAAGGGTTAAATAACTCTGGGCTTAAAGTAAAATTTCATTATGAAATTAATATTTTAAAAAGGTCTTAATAAATATAAATATTGCATTATTATTAATTATTACTCTGATTTTGAAATTTAAAAACACCCTATTGTATTTTTGAAATCTTTAATTAATTTTTAAATTTTTATTGTCTAAGTGAAAACATGTATATAGATTATCACCTTAGATGAGTCTATAAAAGGGCTGATAACAGGATTAGCTCTAGTCTGATTAATAGTTTTTTGTAAGAAGGGCCAACTGAAGAGTTGGTGGCAATATTTTGTTGCAACTTGATGAAAGCAGTTGGTTTTAGCTGACTGTGGTGTTAGCAGTCCATCTACCATGAATTAACACAGCTGAAGGCAGAACATTAGATTTAGAAGCTACTAATATTTCCTTCTCAGGAGTTTGAATTCACTTGGAAAAAAATGACCCTTTTCTTTGTGCTGTAATTCATAGCCTTAAACAGAGAGGATAGTTGCTTGTCTAAAATTTATTAAATCAAAACAGCTGCTTGCTTGGAAAAATCCTAGACAGAAAGAGACCAACTACAGACCAAGATTTTACATGGATTATGTACCTTTACCTGATAGTGACAACAAACTTGGATTATATTTTTATGATGGATCAAAAAAACCAGTTTGTCCAAGAGAAACCATCGGAGGATGAAGAATTAATTATATGTATGCTATTTCAGCTGTATGCAGTGAAGCAATCGATGTCTAATCATCATCGGTGCTTCATGTGTCACCATCTATACTAACCTTCTAGGGGTCTGCAATTCAGACCTTGCTATAAATATATGCTATTCACTCACACACTGTATGCCGAATCATTAGAAAGATTAGTAAAATTAATTTTTATTTAGTAAAATAAAACAGCAGTGTGCATGATGCATATATATATAAATGAAGCAATAATGTTATTAATGTTTATTGCTGACAACTAAACATTTTCTTTATATAATTGTAATTTTTTTTTTTTTTTGTTATATCTCTATGTATTTTGATTTAAAGTATTTAATTACACTATTGGAATGTAACAACAAAGAAAAATGGGGAAGGCTTGAAATACTGAAATTATCTTTATCACTAGTCAGATCGTTGTCTATAATTAAAATTTATAAATCTTAATTAAAATCGAAAAAACAAATCGTTTATCAGTTGTTGTCGAATGATTTAAAATAGCTAAAAATGGTATTTCAAGCCTTATCTATTGAAAATATTTTTGCTAATTAAATGTTGTTTTTAAAGGGATTACAGAGATATGGTTGGTATATGAAATTGCATTCTGGGTGGTATTGAAATGTTATTAAAGGAACCACAGAACAAAGGAAGTGAGTTTACTTTGAGTTGACTTTCAGTTTTTAGTTACTTTCAGTTTTTAGTTGAGTTCAGAGGAGTTTTTAGTGAGTTGTGTTTAATTACTTAAGAAGCCAACACAAGTTCTGCGTGATGAAGCGTGAGTAGTGGAGCCCTCCGCCTCTCTTTTTCTCTCTGAGAACTGTCTACCAGCCGTCAAAATTCCATCTGACCGGCCATATGAGATGAAGTAGAATTGCCAACCTGCCTGCCTGCTGCTATGCTGATATCTTAGGTAAAATCATGTAATTTAGAGCTGCCTTAATACGAACATTCAAGGATGATTTATAATTTGTAGCTAAATTAATTCATAGATCCATTTATGATGTTTTGCTAGTTTTGCTCGTAAACTCTCTCTCTATAATCCTTTATTAATACTTATGTAATTCTGAATATATGTTTGCTTTCACGCTTAATTTATGTTTATATCACTTTATGCGGTTAAATTAAATGTATACAACTTATTTTGTTTGATATATGTATTATTTTCTCTAATATGTCTGTATCAATCAATCTCACGACTTTAATTAAATTCATTAGTAAAATTATATTCATTTGTTTATTTAAAATAGAAATTGTTCGCTAGGTTGGTTGTATATCTAAAAGTATTTTATTGTGGATGCTTATTTTACTTTGTTGTTTAGTTGTCATTATAAAAGATTGCGACACCTAATATAAAATTCTACCTTTTCTTACTATCGCCCAGAGGGCTAATTCTTTAATTAATACGTATCTGGGAATCGAACTTAAATATAAATTTTGCTAGTTTAATATTATAAATAAAAGTTATTATTCATTATGATTTGTTAAATGACTCAGAATTGAAAACAGGTTATTGCGCAAGAGGTTAGACCATTTCCAAACTTGAAATAATATTATAAGATTATATAAACGTTGCTGGCATACATTTTTTTTATTCTGATATTTTATCTTTTCCATTGCTCGACTGTTTGTCATTAGGGATGTCCTACTTTTCAAAAATCGTTCGTAATTAGGAACACTACTTCCTGTGGAATGTGAGGGTTATAATATTATGTGCTGCAGAATACAGTGCATCCAGATTCTGGGCTCTCAAACCCAGACCCTCTTTCGATATCGCTCCGCCAAGAAATCTAAGTTCATTTTTCAAATATGCTTTAAAATGATAAAATATCCACAATCGCCATGAAGGCCAGATTTATTTAACGTATGCTAGTACCGTTACTCTTGTCCTTAATTTAATCACCATCTAACCTTGGTAAGTCGCAATGATGTGTTAAAGAAAATGATTCATTTCGTAAAATACGTTCAGTATGTTCGTCTTAAAACCGCTTTCGTTTAAAAAAGCATTATCGATTTCCATAGATGTAAATCTAATTTACATTAATGATTGCATAACTTACTCTCGTAAATAAAGCGCATTGTTTGTTTCTCATTTCTAAAAGACGTCTTTGCCAAACAATGCGAATAAAAGTATAAATAATGGTTCTCCTAAGAAATACATGATTGAAATCATATATTTTTGCCCGTTATCAAGTAAATCATTTACTGTTAAAAGTGTCACGATCTTTTATATTTAATTTCGGCATCCACCACGCTCCGTAGCAAAAGTTTTCTTTAATTAGTTTATTATCTCCGCATAAATTATAAAACACTATAAAATTGTATCTGTAAAATTATATTTATTAAATGAGTGATAGAGGGGATTTTATACAACAAATTCCCAAGTCTTGTAAATAAATAATATTGTCCCAAGCGTGAAACTATTTGGTAAAATATACATACGTTTCCTAAATCTTTTGTAATATATATATGCGTTTGTTTAATATTTAATAAATATATCTATTTCATGTAAATCCTGGTTTGTCGTTGAATTATTAGTTTCGAGTTAATATTTAGAACTATTTTCTTTAGCTAAGAGCTTAGCATTAATAAATAACTATAATAATGTAATAACTGGGCTACTCTGACCTCGATCATCATCATCAGTCTGATCTTATGCTCTACCGCTTTGCTTATGGGCACGGATTTAAAATAATTTTACTGTGTCATCAAGATTGTTGTTCATTGGGTCAGAGATTCGAAGAATAGGCAAATAGGTTAGAATTCAGGACTGCTCCAGACCTATGTATCTTGAGCATGATCAGATTTGAGGTACTTTTGCTTAGGATTTGAATCTTGTTAAGTGAGCATACTATTTTGACCGGTACAGCAGAGAGGTACACATAAACGTATATATAGCTGGCGAGTTATTTAAAATAATTCTTATAAAAATAGACGTGTATAGAACAATATCATTTTTAAGTCTGTTAAAAATCTATATATTTAAAAGAATATAAAATAATTTTGCTTGAATTATAATTAAGAGTCAAGAATAATTCATTGACCAACTGGTTTTAAAGGCAAAAGAGATGTTTTGAACAATAATCCTCTTGGACATTATTATAAAAAAAAATATTTATATTAAAATAAAGGTAAAGAATCGATGATTCTATAATTTAATTTAAAAACGTTGATAATTAATCAACAAATACCTGTCAAAAATTGACTATGCTTTTGAGAACTTATAAATTGAAAGTAATTTTAAATTGTATCTATATTTTGTTTATACACACGTATAGGTAGGGAATTTATGTATTAGAAAATTATAATACTATTGTAAAAAGTTGAAATAGATAAAAGTCAGTGTGCGTATGTATATACACACACACTCATATATGTAAAATTTTAATACTTTTTTTATATTAAATGTCAGTTCATTTATTGAATATTAATTGTATATTATAAATCGCGCGTCTGTGCATGTTATATGTAAACCATAGTAATAATATGAATTGTGATTTTGTAAATTAATGTAACAATTTGAATTTTGAATGGTAAATATTGTCAATTAATGTAATAACTTGAATTTTGTAGCAATATTGTAAATTGCAGTATAATGACTTATTATTGTATATTATTCAAAATCAGACCTTAAATATAATTTTTTTTATTGTTATTAATAAATGTATTTAATTATTAAAAATGGTTTCCATCATCTCTTGTTCACATACAGTAATAGAGCCCGTGTTCTCTGAGCTAGATTTCAGACATGGATAAATGGGGATGTGTTTAGTGCTTTGGGCATCCAGTGATGATCAATCATTATCCTGGTTGGTGCAAAAGAGGATACTCTTTAAAGCCCATGCACTATTATTTTTTTTTATTTTACTTTAGTCTTATTACAAATTTAAGTTTATAGTTGGCCAGTACAAGTGGCCTGAGCATTGATGATGATCAGCATGTTTTAAATTTCCCAGCATTATTGTTTTGATTTCTGATTCTTATGTATTTTAATGGATGGGCACTAAACTGGTGCATCCAAGTTATGTTTAAATAATTGCCCAAGCTGGCAAAGGCTCAGAAGTTAGCCTGGTCTACAGAAGACCCATTTCCAATCCAGTCACAAGGTTGACTGTTGATTTATATTTTTTATGGTTCAAATCCAGCCACAAAATGGACTGTTGATTTTATTCTAATTTATTGTACAATTTGTTTATTCCCATCAATGATGATGATGGATGGTTATTTCTCTTAATATTTACTTATACTTATTTTGACTTATTGATAATGCTGGTTGATATGTGATTAATGTACAGTTTTTTTAGCTGCTCTTCTGAGTTAGCTAGCTGATCTCTCAGTGCTTTCAGAGATGTTTTAATCTCATACTCTTATATCTTTAAATATTTACTTATAGATAATTTTTCAAATTATTGATATTTGTATTTCATTAAATGGACTGGGAGTGATGATGATTTTCCATCACCCCAGTTCAAATCTTTTCATCACTTCTTGAAACCCCCATCCCATTACAATATATATAAGTCCATCTTATTAATACATTTTTTTTTTTTTCAAATATATTTCATTAATATCTTTCTTCAACTATCTTTTGATTATTTTTTTTAAAACTTTTTAGCAAGATTGATTTTCCCACTATATGATAAAAAATTGATTTTCAAAAATTATTATAAGAATTTGATTGCCTAACTCATCAGAACCTATTAGAAAGACATAAAAGATTAATTAATATCAGTCAGATTATTTTAAAAAAATTATTTTTTTGTAATATTGTCTATTGACACTAGGTATGAACTCATCTCTTATTCAACCATATGTCTAAAATTAACTAAAACTGGGATCAAACTATGTAGTTACTTATTCTAGTATTTATAAACCAATTAAGCGTATGTCACGCTTGAATGTGAAGCTATAATAATATACAGGAATTAATATACGCTAAGCGCTTTCGAGGTCCTTTACCTCATATTCATAGCGGTGCTGTGAGCTGCGAAATGTAAAAAATGGAGCGGGAGAAGTGCAAGCAGCTTCATTTTGGTTCAAATTCTTAACTTTTTTTTAATATCAAGCTATTAACTTAATAATATAAGAGGTTAAAAATATTTATTGATTAAAGACGATCATAAATCAAAGGTTCATTTGAGGATGTGAATATAATAATATTACAATATAATATGCATTGATCACTGAAGTTTATAATAGATGGCTTTAGAATAGGGTGAAAATAGCTCCTTAAAGTTTATATTAGATTACAGCAAAATTATTGCTTTGTTATCATTATATATGATTCTTTGGATTATATAGAATTCAAAAGAATTCCATGGCAAAATTGAACATTCTTGAATTTAATATAGTTATGATATCCTGTATTATTATTTTCAGTGCAACCAGTTTTACAATAATCTTTATTACTAAGGGACATTAATATTGTAAGAAATTTGAATACTATTCTTATCAGAAGTTTAGAGATTGTGGTTTCTATCTTCATTCATACTCACAAAAGCATTATTTTAGTCAGTAAACATTACTTGACTATGAATAAAATAGGTGTCATAACTGTCTAATACAAGGAATAATTTAAATATATCAAATTTATTAAAGAATAATTTAATAGAGTCATATGATAGTTTGATGCTTTGTTTTTAAATTCTTAAGTTTGCAATATGCTTTGCACACATTGGATTTAGTTAAAATTTTGTTTGCATAATGATTTTTTTTTTTTTAATTACAAATATTGTAAGCATTTTTTCTAATTGCAGACTTATTTTGTAGTCAAGATTTTATAGTAATATTATTCATGCACAATAATTAAAATTTGTAATTTCAGATTTTGATTATTATTAGTAATGTAAGTATACATATATTTTTCAGCTTACTCAAAACAAATCTATTGAAGATTTTAAAGTTTCTAAGAAGAGTAGAGTTGGAATAATTCCTTTTGTTTCCAATTTTGAGGTTTGTAATTTTATTTAACTATGCATACATATAAATATATATGTAAACATTGAAATATGATATAAAATTTTCCACATTGTAATTTAGATAAGATTTCAACTATGATGTCACCAAGCTACAAACAAATAAGACTGAAAATGCAACTTAAACCACATTATCTAGTAATAATAATAATATTTGTCTGACTTATATAACTTTTACATTTCACAGCAGCCATATTGGATTTTTGGAAACTTCAGTTTAATACACAATTTTTATGATAAATTCACTTTGCATTATGCAAAAACCAAGTGGTGTATGTTATCAGAAAAGTAATATATCAAGAAATGTGACAAAGCTGAAAAAATATAGTGATTACATATTCAAAATAGTTAAAAAAATATTTTAACACTTTTGAAAATTATTATTTTAAGATTCTTCATAAATTGTAAATTTTAATTGATAAATTTTAAAATTAATTTTTATTAACAGGTTCTTTACATTTCTTACAAAATTTCCAATCAAATGATATATAGCATGACTTACGTAGGACAAATCATTACTCCAAAATATCAAAAAAGAGAGGTGTTGATATCTTTCATTTTTCCTAAAAAAAAAAAACCACACCTATTCCTTCCTTGTATGTTTCTATATATAATCAATGAAAACAAAGTGGTAGAGAAAAATCTAAACTAATCTTTAGATTGTAACTGGCTCAGATACAATACATGTGTAGGTAAACAGGAAAAAAGGTTTAAATTTAGTGCAATATAGAATATTAATAATGATAATAATGCTATTTTTATTGTTGGCCTTACTTTTCACCTAATAAAAAAGATTTTGCTGTTAGGTAGAATCCATTTAAAATATAAAATCAAATGATTACTACAAAGTGATTGCTTACAAATAATTAATTGTTATAGTAATCAGATAGCAAAAGAAGAAGCATATAAATAAAAATGTAGATTTAACTTATCCATTAGAACTCTTCTTGACTCTTCATCTTCTCATCACAGAGTTGAAGCATCAGCAGAAGAAGATGTGGAGCTATCACATCAGTCAACCCTCCTAAAAGGTGCATTGCCTATTTCACCTGCAGTTAATAAGCAATGAATTAGTTTCTCTGAGCACTTTTATTATATGTTCAATCATTACTCGACAGAATCAAAAAAACTTATGCTTTTTTTTTAGGCCGACAAAATAGCATTCTAATTTTGAATATTATAAAATTACTAAGATCGTAACTTGACTAACCAGATATTGTCCAGCATCAGAAGTTGTATTTTTACCTATGAAAAACTCCATATAGCACACATGTCCATTATGGCAATCTACATAGACTTGTAATTTGAACTCTTATTCATTATAGCTATTTGCTTGAGCTCATCATTTTAAATCTTGTTCATTATGGTTATCAGCACAGTCTCATTATTTGAAACCTCATTTTACTGTTTTTGAATGATCATATTATTTACATGTTATTGTGATTGATGTTTTTTAATAGTTTTATCAACCATTACTTCTCTATGCATCTGATACAAGTTCTAAAATTTACATTGTGGTAGTCATATATATATATATATATAATTGTCCTAAATTTTATTGCAATTAATATTTGACACTTTTTTATTATCGTTAAAATGCAGACAAGCAAATATATGAAAAGAATCATATAAGTTCTAAAATTTACATTGTGGTAGTCATATATATATATATTGAAACAGTAAGGTCTGCTTTGCAGATCTTCGTTTCACCTTTTCTCACCTACTTCCTACCCTCATACCTTAGTTTGAACCCCAATCTATCGTAGTGTGTCTGCAATACGCTTATATACCGAAAACCCCGCCTAATTTTAAACCACAAGCACAATGCTCGTATTATATATATAACTCATTCCCAAATAAAATAAAATATTATGGATTATGTATATGTTCACATAATTTTGATTTATTAAAAAGTAGGTTATATAAGTCGTAATTGCGCACACACTATGATATCCATTTTAAAACATATCAAAATTATAAATTGTTAAAGTTATTTTGTTTGAATCTATTTACAAATATATTACCGCCATAATGTATTTTTGATTTAAAATAAAATTCATTTGGTAAATATTCGTTTAGTAAATGGATTCAAATATTGCAATTGAAAAGTAAAATAATTTCGTTTAATTTAATAAAAGTCATTCCAAATATTTCTGTTAAAATAAATGAGGGACAATAGTTTAATTAGTTAATGTTATATAAGTTTATCTAAAAACAGCAGATGTCCACTTAAGGTTTCCTTTAATTAGTAAAAGGAATTTTTAATTAAATCTAGTTTATAATTCGAATGTCGACAGGGAAATTAACAAAAGAAATTAATTAATGTTGAATTCCTTTAGACATTCGGATGATTTAATTACAGCTGATAAGTCCGATATATTTTTGTAGCGCTCCAGGGCAGTTCTATTGTTAAATTCTACTATAAAAAGGAGGGTTTTCTTTTGTTCTCCATTCTAATGTTTCTAAGAGAAATCATTCTGAGGTCTAATGTTTCTAACCAAAATTATTGTAGTAATTTGTAAATCTTGACATGACTGAGTAGAGCGCAAGAAGGCTATTTCTCTCCGGAATGGTCATATGCTGCCGTAGACCATCGGAAGTTATCACACAAGGAACCCCGGGACTGCTGCTGCTGTCAAAAATATGAACATTTCCAGATTTTGCTGTTAATTTATATAAAAACCTGCCGACCATCAATCTACTTAAAATGCTTCTCCAGAGGTAACCCAAGAGCTCTTGTGATTCCGAACTAACATGCTATAGCTATTTTAAATTGTTTTCTTATATTTCACATAACGTCATTATGTACTTCTTTAAATATAATCAACATTTTTGCTCTCTATCCTTGGGTTAATATTTTCTATTTATTAAGCTTTCTGTTATTTTATTATGATAATGTATCAGAATCGTCTTTGACCGAGTGAATTATTCCTTTTGTTGAAAATAAGACGCCGCTATGAAGGCATATTTTAAATTTCTAAATAATTTCCAATTTTATTATCTTGCAAATCACTCGTTCGAGGGCGATTCTATTCTTTAATATATAATATAATCACATAGTTTAAAATCTACATGTTATTGATTTTAATCTAATATGAGAATATGTGCGAGATTAATGATTAAATGTGTCCCTTAATGCATGATTGCATATATAAATCTATACTTACTTTTCAAACCCGCAAGCATGCATTTTCCTATTTTAATTACCGTGTTCTACTTTAATTACAAAGTTCATCATTGACGTCGAGAATGTGTGGACCCCTTTAAATGAATTTCTGGGAATTTGATTGGGCATTTCTCTTAATCCAAGTAAAACCCATTCAGTATGTTTTATATACACTAGTCTCGTATTGCTGGTAAATGAATTGGTTGTTGAGACCGCTTTGTTTTACTTTTCCAAGGATTCTTTACACCGCCAAGTCCGTTCTCTTCGCTTGTTGCGATTTCCAGGCAGAGGGTGTCCACAAATAACACACCTGGGAATTAAACGCAATTGTCACCCAGTCGCTAAGTTTCGGCTGTTCATAAAAATACTTTCCTACGGGTTAGCGGCGAGATGCCCTCCATAATCATTCCGGATCTTCAATATTGTTTTATTTTATATTTATTTTACAAAGCATCCGTGACTTAAACGTGTCACACCCTCCAACTTTAATAAATTCATTATCAGCAATACTGACCTCCCAATGTAACTTTATTATTATTATTATCGAATAAATGCTTTGATCACATTCCCACTTTGTTGCTTAGTAAGCTTTTTTGTCCGTGCTATTCTCGAAATCAATAAATATTTTAGAACACTTAATTTTCAAATATTTTCTTAAACTTGTATAATTGCTCAAAGCACCTCGCACATGTTCCTATCTCATCAGGCACATTATCGTAATGCTATTAGCCCGAGGAATAGAATATATCACTTTGCTTTAAAACCTTTTTGTCATTTATTGGAATATAATGCCCACAATTATTTAATACGCGTCCCTGTCTCATATAAGCAGACAGTGGCGTTATATATATATATTTTATATAAATAAATTTTGTGAAATTATTTAAAACCAAATTTGATCTCTTATTTTATTTGATTCCTATCACTGTCTCGGTCTATATAGATATTTTCTGCATTTCTTTTGTAAATCCATAGACGTTAATTAGCCACCCAAACTTCTTTTAGTATAGAGTCTTTTGTTTCTCCCTGACCACCAGGCACCGGTCAAAGGTTATACTAGTAGTGGCATCAGATGCGTTGTCGTGTAGATGGCGCTGTGAAATTTGGACTTTAGATTCGAACTTAGTATATCTAGAAGGCAACCCCTCCTAGAATGTTCAGTTTCGTGTCTGGGGTTTGAATTCTGCAGTGTATTAGCGAGATAGACGATTCTGACTGTTACAATATATAATTGGCTAAATTTAATTACAATTAATATTTGACATTTTTTTATTATTGCTAAAATGCAGACAAGCAAATATATGAAAAGTGTCATAATTTCTGAAAAATAAAGATATCTGTTTTTGATCAAAATTCCAGATATCCTTTAATCTATATATATATATTGAGCCGGATTGATTTCCGATTCAATGGTTTTATTACTAAAATTAATAAAGGAAGAACAGCTTCATTTTCATTAAATGTCTAATGCTAAAATTTTTATTATTATTTAAAACACATACACATTTATATTTAAAGTAGATCATTTAATGTTTATAAAATTGATTTTAAAATAGTTTACTTTCACCGCCTGTTTTAATCAATTTGATTAAAAACAGACAAGCTTGCTAATTATATATTCCTGTTGCTTTTATTTTAGTCATATTTTTAAAGTTAATTCTAAAAAAAAAAAGCGGAGATTTAGTTTTGTATTTGTCGTTTTTGTTTCAATTATCCCTGGTTGGAAGTCTTAAATTAGATTGAGCGGGAAATTAATATTTGCCCTGCCTGGAATATAGAATGGACACTAATGAAAGTTTTGCGTGGGAAATGTAGCAAGGCAAGGATAGCCCGCCAATTTTTGGAGAGAGAAGAGATTCATTATTAGATACACACTTGGATTATGGCCTGCAAAGAGATACCATTGTGAGTAGCTGTTCGGACATTTAATTCCTACTAAAAACTTAAATAATTATTGACAAACTTCGTTGGTGTGCAAGATGTCAAAATCCACCGCTGTGAGTTTTGCCATGTCTTGCTAATTTAAACAAAGGACGGACCCATGCATTACCAGCTCTCCTTCAGTCATGCCATGAGCCTCTAAAATAAACACTGCCTCTACCTTGCCGCTGTCAAAGGACCTGAAAGATGAACTATTATCAAAAGTGCGCACTCGTCACTAAATCACTAGGACTCTGCCTTACCTTAAGCTAAACTTTTTCCTATTTTAGCCAGGGTAAATAAATTGCATTTAATTAAATCTCCGCTCAATCTAATGATAAATATGTTTTAAAATGGTATTAATTGTTTTTTTATTATTATTTATTATCTGTATGTACTCTTTTCTAGTATTTAAAGTGTGTCTTGGAATCTTAGTTTTAAGATTCCAAGTTTGTTTGCAATTTTCGTTTATCAGAGGGTGCATTAGGAGATTGTATTTTATATGTTTAATATATACCTGATTATTTCGTTAACTATTACAAAACGCATTGGCAGTTTTCGTAGTCTTTATTTATTCACCTACCCTTAGTTGTAAAATAAGGAATCTTTAAGTATGTTTCGTTTGCGCTTTTTGTGCAAACAACAAAATCTTTTTGCTGGCTATTTGTTAAGTTATTTCTTCGGGTTGTCTGAAAGTAGTCATTTCTTTCTGGATTACGTAAGATCGTAATCAAATATCTTTTGCTGTCTTGTAAGTGAGATCAACCACGTTTACTTTGAATGTAGTATTGCGCGCAGCAGTCTTGCGGCGTTTTAACGACAGTAATTAGAATATTACTGCTCGGACGTTCGGGCTGGTTACATTGATTTCCGGCAGGACAGTAACTGTTTTATTATCCCTGATTCAGGAAGCTAAAGTTGTTGTTTGTTTTGTAATTTTGCAACTGGCCACCAAGAAGATATTTTCCTAACCATTTCTTCTATTTTAAGTGAGATAATTTTGCTGCCAAAGTGTTTTATGCCTTCATGTTTGTCGTACTCTTGTGCACTCTCTGGTAAATATGCGTATGTTAACATAAGTCACTTTTATATTCGTGGCTAGATGTCTTCACTCTATTGCACAACTTTTAATAAAATTAATAAATTGTTTAAACTTACTTTGGCTGACGTTTGTCTTTGTGCTTTGATTTCTCAACTGTCTAAATAATATTTAAGATATCTTGTTCCTCCCTGAGTGTAGTTCGGTGCCTTTTGATTCGCATATCCTGTCCACCCTAAAATAAATGTCTAGTTCCTATTTTCGGACTAGTGGCGCCCCCAGGGTCAGTATATGCGAATCTCAAAGATCTTTCTCCCGTTACTATATATATATATATTTTAACCTAACTAGAATGAGATGGGGGTATGAGAAAAGAAAAGAAGGAAAAGAGATAAAAGAGGAATGCTAATAACGAAATGGAGATAGAATAGAGGGAGAAGATTATGAAATGGAGGTAAACATGATGATGATGAAAGGTACATGGAATAGGAAGAGGGAGCAGATGATAAGGGAGGTATAGAGAGAGATGTAAATTGTATCTTAATGAAAGGAGAGAGGGATGTGAGAAAGAAAGAAGAGAAAGAGAAATATAATACTAATAATGAAATGGATATAATAATAATGGTAAGAATAAATGATGGAAAAAAAAAATTGAAGAGTAAAAGAAATGGGAAAAAGTAATAGAAATGATATATGTAATGGAGAGAGAAAAGAAATGAGATGATGGAAAGATATGAAAGAGAGATATAAGAAAAAATGGAATAAAGGAGAGAGAAATGAAATGAGATAATAGAAGAAACTCGTAATGAATATTTTAAATGGCTGAGATGATAGAAAGATATGAGAAATGACATGAAAAGAAATGGAATAAAATTGATATGAAATGAAATAAAATATAAATGAGAGACTCTTAACTACTCGGCTCAGTGGGATTACAATGAATTTAAAGAGATGATGATCCAGAGATGTATAATCAAGTAAAGGTCAAATCCAATATTGATGAACTATAACTACTACAGCATATTAGTATTTCAATAAACCATACAAAAGATTATCTAAAATCACTAATCAGTGCTTACCATATTAGTCCTACCAATAGATTACACACTCTCTGAATAAGACCTATGATGCTTTGCTTTAAAATATTATCTTACAGAATTATATTTACTAAAACAATAAGAGTAAATAACTTCAGGGATTTTAAAACTAAAACTCTCGTGTAAAATTAAAGTTTAAGTTAAGTTGCCTAACAAAGAATTATTGTAATTAATAAATAAATAAGTCACATCTTAGCTGACCATAAAATAATTATAAGATGTTCAATCTTAAAATAACAAACAAACAAATATTAATTCACAAAATTTAATGAATCAATTTAAATTTAACTAATAATGGCCTATTATCTAAGATATTACTTGAGCAGAGAAAAGAGCAAGGGTACTTTTAATGCCTTTCCATACTCACAGACAACCACTAAAGACCTCAAATGCAAATGAATTAGAATTCTTTAAATATATAAGATTTTAAGATGATGATAGATGATGTACAATAAATATAAGACAAGGTGCAACTTTTAAAATAATATTAATTAAAACATTCTTCTAAAGTACTAATACTGTTAATCTGATATTGCATAATCTTTAGTCTGAAAGATATACTGATAATTAAAAAAAAAAACTTTTAACTAAATATTTAATTATATATCTGCTATAATGCAATTATCTGTATTTATGATTCAATGTGAGAATCATTTACTTTAACATAGTTTTTTAATTTTCAAAACAATATCAACTATATTTAATTAACTTAGAATATCCTTGTGAATGTCTGAATTGAAGATTCAATAACTTTAAAATTTTAAGATTTTGTGAACTTGGAACCCAAGACAATAATATATTTTCATATAAAAGTAAAACAAACAAACAAAACTTTTGAAATAATAATAATTTGATTTATTAATAATGAGAAGAAATGTTTATAAATGTAGTAGAATACAAACAGTGCCAATACCGCACTAAGATTTTATATAATTATTTGGACTTTTAACAGTTTTATTTAATTTACACTAATACACTTAATAACCGCCAAAGGTTATTCACTGTTACTTTCTTTTAATAATTATATTTTCTCAAAAAAAATATTTTAAACTTTAATTATCATATGTACTTAATAAGCACACTACTATTCTTCTTTATTAGACTAATTGATAACATTATTGTGTCATTTACTAATCAGAATAACACACAGAACTATATTTATATTGAAAACCCTAAGCTTAATTTTATACTCCTCAACTTAACAAACGCTAAGTTGGAGTAAGCATATTCAGCAATACTTTTGAAAAATATCATCACTAGTTTCACGGATATAACTAATATCATAGCTAGATATATGTTTAAATCAGATTAAGCTAATATTAAAATTAGACTAACTTAAGTGTATGGGACAATCATTCATCAGTTATACCTTTTTTTTAAAAAAATAACTTTAGTCCACATAAAATTATTCCCTCAATGTTTTAAAGATAATGATGTAACAGACTTAACAAATCCAGCGGCGAAATTCTGGATGAAAATATTAAATTAGTATGTGTGAATTGCCACTTATACCATATGCATATTTAACATACTTTAAAATAAATATAACTTATTGTTGGTTAGCTTGTGCATGATAAAACTATCATAGCAACACAATTCAAACATTGATATACCTATGAGCCTTAAATTAGCTACAACTACCTGAAGAAATACATTTCCTCAAATAAGCATATCTTGTCATCACAAATCTAAAACGAATGCAACATCACCTACTGTGGTGGAATTAGCATTAAGTTATCATGAATGATAGGCAAAAAATATAAAAATACTAAGCTCCTCAGAGCTGGAAAAGAATGTGTCTTTCAAAAAAAATACCTAACTTTGAGGCAGAAACGAAGATACCTGGAATTCATCTACAGTGTATCTGGGAACAGAAAAGATGCACCAGAAAATCACAATCCTCTCATGGGATTTCCAATGCTTATAAATGTGATCGTCATCACTGAAAAATACAATACAATCCCTCCTTTGAGAATAAGCACTATCAAATCATGGAAATACAATACAATAAGGATGGAGGATTTTATCTACTCCATAAGCATATTCAAAAATGATTGACTAAGCCTAACTCTATGAGGCTAACAAATACTAACTAATAGCAAGATATATACTTCACTTAAACTAACTAAGTTATTTCTAAGAAATTTATAAAAATACAAAATGTATATCCAATGTTCGAACCAACAAAGCAAACTATGTGTCAAATGACTACTGTAGAAAATACTTTAAACTTAAATGCATATAAAATTCTAGGCAAGGCACAATGCACACATAACAAAATATTAAATGCTAAAATATAGTGACTAGTGCAGTTATAAAATTGTAAATTAAATGCAAGAATATTTACTTCTCGATGAATATAAAATATTTGTAATTATTCTTAATATAACATTCTTAAAACAAATGTATGGATATTCTCTGATAAACTTCTTTAGTAAATTTAAAATAAAAATTGAGTAAAACATCCCATTTATATGAAAATAAAACTGGGATATTTAAATCTCTATAATAAAATTATTAAATAGAAACTAGCTAGTGTAATGCTTGATAAATAAACTAAATCTACTTAAGAATGGAAAAAAACATTTGCTCATTCAAATAAACCTATTTCGTTTTAAAATTATAATCCTAGTTTAGCTGTATATTTATGCAAAAGTGTTACAAAAAAAATAAAAATTAATAGCATAAATATTTTTATGGTTTCTTTTTTTTTTAAACCAATAAAGCAGACCATAAAAAAAAATAATACATTAATTCAAGTTCATATTTCCGCTCCGTGACGATTTTTCCATTTCATAACGTCTAGACAATTTATCCAGGTTAAGATATCGATTTGAATTCGAAGCTTCAACTAATACATTTATATACATGGCAATCATTTTCAAACGAAAATGTTCAATAGTTCATTAATAATATTTTTTTAAACAATTTTTTTAAAAAAAATTAAATAATAAGATTAAGCCGGCACGAAACAAAATAAATTTTTCGGCTGAACACACTTTAATTTATTTATAGGATCCCGAGTTCAAAATTGCATATAATAATAATAATATATATTTCTTTATCTGAAGTTCTTTATCCTCTTTTAGGAAAACGCTTCTTTTAAAATATAGTTTTTTAAATAGTTTCCTAATAATATTCCAAGACGTATTTATTTTTAAAATTAATTTCCCTTGCTTACTTGTAAATATGAGAGTAGAAATTTTTTTTACTGTTCAAGACATTTCTCCGTCCACATGCTATAATTAATGCCATAAAGTTATTTTTAAATACTGGCAAGTATGACCATTTACAATGTACTCAATAACTATTAATTCATTATTAATCATTATAGATTGCTTCAAAGTTTTATTTCCAAATATGTGTCCTCTCTCACAGTGTAAATAAGAATTACCCTTTATTATCTGTTTGCGTCCAGCTAAACAAATCATTTTATATATGTCAAGATGTAAGTAATAATTTTCTTTTTTTTAAAAAAAAAAATCATTCTTTATAGTTTCACTGTAATCGAACATAATAGCCTCTCCATAATGTTCTTTTTTAAACCCTAAAAAAAAATTTCTCTTTTTTTTCTCTACATATACTTTTAATCTAACAGGAAAAATAATTAGCATTTTATTTTCAAAATAGTTTAATACAACCGAACGCTTATTTATGGAAATGATTAATAGTTTGTTCCTTAACCTTACTTCCAAGTAAAGAAAAATAAATAAGTTAAAGTCATTTAATATGTGAGACGCTTTAGTTATTCTAGACATTTTTAACTATAATTTCTATGCCTTGACTGAAATTCAAATTGTCAGAAAAACGGATTACCTTTTCTTTTTAGCCCTCCAACATTACAGGACAATTTTAAATATTTTAAACATACTTGTATTTTTTTTAGAAATATCAAGTTCTAAAAAAAAAAAATACTTTTATTGATAAAATCTTTAAGATCCACACCAGTTGAATCCAAAATAAGATCAGCCCCTGAATGACACCTCGATCTCCATTTTAGCTCACAATTTTTCATCCACCTACAATTCATTTTAAAACCAATAAAAACTATTTTTTATTAAATTTTAATATTCTGACAAACCAGCTGTGGAATCAATCTACTGACATAATCAATATAATTTTCCCATACCACGTGACCTTCAGCTGCAAAGTCAAAATTTTATTATTAACAAATATTGTGCAATAATTTTTTTAATGATATTTTATACAACCCAATAGTAATAAATATAAAATTTAAAGTTATACCCTTTATTAAACACATAAATATTTCATTGAAATAATTTTATCCACACATTTGCTTCATTTACTTATTTTAAACAATATTGGAATTAAATTATTATTTTTTTATTCTTATGTTTCCATGTCAATGCATGCACATATTCTCACATATGTCTGGCCTTGGATTAATTGTTTAAAAACTATTTTTAAAATTACAACAATAGAATGTTAATGAAATATTTAATCTAAATAATTTTTATAACTGGAATGCTAAACTACAAAACTAATAACAAATATTCTTATTTCTTTTTTAATAAAAGCTTACATATCATTTTTTTAAAATTTATTACTTAGTTATTCCAACTTAATAATAATATCTTATTATTATTCTTTAGACATTAGAATGGATTATACGGTAGTTATTTTAGAATACATTTAATACTATTTATCAATTCACAATTATTTTTTAACATTTGCTTATGTTAAATTATGACCTAACATCCCTTATCAAACCAACTGATATTATTAAAAATATTTAGATTATTCTATTTTAATAATTAACTAGTTTAATTTCCATTTTTATCATCATTATTTTTTTTTATCCAAAATTTTAAACAAAAGGTTAAGCTAAGATAACCTACGCAGTAAAAAAAATATATATATTATTTACATATATTGCTGCAAAATTATAACATCGAAAAACTACTGCGTAGTAAATCGAAAGATTTCACGCTGTATGTTTATAATTTGAACTCAGTCAATTAAGTGTGATGATATTTAAGATTCACGCTCTCAGATATAAGTACTTTGGACTGGCTTGGATATATAGAAAGACAAGTAAAGAAGAGAGTGGGATCCACTCTTTTCTTGTTAAATTCTCTGTCCCAGTGCTTAAGATCTGATTGGTTACTAATAGTCACAAGTGCTTGAGAAGTTTGCACTCTCTCAATTTAATTTTACTCTTTTTGTATTATTGATATTTGTTTTACCAATACTATATGAAAATATTTTGATCCAGTTTTAACTATTCAACTTTTTTATAAATTATTAAAAGGAGAGATGCTTGAGATTGACATTCCAGTTCATGGCTTCTATCATTAAAGTGAAAACTCAGTGTACTGAACTGAGATTTTATATATGCAAATTCTATGGAAAAGATCATAATAAAAAATATATTAATGCAAATGGAGCATTTTATCATAGTTTTCATGCACACTGTCAACTATAGTGAATAGAAAAAGATATTTAATGTTTATAATATTTTCATGTGAGAAACATTGTTATTGATAACCATAGTCTTTGTGCATATTTTTATGTCATTGATGATTGATGGAAAAGTTATCAGATAGTAGAAGTCTCTAAATTAATGGAACCTGAATTTTCAGTATTATACAATATGTACACATGTGAAATACACATATATTTTTTCCAGTTGTGGTATAGACATATATATATATTATATTTGCATAAATATAAATATATATCTAAAAATGTTTCTATGTGTGCATATATATGTATCCTATTCTGAAAAAAAAAGAAAATTCATCCATGTCTTGAACTGTGAAATATTTTTTATTATTTGATTTTTTTTTTTATTACAATTATTAAGCCAATCAATCACTTTGCATTAAAGTATTTATCTTTTTTACAAAGTATTATCAAGTTGTCCTTATTTATGCATTAATAAAAATTGAATAAATCACTTTCCTTATTGTTACAATGCTTATTTTATTAAAATTAATTAACCTTACTGTTTTGATTGACCAGCAATTTTTCTTGGAACTATGAGATATATATAAATATATAAAACACACATATAGTTTATCATATAAACAAACAACTTGATATTTTGTAAATGTAATTAAGAAAAGTCATTTGTTTAAGTTTTTGAAGTATTTATGTGATATTTCATTGTACATTTGTAAATGACCACTTAATTAAACTTAGTGATATCATTTTATTCATATATATGTTTATTCATATATTCTAACTAAATGAAATCTTGAGGTGAAGATTTTCACTAAACGAATAAATTAATATTTGAGATTTGGGCCATTTTCTAACCAAATATAATATAATGTATCCATTTAACGACAGATGCATTTCCTAAGTATCAATTAAATATGCAATGCATCAATTATATATATTCTAGTACAATAGGTATAGATTAAATAATTTCTAAGCATAGATTTAATACAATAACTTCTCAAGTAATCTATAGACCAATATATTTCATACGTATAAACTAAATATAATCTCCTTCGTGCGACCCGCATTACAGGCCAATTGTAATTAAGTAAAATCAATTCAAACAAATGAAAAGTTATTCTTTATTTTGTTAACTTTATAAAAACTTATTAAATTAACATGAAACGCATTTTGCAATCTCAAATGCAATCTCTCGATCGGTCATTTACATTGTCTTTTAAATATAACTAAAACGATTGGGAGAGCTTCCAAATATCATATCTATTATTGGACAGTATAAGCTAATTATAACTTTATTCTAACCAATGAGAATTTTATTCAAATGATCACACATCCACGCTATGGATTAATTATATCATATTTAAATCTATATGGCATTTACACTTGCAAATAAATTGCATACCAATTACAAATTTTAAAAATGGATCGATGGATACTTCATCATTCCCAGCTGAAACTATTTCTAAGGCCTACTGATGATGATACAGAACATTTATAAGCTTATTTGCCAGGGTGCCAAATTGCAGCTTTCATAAAATATAGAGGTTAAATCTCAATTCAATACTCTTTGTAATAATATTTCATGAATGGGTTAATACATAATCGATTTAGAGAACACTGAGAACGCATTAAAATTGACAATATTAATATCTTTAAGAATTCCAGGTTATTCTCAGCACATTTCCCATTTACTATGATTAAAGTTACAATTAAATTTTATTCTAATTATAAAGTTCTATATTCATCTCCACCTTCCGGATCCACTTCTATCAATTTCACATCCATATGTTTATTACACTATTATTTATTTTATCATTAAATCTTACATCTTTGCTAGCTCATTTCTCTCATTATAATCTCTTCTCAGGGTTTTTCGAATAATTAGGTGTGGAAATCGAATAAGCTGCGATAGGTCATTGGTAATAAACACTCCTCTCTTGATCGCCTCCAAGGTGATCTCGGTTGTCTTTAATGCAGTCTAATATCAATTTACATTAAAGCTGGAATATTTTAAGCTTATTAAATCTTTATAAACACATCATAAAACATAGTCGCAATTATAACAAAATTATAATAAAATAAAATGCGTCTAGAGAGGTTTGAATACAACGGATGGAGAAAGGATTTTTTGCCCACCCTCTGCACTCGCTATTACACAATACTATCTCTATTTACGATTTATACTTCAACAATATTAAATTATTTGGTAATTTTATGCATTTAAAATTAACCTTTTAAATAGTTTACTAAATATCAGTTACGAATATGATAATTCAAATATTCATAATAATATATTGATGTATGATTGGATTGGAAATATCTAGATAATAATAACCCACAAAAACATGGAGACACATGCAAATTTTATTAAAACAAATAAATTTTATTTGACAAGCTATAATTCAATACAAAAACATATACAGTACATTATATCTACACTTTCTTTTTACCTTAAACATAGTGAATACCAATTTTTATTGTGTTCAATGCTTTCTCTTTTATTACTGATATATTTTAGAAAATACATAATCGATTTCTCCCCTAATTAAATTTAATAATTTTAGCTAACAAATCTAAAGTTAATATTCCCTTGCAAATTTCTTGATCTTATCCGATCATCCTGATTAAATATTCTTTGGCCCTAATCTTTACAACAGAGATATCTTAATACTAGTGAGACTAAGTCATTGCAAATAAATTGGCATTAAGATCAAACATCATAGTGCACTCTCTATGCTCATGTTCTTATAACATAATAATATTTTAACAATATTACCTTTCCAGTGAAGTTCTCAGCTGGCCATGTAAATATTTATTAAATAAATTTATATACGCATTGCTCATGCCCAATCATTCGTAAGTTTTTATTTAACCCTTAACAGTTATTAGCTTAATTATTTTTGGGTCGAATGCTAAACAAATCTACAAAAACAATATTCAAATACACCAATTGTACATACATTATCTGCATTCATTCTGACATTAAATTGAGTTTGCGACCTGGTATCCAATACTTATAATAATGCTCATCATGGCTATCCTCTCATACACACGTAAGGAATATCAAATATTAATATGAGGCAGGCAGTGACCCTAATAAGAGAGCACCTTTTCACTAAGGTTGAGATATGTTAGGATTTTTATCGCTAGTCATATAAAAACATAGGTATACCAAATACCTCTGGCCATCAAAATAAGAAACCTTACGGTGTAGAGAATATTCAAGTGGGAAAACTCTTCCACTGGGTTCAAATACTTTATGAATATAGCATATATCTTAGTGAGTTAAACTTCACTGAATTTGTGGAGATATTTGTCTATCCACACATACAGGTCGAAACATCAAATTATACAAGTAAAACTTTCACAACTTTAATATTCTTGCAAATTAGTGTACTGGAATATGAGCCCATAAATTTTCCTAGCATAAATCAGCTTGTTTCTGGCCTTAAATTCATGATAGCAATAATAATAAGCAATAAGAAATGCGCACAAAATTCTCAAAACTATTTCCATGCACTTTTAAAAAAATAAAATAAAAATGATGATGATACTCAATAGACAAGCAATTCATTTATAAGTCTAAGCATTTGATAATAACTTCTGATGCTAATAATAATATCTCTTAATTATTTTCTTTTTTTTTTTTTTAAATTGAGAAAAAAAAATTGTAAAGCATTTTAAATAAGGCATATCAGAAAGACATTATATAAATTTCATCTACCCCCAAAATGACCATAATAGCAAAAGCATTTAAATAAACATATATAAAATCATCTGAAATCAATTTCTACCCCCAAAATAATACAATGGTAATTATCATATGAATTAAGTTTAAAATAGATGATATACACGATATACTACAAAGAAAGAAATTTGTTTGTTTTTATATATATATTAAATGTCCTACACACATAAAGAGCGAATAATAATAATAAAAATTATCCTTATATGTCTTTTAGCAGGTGTCTTTCCAGGTTCCTGATTTCTCCTTTTTTTCCCTCCTTGACCGGTTTATAATAGCATATAAGTCCTTGTTGTAAAAAGTTCTTTTGATAGAGTTCGGTTCCTTTGCTATCATATATACAGTTTTTTATTTTGCTGAATGCGTTCCTCACTTCCAACTCTAGATAGATTAACTTTAAACTTTGTAATTTTCTGCAGGTTTCAGTTAAACAGCCTTCATTTAACTTTTTTACAATATCAGTCTGTTTTTGATTGTCCTTTTCCAATTTTAATTTCATTTTATATGTTTAAATTGACTTACATATACATCAAACTTTTGAGTTTTAAATTTTACTATTTGCATATATATAATGTACCAGTCGAAAAACCCACAAAAAAGAACTACAAGTTGGATCCAAACTCAGTCTCGGTTCAAACTGAATTCAAATCCAACTCACCAGCTCAGATTAGTAAAAATCTAAATCGACAGCACAGTGCTATGCGCCAAGAAACTAGCTCAATGGTTGGTGAGGATCAGAGACCCCTGAACTGACATTAATATCTGATAATAAATGACTAAAATAATTTTAAATCGAATCATATGTATATGTTCAGGTTGCCAACTCAGACAGCGAGTATTAACATTAAAATAATTATGAAAGAATTAAGAACTAAGAAATCAAGTGTGTTTAGAAAATATTTAATAATAATAATTTGTTTGGTTTGAATTTTAAATAAAGATTAAATTAATTAATTTTAGTTCTTAAACAAAGTTTATAATTATAATACGAGTGGCGGTCCTTATTATATTCCAATGAATATTACACAATATTTGAAAGTCTATGTCTATGCCCCCAACAAGAAAATAAAAGGCAGATAAAGGTATTCATTAGTAAAAGGAAATTGTTACTCTAATTTTATACGAAAGAATGTGAGATTTATTTTCACATTCGCAAATCCATTCATGAAGAGCATGATACATATTTTAGGGCATAACTTTAATCTTTATTGGAAAACTTATTTAATTAAATATAACTGAGAATTTGTTCGACTTTAATTGAAATCACTTCGTCACGAATTACAAGCATCAGAACGGGCTTTACCGGAACAGAGAGGCAACTGTGCTGATGAATTATGAGCTAAAAAATGAAATTGAAAGACGATAGCTAGTCGATAATCGAAGTCCTATGGCGGCTTGCGTCTGACAAGTCTTATGCCCTTTGACTAATATGAACAAGAGAGGAAGTGCTTTCTTCCTCGATAATTTAAAATAACAGAAATATAATCACTGACCAACCTAACGGAGCGGAAGATTGCCCTACGTCAGCAACGTTGGAGATGATGACTTACTAGTCACCGTTTGAGAACTAAAACCCAATTATAGAATGCTCTACGTCAGGCATGTCAAACTCATTCAAACAATGGGCCACTTTATGCTACTGGTAAGATTCTCGCGGGCCACATCACACAAATTTTCTTAAAATTGTATTTTGAAAGTGAAAATGCAGGAATATAGATAGGGTAATTAAAGCATATTATGTAGTTTAGTGAATTCACTTCAATAATATACAATTGATATAGTATTGCTTTTATTTAAACATTTATTTTATCTGATTACATATTTATAAAACTACAATTTATTGTTTTTACTGGAAACTTGCCAGCGTTTTCCTCTTACTAGTTTTTCAATATCTGGATTCAAAGACTGAGAACAAGCAATTTTCATTATGGCAGATAGATGTTTATCAGTTAATCTTGATCTGTAAGCTGTTTTATTTAATTTCATGCATGAAAATAATTTCTCACATAAGTATGTACTTCCAAAAAAGCTTAAAATTTGTGCAGCAAATTTTTTAATTTCCGGGTATCTTTCACCTAAATAGGAATAAATTTTCGAGTTCCTACTTCTCGATATTTGGTTTTTAAAATCGAATCATTCTGGAAATCAATTAATTCCAGTTGTATCGAAGTCGGAGCTTTTTCGACTTCAAAGGCAAATGGTCCCGTGAAAAGAGAAAAAATTTCTTCGAACTCCTTGAAATCATCAAAACGTTTATCGAATTCGTCTTTTATTTTTTCAATTTTTGCAGAGTGATGTGAAAACGAGCAACTTTGATTTTGTGCTTTTAACTGCTCACATGTAGGAAAATACGTCAAAACGTTCTTTTGCAAATGATTTTTAAACAAATTCAGTTTTTGTACAAAGCTTGCAACTGCATCATACATATTCGTTATCAATTGATCTTTGCCTTGCAATGTAATATTAAGATTATTCAGATGGCCTGTAATATCTATTAAAAATGCTAGGTCTTGTACCCACAATGGATCTTTTATAATTGATATATTTTCATTGTTTTCATCTTTCATTTCAAAAAATAATATTATTTCCTCCAAAATCAGATAGAAGCTCTTTAAGACATTGTGGCAGGACAACCAACGAACTTCTGTGTAATAAGGAAGATCTTCGAATTCGGATTCTAAATCTTTAAGGAACGAAGTAAATTGGCGATGGTTAAGTGCTCTTGATCGAATAAAGTTGACTATCTTTGTAACTGTTTTAAGTACTTGATCCATTTTTAATAATTTTAAACAGAGAACTTGTTGGTGAATGAGGCAATGAAAAGCTTTGATTTTCGGTTTATCTGGATATTCGTCTTGTAATTTCCTTGCTAGTCGTGACGCAAAACCTTTAGTTTCACCTGTCATCGATTTAGCACCATCAGTTGTAACAGAAACAAGCTTGTCAACAGGCAAGTTAAGTTTTTCTAAAATGCTCCATACGGCATCAAAAATATCTTCACCAGTTGTTGTTCCGTGAAGAGGGATGAATTCCAACAATTCTTCGGTGATCCTCATGTTATTATCACAACCACGAAAAAAAACAGCAACTTGTGCAACATCTCTTATATCCGTACTTTCATCAATAGCAATTGAAAAGAACTGGATTTTGGTAGATATTTTCTGTAATTGCGAAGTGATGTCATCTGCCATTTCAGTAATTCTATCTGCCACCGTATTTCTTGATAATGAGATGTCTCGAAACGCTTGTACTTTTTCTGGACAGACAAATTCGGCAGCTTTTATTATACATTCCTTGATTAAAGAACCATCGGTGAATGCTTTTGAATGTTTTGCTAATAAATAGCTTATTTCATAACTAGCTCTTGTTACTGATTCATTACTTTTTATAAATTTTGTAAGCACTCCTTGCTGGCTACTTAATGAATTCTTCATTGTTTTTAATTTTTCTTCTCTTATTTTAGCTTCAAAACACGAAAATTGTTTTTCGTGATTAGTGCTATAATGTCGCTTAATATTGTATTCTTTAGCAACACTAATAGTTTCTTTGCAAATTAAGCACGTAATCTTATTGTTCACTTCCACACAAAAATAATTCAGTTCCCACCTTTCTTGAAATTTTCTTCCCTCGTCATCAATCTTTCGTTTTTTATTTAGCGTTGGAAGTGGCATTTTCTGTAATAAAAATAGAGCTTTAGATTTAAATTTTTAAAATTTAAAAAATTGCAACTACGTTTATGCAAAATACGCTTCGTAAAAATTTAACGCTACTCTAGTATTTAAATGTAAAGAGAGCGCTGCTATCGATTCTCGCTCCTGGAATTATGCTCGATAAATGGAGGTAGCTATAAAAAGTACGGATTACGTTTTCTCTCTCTCTCAGTCCTGACTTCCCAGCACGGAGCAATTAAGATAGAGATGTGACAAAGAAGAAAGCTGTGCATAAGGCCGTAGGTTAGAAATGGTCGAAGCCACTAAAGTTTCCCAAGGCCGAACATACACTGGTAAAATTGTAGAACTTTTAGTGTTTTCCAAACTGAAATGTAATCGTTACTAACTTATATGTAAAATATTATTGTTTCTCATGTTTGATTATAATTAAAATATTATATAACAAAATGCATGCTCGTTATTTCTTATGCTGTCTGACTAGTTTCAGAAAGATATAAACTCTTGGATATAGCAGTTTACTTATATTTTTTGAATGAGTTATAAAAGGAAACAATCCGCAAATTTTTAACACACCAATCCGGATAAAGAAACTAGCGCAACTGCCTTTTGTTACAATTCAAAGAAAAAAACAATATCTGCAGATAGGATTGCTACGTTGGTGGCGCGAATAGCTGACTAATGTATTTATGTTCTCGGAAGCACAGCAGCACATTATTAACGTTGCCAGCTTTGGTATTCACATATCTCAAATGCTTCATCATCATAAAGGCATAAGCTATGCGTGTAACCGAGAATTATAAATTAGCTATGTATGTAGACAACAATTACTGTATATATTTTAGTTCATGTAATTAAATATAAGAGCTTTTTAAAAAAAATTAATTTATTGTTTGCAACATATCGTTCTGTTTTCATTTTATTACATAGCATCTTAGACGAGGGCCATGAAAAATCCTTTCGAGGGCCGCATGCGGCCCTGGGGCCGCCAGTTTGACATGCCTGCTCTACGTGATGACTTGATCAAATGAATTAAAGTCAAACGAGTTTTTAAGTAAAACTATTTTAAAGTATTTGTAAATCATATTAATTATGCCCAATCATCGTGCTTTTCCTATCTTAATAGAAAATAATAAAGGTGAATTAGAATATATTTATTTGATTCCTTTATTGGCCCTTTGCAAAAAACATTTTAAGATTATATTTGAATAATAAACAAATATTAATGAAACGAGAAAATAGCGGTGGCATAGATTAGAAACGGAGCTAATAATTTATTATTAGCCAATTATAAAAATAACACACATTTAATAATTTCTTTCGACTCGATGATTGATAGAACTGTATAAATCTAGTTCTAATGGGTGAGAATTATCAGATTTAATATTATATTTTTTTCATAAGGCAAATAGAACAAAGGAGTTTATCGAGTTGAAAGATTATTGGCATGTAATTAAAGTAACAACATTAATAAATTACACAAATATATATATAATATAATAAATGAACCGCCAAGTAAGAAAAGAGAAAGTTAGACTAGAAGTTGAGAGAATTATGATATAATAGCATAAATAAAAGTAAGTTTACACAGAGATTATTACACAGAGATTTTGACATTTATAGAATGAAAAGAGCTCTTAAAGGGAGTGTAAAATAAAGTTCGGAACTGGCCAGAAAGTTTAAGGTTCATTATGGAAATATATTACCCATTTCTTCCGGGCTGGATCCTTAAGTTACACGTCCAGGTTGGTAAAATGTAGGCACCATTTGGTCGATTACTTGAACAGTATTTTAATGAATTTTCATGATTTTAGCAGCATGATTGGTCCGGAAAAGATTCAGCAGCTCCATTGAAGATTTTCAGGGGACTTCAGGAACCGATAGCCAGATTCCTGACGTTTAGCCTTTTACCTTGATCGAAACACTATTTAAAACACACAGAGTTTACTGCACTTCTCTACAACAAAGATGGCTTCACTTCCCAAACTTTTCAGAGCTATATATCTGTTCTCTGATGCCTTCAGGCTAGCGCTTCTTTCATTATCAATGTTTTTAGATTTACTGGTTGTTTTTAGATACATTCCTTCGATAAGGCTTTCAAACTCATTAACTTGAATTCATTTTCTAATTAGAAAATGAATTCTTAAAATCAGAAAATGATTTTAATTAGGAAATCCTTATATTTTTTCTAATTAATAAAACTTTAACTGTTGTTTTTGGAAAGGGAAAATCTGAAAGCTTATCGAAAGAATGTAGCTTTTAATCATTAAAACTTTAACAAATTATTTAAAAGTAAAAACAAATATTCCCGACGCAATGAAACTTTCGAACAATTATATATATTTAAATATTTACAAATATATACGTACAATCCACGCAGTTGTAATATATATAAATTCATGAATAATTTTATCATGAATTTATTAATAGAATTGATCAATTTAAATCTGAAAGAATTAATTTTAATACGCATTTATAAAATAAGTTTCCTTTATGGAAATTAGCATGAATTGAACGTATAAAGCCCCATTGCATCGGAAATTTAAGGTTAGTACTAGGGGTTTGAAGTGGGCTTATGGCTAGATGTCATGAAGCTAGGATCGAACTCGGATCCGACTGCTTCAATAAACTATTAAACTCAAATTTTAACTTCTGTGGTTTAAATTTTTATTACCATCTGTTGAATAGCTGACTTCTGGAGGTTGAAGATGTGTGTGCCCACTTAAAATTTACTCACTATACATTGTCTTCTCTTAAGGCAATGTATAGATTTAGCCAAATTATTCTGAAGAGACAAAAAGTACAATAAAAATGATTTTCAATTTTATAACACAGTTTTCTTTAAGTCAATGAAGGAAAACTGCTACAGATAAGTTTTAAAAATACAAGCCCCTCCTTTTCTATTAACACAGCTTTTATAGAGACGTCCATCTGTTTATTATCTTTATAATTAATTGGCATGTTCCCCCTTCTCAATTAAATTTAACCTTTTGCTCTTTCAGAAAAATCAGGCACAAATTCCATTTCAAACAGACACAGTTAATCTTATAACCCAACAATTAATTGCCAATTAATTTTTGACATTCTGACAGACCAGACTGACCATCATCATTAATGGTCCACTTAAATTCCTTGGTAAGATCTGTGTCTTTTAAGGAATGATAATTAACTGAGTAATATAATACTTGAACCAATACTAGAAGTAATCTTACTCTTTTCCTTTAATAGTGAAACAAAATATATATTACAGCTGTTTCAAACTCAGACTTTACATTAAATTTGGCTGCTACTATTAACTTATTAAAATGATTTTAATTTCTTATTTAAAATTGCTTTACAACATGTAAGAAATGACTATTAATTGTAAATTGTACCATCAAGATCTACAATTAAATTATACACACACACATCGCAGGTATATACTTTTCTTTAAATTGAGATTTTTTAATGCCTTAATCTTTATTTATTACAACTATTCTACCTATATTATTACTATTTTTTTTTTTTATTTACTTTCATGAATTATTTATTTCTAACCTAGCATAAAATAAGGACTATTCATCATCACTATCTAATGTAGTTTTTTAATAGTCACACACCTCCTTTTTCCCCAGTCAACTTATCAACAAATATACACATTTTGCTTTTCTAATATTTTCTTAATATTAATTTAACTCATAAATTAAAAATAAAATAATCCTCTGGTTATAAACACATTAACAATAAATTCTTAGACTGCTTACTAGTCCAACATACCCAATCCCTTTAAATATGGGTTCAAACTCGGTCTTGGCTAAAATGTTCTTATTACAGGAAAAAAAATACATATATTATGAGGAAAATTTGGATAGAACCTTCTTTGCATATTTAACCTAAAAAGATGGAGCCTTGGCCAAATCCAAGGGCTACAATATATATATTGAAACAGATATACTGTTCCTCGTATATATATTCAAAAGATCCCCCCCCCCCCACCATTTAAAAAAGACTAGCGTGATTTGATCAAATTAAAAATGAAATAAAGCAAAAAGTTTATAGTTAAAAGAAAATCATTATTGATTTTATAGTTTCAAATTAAGATGTAAATAAAAGCTGTGATTTGTTAAAAAGATTACATTTTTAATTTTTTTTGATCGATGTTTTTGAATAAAGTGTTATATCATCTTGAGGCAGTCTTAATCAATTGAAAAAAAAAACATGGCTTAATCTTCATGCTTTCTTATCTATCCCACTAAAAAATTAGATTATCCAATCATTAAGAAGAAAAAAAAACACTCTGGCTTAAATGAGGGCAGTATGCAAATCAGGAATGGCGGAAAAAAGGCTGTTGAATCAATCCAGAGAGCGGAATAATAATAGTTAAAATTGGAAGTTCAGAGGCAGATTAGATTGGATTTTTTTTAAAGTGTATGTTTAAAGAACTTTTTTTTTTTTTTTCGAAAGATTTTTTGAAAAAGATAGTAAGAAAAGTGAAGAATTAAAAAGTTAAAATTCTTATTTAAGTGTTACTCAACTCCGACTTTCATCACCTTGAAATATAGCCTTTACAACCACTGTTAAAAATGGAAAAAGAACATGTTATTAAGGGAATTGTAATGATAAAAGAGTAAACCAACAGCTTTGTCTTTCCATATCAGGCCATGATTTTCCAAGATAATGCTATCTAGCTGAAATAATTCGCCCTCTTTTTGAAGGAACAAATTGGGTAAATGAAGGTAACGATTTTATAAAAATATTCGAACGTCTTTATTATAAGTTATAAATTGAAATTATGAAGTAGCTGCACAAAAATACGTTTGTTACTGGAAAATTATAAATTAGAATTATGAATAATGTAGCTGCATGAAAATAGAAAATTATAAATGAAACTAAAATTATGAAAATCGTTTATTATTGATAAAGTATAAATGAGAATGCTGACCGGCTTGTATTTGGAGAAATACATCTGTGCCAGACCAAACAGCAATATTTATGTTAGATATTGGAGTAAACAAATAAAATTGCAAATGCTTAATACTTATCTGAATGTTGATTTTATGGGAGTAATTTAAACCACATTAGATAAATGTAATGAAATACTATATGGACTCTAAATGCTTACTTGCATATTGAATAAAATTACAAATGCTTAATACTTACCTGAATGTTGATTTTGTGGGAGTAATTTAAACCACATTAGATAAATGTAATGAAATACTATATGGATTCTAATTGCTTACTTGCATATTGAATAAAATTACAAATGCTTAATACTTACCTGAATGTTGATTTTGTGGGAGTAATTTAAACCACATTAGATAAATGTAATGAAATACTATATGGACTCTAAATGCTTACCTGCATATTGAATAAAATTGCAAATGCTTAATACTTACCTGAATGTTGATTTTGTGGGAGTAATTTAAACCACATTACTGGATTTAATAAATTTAATGAAATATTATATGGACTCTAAATGCTTATTTGCATGTTGATATAAAATGACCAATGCTTAATGCTCACCTGAATATTGGATTTTGTGGGAGTAATTTAAACCACATTACTGGATTTAATAAATTTAATGAAATACTAATGGACTGCAAATAAAATAACTTAAGGTTAACTGGAACTCTGAATTAGACATAAAATGTAAATTGTTAAAGAACTTGCATTCTCTAATTCCTATTGTACTATTATTGAATGTATACTAAGATACACAATGGACTGCAAATAAAATATTTGTTAAATTAGGCGGAACTCTAGTGGCGCTGTTTGGAAAACCAAACATAGAAATGTTTAGATGCTTCCAGTCTCTATGGTACTACATCCTCTGATGAGCAGGAAATATTGTTGTAGGGGGCGTTAACATCTGCATTGGGGAATGCCAATCGATAGTTCCTTCCTGCAGCATGCTCATCAGGAAATTGTTACAACCGATGTAATAAAAGGGTTGTGTGGTGGTCCGGTTACAATATATATATATATCTATTTATACTTTCATGTAAGATTTGAACTTAATATATGATAAAACATGTGTAACTAAGATAAACTAAAATTATTTTTGCTCTTGAATTTTATTAGTTTTTTTTTTTGTAAAAGTTCTTAAGCTATAAGATTTAACTTTTTAATTATAATTTGTAGTCGTTATTATATATATGCTTAACATTTGTGAATTTTTTTTTTTTTATTCTTAGGATTTTTCTCAGCAAGCTGAAATCATTTTTCGAGGGTCGGACCGGAGGAATGATCTAGATAAATGGTACAATAAATTGATGAGTGCTATGATAGAAGCTATTCCTCGTGTAGCTTCTGAACAACAAAAAAATCCTGTAGAAGTCGTGATGCTTGAAAATTATCATCATCTTTATTGTAAGTTAAAAAAATGTCCACAAAAAATTAGTGTTTTATTATTATATTTTACTATTCTTTTTTAAAGTCAAATTATATTCTTGAATTTAGCAGTGATTGTTTTAGGATTTTCAATAATAATGTCTTATTAAAATGCAGTATATTTTTAAAGACCATCTTTTAAATATCAAAATAGACTTTAGTCACTTGTTTGTTTTGTGTGTGTGTATAGTTGAAGTATGTGATTTTGATTTCTTTTCTATTAAGAGCTCTTTTGGGGATAGACCACTAATTTCTTTATTCATTATAGTATTCAATATTTATATTAATGTCTCAAATTTTATTATCTTTTGGTATGAGGCCCTTGTAATTTTACTGTAAGTTAATTTTTTAGATTGTATTTATTTGTGAAATATATGCTTATTATTATTTAAAAACTTGAGAATTATTTAAATATAAAATGATTTATAATTTTAGAATTGCTTTTATTAATGGTCTAACACAATGAAGATCTTGTTTTGTCCAAAACTGCTGCCTTAAATAAATTGTCTAAATTAACAATACAATTTGTACTGCAATCAATTTTTACCTATTTGACCTTCATTTGGCTTAACCTTAGTAACATGTCTAAAATTCACTGTCTTTATTATTTTTGATTCTAGATTCAAAAATTTTAAATCTTAAATTTATACCATCAATCTAATTACTATCAAAGATCTTAAAAAGATATACTATGTACCCAACAATCATAAAGGTATGATACTTCCCCATCTTATTGCAATCATATTTTTATTTTATAATCAGCAAGTCGATACTTATAATCAACCCAGATTAACTGTGATTTTTTATTTTTTATTTTATCTATTAATAAACTGTTAGATGTCTATGGATTACCTATATGAAACAAAAATCTTTTCAGCTAGATTCATATCCTATGTTAATATCATGATAGATGGTTATGCTAAATACTATATTATGAGGCACCTAATAGATCTTAGAATAGATTAACATTTTAAATATTACTTTATAATTTTTTATAAGGAGATAGTCTAAAATATGATTTTCTTTTATTCTTTTGATTTTTTTTCCTGCTATCATTATGTAGAAATATCTTCAATTATGTTTTAACTTTGTTTCTAACTGAAACAAAATGATATTATGTAGTTTTTGAAATTTTTGACAAATAAAAGAATTCTTTAAGTAAAAATTATGAATAAAAAAGTAGTGTGTAATACTAGTATTTCTACCTATAGATTGTATCTTCTTTCTTTATTCATATATATATTTGATTTATTATCTAAGTTTTTTTTTTTTTAACTTTGGAGATGATTGTCTTTTATGTAAAAAAAAAAAAAGGGGGGGGGGTTCTTTTTAACTTTTTTTTTTAATACATTGTTTTTTATTGTAGAATAGGATGCCTTTTTCAGATGATTCATTCTATATTGATTTTACATCTATAAAAAAAATTATAAGATTTTAGATTATGGTAATAATGTAATGATAATTTTGATAATCAAACATAAATAGACAATGTAGTAGAAATATAACTATTATTTGTCACTATATAAGAAAATGAATTCTTTAATGGCAAAAAATCCACAAGACATTAAGCTTTTTATTATTATTATTATTTTGATTATTATAATACCACAATAAATTGTAGAATAAATTAATTTTAAAAAATAAAATTGTAAACAGTATTGTGAGTTCATATATGAGCTTCTTTTAATCATTTTTAATCTGTAATGAAATCTGACATGCTAAAGCATCATGTGGGGGGGGGGGGGCTTGCTAAAATTTTACCCATTTATGATTAGTTTTGCTGTTTTTCAAAGCTTTAGCAATTTTGTATAAAATAAAGAGAAATAAATCTGTTCTTTATATTTTTTACCTCATATCTTTTAATTTGTATACTACAACACATCACTATATGCATTTTATATACATCTCGTACTATAAATTTTGTTCAATTATTTTAAAACATTTAATTTTAATACAATAGTTTATCATTTATTTTTAATTTTTTTTTTCCTTCAGTATTTTATTATATAAATGATTTTTATAATTAAACTAGCAAAAGGCATTTGAGCAAAAAGTTGCACCAGGTCACCTAAAATCTTAAAACCATTCTTTTCACTATCATTCTGTTAAATTTGATTATAAGAAAAAGAGAGTTTTGTAGAATAACATTTTTTTTAAAAAATAGAATATATTAATTTTCATATATTATTGGAGGGAGAAAAGGAGCAAGCAGATTTAATTAAATTATATATAAGTTAAAAGAATGATCATAAATATTTATGAAATTCATTACTGTATATTAATCTGTTTTTTTTTTTTGTTATTGTTGTTTTTTTAAGCCACATTGTCACAATTAAAGATTACATGTTTAGAAAATGAACGTAAAGAAGCCAGGCAGCGTTACACAGAACACTTACAAGCCTATGTTACTGCTTATCTTGGCCGACCTCTGGAAAAACTTAATGTAAG
This sequence comes from Epiperipatus broadwayi, assembly GCA_028023455.1. Classification (NCBI taxonomy): domain Eukaryota; kingdom Metazoa; phylum Onychophora; class Udeonychophora; order Euonychophora; family Peripatidae; genus Epiperipatus; species Epiperipatus broadwayi. The sequence continues at coordinate 695,920 of JAQFVV010006285.1, read as the reverse complement.
CATAACCAATGGTTTTGATAAATAATCTCTTAAATAAAAAAAAACATATTTAATTTTTAAAGTTTAAATTTATGAAATAATGAAAAGAATATATATTGTTTTTGAACTGCAAGTTTGCAATACTTTTGAATGTACACATATATGGTATATTACACAGACATTTTTATACATATAGTATGCGTATATAAATTAAGATTACATTATTAAAAAAAAATTTTTTTAAATAATAATGATTTAATTATTAATAATAAATTGAATGAACACATTTAAATATATTTTACTGAGTACATGCTTATTCATTCATTTACTGAAACAATAAGCATAAAGAAAATAACTTTTATTTTTTTTAATAAAGTAAATAGCAAAATGTCTGACATTTATTACAATTAAATACATTCTGGTTGATATTCTTTTTATCAATAACTTTTTTTTTTCTTATAGAAATGTTATAGTAGTCATGTTATCAAGAAACTATTACCTCTAATTGTTTTGATGTTTTTAAGTCAATATCAACTTTTTGTAAAACTTTTAGCATTAGCTTAGAAAATATTTTATTAAGCAAAATATTGCACATCAAAAATCAGAAAGGATAATAAAGAAAAAATAAAATGTATATGCTTTCAATATAATCTAAATAAATTTTATTAATGAATATGATTGCATATGAGTTCTCCAAGATGGAAAAATGGTTGCTGGCATACTGTAAAATATATTTACAAATTTTAAACGTTTTTTAATCATGATCACATATGCCATTCAGAAATGGAAAAATAGTTGCTCACATATCATAAAATATATTAAATTTACGAAAAAAATTTTGTTGTTGTTGTTTGTTTGTTTACTTACATTTAAAATTGTTTGTTTACATATTTTTTTTGGGGGGGTGATATATAATTGAAGTAGTTTATATTGATATAGCATAATTCATAGTTTCACTGTATAAGTTTTGAAAACTTATTATCCAATACTAAACTTTTATATACACTTTCACTCTCTTTATGCAAGAATTCATTATAGTAAATATCATAAACTATGTCCAATCTTTCAAATAACATTTATTCTCCGTAACAGTTTTTTAAATGCAGCAATCATTTCTTAATTATAATAGAATGCCAAATTTAAAGCAATATATTTTCCTAATATAATAACATGTAATGATTCATTCCATAAAAAAGAAAAAAATCTTATTTATTATACAATTTCAAAGAATTTAGATCAAATGATAGCATACTAAAAATAAATTTGAAGTGTACGTTATACTATCTGGAGTACATTTTTTTCTTTATTTAATTTTTATTTAGTATGTACATAGCTGCCATAAATAATGGTAAAAAATAAATGTACAGGGTCTGTACTAAATTTTTTGTACATTAAAGAAGTAGTTTGGGTAAATAATATACTTACTTAAATGTATATTAACTATCATTGGATCTCAATTTAAACTACTTTTTTTTTTTATAATTCAAAGATTAAAATAAATAAAACTCTCCATACAGTAATATCACTCAGTGCAAGCCAGAGTAATCAATGAATGCAAGAAGATTTGTGCATAAAATCCCTATCTAGTGCTTACTCATCCAATATTCCCAGTCTAGTTTCTAGCTTGTGGTTTTCATCAGTGAGTAGTCTTGGATATGAGAGCAGTGCACCTAGATCTTAGTATCTAAAGCAACCCTCCAGCAGCCACCTTTTATCTCTACTTAACTACAAAACTATGAGTCTGAAATTGAAAACACAATATTTTCAATCCAAGCCCACTAGCTTATATAGTCATACTTTTGAACTCAGTTCAGTACCCATACATTTTGGTCTCTTTGGTTTTTTTAATAACCATAGACACAACTATCCTATGAGTTAAGTAGAGATAAAAGGTGGCTGCTGGAAGGTTGCATTAGATCCTAAGAGCTAGATGCAGTGTTCTCAGATTAAAGGCTCCTCACTGATGAAAGCCACAAGCTAGAAACTAGCCTGGGTATATTGGATGGGTAGTCACCAGATAGGGATTTTATGCACAAACCTTTTTGCATTAATTAATTACTCTGGCTTCAACTGACTAGCACTACTGTATGGAGAGTTTTGCCTGTTTTAACAGCTTGAGCAAGCATAAGAAATGATAATCATGTGATATTCAAAGGTTATGTGATTATTGAGCACAAATACCTTTATAAATATATATATTGAACCAGGTCCCCTGTAAATACCATATTAACAACGGTTAAAATCTAAACGTTAGGCCATAATTTCTCGGTAATTGTTATTTTATATCTTTAATACTGCGGGGACAGATTGGCCCTTCAAGCAGAAGGGAGCATGCCATTAATAGCATAACCATCAATGATACCATGGCCAGATTGAGCTACACAAAGCACAACAACCATATTTGCTGACCATGGCCCACCTTGATTGCTGGAACAAACGCCTGCCATCCAAAGCATTTTCTTTGTTTTGAGGATCAAACTCAAATGCCCGCCAACCATATTTATATAGGCGGCATGCTTCGGACTACAGATACATAATCCAGTGCTTGACATAGCTCAGACTAGCTCATACTCTTAAGCAGGGTCCAGCACATTTAACTTAACACCTATAACATTTATCTCTTTAAATAAATGATGATGCAGTGACAAGAGAGAGGGAGAGAGAATAGACCAAATAATATTTAAGCAAATATTAATATTTATTCAAGCACACACATATTTATGATAATATAATATTTTACACAAAGAGATATAAATGATTAGTTTCAAGCTAAATTTTATAATAGTCCTTCATTAATTAAAGTTCATTTAAAATAAATATAATGTGTTTGTAGACAAGAATATCTTTATCTAGGTTTTCATGATTGTCTGTTTCCTATCAGTTGGCTTTTTAGTCTCCATCAATGTTTTCAGTGCTTGTTTGCCATTCCTTTGTCTTGACAGTGGGAGAGAAAGTAGCAGTAGCATTTATTTTATGATTTCAGCACTGTTTCCGGGCATTGGTTCCAGGTAAAAACAGTTACCTTTAGCAAAGGACCCTGGGGCCTGAAGTTGTCGAACACTCCTATGACCATTCTGGGGCTTCTGCATTAATGTTGACCGCAACAGTAATTGACTGACTTACTATTGCATTTACGGTTTCTGAATATCTGGTTGTTTGGATTCTCAATGAAAAACTGAGTCTGCATTCTGTCTGAACTGACTTACAGATTGAAGACCAGGCTAGTTCAAACACAAAATGAAGGCCAGAATGATTTACATACTTAAGAGCAGAGTAATCTAACAGATTGAAGTCTGGACTGAAGTCCAGATTGAAGACCAGACTGAAGTCAAACTGGATTCTAACTGACTAATGAATCAATTACAAAACATAGACCAGTCTGAATTACAAATTGAAGACCAGAGTAATTCACTCACAAAATGAAGACCGGAACTAAAGAATAATAGTCAAGTCATGCTTTTATATCTTAACTCTCCCATTGTTTTAACCTCTTATCATTATTTTTAATTTTAATCGTAACATGAATAAGTTTTTTTTAATTAATTTTTACATTTCGTTTTATCTAATTGATTTTTACATTTGCTTTAATCTAATTGATTTGTACATTGCATGTAAAATTTAATCTTTTTCTTAGACTAATCTACTATCACTTTTATGAGATAGTTTACATAATTTTTAATTATTGCAATTATTGATTTCGATTTTATTATCAATCAGAAATCCTACTAGCATTTCAAATTAATTAATTAATCTTTTTATTTTTGATTTTTACTAAGATTTATTTTTACACATTTATTTTTAACATTTCTTTAACCTCTTCGCTTGCAAAGCAACCGTATTGAATATTTAAAAAATTATGCTAAGCCATAAATTTTATTATAACTTTTAAGTTTTTATTAATAAAAAATGGCATAATATATATTGTTTGAAAGATCAAACACCAAAGAATATAATTAAGCTGGAAAAAATATAGTCATTGATATTCAAAGTAATAAAAAAAAATAAAAATTAATATTTCTAATAATTATTTTCATATTATTTCATAAATTATAAATTATGATGACAACTTAAAATTATATTTTTGTTAGTAGATTAGTTGGATTCATCATAAAATTTCTAAAAAATTAGTATGTAATAACACTTACCTAAGGTATGTAATAACACTTATCTAAGGTAATCCATTACTTGAAAACTTCATAGAATAAAAACATTAGTACTTTTCATTTTTCCTAGTAGCCCTTCAAAATGTATTTCCATACAGGGGTTTGCAATGAATATGTCATTCCTAATAACATCCCTTATAACAAGTAATTAATATTGATCAATAATTAGTATAATTTGACTATTATAATAAAGCACTTCAATACAGTTTGTAATTTATTAAACTAAAATAGTCACTATATACAAAAAGTGAATGAAATACTAAATTCATTATAGAATTAAGCTTGAGGTACTTAAGTTAGTAGTTTAGAGTCAATGTGATGTAGTCTTATTTATCCTATCTCTGAGGGCTCATATTGCTTCATACTACTATGACCATAAATTTAGTAATAGCTTCATCAACTGCCACTTTTTTGCATTTGATATGCAGCTTTGTAATTTATATTGCAGTAGTGTATAATGGACCTAAGTTTATATACTGTCAAAATCTTTACTTTTAGCATTTGCGTATTTTCATTATTATTAATATGCAGACAAGACGTTATAGAAAATCTAAATCGGGCCATAATATTTGCAAAATATGTTTATCTTTGTCCATATCACCTAATTCAAATACTGGACCCAAGCCCACATCATAGCAAAAAATGCAGACAATTCACGACATAAATGTAACACAATCATGAGCTATTTTTTTATATGTTAGTTTCAATAATAATTTTTTTGTATATTTTTTATCAAATATAAATTTATAAAATAAAATAATTAAAAAATAAAGAAAAATAAATACTTACCATTAGCCCTCCCCCCCCCCCATAATGTTGTCTTCAAAATACATTGGTAAAAAGTTTTATTTTTTCTTATATATTTTTCACATTGAATACTTTCCAGTAACTATCAAAAAAATAAGAGAAAGACAAAAAAAAGTCAATTTACTTGATTACAAAAATTATCATAAAATTTTTATTAATTTATCGTAGAAAAATAAAACTTACCTTTCCTGAAACTAGAAAGAAAGATGGAAATGAAGGTGTAAAAAGTGCATGCGTAGACTGCTTAGATTTCTGTTAATATTATGATGAAAACCGGATATTTATAATTTGAAAATTCATGGATGTTTTGGACACTCGTAATAACCAAACGGTTAAAAAAGAGTTTATAAATCTGTTTTAACAGAAAAATATATGCAATTTTTTTTTATTTTTACAAAACTACTTAAATAATTGTCTTTAACTATTCTTTCAAATAAATTTGATCATAATTTTTTTTTTAAACTATGAAATATGTAATACAGATATATGTGAGTTTTATATATATATCTCACTAGCATTACATCACCCCCTCCCCCATTTGAGAGGTAAAATGCATCAATTTGACCCGTTTTAACTCTGACATTCTATTTTAAACTTTTCAATTTGATTTTTATTTATTTATTATTTTTTCTAAAAAAATAACTTTAGATTTGCTCAAGATTGACAAGTTAGGATGTAGATGTAACTTTTCTCACATTACTCTATTTCACCAGGCCATAATCTACATTAACTGGCAATGATTATGTCATGTTAATGACCATAAGGGACAACATGCATTTTTTCAATGAGTACAAAGAGGGTGAATGCTGTGAATTGCAGAATACATCTGGTTTATATCTCACTTATGCAATAAACATATACTTTAACATTACTTTTATTAAAGTGCTGGAATTTCTCTATCAGCGGTTGAATGAACCCATGACTTTCTCCAATGAATTTGCATACTAGAAGATATGGGGTTGTCACAAATAGCAGTATTCAGCCACTGATCATTCGGCTCATGCTAAAATGAGATTTATTATAACTATGCTGGGAATTTTCTTCCAGCGGTTTGAATGAGCTCAGGACTTTCTCCCTTAGGACTGCATCCTAGAAAATACGGGGTCACTGCAAATGGCAGTATTCATCCACTGACCATTCGGCTTAAGCTAAAACAAGGCTTATTATGATATATTGGAAATTTTTCTTCCAATGAACTGATTTGCGTCTTACACTGGAATTATATTTTTCAGTGCGCACATTTTTATATACGGGACTGGGACTACCCCCAGTGTGTCTGATGGGTCCAGGTCCTTTCTACTGGATCCTCATCTTATTGGACAATCTCTACCATTTTCACGTCTGTTACAGATTTTAAGTTCACACAGCGAACAGCCTGCACTTAATACTCCTTCCTCAATCTTTATCTGAACTTTTCCCCCTTCATGACTATCAACCTAAACACAATCTATACTTACTCAAAAGATTATTTTGCAACATTTTCTTTAAATTTTTTTTATTATAGCTTTCATTTTATTTATTATATGCTTTATTCGATTTATTTACTTTTAAAATCTTATCACTGTATATTTACTCTAAAATATTTTACTTTCAATAATAAAAATTCTCATCCTACTTCATGTAACTACTCTTTTGCTTCCATTTTCAGATATTAATTCTCTAAAATATTTTTATTTTACCCTATTTTCTTTACATTATTAACAAAAATCACATTTTATTTTATTTTCCTTATTTCACGTTCTTTCCATTACCAACTCTCGATAAAAAAAAATTTATTTTATTTGTTTAACATTATTTCCATTCTCATAATCCACGTACAGTAAACTTTTATTCTAATAATCCATCCTAAGCCCCTATAACTTTGTCAAGTTGTTTTTTTATTTTCATTATTTTTTTTTCCTATTTTTAAATTGAAGTGTTTGACTAACTTCAAACCCCCAGTACTAATTCCCACCTGGCTATAAACAACGCCAATAATGAATTGATTTATCTCTTTGCCTGCTTTTTCTCCTTTCTCCTTTTTATTTATATTTTTAATTATCTTAATTCTTATTATAATTTGTTTGCTATATCTTTTCTCACATTGCTCACCAATTTCACTTTTATAACCATACAGTTTAGCATTTAATTTAATTTTTAGTTTCAGACTTTATAATTTTAAACTCTAATTATGCTGGGTCATTTATGGTACTTCAGCTCCATGTTGGGCCCCATTTGAACCAGGTCTCTCCAAATAAAACTTAGTCTTGCTAGGTTTAAATGTCTTTTAACATAACCTTTTAAAGTCTTTTGGGACTCTAAAACTTTAGCAAGTTTTAAAATTTATTTGATTGATTTTTACATTTGCTTTAATCTAATTGATTTTTACATTGCACATTATCTAATTTTTTCTTAGATTAATCTACTACCACTTTTATGAGATAGTTTACATAGCTTTTCTTTATTACAATTATTGATTTCGATTTTATTATCAATCAGAAATCTTACTAGCATTCCATAATAATTAATTAATCTTTTTATTTTTGATTTTTACTAAGATTTATTTTTACACATTTATTTTTAACATTTTTTTAGAGAATTTATAAATCTTTTTTTATTTTTACAAAACTACTTAAATAATTGTATCTTTAACTATTTTTTCAAATAAATTTGATCATAATTTTTTTTTAAACTGAAATATTTAATGCAGATATATGTGAGTTTTATACAACATCTCTCGCTAGCATTACAATATATATTACACCTTTCGTGATATTTTTCATTTTATAAATCATTTATTTTTTAATTAGTTTTATTTAAAATTGTATCATTTTTTTTATTTCCATTTTACTATGATTTGAAGTTTTTATGTGTTTTTTTTTTTAAAAAAAAATAAGGATGTTATTTTTTTAAAAAAAAAAAAAAGGATGTTATAAATATTTTAAAACATTGCAAGGGTTCTAAACCGCCAGTTGATGATAAAATAAGATTCTAGCCAATAATTGATTTTGCTTAAATTGGTTTGATATTCAATTTATACCTATAAATTTTTTTCCGTTTTCACATTGACTCTTTCTAATTATTTTGATGTTTTCAGGAGAAACTTTTAGTTTTTTAAAAAAACTTTTTATCATTGCCACAAAATGCCTTATTCACTTAGATTAATAATTTCTAATTTGTTGTTTAAAATAATATATTTATAACACTTTTTTTTAACAAGTATTAGATGTAGATGCCATTTAATTAAAATAAAAGAATTGAGTATTAAACACAATTTTAATAACTTTGCATAGTTTGTAATATAACTCTAAATATGTAAGAATTTTCTGTAAAGTTTAACACTTCATTTTCTGACTCAGATTTTAAGTGCATATTACACTGAAATGCTTATGCAAAAGATTGTTATTAAGTGAAGGTTGATATTGTGATGTGCTTCTTATTGCCATAGTTTACAATTCAGAAATTGACTATTATGTATATATAATTTTACATAGAACTCAGGCGAGAAAGGTCTTCACTGCTTTGATTCATATATTAAAAAATTATATGTCTGAATATTCAAAAGAACACTTTGTTTTTAACAATTTATAAGACGTATATTAGTGAATAAAAATGTTTTTTTTATTTTTGTTAATTTATTTTTCTTTTTTTAAGAATTTTTTTGAAGGAATTCAGAGTAAAGTGGCGCAGGGTGTGAAGGAAGAAGAAGTTGGATATCAGCTGGCTTTCAGCAAGCAAGAATTGCGCAAAGTTATCAAAGAATATCCTGGGAAAGAAGTTAGTAGATGGAGTTAAACTTGTATTCTAAAAATAATATTTTTGTTAAAAAGTGAATAAAACTGTGATAAAATTTGAAATGTTATGTGTGATAGTTTATGAATGTATTGGGAATATGATTTAAACTAGATTTGAATGAAATATTTTTGAAGGAATAAATCAGTTTTTTGAAAGGGATTTATAAAAGTTGTAGTTACTGAACATGCTTTGACTAATTCTCATGGCATTGGTGTTTCTAATGAGCATTAAATGTAAATTCTTTTGTTTTATACCATTTTATTTTATTCACTTTTTTTTTTTGACATGTCATTCTATCAAACTATTCTTAGAATTATATAGTTGCCATTCTGAATGAATCATGCAAATCAACAAGCTAGATAATTTAATTTTCAGATGTTTCTGTTGAACTAAACATAATTGAATTAAGATATAAAATCAGATGAAGTCCTGTTAAGTTTGCTGTCAAATACTAGAATATAAAAAATAAAAAGACAGAAACAGAAAGCTTGTGTAAAGCATTTTTGTATATACATTGAAAGTAATTAAATTCTCTTCTTTATCTATACTCTATTGTTATAATGAAATTGTTCTTGAAAGTTTTTTTGAGGGGGGGGGGGGCATACTATAAGACGATTTTAGTTAATTGGCTGTTTTAGTTATTAACCTGTAGTATTCAAAATATTTTAAACTAATTATCTTGTCTATTTATTTAATTTGAAATATAGTACAGATAATTATTTTATTGTAAGTTTTTATTTGGAATCTAAGATAAAAAGACGAGTTTGATATTTTAGATTAATTTCACTCATTATACCCAACAGGCATTTATATATAATTTTTTTTTTTTTTTGAGATTTTGACAATTATAACAGATTGCCCATGTCTCTTGTTAACAGAAATATTATGATGAATATAGTTTGCCCAATCACTCTTGTTTTGACCTTTACTTCAGATAAAATTAACTGTTCAGCTTAGATTGCCATTCAGCCTTCTAATTCTCAAACAATAGCATTCTTTTTTTTTTTTTTTTGTTTAGTTTAATTATTTCATTAAAAGGCAAATTTCATGTAACATGAGTTATTGTTGAGTAGCAAAAAAATATCCGTATACTTAACATTTATTTATTTTATTTAGTATATGAATTTTTTTGTGTATGTGTTAAAGCAATTAACTATTTGCAATTATTATAAAGATATCTGTAGAGATTCTATCCAGAAGTGAGTTTCGACTGATAGTTTTATTAAGTTCTGTGCTTATTGTGTACATAGATTGAATACTTGTTAACTATATGATTTGTTATTTGTGTTTTATTATATCTACTTAAGTTATAGATTATTAAAATGCATTTCTGAAGTGTATAAGTCTTCTTCTGTTTGAAGGTTAATTTCTGATAGAGAAATATGCAGTGGATTAGATTTGATTATACCAATAATGCATTGCTGGTAAATTTTATGGGTATGTATTTTCAATTTATTCTCAAGTAATATTTGCTTAAAAAGTATCAAACTTCTTCTTGTTTTATAACTGTTGGATTCATCATATTTATAAAGCATGCAATATGCATTGGCTGCAAGAATCTGATACCCTCCTTAAGGCTTTTGGATAAATTAGTCAATTTCTTAGGAATAATTGATTGATCTGTGTTTTTAGAATCTATTACAAACCATAAAGTGAAAAAATTGTTTTAAAATTTTAATTAATTTATTATTAACATGAAATAAACCCTTTTAATATAAAAATTTTATAATATTTTTAATAATGGGTTTGGAATCCATCTTCCCTTAATACAAAAATTTAAAATAATATTTTTAAGGATATATGAGTCAAATATATAAAGAACAAAAAAAAAATGTCATCAGTTTATATTACCTAAATTCCCTATCATTTGATCAATGTTATTTTTAGGTCTTTTGAATTTTTAACTGTTTTTCTTTAATGGAAAAGTTAGGAGTAGACTGATGATTTAAAGATTATTGGGTTTTTGGAGTAAAGCTTAACCTATTACTTTGATGCTCAAATATCATATGACTTTTTGATAAATTAACCATTTGAGTTATTATTTATTGAAAAATTATTTTATAATTGAAAAAAATGTATACATCTAAAATAAACATTTATAATATAAATCCATGCAGAAAAATTTTGAATGTCATTTTTATTTTTAATAAAATAAATATCGTGATTATTTGTTATATATATTTATATATAAAAATTGTGCCTATTTTGAATGCATTTAATGCTTGACACAGTGAAATACAGCTACCCTATACAAATTTTATGTTTTGAATAAATATACTATTTGTAAATCATTTTTTATTAAAATTATGATATTCTAAATAGATTTTCCCACTCTTATTCACTTTTATGAGAATTTGTATAATCTTTGTACTTAAAAAACATTAAAAAAAAAACCCAAGGAAATTATAAAAATATATTCTTACAATTTATTAAATTAAATAATGCATTAAAAAAAATAATAAAGTTAATGAAAGTGAAATATAAATTATGTCATAAAATCTGGAATAATATATATTGTTTTAGATGGCAGCCAACACAGCATCTGAAAACTTACTACAATAGTAAATGTAATTTTCTGGTGAACAAAATTTTCTGAACTGAGAAAAGAAGATGCAAAAGTTTATATGTAGATTATGCAACAATTAAGTGTAAGAATAATATTGATACAGTTCTGCTGGGATTTCATTTTACTTAAAACTATTAAAATTTATAATTAGGTGGATATTGTACAAAAGGTAAGGTATTAAAAATAAGGTAGTCAAATATTGAACAATTTCAACAAATTTTAAAACAACTAATAAAAAAGTGATATCAAAGTCTGAAATAATACGGGTGACCAACAATGCATGTAGATTTACAAAAGGTTTAAAGTTTCTTTTTTTTTTTTTTTAGCCATTTCACAGGACTGATAAAATGTCTAGATAGTTTGACTTTTGTTCAGACAGAATCAAATGTCCCTGTCAATAATTATATCAAATATGAAATAGCCAAAAATTTGATACACTTAAAAAACATGTCTGTGCAATCAAGAAAGCAGTTATTTTTGTAACATCATTTTCCACAAATAATGGGGAAAAGATTCTTGAATTAACTATAGCTTAGGTTTAAATTTTTTTTCCCTCTACCCTATGACTTATAAAAGAAACAAATATATCAAGGACTTTGTGTTACCCTAGCATAGGAAAGGGCTGTTTCAACAGAGTTACTGTTTCTCTAGATATATTGATCCTGTTGAAACTACATATTATTTTTCATCTATTGCACTTATAATAATAAAAAAGCAAATTGTAAAATTTTAAGAAACACAAAAATTATATTTTTGAATGTGTCAATGACTTTTTATACCATTATGTATTATATTTCTCATTAATGGACATATCCTCATTGTTGCTAATGTCAAGAATGTTGCAATTTATGATCTTAAAGCTGATCAATTATTTTTAAAAGTAAGTTTGTTATTAATAAACTCATTTCACTTCAAATATTTACTTATCTCCTTTAACAAACGATTTTCTATTAATTACTGGAAAAGTTATGACACAGATAAAGAAAATTATTAGCCAGAACTTAATCTGGGGATCTCTAGCATTTCCACCTGATTACCATAAATTTCTTAGATAAACAGAATTAGACTCAGAAATAGAAAGATGTGAAAAGCTTTATTACTGTTAATGCAGATTAAATTTTAATTTGAAGAGTTTGATATATGCCATTCTTTTTTCTGAAAAGTTCAAAGCACTTGTATTAGCTTATTGAATTCAGTAAAATATATATTAACTGACTAGTATTATATATATATCATTCATCATCATGATTTTTAATCACTATTGATCCACTGCAAGATGAAGGTCTCTCCAATTCAATCCATCTTCTCTGATCTCTAGCCTCTCTTTTCCACAGTACTCCAGCATATTTCTTTATTTCTTCCATCCGTCTCATATGTAAGCTCTTTCTAAGTGTTTTACAATCTCTTGATATCCAGTTTAAGATTTCAACTGTCCATCTATTATCATCTTTTTTAACAATTAATAAGAATTTCTTCATTAATTTAAATATCCATGCACACCGATCCTATTCCTGTTATTATAACTCAATGACTATTAATATCACACATTATTAAATTTCAGTCTATTGTATTACTCACTTTATTATTGTAGTTTAGCTGCTCATGTAAAAATATTTGAATGTAAAACAAAATATTAACTTTAAATAAATCAATTAAATTATATTTTAAAGTAATTCTGCCCGCGAATAAATAAAATTGCTACATTAAATTTTTTAAAATTATAAATACACTATTATCACGATATCAATAACTTGTATGAGTAAGTGTTAAGTCATTTTGTTTATGGGTTAGCTTCATCATACAAATAAAAAAAAAATTTAAATCATATATCTTTTCAAAGTCTGTATTAAATGTAATCACTACATTCCTCTTTTCCTTATCAAAAAATTTTTTTGTCTTAACAACTAAATGAATTATAATGTGGAAACAAGATTTTTTTCAAGAAAGGATTATTTCACAACACAAAAAAAAAATTATCTAAAACTTTATAAACAAGTAAATTAATTTTATTCAATGAAGTTAAACATATCTACAATATTATTACTAACTACATATGTAAATCAAAAATATATATTTCATTTCAACTAGTTTGGTAATAGCATCCATTGACATCGATTACTGCATGCTTAATTAATAATTCAAGAAAAAAGTGATAGGAAAGCAAACTGTAATAAATCTAGAAGAAAACTAGTTGGTGAGATTTTATTTTTACAAGAAAATAAAAATTTTCCATTTAAGATTTCATAGTATCTACTTATTTTTAGATTTAAATATTTTTTCTGATTATTTAAGAATTGGTTTCATTATTTTGCTTTTAAAAATATCCATCTCTCTCCTTATTCTTTTAGTAATTACAGACATGTTGCATTCTATCTACACATTTTTTTACAGTCATTTATTTAAGAAAGAAAATATTTCACTTTATTTCAATAGTATTTTTTTTTTTTTTGATAAACTATAAATGTCAATGGGCAAGCACCACAAGGTTAAAAATAGTTTAAATGGTATACAACAACAGGAAGTTTCAATTTATTCCCCAAGATAATCTGCAATAGTTGGAAGTCCTGGCAATTTTTAATATATTCTATGATTGTGAAAGCAGTTCATATTCACATTATTGTATATAATACTTTATTCATATCATGCCATACCTAGATTGAAGAACCAGTGATTATATTTCTTATCAAGGAGACTGAATTTTTGTTTTGATAAAGCTACTGAAACCAACCTTTATAAAAGACATATTCCTAAAGATATTAGCAAAGATTCTTATAGTGAATAATACTGTGGTATTAATCATGAAACTAGTATCATTATGTTACCAGAGGGAAAATATATTCTTCTGAAAATTTATGCAACTGATGACTATTAAGAAGAGAGAAGAAAAAATGAAAGAAATCAATCATGGAGCTATTGAAATGACTGATTAATCATATTAGCTAAAATATCATATCACTATTCTTATAATTTCAAGAGCAGCAATGTAAAAAAAAAGTGAAAATTATGTTGCTGTTTTTTTTTTTAAAAAAATAGTAATTGTTCCACAAATTGATAAAGTTATCACTTAAAAATATTTTTTGTAAAATATGAAATTTGTATTTAATGTTTACATCATAGTTGTAACCATTGCATTTTAAGCCAGTGACTTTTTTTTTTTTAATTTTTAGGTGATATCTTGATATTTATAATACATTCAATAATGATATAAATATATAAAATAGTAATAATAAAATTTTCTTAAAATCTGCCATTTCAATTGAAATTGTATTTCTAAGATTTAGTGAAAAAAAAAAAAAATTTTTTTTTCTCTTTAAATGGTATTCTATTCAAAATATCAGGCCTTTTTTTTAATGTTCTTTTTAGATATATATTATTAAAAATGTACTTATTTGTTGGAAATTGTTTAGCTATTTTTTTTTTAATGAAGAATTTGTTGGTTTTTTTTTTTAAGGTTAAAAAAGGACTGGAAAGTTTATATAAAAAGATTGATAAACATTTATGTGAAGAAGAGAACTTGCTTCAGGTAATGAACCTAAGAAATTTATTCTTATACAGAATATTATTATGCAAATATTTTGTTTTTTGCTTCAATTAGACAATTTTTTTAATACTTGAAAAATAAATATCGCTATAGAACTTGGTTTCTACTTTATCATTCTTTAATCTATATAGTCCCTATTTAGATTTATTTTCTAAACAATATTTTGTTCTTTAACTGAAATGATTATTATCAAGATTTTTAAAATTTAATAATTGTTTATTAAACCATTTTTATTCTCCAGCTAATAACATCTAAATACTTATTTGTTGAAAAATAATTGAATGCCAAGCTATATATGTGGCTGTGGATTGACTACGTGAAAGAAAATCTGAATTGTGATTAGAATATGAAATAATTCAAAGTTGAATCCAGATTCAAATCATAAGCATAAGATGTGGAAAGCAGATGCACAGATCATAATGCTATATATAAAGCCTTGTTAATATTGAAAATTCTTAATGATATAACACTTTTATTAAAGTTTATAATGTATTTGTAATGTTGACATGCTTTAAATTGTGTTAATGGGGTAACAAGCAGGATAAACTATCATAATGACTGCTTAGTTCCATCAGCCTTTGAGTTATGAATTTAATATATAATGAAAGTGTGAAAGGAAGAAATAAAAAGAAAGAACTTATAGTAAAAAATGATTAGCCATTGTTTCCTGCTACTCTTAAATTTCATGTGTTAATAAGGTTTATATTCATTTAATTATGCTCAATTGAAATATGAATGCATGATTTATATTTTTAAAAAATATATATAAAGTACCAAATTATCAATCAGATTATTTTTTCCAAACTTCTCTATGATTCCAAGAATGAAAATAGTATAAAAAGTCATACTAGTTTTATCCTTAATATCATCAATTGATTTTTTTTTCTTTCTTTTCCTCTTCATACTACTTCAAAAAATATTTTTTTATATACTTTTTCAACACTTCTATGTTTCTAATATTATATTTTCTACTTTTTTATTTGCTCAGTCTATGTCTCTAAATCTTACAATATTTTCTGCCCATTTTTTCTAGTGTCCCTTGTTTTTGCTTCATATGAAATTAAATTCCAAAAACATTTAACAAATCTCTTTTTTAGATTTAATTTCTTTATTATTATTTTTATAATCAACTAACCACTTTTCGAATAGGTGTACTAACTTGCTGACAAATACTTTAATCTTTTTTTTTTCATCTTTCATTGGTTTACTTTTTATTTGCATTTATTTCATTCCAAACTTTATAATCATTGTCAATCATATATAACATTTTAAGCTCAGCATTACTATTTGAATGCACTGTATTTCCATATCATTCAAATATGATATAATGAACTCTTCTAGCTCTAATGCTAATTCCAATCTCATTCAAAACAATAATCATTTAACTACTTTTTTAAAAATATATGAAATATCTGTCTTCCTCTTGTGTAAAGTAACTATTTATCTATATAAATATCTTCTTTTCATATGTAAATTTCTTAATAAACATCTTTTATTCCAGTCTGTATAAGAAATTAACCATAATTTGTATATCTGTCTTGAATTTTAAATTCCTGATTCCACAGCAGTTTTCAGATTTCAAGAATAGATCTTTTATTTAAACTTTGCCAAGATAGGGGAAATCATGCAATTCGTTGAAATTAGGCTTATTAATTTATAGGTATTTTGAATGTTTTTTATCTTTAATTTTATTTGTAAATATATGTGCAAACTATTCTAATTTATTTATTATAAAAAATTAAAGATCACTTTTGAAATTTTTATATAACAAATTTTTGAAAACTGGTATTCTATCTGCACATATTTATTCAAGACCATCAACAATACTTAGTCTGAGATTAAAATTCTCAATTAGGCCTCTTTTTTTCCTGTATTATAATCAACTGTTGAAATTACTGATTATTCTCACAAATTATAACTTTTCACCTAATTTATTAATTTAACTAGAATCTTAATTCCTTGTTTTTTGCCAGTTTTCATTTTACCTAAAGCCTTTATGATTTCATCATTCATTATTGCATATCTTATTACCTCTTTCATATGGCTTTGTGACTTTCTTTTTCAATTATTATAAAGTCAACACATTTCACCACCTCCGATTTTTTTCGTAATTATATTGTTAACATAAATAGTCTTATTTCTACATTGACTCTCAGATTTTTATATTTTTTATTCTAGATATGAATTCAATAAATGAAATTGATCTAAAAATAAAATATTAACTTTGCAAATAAACAAAGCAGACATAAACAAAAGTAAATTATCAAAAACAAAAGGCTTCATTTTAATCTGTAAGTTATAAAATTGTTTTGTAACAAATAAATAATAATTGTAAAAATAATGAAAACTCTTTTTTAAAAATTAAAATTGAACTTATAAAAAAAATCAACAAAGTAATGGAAGAGTGATTTTGACAGCTTTTGACGGGAAGCATTTTTATTTTCTTCAGTCTTTAATGTTGTTAAAATTTTACTAGATTAATTTGTTCTAATAACTTTAAAACATTGAATAATTGGAAAATAAGTTTCACAAAAATTTAATAATGTTATAAAAAAGAAATAAGAAAAAGTAGATTTGATATTAACTTATAATTCCATTTTCACATAGTAAACAAAAGGCAATGCAGTGCAAATATCATAGCATTCTTTCAACTCTGTTCATTGTGACTAGTCTCTATCTTTTTAATTTCCATTAACTGAAGATATGTTCTTTAATTTGAATTTTTTATTATTATTAATATTATCTGACAGCTAGAAAACTCATTCTTTAATTAAAATTTCTAGTGCTAGAAATTAAAAACAGATTTCAGGCATTAATAGCAGTCATTGTAGATTCCATATATGGGAATATCATGCAAAATTTGTTGGCTTATTATTTTTGTCATATAAATCATATTTTTATCACATTTTTTCAAGTGAATTTATTTATTTTTATTAATAATTTATTACTTCTATCTTCTATTACTTTACTACATATTAAAATAAAATCTATTTTCCCACATTTCCTTTCTAGTAAGCTCTCTCATAAACTTTACTTTAAATTATTTAATATATACTTCTACTTTTATGGATTATCTCATTACATGGTCTTTTTTGTTCTCATTTTTTTCACAACTTGTTATCTTTACTGTGAATATTTAAAAAAAAAAAAAAAAATTAAATCATTTGCCTTTTATTTGAATTTTCTTTATGAATTATGCTACTATTATTCTTATTTTCTTATCCAATATGTCTCCAAAAATTTCCCCTCATTTTTATCTTTATCATTTGCCCATTTTTACTTTCAGGTATTATTATTTTAAAAGATAATCTCAATTTTATTAATACTAAGTTGTGATTCAGATCTATTTCAACTTCAAGATGTGAATGTATAGTCTTAATACTGTTTTTAAAATTATTTTTGAATCAAAATACAATGGAAGTATTTTATGAACATCTGGAACTCTTCATGCCTAAGTCATCCTGTGATTTTTAAATAATTAATAAATACCTTACTATTTCTCTACAAAAATTTAACAACCTTTTGTTTTTCATTTTTTACTCTCAATTCTTCATAAGTTTATCAAATACCATATACACCTTAAATGAACATTTCTCAATATAATGTATAAAATAAAATTTATCATCTTTTTTCTTTTCTGCTAGCATTCCAGGCCTCTATTATTATGATAGAGCCATTTTTATTTTTTATTTCTTCATAAATGTTAACTATCATTATTATTAATGATAACATATTTATCAGAATGACCAGATCTTTTGGATATGCTTTCAGTCTAATTATCACCAATCTTATCATTTACTGGAATGTTGCTTATAAAAATCTTTTTGTTTTTGATTCTAAAACAATACCCACACTATTACATCTATTTTTACTTTCAGAATACAAATTCTAACATGTTCCTATTTTTTTTTTCATAATTTATTTACCTGTTCTAGAGAGTCCTGCATCTCTACCCTTTTATTTTTTATCTTCGATAGAAAATTTACTGTCTTTTCTGGTTTGCTTATAATCTCTGCATTTCATATAATTATTTTTAATATATGTATATTTTAAATATAATACTTTACATAAGCTATTGAACATTATTGATAAGGCCAATCCTAGAAACATATACTTCTGCAGAAAGTTTTCCATTTGTTTTCTCCAACTATTTCAAATGCAAGTTAAAATCCACTTTACAGTAGAAATTCAATACTATTTAGGTTTTTCTATATACTTTTGCCAGCTATTTTTCAGGTTAAATGTTCCTTATATATATATTTTCAAGAAATTGAAAGGATGATACCTATTTCTTACTTTAGCAAAAAAAAAAAATTGAGTTTAAAGAAAAAGAATGCATATTTTTTTTCTCTCAACAATCCTAATTTTGTGAGTAATTTATAAATTACTACTGTGATTGTTAATGAACAAATGTATAAACATTGATGCTTGAAAATATTTTTGAATTGGAAACAAAAGCATGTTTAATTTTCTGTTATTTCTTTTTAATCCAACTTAGTTTAAATATAAAACATTTAAATGTCTTTGAATTCTGGGCTGATAACTTGACTGTAAATGGTGGCTGTTAGAAGAAATTTGCATTAGATTCAAAAATCTAGAAACGTTAAACCATGAAATTAATCTGAGGATATGGTAGACTAGCATTGGATAGAGATTTATTAAGCAACTATTATCTAGCAATTATTGGCTACATTAGTGGCATCACTGCAATAGAAAAAGGATTTGCAATTGAATATTTTCATCATCTTTGCAACCAGTTGAACTGAAAATGTTATTTGATTGTCCACTTTTCCCCGAATATTCAAGTAAATATGATCAATTAAACATTGCAGGGTTTAAGTCTTTCTAGGTCTGTTTATATATATATAAAAAAAGATTGTCACATTAAAATTATTATTTTTTAAGATATCAGGGTATGTCTGTCTGTGTATATATATTATATGATTTATTATATTAATGTCTACTTATACATAGATATTAAAACTAATTTTATATGTGCTTATTTATTTATTTAAAAAATATACTTTATTATATATATTCATTATTAATTTAGGTGGTATGGCATTCTATGCAGGAGGAATTTATAAGACAATATAAAAATTTTGAATCATTAATTGAACGATGTTATCCTGGAGCCATGATCACTCTGGAATTTACAATTGATGATATATTAACCTATTTTTCAGATATTGCTCGATCACATTAATATTAGAAATGTAAAAGTAAAATCTCTAATTATATATATATTGCAAATAAAAATATACTGTACAGTAAAAATTATTCTATTTTATTTGTTTTGCCTATGTTGTATAAATAAATTTGATTTAAATTTATTTTTTTGTTATTAATTTCATATACACATACACCAGAAAAATGTTAATGTATATTGCTATAGATATTTATATTTAGACTTTTTTGTTGTTAGATTTTTCCATATGTACCTTGTATGGATGTATTATTAGAAGACAATTTTTTTTATCATTTTATAAATGTTTTCTCACATTTTGGTCAACAATATAATTTAAAAGCCATAAGAGTTATTTGAATTTTGTATCCCACAATAAGAATCAGATATTTTTCATTATGTATAGAACTATTTTTTGGATTATCCTTCTTCAATTCAAAATTAAGTCTGAATGTAATTGAGTATTTTTATTTCAATAGCACAGAAATTGTAATTGATTTATATCAAAGCAGGTTTTTACAACATTTTAAATATCAAGAGACTAACCCTGATTTTTATATGAAATTTTTTTTAGTATTAATTACAATTTAAAAATAAATTTAAAAAATAAATCATGACAAAAGTAATATATTACATATTTATAATACATATTTGTAAATACAGGCTTATAAAAGCAATGTCATGCTATATATGACTTACTTTTTTTTTTACTTTATTGATTAAGATCTATAAAATACAACTTTATCTAATAAAACCTATAACATGAAATGGTATAAATTGATTTAAAACAAAGTAAATGTCTTATAAATTTTGTGTTGAATGCAAAATGGTATGTGTGTGTATATAGGCTTTCTTCAAACTATCTAGCTATGTTTATGAATCATCGGTTATATAACCTAACTGCATGCACATTTTACAATATAGGGATCCCTTGATGACTTAGAGTGAAGACAAACAGATTATTGCTTTCAGATACAAATGGAATATATGTTAGAGAAAAAGTGATACATTGTTTTAACATATATATCCTTTTTTTATATGTATTTACATATATATTTTATATGGATACCAACAAAATGAGTAACAAACAGGAATTTAATGACAAATAAAATTTAACACAAAAATTACAATAAAAGATCATTAATGGTAATTAAAATGAATTTAGTACCTAACTTCATTACAAAGTATTATTAACAGCAATATTGTTCGCTCGGCATACAAACAAATAATCCTATCCACGCATATAGACTACTATTGGGTTAAATTCTGACTCCAACAGTCTATTGCTCCAGTCTGGTTGTGTACAAATTTAACAAGTGAATATACTCACAGTTCATTCTGTGTTTTCTCCTATAGAGTCTGTTGGGCTTAAAAAACAAAAGATCTGTGCGATGTGCTTTAGTCCCTAACTGGCAGTTGGTTTCTTCAGAGGCACGTTTTCTGGGATTGCTTCCCTCTGTGCATGAACTGCCTGTTGCTTTTCAGACAACTTCTCACTGGTTTCTTCCAGCTCTGTTCTAACTCCAGCCTGCTCCAAATACCCAGTACTAACAGTTCACAATTAAAATAATTCACAATGAACACACAAACCAATCCGCAAGGGCAAAAAAAATCTCGCACGTTCTGTACACACTATTTATATCTCTCACTGATTTCCCTTGAGCATTCCGGTTTTAATTCTTGACCACTATCTTATTTTTTCAGATATCAATCAATCTGTTTTCCCCTCTGGTATTTTTAATTGGTCTTTTTGACTTCGATTGTGTTAAGCAAATATTTCTTATTAATAAAATCTCTCTTATCATTTATCAAGCTGAATTTATTATTATTTGTTTTATGCAACTAATTTCTATTGTTTATTTAAGCAAATATTTCTTATTATTTATATTAAATTTGTTTATCTTTCTTTCAATAACACGCTAATTAATTTTACTCTCATTCACCTTAACTTTATCTGTTAGCCATCTATTAAATATATTTCTGTAAATATATTTTCTTTGCCCTATTTCTTTTTTTTCTGGGGTAATGAATATGTTGTTTACTTATATAATTATAGGGTTTAAATTTAAATATTAGTGTGAAACATACCACTTTTGTCAAAAGATTATGGATATTAAGATATTCATCACAAATAGAAGAATGAAAAACAAAAAAAGAAATTAGATTGTACAAAACTTAGAACTATAAATGTAAAGAAAAAGAAGAAATAGATTATTTAAAGGAGATGACTAGTTATAAATTTTATAAGAATAAAGCAATGAGGACATATGGTGAAAATTGTCTAGAGTGACATATGAAATTACTTTCAAATGAATATAAAATGATGGGGGAGGGATAGAAATATTTTTTTTATTATAAAGGTTGCTTAGAAATAGTTATAAGAATATAATATTTAAAAGAAGGGCTAAGGGTGTTGTTATATAACAGTTTTATAAATTTGCAAAAAGATATAATTATGAATAAACTTTAATGGTTTTTACTTGAAAAAAGTAAATTTGCTAACAGAAATAGAAATACATATAAAAGATAACTGCGCATTTAAAAATGTGAATAGAAGACTAAATAAATGTGATGAAGATAACAATGGAAGAGTTACTATTAAGGAGGATATTTTAAAAACTAAAGAAATGAATATGTAACCTAGTACATTTTGCAATTAGAAATAAGATTATGAAAGGGTGGAATGATACTATTTAGAAATATTTGCATAAAGTTATAGATGAATTTAATTGTAAAATATTGCATATATGATTTAAATAGTCCTACTAATGGAGTAGAAAATATGATAGAAACATTTAAAAAAATGTGGGAGAAAGATGAATTGAAAATTAGGAATTTGAAAAAAGGTCTATGATAGGAAAAAGTTATGTGTTGGTAGATAAAAAAGAATCAGAAAATATAAAAGAATTAAAGGGTCTGGTGAAAAAGAAAAAATATATAGGGGATATCTAAAAGATTTAATAATGAAATCTATAAAAAATTTGATAGGGATATATAGAAAATAAACAATGAAGTAGAATTAATAAGTAAATATCATTCATTAGGGAACTTAGCTCATGAGATGGTTAAATTGGTGTGGAACTGAATAGAGTAACTGTGCCTTTGTAGTAGAGTACATGTCCACTTTTTAAATCAATTGTCATATCTTTTTTTCTAACTTCACAAAATCTTATAATGTACCATTTAATAATTATATTTATAAAGCACATACTAGTTACTTAAAGTAATATTTATTAAGGCTATAACCTTAAGACTATGTGCCTGGACTCTGAAAATTTGTAACACAAGATTTATTTAAAAAACAAGTGGCCACTCTTATCTAAACCTACTTTCTAAATAAATAGGACAATCTAAAGCATTTTGATTTGAGAGTGTAAGGCTATTCAATACCTCACTGATTAAGTCCACAAATTCTATAACACATTAACATTCGCGAAATCTTTCGATTTATGAGTCTGTTGAGATCTTATGCTTAGAAATCTATTAAGATAATATAAAGTTGTAATAATTATATTTATAAAGTGCATATTCGTTACTTAAAGTAATATTTATTAAGGCTATAACTTTAAGACTATGCACCTGAAAAAACAGTAGGGACCTTACTGTCATTTTTTCAGGCGCATAGACTTAGGATTATAGCCTTGATGTACCATTTAATATGGGACAGTTCTTGCAATCTTCCTTTTCTTGAAAGTAATCTGCAGTTGTAAGTACCTAAATAAAAATTTATCATCAAATAGTAGCCTGGTCCGCAATCGGGATTCTTAGCACCTTTTGCCTTCAGCCACCAAACGCTGTCTTGGCTGATGACTTTATAGCCTCTGGAAATAAGAGCCATGATTTATTTTTGTCTATCATGATTGTATACATCTATTAGAAAAAACTTTTCATTCACATATTCATTCTGCCTTATTAGGCAACTGAGAAAAAAGACCATGTTGATTCTTGATCTTAAACTCAGAAGTAAAAAGCCAATAAACTGCCATGCTGGCTAATGCATGTTGGTGAGCAGCCCATCCAAGTTTGTATACTATATAAATAATCACACAGTAATAACAGCTGCAGTGACAAAAACATATGGAGTGGACGTTAAGGAAATTTTCCCTGCTTGATTCCTTGGAGATCTAGAGGAATCAAAACGTCCCCTTTCAGTTGACAGCAAACTCCTTTCTGCAGCCATGTGACAATTACAGTGTGATATATATAGGACAATAGAGGAAATGTGCAATTGAAAGAGTCAAAGAAAATAATAGAGCAATAAAAAAATATATATACTAAATAGATCATATAATCATTATTTAGAAATAAGGCATATAATAAATTGTGCGAAAAATATAAAGATAATAAAAAGTTTAGAGAAAGAAAAATATGAAACATCATATATACAATAAAACATAAATAAGTTTATTAATATGGTTAATGGTTTTATAAAAATAAATGGAAAATGGTCAATTAGACAATTGGAAATTGTAATATATTGTGATGAGTTTTAAGAGCTTATTTATTAGCATACTGTGAGTCATTATTTTTTATATAGTTTAGGATAATATCTAATATATATTTTATTTTTATAAAACATGAATTTAATCATTCATGTTAAAACCTAAATAAAAATGGCGATAAATCAGTATAAGAATATATGCCATTTAACACATTTTATGCACATACATATATCAATGAGTGAGGTGTGTATACACTGTTTTGCATGCAAATAAGTTTAAAAAGAGAACTTATATATATATATAAAGAAGGGAGGATATATATTATTATTTACAGGTCATGATGAAATTAAAAAGTACATAATTAAATCTATGAAAAACGATAGAATGTGAATTCAAAAAATACACGTGTGATGCTTAACAAAAAGACATTTTAAAAATTGGATTACCAGTTTTCAGACAAAACTTTATAGATTTTTTTCTTTAACTTTAAGAAAATGAACTGCAGTGGGAATTATATTTCAAAAATCAGTACAATAAACAACCAAATAATGAAGGTAGAGGTCCTTTAAAAGACTCGACGATTATCTTCTTTGCCAAGAAACATCTGGTCATGAACATATTATCTAGGTCATCATTATTATTGCTGAAGAATTATAGCAGCAACAGCTCCTACATATAAATGAAAATAAAGACCATCGCAAAGTATGTTAAGTTATAGCATCCTGTTATTAAATTTTAGCACTAAAAAGTAATTTATTCTAGCTGAAGTATCAAAACTCTAGTTCTCTATCATTCTATTTTATTTCACTATTAAAAGCTTCAGAACTATTTCAAGAATGATCAATATATTCCACTGAATGCACAAATTAATTTCAAATAATTATTTTAAGTCATTTATGGAGTGGAAGCATAGCTACACATAACATTACTGCCATTAATTATTATTCATGCCATATCTTTGTTACCAATAGATAACTTTTCAAGAAAAGGCTGCTTTGTTTATTATTTATAGTATAAAAGTGTGTGTGGGGGGGGTCATTATCATTTTTTTAACGATTAAATAAAGAAGTCACTCCTTAATAATTAATAGCATAATGGTCATTAATATTTCACACTTATACAATGCATATATGATATTCATGGATTAATATTCAAGTGGGATAAAAATATTTTTATAAAAAAAATCTGATTATCTGTTAATTAATTTTAACATATAAAAAATAATGTAACTTATGCTAGATGTCAGGCTTAAAGGAGTAAATATGATTACCAGATTTAGATATACCTTGAGAATACGCATATGCATATTTTTTTTAGGTTATCATAATAATGGCAATAATTCAAGACTTAACTTAGATATTTTCGAAGACAATAATATAGATATGATTACCAGATTTAGATTTACCTTGAGAATATACATACACATTTTTTTTAGGTTACCATAATAATGGCAATAATTCAATACTTTTATATATATTTCCAAAGACAATATTTGTATATTCATTAGTTATTTATGTATTTTACTTGTTTGTAAATAAACATTTTTAATTTGAAATCATATATATTTTTTGTAATATTAATAATTCATTGATGCATGCTCATGGGTCCTTGAACCCTGAGATTATTGTTGACCATGAACATTTCATGTTATTATGTGTAACAAGCATTAAATTCAGCCATGGTAATCAAATGGATTTTGTCTATTACATTTCAATATTCACACACATAGTTCAAAGAGCATACCTAAAAAAGCACCAGATTACTGCTAACATAAACATAAGTTACCATATAAATTGCAAGCACATGTAATACATTTATAGTAAGATTACAAGGAAACAAATTTTTTGACTAAATTTGAAATTGGACATTTCTAGTTGAATTAAACGTTATCTGGATGTAATAAATCCCTTTACTCCACATAGCATTGATAAAGTTTGTGTTCTCCTATAAAGTAGTACATTGATACTTTCTCTCTACAAGGCTCTCATTGCTTTCTCTTTTGAAACAAACTCACAATTTACCTTTCGCATCCCAATCCATAGATATTGATAACACTTTTTTTTTCATATTTACAATTTGTTGGCCCAATTCATGGAGCCTCCCACAAGGCTGACTATTTTTGATATTTACAATATATAGGTGTATATGTAGGTATATATTAACTACTTCATAATGCTTAACTAGTAATTATAAATAAAATAAATTCATATAATCCTTACAATGCAAGCCAAAAAATAAAATTTTACTAAAATTATTTTGCAATCATGATTTCTTCCATTAACAAATAGACCTTTTCAAGTCAAATTCAACAAAAAACATGCAACATATATATATATATTAGCCTGCCAAATGGATGATAACATAAATAATTTCCCAAATAAGTAAATTAAATTTTCTCTATGTATAATGTTTATCCTACTATTATTACAAACTACTTTAGCTTCAGACTATCAACCATGAGATTTACTATCCTATTTGACAAGACCACAAACCTTTTAACATTAAGTAAATACAAAAGTATCTGTTCAATGGCATAAGAATACCAAGATGCATCTCCTTAAGTCACCAGATATTCTGATGAACAACATTAATACTTAATAAACCCAAAGAGAATATCTACAATTATTACAAACCTTATTTAATAATATCTACATAAAATTTACTTTACTGTGAATTGATTAATAATATTCTACCATAACTTTAATGAGTATCTATTTTCCAATAAGTATTATTTTAATAAAGTCATTCTTAATAATAATAAAAACAATAATATTATAATAAGATCTCGGCTTATCATTGTTTTCATGCTACATGCAAAGAGGGATTTTACTTATATCTATAGGTAATGCACTAATCAAGAAAACTCTTAACTATCATCGTAAATAATACTATTTTACCATTTTATAATTATATGATCTTCAATGCCTCAGACCACATAACCAATTTTATTTTGAATAAAATAATAATACAGTACATTATATAATGAATAAAAATAATTAATCATTTGATTATATAAAAAATGACATTCTTTTCAACATTTAGAATACAATGTTCACTTATGATTCATGTGATCATAGCAATTTGATATTAATCAATACATCTTTTAAAATATTTTACCTTAGAATAATTATTAGACATTGTCTTCTAATTATGTTAATTGTTATGCAAGATTTAAATTTTATAATTCAAACTAATTTGTATATATAATTATGTACCATTAACAATCTAGGAATAAGATGTAGTCATCAGAATAAGAAACATGCCTATACATACTCAATTAAATCTTTATAAATTATTATATTATTTTTTAAATTAATAAATAATTTTATAAACAATAAAATTAATTAATAGAACAATATAACATAACAGAATTATTTACAAAAATAGAATTATTTCTATTATACAGTGATAAGTATTATTTAATCATCTACCTTTGAAACACCATCCTTTAATTTTATTCCATTTACCTTTATCAAATAAATATTTCATTATAATATAATGTTTTATAAAATTATATTTTCCATCTTCATCCTTTTTACAATATATAAATATTTATAGTAACTTCATTATAATAATTTACTGTCTATAAATGAATTTTTATGACTAAAATTTATAATTATAACTAGCACTTTTCTTAACAAATGTAACCTATAATAATAATTCGACTAATCTATATGAGAATTTAATGAGTATATACATTTAAAATAAATAATATTAATTTTATATCATTAACACTAATATCACCTTTTCTATGTTAGGACATTCATTCTTTTGATCTCTAATATTTTATACAAAAAATAATAATTATTAATTATTAAACCATTTGTTTTGTAATTACTCTCAATCTTTAATAATTTTATTAACTTAACTATTTTCAGAAATTTTATATCTTATACTTTTGGATCCCTTATCTTAACATTACCAAACCCTTACCTAAATAGTTGCTCCCATAATAAAAAGTAATTATCTATTTAACTTAACTGTTAACTTTATACATCAATGCTGATAAGTTCACGCATCCATATATCCACTTGATATATCTCTCATAGCTATTATTAGAAAGCTTTTGTTAATTTAAAGAAAATGTTCTTGATGAACATATGCATTACACTCATTATCAAATTTATCATCCCTTAAGATAAACTAAATCTTTAGCTTCACCATATTATTTGAAATACAATGATACTACATCTCTGAATATCCTTAAAGCCAATAAATTCCTACATTTTATTTATATACCACAACCTTGTAAAATAAGCATCTATACTTCTGATCTAAATATGCAAATTTCACTGCTTTAATCCATAACTTACAAGTTTTTTAAAGAAATAATGATCACAAACAAATAGTACAACAGAGTAGCATTAAATATAAATATACAATTATAATATTATAAACAATATAAAAATCAAATATCATAGTTAATACTTTGATATTATATTATTCTACACACATACTTTAATCCCATTTAAATTAATATATTATTAATTTTATAATTCTATTTATCTATATTATTATCAATTTCTATTTATTATAACCCATTAAAAATACTAAAACAATAAATAAATATATAAAATATATTTATTAATAATTTAACATTCAAATTTCTAAATGCATTCATGAGGAATTTTTTTTTTCTTGTTTTTTTTTTTTAATGAAAATAATTTCACAATACTTTGTCTTCAGGGGTGGAAGTTTCTATGTAACAAAAATCATTTTAAAAGTTCTAAACAATTTACAGTTGTTTTCCCCCTTTATTGATACACAATTCTCCTTACACAATAATTAAATGCAGCAATTCCAATACCTAAAATTATTCTCCTGGTTAACATTTTTCCTTTTAAATCATAATGAAATTTTATTCTTATTTTATTAAAATATGTTTTTACTGTAGTAATAATTCTTCATTATAACATCATTTATAAATTATTAATGTGCATTCTCTAATCTAAGCTTTATCACATTTTATGATCCATTTAATTTCATTGGCATTGTCCTTTTATAAGCCAATATTTTATCAAATGCCATGCCAATTATTATCATCTTGAATATAACTTTTAAACATCTTAAGTTACAATATACGTATTCCACATGTTCATCATTCCAACCAAAATTTAGTTTTATTTCTTTGTTTTATAACATTTTCCCATCATATTCTATTAACAGGTAAGTTAAACTTTTAATTAGAGTATATAACCGAGATTTTATATTAAAAATCAAACAAAATTGTTATCTATTTATCTCTCCATTCTGTTCATTCTTCATAAATATATTTTTTTACTTTTACATAATTTCTTCATTAGATTAAATCCAGTTATAATATAAATCTTCCACGATTGTTATGCTGCTATAATGAATAATATTCCAATGAACTTCAACATATCCAAATTATTAGGTAAATAAAATTATTTTTTTTCTCTATAGTATTCATATCAAGTTTCCTTAAGTAACTATTTCTTTTCAAATTATTTACTAAGTTACTTTTTATCATAGTTAAGTTTCCAGTATTAAATCTAAAAATAAATATTCTTCCTTCTATCCATTAATTCATTTAAAACATGAAAAGTACAATTTTTATCAACAATAAAATATGGAATTAAATGAGCTTGTTCTATAATTAACTTATTACATACTGCTAAAATACTTAATATTTTCACATATACTTCTTTTTGTAACTGATTATATGCTTTGACAAACTAACAGCTTTTTTATTCCATTAACTTCAGACTATAGGTAATATAATGATTCCAAGTTTTATATTATTTAGAGGATTGAATATCTTCACAACACTAGCAGAAATTTTAGATTTCTTTTTTACTCCATCCTTTTTAATAAACTTCACTTACTTTTAAACAATTAACCAAATTTTTTTTTTCAAATTAAAATAATATTTTTAATAATTTATAGCAAAATTTTATGGAAAAGATAAAATGTTTCTTTTCCTTCAATTAATTTTTTTTTCAATTAACCCCCCCCCCCCCCAACATCGGCTGCTTAAATTTAAAAATACTTCAGACTGCAGATAGCTCATTCGTTGTTTCTCAAAATCATTTTACAATGAATATTTAATTAGTTACAATACATTCTAAACAGTTTTTAAACCAATATTATTACAACAAATATTTACTAACAAAATAAAAAAAAAACTTTAATAAACATAATTAAGACAATTAAATTAAAGCTAGTTTAAACTATTTACATTTTCTCTTTTATAAAGTAGATCCTATATTGATTTTATGAACTTTCTACTACTTACATAATAAAAATAAATATTAGTGCAGATTTTTAAAAAAATAAATCAACATTTTACCAGAAATAATTCT
This sequence comes from Epiperipatus broadwayi, assembly GCA_028023455.1. NCBI lineage: Eukaryota > Metazoa > Onychophora > Udeonychophora > Euonychophora > Peripatidae > Epiperipatus > Epiperipatus broadwayi. Next base: position 665,140 of record JAQFVV010006285.1, on the reverse strand, counting down.
TTATTAAATAATATGTGCACAAACAAGAGCACATGTACCTACAGCACTTATTATAGATGACATCATACTTAAACCACGCAACTAATTTCAAATTTAAATACCAAAAAAACTTATTAATAATAAACAATATTAATTTATATTTTACTATTTTCATTTAATTATATGTTTCAAATATATAATTTAATTAAAATTTAAAGAATTGATAATAATCCAATTTAAATCATTTCAAGTTTAAACCCCAAACAACCAAGGCAAGCCTTAATTCCCATAACTTTACAAACCAAAATGTGACTATTTATAAAATTTAAAATTATCTAACTAAGATCTACTTTTAATAATAATTTATTATGTGGTGTACTAATAGATAATGGTAATATATGTATATATACAAAACAAAATAGTCTTTCCATCATTCATTTGAAAAAACAACTTCCTTTAACATCCAAAGATATCTTCATAAGATTGATGGCCCCAAATTCAAAAAATTTTATCATCAAAGTTTCTTTTACTCTTCTTTTCAATTCCCTTTTTGCATAAAATATAACTTATTCATCAATTCATGAATATACAAAGCTATATTTAAAAATATTTTTTAAAAATATCTACAAATCTGTTAATAATAAAGATTTAATTGTTAATGAGAATAGAGTTTATTCCTTTATCATGTAAGTCATCAATTTGTAAATTGATTTAAAAGAATAGCTATTTATTGGATACTATGAAAGTGGCCTGGAAGAAAGGCCTGAATTTAAATTTATTATTAAATAATTCAAAAGAATCAATTGATAGCAAATCTATTCCTGGAGTAATTTATAATATTCCTTGCAGTTGTCATAAAATTTATATAGATCAAAGTAAATTAAATCTTAATGAAAGAGTTAATGGTCATAAGAATAGAGTTAAAAATAGAGATCGTAATTCAACTTTGTATATTCATGCACTGAATACAGGTCACAAAATATTATTTGACAATGCAGAGATTATTTTTGGTGAAAAAATTGAATTGAAAAGAAGAATAAAAGAAACTTTGATGGGGAAAACTTTTTGAATCTGAAGATATCCTTTGTTGTTAAAGAAAGTTGTTTTTTGAAGTGAATAATGGGAAAGCTATTTCATTTGTATATATATTGTATGGTTTTTGTTACATTTCACTTGGAAGGCTCTATTTTCTAATAAATAAAACCATGGTTGTTGAAGAAGTTTAGTAAAAAAAAATTTTTGGCTAGTATGTATCATTATATGAATTTCTATTTTATTTTTGTAGATATATATATGCATATTGATAGGTTTGGAATTTAAATAATATATTCAGTAATTGTTTATATGGTTATAGAAAAGTGATGATGAAAAAGTAAATAGATAAATAAGATATATGTATATATATTTTAAGTATTTTAGAAAGTTTATAAAAAGATTTTTTCATGAATTTATTTCTGGTGGTACCACTAGAGGATGTATGGCAACTTGAGAAGGTTCTATTTAGAACAAAAATCGATTTGAAGTATTAAATTAATTAATATATTAGTGAGTTGTCTATTATTTCGATTTAGTTATAGTTAATTGATTGTTTAAGAAGGATAATTTTTATAAAATACCAATTGATGAATGTAGAATCTTTGGTTAAATCTAAAATTGAATTCAACCAGAGACATTCATTATTATTTTATTATTTACTATGATTCTAAGGTAATTGAAGGTTAAGACAGAAATGGGGGGTCATAATCAGAACTAGGAGAATAATTCTTTCATAGATATGACTTTTTTTTTTGGCAGATAGTGTTTAAGGTGTGAAACCGTTATTAGAGAAATGTCTGAGAGGCAAAAAGAAGTATAAAAATTATATTATGAAAACAAAATCTAAATTAATATTTAATGGAAAGAGTAAAACAGAAGGAAGGAAAATGGTAGATATTTATTTTTAGAAGTAGAGGAATATAGACATTTAAATATTTTATTAAATGGAAAAAGAAATTATACAGATAATTGAGAATCAGAGTTTTGAGAAGCAAAAAAAAAATAGAATGGGATTGATTACAAATCTGGCAGTTTACTTATATAATAAGTAAAAAGTGAGTAGAATAATTTTAAAAAGGCATAATAGTACCTGACTTAACATTTAGAATTAAAATGTTTTATATAAGTCAAGCATCTAACCTTTTCTTAAATGTAGTACTAAAAAAATAATTTTTATTTGGTAGTAAATTGTGTACAGCAAACTAGGCTATTCATAAGGAAATGGGGTGAGCTTCAATTTTAATGAGGGGAAGTAAAAATGCTTTAAGGTATAATATATAAATAAAAATAGATTAGTAAAAATAGTGTTTAAATGAATTATGTAAAGAAAATAATCTCTTTGGGCAAGAAAGGCTTTATAATGTGCAAAGCTAATATGTAGGATAATTTATTTTGTGTAAAAAAATCAATGTGGAAATTTTTCATGTAAATAAAGAAATATGTTCAATAAAGATATTACTAAATAAAAGGAAGTCCTCCCATAGAAAAGAGATCCCCTCTTTTATCTTAATATCTTATAGACCAGAGGTCCCCAATCTTTTTGCACTTAAGAGCACATTCTATAATACCGGGCAGGTGGCGGGCACCATTTATTTTTTCAATGTAAATTTATAGTGGATATTGTTAATAATAGACATAATGTACAAAAAAATATTTATTTCAAAAATAAAATTTTAACATATAATTAATGTTTATATTTTTATGCTGTAAAAGTATAATATGCCCTACAATTTGATTACAATATAATACAATAATTTATAAGAAATTTTAAAAATTAAATTTATTTGTATCAGATAAATAATTTTTTATCGTGTTCGGATAGCGGCGGGCACATGTACAGTGGTCTGCGGGCACCATGGTGCCCACGGGCATAGGGTTGGGGACCCCTGTTATAGACCATGAAATTATATATTTTCATAAGTATGAGGATTATGAAAAATCACATTTCTAAAATTATGGAAAAAAGGAAGCATCTTCTCCTTAGAGTTATATAAGTATTAAATATTTTTACAAATTTTTTAAAGCTATTGTTGATTACTAGAGCAAGTGGTTCAGGCTGAGACTGCCAATTTTAATTGGTGGTTACCTAACAACATCATTGCTTAACATATTTGTTATATATTTACATGGAAAATTCCCTATATTCATTTGTTAATATCTTAATTAATCGGTGAAAATATTTATTTCCATATATTTATATTAAAAAATGAAATAAATGCATAGCGAATGTATTACAAGAATGTAATTACAAGAGGTAGGAATAAAGGATAGATAAATTGATTAGAGAGAAAAAATTAATGTTATGGAACTTGAAAATAAATTTAAAAAAGTTTCATGTTATAAAAAAATATGAAAGGGTATACAATAACACTAAGGAGAGTTTAATATTATTTGGTGCAAAAACAGAAACTTCAAATATCAGGGGTGTGGGAGAAAAATATGGAATAAGGATTTGACCTATAGTTTATGGTAAGATAGGAGAATTTGAACATTTACTTTTGGAGTATACAATGTTAATAGAAAAAAAAGTTGTAAGGAGAATGGGAGAAGATTAATAGCAAAGGAAAGAGATTTTATTATTTTTTTGTTTAGCTTTTTAATAATAAAAATAAAGTTTTATAGAATAGGTTAGTGGAATCTATAAAATAGCTTTTATTAAAATAAAATAGAAGCAAAAAAATAATAATCATAAACTGAAAAAGGATCTATGCTTAGAAAGTTCTAATTTCCTTAAAGGAGAAGCCACTTTACATCAACTACATTATTCCATCACTCTGAAATATGTTCACTATTGTGTTGAAAAACTAGGAAATCTATAAAGTTTTTGATGAAAAAGAAAAAAGAATAGTAATTATTCATGATTTTATATTGATATAAAATCTAAAAGATTAAATGCAGATTTTATAGAACATTAGTAAGGATGTATGGAAAATAAAAAATAACTCTAAATTGAGCAGATTTAGTAAATACTTTGAAAAGAGTTATGAGAGTTTGGTCATAAGTTTAAAACTTATGAAGAATGGAATGTGGTAAAAACATCTATAAATGAATATTTATTTATAATTAGCAACAAAAAATGAAAAAACATATTTAAAAATTTGTAATAGAAAAGGATATATAGGATGGAGCCATTAAAAAAAAAAGAATAAACACTAAATGAGACAATTATTTAAAAAAATAACTTGACAAAAAATATAAATGGAGACAATAAATTAACTAAGAAAATTAAGTAGAGCAAGATCAGAAGATTGTAAAAAAGAAATTGAAAATATATTAAAAGTAATAAAGGCTATTGTTATTTATAAAGAAACAAGAATATGGTAACAAGGAAGAACTTTTGAAAAAAATTAATGAGTGTAAATGAATCAACATTATTAGAAAAATTAATTCAAGTGAAGATGAAGGAAGTGTGTCAAATTGTATAAAGCAATCAATAGATTTTTAAAAAATGCCTTTTCAAAATTTATAAACTCAAAGCAAAATGACAATCGATACTTATTGGTCCTTTTTATAACTTCACTTATTACTTGTGATATATTGTGCTATATTCACTTTTAAATTTAACTTGTTCTTTTAGCTAAGTGAATCAATATTATTAAAAAAATTAATTCAAAAGATCAAGAAAGTGTATCAAATTCTATAAAGCAATGAATAGATATATAAAAAAGTGCCTTTTCAAAATTTATAAATGCAAAGCAAGATGACAATTGATACTTATTTTTTTATTGATCCTTTTTATAAATTCACTTATTACTTGTTCATGGTATATTGTGCTATAACCATTTTAAATCTAACTTGTTCTTTTAATTAATTTGAGTCCAAAGTTCTTTGTAGATGAATTGTAATGATCTTAGTAAAGATCCTGTATAGAACTGATAGAATACTGATAAATTTGTGATTTCCAATATGTTCCTTTTTTGCTTTTCTTAAATATCAATATAACTATTTCATTTTTCCAATCATCTACTATTTTTTTTAAAAAACATTTGGTATATAACTTTGCCAACAGCTATTTTTTTCAAAAATGTTATAATAATTCAATCATTTCATAGAGTTTTCCATTCGTTATAGATATAATTATCTCACTCTTCACTTTATAGACTTGTCATTATAAATAATGTTGCAATCATATGGGCTATTTTATTTTCTTGCATTACTGTACAGTTCTTTGTAGAATTCCTCCATACTTCATGAATATACAACCATCTTCTCATTGTCAAAGCAATTTTCCCTTTGTACTTTTGAGATTTTTGTTATCTTCTATAGCTTTTGTGTGTGTCAATCCATAGTTATACTTTGTTCATCATTAACCTTTTTCCCCCATATGTCATAGCATCGGCCAGGAGGCAAACCCGCAACAACCGTCTACAACCAACTGCTTGCTTGCAAGGCAGCTGCGCTGACCTCTCGGCTAACAACGCTTGACTGACCCTTTTTTATAAGTAAAAAGACAATAATATGTATTAAATAGTATAATAAAAAGTTAAAGTCTTTTTTAAAATTAAAATTATACATAATTTTTAAAAATAAAATAAATGTGCATAAAATTATTTAAGAGTAAAGTAATAAAATGGGAAATGATTAGTTATAATGGTCAGGTTAAAATGTTTTATTTTGTGTATTTAATTATATATATGAATATATGTATAAGTGTATTAATTATATGATTATATATTTGGATATTGTAGTTCTGATGATGATTGCAGGACAATCAAAATTGTTAGAATAAAGTTTTGATATAAAAAATAATATTGATAAAATGTTTAAGAAAGTTGTAAATGGTATATGTTAAAATGAGTTAAAAGTTCTAGATTAAGTTCACTGAAATATTTCCAAAAATTTGAGATAACTGTAGTCTGTTAAACATATACTGTATTTTCTAAAATATAATCCAATTCTTTCATACTTATATTTGAAAGTTTCTAAATCCATTATTGAATTAGCATTTTTTTCAAAAAAGAAATTTATGCCTAATATGTTTTTCTTTTTTTTTACAAATCTACATTTTTTTTTTTTCATATTTGTTTCCAAATCCATATTTACCCATAGAATTTTAATCTGTCAGTTCTAACATTCAAATCTCTCTCATGACACTTTTAAAATGTTTCATTTGCTCAAAGGCACTTTGTATATCTACAATAAAAAATTATCTATTTTTATAACACAACTTTTTGGAATATGAATCAGAATTATCTGCATTTAGTGTCTTTTACTAATATACCACCAAGTTCCATATATTTAAAACTAATCCCATTTCATTTATGCTTATCATATTTCTATTATTATAACAAAAAGTCCCATTAAACATTAGTTATTCCAATGGGGGTTTTCTTCGCTTGAAATTGATTTACAATTATATATAGCTAAATAAAAGATTATCGAATAGCAGCATAGATATATAATAAGGAAAAAATATAGAAACGTTACTTAGAAAAAAGAGAGTTATGAATTATTAATTTAAAAATGATTTAGTGTATATATTGCATACATAAAGCGGTATGCATACACAACTATTTTTTCCAACTTTGTCGATAAAATCACGTGATATTGAAAGTAATGTATTATATTTTAATATTTTCAAACGCATTTAAAAAATGTCAATTTGTTTTATTTTTCTAAGTTTGACGAAATATTAAATATCAAATATTCTAATTAATTTTTTTTTATCATTATGAATTAAAAACTTGTTCAACGCGATAATCGCTACCAAGGAAACCTTTATTCATCAGTCTGTTGCATGTTTTATAATTTAAATCTTGCATTGGTTAGTAGTTATCATTTCACTTTATAAAAAGTATGCGATCCTTATTTAGAGGAGTAAGTATTTTTGAATTACTTTTAATTTGGAAATAATTATTCAATAGCTTTGCTAAAGTTTGAATGGCACTTTTTTTAAATTTGTAAATTATTGAAAAACGTGTGTATCATTAAGCTATAAGTAAATACAACTAATTGACTGAAATAAACTTTAGAATTTTTTCTCTATAAAACTATCAGCTATTAAAATCCCGTCTTTTCTACTGCTAAAAAGATCGCATATCCCATCTGAATGCTACAAAAAGTTTTCTAGAGCTGAAATATATATTAGTATCTTTTGTTTCAGGATCACTTTGTTTTGTTTAGTTCGACGCCCGACAATTAACGTTAGTAGCTAAAGTGAAGGGATTCGAACATCGCATAGAATAAATTACAAAACTTCAGAATGAAATAAAATGATTTTTACTTTTATTATGAGATATTACTAGTAGTCCTTTAAAATATTGAATATGTAATTTAGATTTAGTGAAAAGGCAAATGACTGTTCTTGAATAATATATATATATATAAACAAACCAATAGAAATAAAGGTGCATTAACATATTTTTCTCGGTGGTCCGTTTCTTTTGGTCTTTTACCTGCAGATAATGCTGTTTAGAAGTTTAAAGAGCAAAACACAATTTAGGAAGAAACACTTATGTTTTTGTTATCTTCAGGACCTATATATGTAATGTAAATGAATTCTGTTATTATGTGATGTTATCTTTCATTTGAGTATATTATTATATTGTATAATAAAGCCTTAAACCAACAATTAGGGTTTATTTTCATTTTTCATAACAATTAACTGGCGATGAGGTTGAGATTTGTTTGGATAATCACCTGATAAATGGCTAAACTACAATCAAGTCAAATAGTGAATATTTATCAAGGCATTATCTTAAGAGTTTTTGTTTCAATATTGGCTCAAATAGGATATCTTAAAAAAATTAAATCCAACTTCTCTGGGTTCCTGGCCAGCATACTTGGACCTATGAAAATTTTATATGGATACTAATTAAATTAAAGCAGAACTAAGATTGGCTCATGAGTATCTGTGAATCATCTACTTATCAGGTTCTCATGTTGTAGACAGCATTGCTACATCATTCTAAAGTAATGTTTGATAAAGTTATATAACTCCTAAATGCCTAACTTTATGTCAAAGTCCTTCGTACTAATGCAACGGTATAAATTCAACTTATGCATTCAGAAAGCTAATGAAAAGACAGCAGTGAAGGATGGGGTTGGTCTGCAATTTTGGAACATTTCTCAAGGAGGGATTGAGAGATCAGTTTTTATGTGATATGACAGATCATTAAGGGTTATGTTGGTAAGCCCCAATCCCATATGACCTTAAGAGAAGAAACACCTACACAGTTTATCATTGTTGAGTCAAATGCTGAAATAAAAATGGCATGACAAAAATAGAGTCAAAAATCAATGGACAGCTCCATAATTACTTCAGATAAAACATCAAGCAACTGTGAAAGAAACAAAATTGTTATCATTGTAAAAACAAAAACATTTAATTAGTCAATTTCGACAAATTAATGATAGCTGTTATTTTTGTCAATGTATTAGACATATCAAAATTGAAAATGAAACAGAATAGTGACAATTATTCATCTAATAAATAAAGTATCAGTCAAGTCACAAAAAAGTACATCTAAATGCACTTAACAATCAAGATGAAATTCCAGCTTTTAAATTAATGGTAAATGTTGGGCAAGAATAACTAGAAATAAAAAGGCTGATCTGAAGCCTACCCCAAAATTAATCTATGACTATCAGGGCATATTAGTTACACTCCTGAGGGAGTCTCAGGTCAATGTTTGAAACATATCTGAATATATACAATTGCCATTGCTTGTTTCTGCAAGAGCATAGTATAGTAATGGGCTGAAATTGATTTAAATCAATGGACTACTCAATGATCAAAGTGAAATGAATAATCTATGAGATATTAAGCTTTAAAAAACAATATGCTAAAGTTTTTGACCTCTATTTTAGTTGTCAAAGAACACTCATTTAAATATTTATAAATAAACTTGTTAAACCAATCAACTGTTGCTATTGACAAATATCTTTTGCTTTAAAAACTAAAGTTTCCAAGGTATTGGATAGACTGCAACCCAAGGGAATAACCAAATTGGTATCACATTCTGAATGACTCCAATAATACTCATCATTAAAAACAACAGAGTCAAGAATCTTTCCATTAATTACCTTTGTCCATCAGTTAAACAGATATTTTCTTTTTTAGCTGGAGATAATTTTCTAGAATAGGTCTACAACATGCTTGTTTTCAATTACCAGTAGACTATGAAGCTTTAACATCACTAGAAATTATATCTCAAAAGGGACTTTATAAAGTTAATTAACTGCCATTTGGTATTTCAGTGGTATATTCCACTGAGAAATTGATCAGTTAGTGGCTGGAATTCCCTGGGACCATTCTATATTTTGTAGATCTCCTACTAGTGACTTGAAGCAAGGAGAAATCCTGGGAATCCACTAGAAAGCTTTTAAATAAATTTGTAAGAAGTAGGAAGTATAATTTATTTTAAAAAATATATTTGAGGTCGAGAAAATAGAATTTCTTGGATTCAAAGTTACAACTTGAAATACTTTTCCTACTAAGGATAAAATAAAGTCTATTCTGAACATGTCAGTTCTCGTTAACAAAAGAAAGTTTTAGGCATATTTTGAATTTGTCAATTATTATGAAAGCTTCATTCAGCAAAAAACAGATGCACTTATCAACAACTAGACAAAAGGGCTAAATGGATGAAGAGTATTCAAGCTTTTGATAAGCTAAAAGTATTAACTTGCTAAGTTCTTAAAGCTTTAAACTTTGCTATGTAGAAGGAAGAAAACTAAAGATTATTGCTCTTAATAGATTACTAGATGATGACCAAGAGTATAATGTTTTGAGAAAATGTATATAGTCTAAATGACTAATTAATAAACTTCCATATATATATAAAGTCTTTTGGGTAAGAAAGCATGGCTATCCATTGAGAATGAATATATTTTATGAAGTAGTCAAATTGTCAAACCACCCTGAGGCTACAAAAATATCCTAAAAGTTATTGCATTATGATCATTCTGGAATAGTGAGAATAAAAATGCTGGATAGATCTTGTCAAGTGGCCTAATATACAATTGCAGATACACTAGTGCCAGCAATGCAAAATAAATTATATCAGTTAAAATAAGGGACAACCCTTGGCTGTATGCAGTTGGACCTTGAAAAAAATTCCACTTAGACCACGCTGGACCATGGAAGAGTAAAATTTTTATCACCACTGTTAATGCCTATTGTAAATAGTTAGAAGTAGTTATTGTATCCAACTTCAATCACAATTGACTCTTTGAAAAAAAAATTTACAAATCATGATCTTCCTTTGCCCATTATCACTGATAATGGAACAATCCTGTACAATCAACTATTTATTGACATTGTCATTCCAATGTCTGGTACAAAAGATTTAAAAAAAACTGAAAGAAACAGCAAATGATTGGAGCATGAATATAGCCTAGAATGGTGCTAATCCAGTGTTCAATTTCATCTTTGATTCATGGCAGAAGTCCAAGGAAGCCAGGGATTGAAAAATCTGGATTAAACTTGCCTTCATTTTGCCATGATTAGATGATAAATGAAAATAATGAAAAAGATGATTACCTTTTTCAGGATATTCAATTATTTAATAATAAACATACTTGGAAATTTTCCCACTCCGTTTCAAACAGGGAAAACCATATACTGAAAGCAAGAATTTTAAGTAATTCCTTAATAAGAAGATTTCTAATAAAGAATTGTTATAATGTAAAAATTATTCATTACTAATTTAATATGATAAAAACTTCATTATTTGTCTATTTCAAGATATAGCATCAGCAAATTTTAAAGAATTGTGTAGATGCTGACATATTTTATTCCAATTAATATATATTTTCTATAAAATTTTATATTGTTTACAGGCACTACAGACAACAATTGTATTGAATCAATTTTTTAAGAAGACGTGTAATCTTTTTTGTACAGATTCTGAATCTCATGTAAGCACTTAATTATTATAAAATTTTAAATTTTGATTTTATATATTATTATTCTTTTAATATTTATTATATTTTAGTCTATTAATTATATTATTAGTAGAGCTAATAAATCTACAAATCAAGTTTTATTTTATTTATGAATGTTATTTTTCTTATATGTTTGTCATCATTGTATGGTATGATATTTTCCCAGATCTGATTTTGGAGTCAGTAATGATCCACAGATACAGTAAATAATTTTTAAAATGGAAAGTTATCCTTGTGACTTATTTGTAAATATATGGACTGTTAATTTTTAACATTAGAAGCTGATTATGAATAAAGATGGCCATTTTAATTTTTTAAAAAAAGAATAAAAAATTTACAAAAAAGGGGGGGAGGGAGTAGACCATTGCAGCCAGAATCATTGTACATGTAATTGAAGAATGGAAATATATATTCACACATGCAGTGTCATTGTCAAAGTTAATGCAGAGAGATAACCAATGGCATGAAAGGTTTATGATAACTGAATCTATTTTAATCTAGCCAAGAATAGAATACAGTAAAAGAAAATGCAAGAAGCATTACCTAGCTTTAGATGACCACCATCAATGGAGAAAAGAATATCTTAATTGAACATTCCTTATTGGTTAGTTGAATTAATCCTCTTAGCTGACAGTCACATTATTAATACTTAATATTAAATAAACATTTCCAGAGTATAAAGACAACCATGTGTGCATGTAAATTAGAAGTAAATTTAAGTTAGTAATATCACTATCCTTGATTATCTTCCACAGGCATATAAACTTAAATACTATCATTTTCCTATTGTAGATTGTTAAGTCACAAGATTAAATTCAAATCATATTTACAATTTATATCTAAAAAGAAACAATATATTAAGGAAATTGACCAAGAATGTTCAATAATTTAATATTGCATATATCACATTCTGCTTTGTGTAGTTAATTATCTCCTTGCATTTCTATCTATTAATAGAAAAGACAGAAAATTCTTAAGTTTTTAAAAGCAGTTCTATTAATTTTAACACTATACAATTCCTAATTATAATCTTTATATTAATATTAAATTTCATTAACTGCTGTGCTAATCTTGAGTCATGCACTTTGAATACTGGGGACACAAATTGGTGATGAAACATGAGACTTCATCTAATATCACCTGCACTATGGTCATATTATAAAAGATCTATATTAACTAGCTTTACTTACTAGTCTTTTGACTTAACCTCATTGCTTGAATCTAACAAAAATAAAATAAAAATGCTATATATAACACCAACTTCATTTACAAATATTATTTATAAATAGACATGATATAAACAAAGTAATTGAAAGGTTTTATTATTTTAGAGTTCATAATAAGTTCAAGTACTGAAAATGCCAGCACTGGAATTGATCCTAGACTCCACATTTCAGAATCTGATACTCGACCATTGTACTAAAATATACATGAATACTTATATTAAATTTCCCTTTTATCTTAAAATGGAAAATTTAAAATTTCCATAATATTCCCTCTCTTATTATATATATATAATTTTCTAGAAATTACAAATTATAATTATTTATGTATATTGCTGAAATTTATCTTATCATATACTTTATTTTTTTGCATACATATACTATTACAAACAAAATATATACATTGTAATCAAATTATCAGTATATATATATTCTAAATATTATGGTTTAACTTGCTCTAAAAATGATCATCACTTATTTAAAACATTAACAAAACTTTAATTATTATCTATAATAGTGCTAATACAAAAATTTAACATGTTTTAAAAAACCTGTTGGATTTGTTTGTATATCTATACATTTTCAAAATAACTAATTATTCTAAAATTTAATCAAGCATAGTGAATCTTCAGGCTAAAATATTTACTATCTTACCTACAGCTTGATTTTTACAGTCTTTATTTTGATATGATATCTGAAGAATGCAGTTTCACAATATACTTATATAATCTTAACATTAATGATGTACTATTTTAACCACTAGAGGAAGTGAGTGACTAAATAACAGCACATTTATTAATTTAATTAATTTACAATAATTATAGGTAAATGGTAAGGAAAGAGAGGTACTAAAGCAAAATAAGTAATTAATCACCATAATACATGGCGGCATGTTAGTGTGCCTAGTGTAATGGTACAGTACTGTTGGTAAATAGAAATACATTAAAAATTCTACTATATCCAAAATGTAGCGGAATTAAAAATATATGTATATGTTTGATTGCCTTCCAAACACTTCAACAAGTTACCATGCTAAGGTAATTAAATGGCTTAGGCTAGTTAAACGATACTGCTTTTAAATATTTTATATTTTCTAAGTGATCTTAATTATATCTTCATATGCCTAAATAAAAATTATCACCTCCAATTAGAAATCTCTGAAATGCTAAATTATTAAACCATCTCTTTATTGGTCACTATTAGAGTAAGATGATGGTAATAAATAGAATTTATTATTGACAACCCTGCCATCTAATCATCACCTATAACTTTGATTATAGGACTATGATTAGCAAATAATAAATGCTACCTAATTTTAATCATTATTTTCTATAATGCCAGCTTTATAAATTATTTAAATTAATATCTGAATATCATCTAATATAGTATACTTCAACTAATAAATAGAATTGAGAATTAAAAAATGTGAAAATTGTAAACTTAGCAAAATGAATAATTTAATAACATTGGGTTTGAAGATGGAATTAAAAGAAATCTGTTGACACATGTTAATGTTTACAAGTATCAACTCAAACATATTTACATAGAAAAATTCTTATATTCTCATAAACTACTAAATATTGAATGCCTGGAATATTAAGCTGCTGCTGATGATGATGATGATGATGATTATGATGATAATTTAATTTAATAAACATATAACCTTGTGATAAAAAATCACGCATGGAGCTTAACAAAAGTACATGTGCAAATAAAATTAAAAAAAACAATATATAATAAAATAATTAAATAGAAATAAAAAGTTTTTCATTATCATCAATTATGATCCAGTCCATAATAAATTTTCTCAAAGTTTTTCTTGATAGGTCATTAACATTAAATTCAATGTTTGTTATAAAAATATTGTGAAATCTTGGACCAAGATAACATTTCTGATATCGACAATGAGTTTTAAAGTAAGCTGGTTCAAATAATAAATCAAAATCACTTGATCTAGTCACCATTATTGATGAAGAATTATTTTTATTCATTCCTTTGTATTTAATATAATAACACAAAATATTCACTAAAAATAAATGATGAATAGTTAAAACTCCAGCACACTTATATAATTCAAGTCTTGGCAAATCCAAAGGTTTAAACAAAATAATTCTTAAAGTAAAATTTGTAGTGTTTGTAAAGATTTCAAAAAATATGCTGCAGTGCCACCCCATAATGTTATACCATAACAAAGTCTGCTTAAGAAAATTTGCTTATATATACTTAAAAGGACAGATTTATTCAAACAATCTCTTAATCTATAAAAAAGAAAATTAAGTTTTCTTAATTTTACTTGAAGACAAAAAATATGCTTATCCCAATGTAGTAGTAGTAGTAGTAGTAGTGGTGGTGGTGGTAGTAGTGGTGGTGGGTAATAGTGGTAGTTGTAGCTGTAGCAGTAGCGGTAACAGTAGCAGTAGGCAGTAGCGGTAATAGCAGTAGCAGTAGCAGCAGTAGTAGTGGTAGTGGTAGAGGTAGCGGTGGTAGTGGTTGTAGTAATAGTAGTGGTTGTAGTAGTAGTAGTAGTTGTAGTAGTAGTAGTGGTGCTTAGTAGTGGCAGTAGTGGTGATAGTAGTAGTAGTAATAATAAAAAAAATCAACTTTCACCTGTCTCCTTGAACAATGGTGTGTGATTTACTCTCATTTATAAGCTTTATATTCCCTTCTGTGTAGAAATAGATCATTATCATTTTCATCTTGACTATCGATTCAAATGAAAATGGCCACTTTAACAACTGATTAGCTGAATCTTCTTGTTGACCATGAAGTGAAAAGGTGACTACTTGTAGAACAATTCCTTGTTAAAATGTTTAGCAAATTTTATGATACATTTGAATACATGTTCTACTTAGAGATATTTTAACTTCTTTTCTAGTGAGCTTATATGAATAAAAATAGCTTATTATACTTTTCTATTATATCACCTGATAATAACATTTTAATGATCTCAGAAGTCTGCAATAAACTTAAACAAATAGAGTGTTTCACTTTTTTATTCTTTCCCATATTATATTTTATATATTGGAAACCACTGAAGTTGAATCAAATTCCATATCTTCATGACATTTAATAATTTTTATATCCATTTTCATGATTTAGATATAACTGTTCCTTTTTAAGTTTTTATTTCATTTTTTAAAATTATAATTATCTCCTCTTTGTCTGATTATGCTCTTTCAATAGTTTTTGCAGTGTCTGTACATTTTTGTTATGTACACGGATTGTGATCATTCTCTCAGTGGTGACATTTTATACTTGAAATTGATCTATCCTAGGCAGTTTTTAATTGTCTGGGCTTTGGTTCATCTCTTTAATTTTATAGCACATTAGTTAGTTTTCTTCATTCCAATAATATCTTGTTAATGATATAGATTAACTGTCAGTTATTTTAGCTAGAGTCATCTGAGCCAGGCCAAACACAAATGTAGCATCAAAATTTAAAGTTTTCATTACAAATTATAGTTTTTATGCCATATATAAACCTGTTTCAAATTGCTTTATCTACAAACATTCTAAATCATATCTATTAGCTAATTTTTATAATTTTATTGTAATATTCATAACTTTAATTTAATTTCACTTAGGTTAAATTTGTGCCATTGTGTTACTATTTATGATTTTGGATAGAGATATGCTTATAGAATTTCTACAGCTTTTTTATATGGAAAATTATAGATATGCACAGATGAAGCTTATACCCACAATATCTCATATTTCTCTAAGCCACATATGCTAATTAATATTTAATTCTGGATTTTAATAACATTAAAAATTAAGAAAACATTAATTGGTTTTTATAGTTTCCAACTTAGTTTAATCATTTTTAATTATAATAATGGTTGAATTTAATTTCCATTACAATATTTTCTAAACTTACACCAGGAATTACTTTCTCTTAAAAAAAAAATCTTTATCTGCAGTTTAACATTCAATCAAATAAGCAGCAAGTGATCTAATTACAATATATTTATTAATTTTATTAATTTACAATCTCTAGAGTTCATTGTCATCATCATTTTCAGACACAATCAATACACTGCAGGATGATCTCCTCTAAGTTTAATCTACTTTTTCTAATCTCTAGCTTCTTCATGTCACATCAACAAACTTCTTTATTTCATCCATCCATCTCACCCATAATCTCTCTAGATATTTTAAGATTTCAACAGTCAATCATCATTTTTTCTAGTAATATGTTCAGCCTAGTTTCACTTCAGTCTTAATTTTTTCACTGATGTCAATAATAACTGTTTATTCTCTTAGCAATGTATTTCTTTTTCAATCCCTATTTGTTACTCCTAACATACATTGCTCTTATGTTAAGTGTCCAAATCTAAGATACAGAAATAAGAACTTAAAATACATTGAAAATCTTATTTCTCAAACATATAGGCTTACTTCCTTTTAATATTATGTTATTTTTACCAAAAACACTCCAACCAAGTTTAATTCTATGTTAATTTCATCCATTATGTTTCTACCAGTAATAATAATCTTATCTAAATATTTGTAATTGTTAACTGATCATAATTATTAATCTTTATTTTCTTTTTTTTTTTTTGAGAAAATCCATCGAACATTACTTGTCTTTTTAGTATTTAATTTCCTACTTTCTTATTTTCATCTAATAATTCATCCAACATTTCCTGAAACTCTGAAATATTATTTGCAAAAATGATCATATCTTCAAAATCTGGATGGTTTATGCAATCTCCATTTACTTTTATTCATTTAGCTTCCCATTTATATTCATTAAATACTTCTTGTAAGACTATTGTAAAAAGTTTTGTAGATATGGAATCATTCTATCATATATCTTTTTCAGTGTTAATCTTCTTAGTATTATGTAATTTTATATATAAAGCTTGTAAAATAAGCATGTGATATCTGACTTGATTTTTTTGTAATATTATGCAATTTATACTCTTCAGCATATGACAATATCCTGGACCTATATCTTGATGATTCAATGCTTTAATTACTATAGAAATGCTTATAGAATCAAATCCCTTTTCATAATCTACAAAATATGACAATTTATATTCATTGATTCTTTCTATAACTTCTCTCAAGTCTTGGATGTGATCTCTATAGTTATATATTTAGAAATCTATGCAATCATTACTAGTTTTTGTGGTGATACCATATTTTTAATTATAGTTACATGTGTTAAAGAGTACTAATATTACCCCCAATTTATTTCCAAAAATAGAAGTGGAAATTATTTGTTAATTTAGTAATTTTATGCTTTCTCTTGTTTTAGACACTTGCCGATAAGTTCAATCATATAGCTGATTTAGAGATTACAACATGTTGTAATCATTTGGAATTATAGCATCTATTACAGAGTTTACAGTAGTACACTATAAGAAATATTTTAATAATTTGTTTGTTACATTGTTTATATATGTAAATTATATTGTTTATATATGTAGTAAGTCATCTTACTGCATTTTTAAATTAATAATAGAAGAGAACATTTTAAAGATATTAGGATAACTAATTAATTATTACATTTGATACTTCTAAATTTAATTAATTAGAACAATCAGTAATAGTTTCAGAATCACACTGTCTCATTTTCTCTTTATATTTGAGTTATGAATAGAATGTAATTGACATTATATCTTCTATATTAGTCTTCAAGTAAAAAGTACTATAAAATAATGTTTAAAAGTGTTTAACAAACAAGTATACGTTAATATTGAATAAAAATGAATTTCAATAAAAATAATAATTTACTATAAATATTTTTTTAGACAAATGTTAATTAGCCACATTCCAAATACATGTTTGTTATGTGTGTGTGTGAAAATTTGAACAAATTAAGAAGTGAAGAATGTGTCTTTATATAAATAAGTGCAATCACATACAGACTTAAATAATGTAATTTTAGATAATGAGAGCATCAAAATGCTCACTTTGAAATGACTTTAAATTTGTTGTTAAGCATTGAAACTTTTTAGAACAAGTTTTAGTTTATGAACTCTATAACTCTATATTATAAATTTAGGGTTTTTAATATTTTTTAATTAAAATATATATTGTACCAATTAGAAATCTTTTAGAAATAAAGCTAGTCTGATTTTACAAGTTTTTTTTTTTAACCACACATTAAGTAGTCATATTTTTTTAAAGAAGCAAGAAAAAAAATATAATTGTTTTTTTTATTTGTTTAAATTAATATATTAATAAATAAAAGTTTATGGATTTATTATGTGTAATCTTAGTGTTCATAGAAAAAAAAGTTATGAGAGTTGCTACTATTTTTTTTTTTTTTTTTGATATTTAAAAATAAAGCTTTGGAAGAAAGCTTTCTTGTTTTAAAATAACTTTAATATCCTTATTGTGAAGGACTTTTGGAATTTTTAACCATCAAATAACTGTCTAACTGCAATATAAAATTAAGCTGATTAGAGCAACAGACCTAACTTGGGAATTATCAATATAACTAAGATGGAAAATTATGCAGTAACTGAAAATCTTGTTATCATGGAGTAAAAATCTAATTAGTATTCTAGTCAAACCTAAAATTATATAGCCTCCTGCAGAAGCTAATTTTAAAAGTGCCTCATTTCTACCTGAATTAACCATTGAGGATCTAGAATTAATATTATTGTCTTTCACATGATTTCTACCTGCATATTCATGAACATGTAAACCTATCTTACCATTATTGTATCTGGAGAATAATTCAAGAAAATATATCCAATATAGGCTTAAAATTGTTTTACAGATCAATTTTTGAAAAAGATTTAAACCTATATTTTATTAAGATATAAAAAAATCAGAATTCTAATGCCATGGTAAGAGAAATTTGTATCTAAATTAAAAGATCTATAAAAGAAAGAATAGTAATATTTATAACAAATATTAATATTAATTATACTGTGAATATTTTTTAGGATTTTATTTTTTCCTAAACATGTATTAATTTTTTCTCTCTTCTTATGATAATTTTTTTTTCTTTATGAACACTAAAATAAATATAATTTAAAATTGATTTATTGTTCAATTAATAATCGATAATATTTTTTTATAATTTTTATATATATTTATTTATCAATTAATTGATATTTTCCTATTCTTTATTTATATTATTATAATGAAATAATAACAAATATATGATTATTTTAAATTGGATATAAACATATCAGAGCACAATCTAATTAAATGAATTTTCTTTGATAAGGATACATATTCGCTTAAATATATAAGCATATATTTTTTTATGAATTGGATTTATTCCTAAGTGTTATGTAAATAGTATAAATAATATATAAGATGTATAAATAGTGTAAATAAATTTTGGTTTAGTATATTTATATTATTAAAACAGACAAAACTCTCTAATCAATGGATGCCAGAAGGCTGTACATAAAATCCCCATCTAGTGCCTACTCATTCAATATCCCCAGACTGGTTTCTGGCTTGTGGCCTTCGTCAGTGAGGAGTCTTGGATCTGAGAGCACTGCACCTAGAGCTTAGGATCTAATGCAACCCTCCAGCAGCCACAATCCAAGCTCATTAGCTTATATAGTCTTATATGTCTGAACTCAGTTCAGTATCTATACATTTTGGTGACTTTAGTTCTTTAATAACCATAGCCACCACTATCCTATTAGGCAGGATTGGTTTTAAGCCAATAAACATCACATGATCACCATTTCCTATGCTTGCTTATAACTGTTATTAAAACAGGCAAAACTCTCTGTACACATTGCCACTCAGTGCAAGTCAGAGTAATCAATGGATGCCAGAAGGCTTGTGTATAAAATCCCAATATCCCCAGACTAGTTTCTGGCTTGTGGCCTTCATCAATGAGGAGCCTTGGATCTGAGAGCATTGAACCTAGATCTTAGGATCTAATGCAACCCTCCAGCAGCCACCTTTTATCGCTACTTAACTACAAAACTATGAGTCTTAAATTGAAAACACTAATATTTTCAATCCAAGCTCATTAGCTTATATTCTATTGTTTTTTTAGCGGAAAATAATTTAAATCTCCCAATTTCTAATAAAAAACTTAATGATACACTTATTCTATCATAAAAGTATATTTATTATTTTATAGTTCTTAAATATAAATTTAAATCTAAAATGCACCTGTCTAAACTCAATAAATAATATGATATTTTCAAAATTATTAAAATATTTTCTTTGCAGTTTAGCAAAACATCATTTTGATATTTTAATACATTTTGATACTTTAATATCAAAAATTTAAATAAAAAAATATGAATATCCCCCTTTAAATTAATTACTTATGCAAAATATATTTAAAATATAATTTCATGGGTTTTCTCTAATTAAGTAGGTTTCTCTTTTTTAAACAATTTTTTAAAAAAAAAACTATTAATAAATTATAATGCTTGATATTTTGTATTTTCTTTATTTCCATATTTTTACATTCATCATAGCATTCAAATTATTTTCATTATTCTCACTTTCATTCCAATTCAAATAAGCATTTATTTTGAGCTAAATGATCTCTAATATTTGTGGGAATATTAATCACTCCTATCCTATCTTTTGTATTATGCCAAGCATCAAATATTTCAATATCATTTGCGATAGAAATTTTTATATGTCTCATCTTGCCTTCTCATACACTATCAATTTCTAACAGTTTACCCATTACTTTACCATCTTATAGAAACTGTCCTCTACGATGTGATTCTTGAGATGATAGATAGCAATTATAATGTAGGGTATGGAATAATAAAAATAATAACTCAAAACGAATAAGAAAAAAACATCATCATGGTTTCAGTGCAAAAATAATAATAGGTCTGTATTTGTCAGGCACCTAAAATTCATGTCATGGCTTTATTGTAGTTCTTAATGACTATAAGAGAATGCTATTGTCCATGGAAAATAATATACAGTCCTTTGTTACCTGTATATTTAACCAATTTAAAGTGTGACAATACAGCTCACACACAACAGTTTTTCAACATATCCCTAAACACCTACAATTTCATATAACAATTGCTCTCCCAACCTCCATCCTATATCTTCCTCATTGAATAACTATTAACACCGTAAACTATACAAGCCTCATTCTAAAATAATTTCCAAACAACATTACTAAAACAATTAATTTCAAGATGGTTTTTTAAAGTTTTTGAACACAAATGATCTTGATCAAACATACATCAATTTTATACATTTATTTATTTGTTGTTATGTTATATAATTTAGAGATTAATATTGCTGTATTTCTCTGTATCTTAACAAATAACATTCATAAAGGTAATACATTAATAACTCAACAGTGTTATAAAATGTATGCATATTCAAGCATTTATAATAAACAAATTTTTTTTAAAAAAAAATATCCTTCAATATTTCAAAACTTTCACTTGCATTCTTTTTTTTTTTTATAAAACACCTATGATGATAATTATATCAACAGTTCATTCCGCTGTTCATTATGTAGTTCGAGAAATATGAAAATTATAAGATAAATATTAAGTTTAAAATATAACATTTTAAAAATTATCAAGCAAATGTAATGTAAATAATAAACAAAATTACTTATAATCTTAACAATTTGTTGAAATTATGTAACGGTGATACGCTTCTTTGACCACATATTTAACCAAATTATCATTACTAATTACCTGGTCAGAAAATTAATTTCTGAAAATCCATTTTCATTTATTTAACATTATCATTGTCATCATCATAATAATATCAATATTAAAAAAAATCTATTTTAAGATTAAATTTTTTAAAATACATTATAACAGGTTAGTTTTTAATAAAACAATAATATTCTAAATACTAATGTTAGGCTAAAATAAAATAATGAGGAAATTTTAAAGTTACAAAAAGTCTCTCTTCCTCCTGTAAGTTGAATGCTTGTCAGAAAACCTCCCCTGTTGCCTAGTTATGGACAGAAAGTTATGAACAAAATTATACTCCTCCCTCAGACCATTTAATGAAATATATAAATAACAAAATGAAATCCAATAAAATCTAGGAAAAATATTGTACATCCTGAAAAGATAAATATTTATTTCAGTCTTTTCCCCAAACATCTATTCAGACATGCAATATCTTCATAAAGCAATAATTCAAGGATCCATTCATGTGAAAATATTTCTTATGTACAATTTTTTTAATTACAGCTGCTGTGTATAGCAGATATATCATGATAAATATAACAATGTAATATTTGCATTTTCATTGGGCAAAACATTAGTAAAATGTTGTATAATATAAAATTATTCATTTTAGTATATTTTTTAGCAGACACATTTTATAAACTAAAGATAAATATTTCTTTAAAATAATGAAGGCTTTTATCCATAAAACATATATATTTCAATTAGAGATTTTTTAGGTAAAATAACAGCTATACCCTCAAAGACATTAATTAACTGAAATAATATCAATCTTTTAAACAGATGTACTATAGCTCATTTATTCCAGATAAAATCATTTCAAAGCATATAGTTTGTTTATTGATTTTATCAATAATAAGTCTTTTTAAAAGTATAAAAACATTCAGCAGTCATTTTTCCAATTTTTCTTCCACTACATCAATCTCGAACATGAAATCCATTTTGATTAAACTTTAAAGATAAATTAAAATGTAAAATGTGTTATTAGCATTCATATAACAAAACAGTTACTCAGGCACATCATAAAGAAAAAACACTTTTAATCTAGTTTTGTAACTTAAATGCAGAGTATTAACTTTTTTCTTTCTTTTTTCAAATTTAATCTTATGATAATGATTTTTTTTAATAAATGTTCATTTCCTCTTTATTAACTTAAGCTTACTTGACAAATTAGTCTCAGTTATTAAAGTTAAATGTTCATTCATCTAAGCATGTTATTTATAAAAAATTTAAATTCCTTACATAAATCTCCATCTTATTGTAGGATATTCTTTGGCATTTGGTGTACATTATCCCAGTATTCAAATGACTATTATCATGTTCCATAAAAATTATTGTAGTTTCAAATTAAGTTTCAAGCAGAGTCTTCTGACAGAGAACTTTTGGTTTTTTATTCAGTTATAATTAAAATAGTATAAAAATTATACTTTTTTAAAGAGAAAATAATAATAATTTTTAAAAAAATTACTACTGTTATAATTTTTTTAAAAAAATATTAGTTATAAATTTCAAAACTGAACTGTACTTTTTAACTATTACTTCACTCTCATTAGTACTGTATTGTCTGGACTGGATTGAATTTCTGTTTTTATATTGGTCTAATCTAGTGATTTCATTGGTTAATTCTGTTTATAAAAACCTGCTAATTTACATAACTAAATCAATTTCATCTTTTAAAATTAAGCTTTAAAATTATGAGTCATCATTTTTCTAAAATATTACATTAAATCATTTATCATTTATAAATAATAAATACTTTATTAAAATAATTTATCTTTATTTAAACAATTTAAATATTTTAATAACTCTAAAATACTAATTTGTAAAACAAAATATTAGATTTAAGCAACATAATAATATCTTTAACTATTACTTTTAAAACATTATCTTTAATTTTTGCTACATTTATAATGTGTCAAATTTTATTAACCAGCTAAAAATCAATTTTATTTTTTTAAAACTTTTGAAAACTCACACAAACACCTTAGGCCATGTGACACTTTCAAAACATTTTAGGCTAATATTAAGTTAACTATTAATTAAATAATATTTTAAACAAAATAATTACTCAAATATATATAAAATATTTACTGCTATAATCAAACTATTATATTATCATAGCATCTTTTGAATATAATAAATAAAAATAATACTATCTTTTAAATAATATATATTATTTTAACATATTAAAATGACTAAACTATTTAAACATCTTTATATGCTCCTATTTACTGAGTTTGAACTCCTACTACCTATGACATAATTACATATTAAAAATCACCCAAATTTAATTTTTTTAAAATAGCTAGGCTTTTCAAACACTACCTTATCTATCTGTAACAACTATAAGTGTACAAAATATAGATTAATAACTGATCATATACTTTAAATAATTAGCCATAAAAGTTTATCAAAATAATATTTGAATATCTTTAGTACCTATGGAAAGCAGTGTTTCAGGGAAAGATCAACTTTTGTTTTCTTAATTGGTTTGTTCTCTAGTTGTTGTCTGCTTAACCTTTATTCTGGACTCACATATGATTGCTTATGGTTGATGTCTGAGATATAAAAGCTTGTTTTTACAATCCAGCCACTAACTTTAATATTGTTTATATAAATCTTAAAATGTTATTATAATATTGTTCCAATTCAAATCATGGTAATAAAATAATAATAACTGAATGATTTTATTGCTCAGGAATTTATAAAAAATTTAAGCACTGGAAGTGACAGAACTGGGCATGATCTAAGGATCTTAAGCTCCAGAGTCTATGCAGGTGGTAGTTTTAATTATGCATATAAATTAATATACGCATTTATAGGAAAACTACTGTATGACTAATTATTGGACCAGCATAGAAGTATTTAAATATTTTTAGCTATATTACTCTATATAGATTTGTTTTTTTCCACACTATCATAGGAATAGTAGTCTTTTTTTTTGTTAGCATTAAAAAGTTATATGATATTTCTTAAACATTATGTCAGAAACTATTGAAGATTAATTAGTCATAAGAATATTAATTATTTATTGAATTATTTCCATCATCTAATATTACAAACTGAAAGTCTTTAGAATATTTTTATTTAAACATTCTAAATACATTCAACTATTAGTAATAGCATATAGGTCACTATTAACTTGCCTTTTACAAATAATTCATTTGGTTAGTGCATTACCTTAAAATTCAATATTCAAGAATCTAAAGGTCCAAATTTGATTTCTCATGCTACTATTACCACTGGTCAAGCTAGCAACACATGAAGAAGAAAGGAGATTAATACCATTCAAAACGTTGTGTTAAATATTAACCCGTGTGCTATTACTAACAGTTAAATGTATTTAGAAAGTTGAAATAAAGTTTAAATTTTTTCTAAAGACATTCAGTTCTTAATATTAGATTATGGAAACAGTCCAATAAATAATTAGTACTAAAATGCCATCATTACAAACCTTCAGACAAACTCTAATCGTAAGAATCACACACAAAAGTGATAGATTTAAAATTACAACTAAATTTATTAATACATATTTTACATTACAGTTTATATTTAGACGTGCCTACACACAGTGATTAATAATTATCAAGTTGTATTAATAATGTTTGATTTCAATAAAATTTCTTACTCTTATAATAGTATAAGTTAATTCTACATGTACTGCAATTATAATACGATGACAAGATCAGTTACAATATTAACTGGTAAAGTCTTTGAAGTTATCCCTGAAATAAACTAACACACATTGGTTGTTTACTTCATTTAAGTCCTTGTTAAGGAGAATATTATAGGTTCATAGGATTAATAATCTAGATTGTATAATTTCTTTGAATAAGTTGGAAATCATTTATTTCTAGCTGAGTAGTTTTTGAATCTAATTTGCTATTGGACATCAGAAATATTTTCTTGACCAAAGATAGACATGTGCAATACAAATATATATATGAAAGAAAATTATATCTTCATGACAAATAACATAGCTCTCAAAGTCATTTTTATTTTATTATGCGTTATCTAAATTGATAGATATATCCTTCAATAATGCTACTAATGAAAATTTGAGAAGTCTTTATGTTTTCCATAAATCTCTCCCTTTTCATGCATGCTAATCACTTGATAAGATTCAGCAACATGTGATATTTGAATTAAAAGATTTAGACTAATGCCTTTTACTTAGAAGATTTATGCATAGTAGTGTTATGTAATGTAAAAATTGTTCTTTTTTTGGATAAAGTCAAAGTTTTGTGAATAAAAGGTATGTATCCAAAAATCTTATTGGTACATTAACATAATGATCTAGAGGCGACAATAACAACTGATGCATCCAAATACTCTATCAGAGCTGTAATGTTCATCCATGTTTTGGAGATGAATATCCAATCACTTATGCTTCCAGAGTTCTGACTTCAGCAGAAAAAAATTATAATCAAATAAATAAGAAAGCACTGGCCATTAGTTTTACAATCAAGAAGTTCCACAATATATTTATGGGTGAAGATTTCAAATTTGCATGGATCATCACCCCCTAACAAATATTCTTAGCACAGAAAAAAAAAAATTCCAGAACATGTGAGCCAGCGAATTCTATGTGGAATTAATATTCTATCCAGTTATGATTATAATTTAATTTATAAATCGGGAAAAAGAATATGTAATTAAAGAAATAAATTATATAGACTCATTAAAATTTGAAAGTATAAACAGTGCCTTTATAGGCGAGTGTACCAGGTACGATAAGGGATATACCTAATTTATGAAAATGATCAAATTTAGCTGATTGAAGACACTCTATGGGAGTTAATAAATCAATTTGGAACTTGTGAGATGGGACTTTCCATTTATAATGGATGCATGCTGTCTACCAATTGTGTGCTCATTCATTCCAAGGGCAGAACACTCATACTGAATCTACTACATCAAGGCCACCCTGGAATTGTCAGGATGAAAATATTAGCTCGATCATACATATGGTGGCCAAACTTAACAAATGATATCGAGCACATGATAAAAGAGTGCTTTAACTGTCAACAAACTGCTAAATTGCCAGCTAAACAATTTGAACTATGAGAAAAGTCTGACTCCTTGAACTCATATTCATCTAGACCATGCTGGCCCATTAAATGGGTCTATTATGCTAATACTATATGTTAATTCACAATGGGATGAATATAAGTTTGTGAAGATCACAAATTCTGAATGTGCAATTACAGCATTGAATGAAACATTTGCTATACACGGATTCCGAATTGACAATAACTGATAACAGTACAGGTTTCACATTGCAAACATTTAAAGAGTATTTACAAAACCAAAGAATTGGACATATCCTCACTCCACCATATCACCCTGAAAATAATGGAATTGCCAAGAAAACTGTGCAACATTTAAAAAACGTGTTGTAATAGTGAAAATAAGAATGTCGGAAACTTTAGTGGAAGCAATGTACAATCAGGATTTTATGCCTGGCACTGTGGCAAGTAAGATGCCAGTAGAGTTACTGATGAGTCATTCTTTCCACACTTACATAACCAAACTATTACCCACTGCTATTAAAAGAAAGAGAAATCAAAATTTTATATAATTCTTGACAGGTGAAAATGTGTGGATAGACGATCTTTTAAAACATAAATGAATACCTGGTGCAATAATGGAAGTGTTGTTGAAGCAAGTAAGATTAGTAAAATTACAGAATGGGAGGAGTTAAAAAGACATGTTAATCACCTTTACCATCATTATATTTTACCAGACATCCATCAAAATAAAACATTTGAAGATAAAGTAATTAAAAGCAGTACATTATTGAACAGTCCAGATAACAATCTAGATTTAGAAGTGTTGACACAAAATAAAGAAGAGGTTATACTTAAATAACAAGGTTTAATTAATCCAATAGATGAAACCAAGAGAATAACTCCTAGAACCCCATGAATTCACTGACTACCTGTTAAATTAAAAATTATATCTGTTAGTAAGTCTGTGATTTTCTAGAGTAGGGGGAGGAGTGGAATATTTATCTGCATGTATAATTTAGTATAAAGAAAGTGTATTTATAGGTAGGCGCACACAAATTATTTTCACTCATAATTACTCCTTCTAAAATCACTCTAGAAAACTAATAGAGAAAGCGCTGTACCTAAAATATATTGCAAGACATATGTATGTAAATTAGGGCATTAGAAAAAACTGATATTAGGACATGAGAGAGATACTTCTACACAGAAATGAGATTGAATGTGTTGAAGTCATTTAATGGTGCTAAGGCAGAACGAGCAGCACTCTAAGGTTGGACAACATGGTTCTGAACAAAGTGTAAAATTTTAGAATTTTGTTAGTCCACCCAAAGGAATTAATAGTGATTATTCTTATTGTTAATATTTATTATGTTGTGAAGTAAACTCAAATGTCTAAATATTTTCTAGTTAAATGTCTGTCTTAAATAAATGTTAATGAACACAATACTATTATGTACCTGTTCTTCGTATACTATATAAATTATTATTGCTGTCTGGTTGGTCTTTAGAGACCTTCAGAACATAGCAATTTTAATAATGAGTTCTTTACATCGTTTAAAATGCATGTACATAATTCACTATTTTAGAGCCAATTTATTTTTCTTAAATCACTTCCTTGTAAGGCAATAAACAAAAATGTTTCTGACAAAAATCATCATTCTGGGATTGTGTACTATATATATATGCTAAAGAAAAATTTCTACTAGATATAAAATAGGAAACTGAAATAATGTGAATTAAAAGTACTATAGATAATTTTTTTTATAAATATTAAATAATAGACTTGAAAAGTAGTATAAAATAGCTATAAGTAAAACATCTATTGTGATATAGCATGCAAACATATGACAAAATTAAAGAAACATGAATATGCTTCAATAACAATTTAAATTTTACAATTCTAAAATAATCCATTGCAACTCATAGACTTAAAATAAAGAAACAAAAACATTATAACTATTATTAAAATCCAGTTTAGTGGTGCATAATTTTTTAAATTATGGATATATATATATATGTTTTGTAATATGTATCAAGTCTCTGTTTAAAGACTAGTTCAATAATCATACAGCAGAGAACTTTTTACTAAGCAATAAGATTTGTTCAGTGAAAGTTTATCATTAAAAATATATATTATATAACAGTCCTTTGTTTCATTGTTGAAAATGTTTGTTTTTGGAACTATGCTACATTTTATTTTTAATCACATTTTCTTGTTCATATTATTATTTGATAAACTTTTCATTTCTTTTATTATTTTTTTTTCTTTTGTTTTCTAAAGAAGACCTATTTGAAAAGTGGGAGAAAAACAATTTCAGTTCTTCCTGGTGATGGAGTAGGGCCTGAATTAGTTCAATGTGTCCAAAAAATCTTTAAAGAAATTGGAGTTCCTGTTGACTTTGAAGAAGTTCTCATTAGGTAATTTTTATAATCTAATTTTTTTATTACAGTGTTGGTAAAGCAATTATTAGTATACTAATAAAATAAAATGAAAATATATTTGATGTTATTTACTTACTTCAGTATTAGTACTGAAAATTACTAGGTTTTTCAAATTAGCTTTTTATATTTCTGAAAATGATAATATTAACTAGTAGGAACCATAGTAGTTCTAGTGCAAATTGAATTTGTTCATCCATCAGTTATTTAACCTTTATCAAAAGTAGCATCAAGCAGTTAATTAAATCATTACATTGCTTGAAAAACATTTTAGCTACCTGAGAAAAGTCCTAAGCTTATTTAAAAAATCCTCAGCTATTTGCCAAAAAATTCAAAGTTCCACCTGGATTTAAATGCAGGTTCATGGATATGATAGATGGATAGATATTACAGGTTGAGATATTTAACAATATCAGAGCAGTAAAATGTTCTGTATTGAGTTCTTTATGAAATAAGATTTTTTAAATGATATATTTAATATCAAATTTCTGAATTGTAAATTATGTACAAGATTGGTTTCAGAGAATTACCCAGGCTTGACATAATTGATGGAAGGATTTCCTTGCAACTGATATTATATTGTCATAATTTACAATTCTGAAGTTATTAATTATATATTATTTAATATTTTATTTCACAATAATCTTAGTAAAAAGTGAATCAATGTTCTGATTTATATATGTGTGTGTGAACAATTCAAATTTATTGTGACCCCATTTATTAGACAGATTCCAGCTAATAAATCTAGCATGCTTCTTATGGATTTTGAGGTTATTTTGCAGGTAATGTTGATTTAATTTAATCTGAAATGTCATTTGTTTTTATCGAGCATGGCTCTTTTTTCTTTTTACAAATATAATTTTTAATTTAACTAGCAAAATTCAGTATTTTTTGTTTATATCTGACACATAAATGTCATATAATATTTTTGATGATAATACTGAAAACATTATTTTCTTCATATGATAGTCATTCTATAATGATAAATTTTGATAACTTCAGAAATCAAATTAAACCACAATATTAGTAATTAAATATTTTTCAAAGAAGTAATGTAGTTTTTATTTAGTTAATAATGAAAATATTATTATTTTAGATATTACATAATTGCTAATTCCTGAAAAATAAATAATAAAATATACATTTTCTGTATTAATTTTTTCATGACATATTTGGTTTTTTTACCAACATAAATATTTACTTTATTGTACACCTGAACAAATCATTAGATATGCATTAATTTAATAGGATGAGGTTTTTTGCATTAATTTATGGTAAATTTTTAGGACAGTATCTGACAGTATATTTTCATATAAACTTCCTTGCCATCTGTTCAACTTCATCATTATAATTTAGAAACCAGGATAATTTATTCAAGATAGGTATCGGTTGTTATATATAAAAGTGTAAAAGATGTCACACGTATCTTTTTAAATATTTAGTTTTATTATAAACACACACATGAATATATTTTTTTAAATGAAAAATATACTAATTTTTTGTGTCAGATTATATACATACAGATATTATTTTTATCAATAACTTTTTAATGAACTTTTTTTACATGAAATATTTTATTCTTCTTACACCTTATATGCCTTTTCTGCATTGATTAATTTGATAAAACAAATACATAAACTCTTTTTTCTCTAATCACTTTTACAATGACATATTTTATTTTTTACTTAATCTTTAAAACAGGCAAAACTTTCCATATAGTAGTGATCATGTAATGTTTGGTGGTTTTGATTAATCTTACAATTTTGAATGACCAGCAGTCTTATTCAGTGCTAAAATATATGTGTATATGAATATATAAACATAAATTATTTAAACAATATAAATATTATAACATTGAATTCTTTTTATCTCTATTATATTTATACTAAACATGTATCCTCAAATATTTATATTAACATTTTATATTCCAAGCATGTTAAAAGCATTAAGTTTTACCAATTTATATAATTTATTTTTGACATACTAATTAATATTATATCGACAATAATATACCTAATTTAATAAATGTATAATTTTTTATTAATCTATTAATATTTTCTTATTGTTTATTTTATTTTTAATTACAGTATTAAATTTATCTATATTAATGTATAAAATTTGATTCTTTAACTCTTAAATTTAAGTTTAATATTTTACCAATTTTAAACTTTTTATATTTTTTAATTTCTCATTTAACTTATACAACACCTTATCTTTTATCAATCCATTTTAGTAACTTCCAGTTTAAATTTTTAATTAGCATCCCTTACGTTGTATTGTAGATCTCTCTTTTTATTTTATTTTTATCTTATTTTTCTTTTATTGTAATTGTATTATTTTATCTCAATCATATTTACATTAGCACAGGTTTTAAGTCTAAATCTTTGTTTAATGTTATTTATAAGAAAAGCTTTGTTAATTTTTCTTTTTTTTTTATTAGTGTTTTAGTCAAATGCATATGTTGTTCTATTGAACATCACATGATACCAATCCAATAGAATTATGGTGACTGGTTACTAAAGAACCAAAAACAACAAAATATATAGATACTGAACCGAGTTCAGATCTATATGACTATACAAGCAAATGAGCTTGAATTGAAAACATTGTTTTCATTTTGGACTCGAAGCTCTATAGTTAACTAAAAAGGTAAAAGGTGGCTGTTAGAATATCTAGGTACAGTGCTCTCAGATTCAAAGTCCCTCACTGATAAATTCCTCAAGTTAGAAACTAGTCTGGGGATATTGGATGATTAGTCACTAGATTAAAGTTTTATGCATGAGCTGTCCTGCATCCATTGATTACTCTGGCTTGCACTGAGTGGCACTACTGTATGAATGGTTTTGCCTTTGTGTTGTTCTATTGAATGTATGTAAACAAGTGGTGTGATTTTTTCATATACATGTTGTATTAATCTTGTGTAATTTAATTTTTTCCCCTAAATAATAATTAGTTTTATTATTATTTTGACATTTTTGCATTTTTAAATGCTTCATTTATACACTTTCTGAGATTTAATTACATTTTAAACATATTTATTGTCTAATATGTTAATTATGTTTTTTCTTTTTTATTTAATATTTTAAAGTTTATTATGTTGCTAAATTTTCTATTGATTTTATTTATATTTTTAACTATATTATTGATATGTTTTAACACCTACATAATTAATTTTATCATTACTACTATTAAAATTATTAAAATATTTATTTTTATTATCATCACTTCAAAAAAATTTATTTTTTATCAATTTTTATAAATTTAATTAGACAATTATTTAAAAGTTTCTCCCATTATTAACTTTATTTGTTAATCATAATCATCCTTATTTGAGTAATAATTTATAGTTCTATAATTTCAACTTATAGCATTAATTTTATATTTTTTACCTATATTGGAGTGTCAATTAATAATATTTTTATCCATATTACTTTTTTATATATCGTTTCTATATTACATCTAACACTTCTGTATGATTTAATTAACATTGTGTCTAAATAAGCTAGCTTATTGCTTTCTTTTTTTTGTAGTAAGTTTTATATTTTTATTTCACTTAACAATATTTTTTATAAAAAGTCTATTTGTCTTTGAGTTTTATTAAATATTAACAGATAATCATCGACATACCTTTTTAACAAAATTAAAGCATTTTTACTTTTTAACATCTAATTCTAAATTTGTTGAAAGCAGTCAACATTTAGACAATATCAATACCAAACAATAATCTCAATCTGTCAGCAAGGCAACTCCCTTTTAACAATCAGAGTGGAAATCCACCTTTATGCCTTGTCTAATATGTTTGTATAAACACTAAAGATTGCAATTGACCATAGAGAGTGAAATTATTGACACAAAGAAGTTTAAATAAATCTCATTGAACAAGTAAATATAATCTGTTCTGAATACAGACTAACAAATAGTTAATTATAACATTCAAATTGCAATTATAACTTTTAAACTGCTCTCCATCAAAGTATTATATAATAAAGCTAATAATGCTCAAGGCTAGATAGGTTCATAAAGGTAAATACATTGAAAGCAATCAACATTTAGACAATACCAATATCATACCAATTAACAATCTCAGTCTATTGTCAAGTCAATCATCTTTTAACAATAAAGATGGAAATCCACGTTTATTTATGGTCTAATATATTTATGTAGATATTAAAGATTACAACTTGACCCCAAAGAGTAAAATTATTACTTAGCTCTCCACTTAGCACCCCTTGTATTAACAAGCCTTTTTGTTTGTAATACTCTCCATTGAATTAAAATGTAATATCCTTGCAACAAATTTCAATAATTTTCTTTGTTTTATTGGTAAATCTACTTTATTTTTACCATATCTATTAATTGTTAAATCTATTGTTTTTTTACATTAATATTTGTATATATTAAACTAATATCTGTTTATATCAATATTAATTTATAATTATATTTGTCAATAATTTCCTTAATTTCATTTATTATTTTTAATATATGATTGACAAATAGTATTGACATATTTTTTGATATATGCTATTTTCTAACCATTTAGACATTTTATTAAAATAAGAATTGGTAACCCTTCTCTAAAAATCTTTGGTGCTTCATAAAGTTTAGTTCTTATACCAATTCCTAAATACTTCAATGTATTATATTTTGTATTAGTACTTTTTTTTTTTTGCTTTTTATTTTAATAACATATTTCTTGATTTTTTCCAAAAATTTTGTCTTCCAACATTTTCTCAACATATTTTTTTTTAATATCTATTATAAACTATTTATTCCCTTTATCTATCTTTATGAATATTATCTTTTTATATATATTTATTTTTCTAATTTCTTCTATTTTGACATCATTATGTAAATAATTCTTATTAAAATTATATTTATTTATTTATCTTTAATTTTTTTAATTATATTTCTTTACCATATATATTATGTTATCAATTTCACTTTTAAATTCTACTATTTTTTACTACCAATAATCTTATTAACATTTTTGTTTTCATAATAATAAATCTTATATTTCTTCTCTACATATTTTTATGCAATTTTTTCCACTAAAGGTTTTAATTCTATTACATCCTTTTTATAATAATAGCTATAAGGATTATATTTAATACTTTTACTTAATATATCTTTTTCTTCCTTTATTAAATTGCAAATTTTATCTTCATAATTATTTACTTTTAGCTTACATTTTAAAAAAAATCTTTTCTTTTTTAAAACTATATAGATTTTTATAGATCTAATCTTCCTAATTATATATTGATATTTCTTTTCCTTTTACATTATTCTCTAAAAAGATTTTATTCTTCCATGGATATTTTGCTTGTTAGATTCATTTGTATACTATTAATATTTTTATATAACTTTTGTTTCATAATATAACATTTATTGATAAATTCCTTTAATATCTTCTCAATTTTTTTTATAAAATTTTCTTTGTTTTTCATAATCTTTCTAAGTTTATTAAGTCTTATAAATTCAGATCTTAAATTTAATTTACCACATTCCTTCAAAAATTTAATGTTGCTATTAATCTTATTCAATTTTATAATCATTTTCCATTTGTTGTTTTTATTTTATTTTTCACATACTTGCTGCATACTCTTGTTTTGATTTCTGTTTTAGTGGTATTTTTAATATAGTTTTATTTTTGTATTTACACTTTTTTTTAGTTGTTGTTGTTGTTATTAAAATACTGCTTTGTTGTGTTTTTTTAATGTAAGTTCAAGCTCTTTACATATAGGTATATATTCAAAAATAATATATGTATACATACACATATATCAAAGTAGGCATATGCTTGTCCATAATAATAATTATATATTTAATAAATTATATTTATCAGATCTTTCATATTTTTATATGAGGTAATTGACTCCTTTTTATATAAATTCTGGTTTTTCACTTATGAATAATTATATTGAGACAAAGTTTCAGTCAACAATAATGATTCTATGAAACTAAAAACTTGATTTTTGGTCCCCTTTTATTGATACAAAGAAACATAATTAGAAATCCTTTAAAAGATTTTAAATTTCATTGGTAGTTAAATAGGAAACATATTAATATTTTGTATGTTAGTAGCTAGCTGTTATATAAATATAATTTATGTATGTTGTAATTAAAGATAATCTGTTAAATTGGTTGGCATGCTACAAAAATATAAATAATTGTATAATAGCCTCATGGTATAATGGTTACGGTATTTGCGTGCTTGCTTACAACTTGGGGTTTCAGTTTCGACTTAGTATGACTTGAAATTTCTTTTTAGATTTTTAATTCACTTAGTTTTTCACAAATGAACAACTAGAGCATAAAGTTTTCAGTTTAATCTGAATTGTGTAAGGTACACTGAATTTAAAGACAAAAAAAAATGTGATTGAGTTTTTACCATTGGAGGAGAAAAAAAAATTGTACTTCTCCAAGCACTTCTATTTTTTTGTAAGTGTGCTACTACAAACTATGTTAAAAAATAATTATTATTTACTGACATTCTCATTATTTATCTCATTTTATATATTCAGTTTTTTCACCAAATAAAAAACTTATTTTGCTACATTACTGCAGCATGTATGTACACCTGAGTCTCTTTTTATGTGGTAAATATGCTCCATAGAAAACCTGCATAAAAAAATAGCGCAAAAATAGACTTAACTTGCTTTGAAAAATTTGGGCTACATTCCGTAATTTTCAAAAATCGCATAATACTAAAGCAACAAGGTAAAATTACTTTAAAATTCGTATGAAAAAAATAAGGAAATAAAGTATGACTAATAAAAAATTTCAAATATTTGAAAAAAATTGATACACGAGAAAGTTTTTTTACTTTTTTTATTAACTATTTAATTTTATTCAAAACAACATGTTTTATGTGTACTTTATTTTACATTTTTTCATACATATTTTAATCATTATCGCTATTTGACAATATGCAGTTCATTTGTGAACTGATAATAAATGAGATTCATCACAAGAGGAAACACAAATAGCAGAATTAGCACCAACTTCAATCTCGTGCTTTGTTAATGGTTTTCAGCACAATGTAATCAATGGTTAAATTTTGAGACAATGATTTTACTAATTGTTTATGAAGCTCACGACATCCAGACATACAACTATTTAGCTCTCGCTGGAATTTAAGATCTCATTCATAATTCATGTCATTAACAAGAAAATGATTTTCCAATTAATTAGAAAGTTGAAGACTTTTTCACTGTGAAATGAACAGATTCCACTTCTGTTTCACTATCTTTTTCTAAATCTTCTATGGTATCTAAATTTATTGCCAAACATTTTTTCAACAGGCATTTAAAATATGTAAAATTTAATGGGTATATATAAAATGGGGAAATTCCGATTTTAAGTGAAATATGAACTTCTTTATCGCATAAAAGAAAACCACATAAAAAGATATTAAGAAGAAACATGAGTTGCATAACTTCAAAAACACATTTAAACAATCCGCATAAAAAGAGACCCAGGTGTATTCAAATAATCAAATTTTTAGCAATTCAGTAGGATAAAATCTTCAAAGTAATATCTGTAAAATAGAAGTTAAAATTCATAAATTACAAAATATCCGTTTCTATAAGATATCACAAGATAAAAGTTCTCCAGTAATAGCAAATTGTTAACAACTCTATAGCATTATTATGTAAAATATAAGTATTATAAAGAACAAAGTATCTGTAAAATTCAATTTTATGTACATGTTAAGTCTAAACTATTGTAATTACAACATATTGTTAGCATCACAACAAAATTAAAATGAACTTTATATATTTCTAGTTATAAACTTTTTCCATTTCTTGGAAATTTTTAAGCATAGTTTTTTTAAATGACCACATCAATTCCTTGATAACAAATTATACCAGAAGTTTCTTCCTTTTAAAAATTAAATAAAGAAATGTAAACAAAAACAACACATCAAAAAAAGCTTTGCTAAAAAAAAATAAACAAATTTTGTTTTTAATTGTATTTTTTATAAAAATTTTGTTTATATATACCCCATCTTCTCCTTTTTCTACTGTTAGAATAATTGCATTTAGCAGTTGCAAACTGTAGTCAACATTTCTACAAAAAGAAGTATGCATGAGTCATCCAAAATTTTCAAGTTCCAGATAATCTTCAGAAGAATGGTATCTTCAGCTAATTCAATTGTATCTTCTTATATCCTGGTTTAATAATACATGATTTATTTATGTTTTGATATTTTCAACCATGACTTAATAGACATTAAATCATGCTTGAAAATGTCAAACATAAATCTCATTGTCTCAATAACACATTTCTTAGTGTTAAATGGTTTGATTTTATTATTTTTCTATTAAATTCATGTTTTAACCAATGATATTCTATCATGAAGCAAGCCAAAGAAATGAGTATGAATATCTGAATCATAAGAAATTTTTTTTATAAATATATAATTTAAAAAGTGTTAAGATCTGTGTTAAGTATTTAAAAAAGTCTTTTTTGAAATTTCATGAAAAGATAAAAGGATTCTAATTAGTTCATAGGCTTAGCCTATTTTTTTAAAAATATTGTTTAAAAATATTGCACTACAGATTTAATGCAATTCCTTTTTGTTTTGGACTAGTTAATTGTTAGGGAGACTCAATTCTGTGGAATAGAGAGATGAGAATAATTTAAAATATGGATTGTCAGATTATAATTGAAATATATAGTATTAGAATATATAACAATAGGAAGTACTATTGTAATATGTAAATATAGGTGTAAAAAGTTTTTTGAAACTGTAAAGGATATTATATTTAGATATGGGGAAGTTGATGGGAAAATAATAACATATGGATCATGTTTATCTGTTGGAACTGTAGATAGATATAATGAAGCGGTCGGATCTAAGTTTGATCTGAGCTTTATGGTATTCCACCCATTTACTTAATTTAAATACTATTACTAATTGTAGATATTTCCAGATCCTGTAATGAAATTTTATACCCTTGTCCATATACGTCTGACTTCAGTTAAACACTTCTCTGTTAATTAAATATTTATTAGAACTAATTATGTTGTATTCAATTCTATTATACCACCAATTATATTATAGTAAAATATTAATAAATAATGCTCTTTAAAGAATATTTAGTATTTGATCAGGTGTATCACTTATAACTGGTTAAATATGTGTTAGTATAAGATTTCATTACACTGGAATGTTTTATTTTGTATTTTTGCAATTTTGTAAAATTTTTATGATCAAAAGTCACATTCCTTCGATAAGTTTTAAATCATCCTTTTTCAAAGACAATGGGGAATCTTTCATTAAGTAATTCAAAAAGACAAGTTTAATTTAAGGGCAGTTCTAATTTAAAATCATTTGTTTAGATTTTACGAATTCATTTTCTAAGTAGAAAATGAATTCAAAATAATGGATTTGAAAGTCTTATCGAAGTAATGGATCGATCTTTAATTAGAGAAATTCCTTTTAGTAACAAGACAAAAGCTTTAGCTGTAAGGCATAGAGATCAGAATGGGTGGGAAAATCACAGAAAGAAGCATATAAATACCCTGAAAAATTGCCATTAAGGAGCCATTACTTTCAATTTTAAGAAGAATTGCCACAAGAAATTAAGTCCGTTTCAATATTGAACTTTCATCATATTTGCAGTATGGCATGCGGCTAACTTCGGGGATCTGATTGCTGGATCCCGAAGTTCCCCAACAAATCTTCAAATGTTGCTGCTAAAATAGGGCTCTCAAATACGAAATTGTAAGCTGCCTAATCTACAAAATGAATTTTATTTGAGTTAAGTGCGCACCTACATTTTCTTCTAAACCTAACCAGACTCTGTGCTCCTAAAATCAACAAGGAAGTCATGAAGGACTGGTAATAATTTTATTTTGATTAAACCACAACTTTCCAATCTATTCATGAACTACCTCGCTAATTATGTTAAAAGTAATTACTTCTTAAATCTTATCTATTCATTTAGTTATGTTTAAAATTGTTACACAGTAATTCTCTATGTTGTTATATCTCTAATACTTTAATAATTTTATTTTTCTTATGGCGGTTTATTTTGACTAACTCTTGATTGTATTTATTTTAATGATTATTAATATCATTTATTTGCGATATAATATGCCAATAATACTTTCAACTCGATAATGTTTCCGTTTAAATTTATCATAAGAAAATATTTACCGTATAAAGTTTTATAGCTTATTTCTTGCCTATAAGAACTAAATTAATAATAGTTCTACTAATTATCAGGTTGAAAGATTTATATAATTATTTGATATAATTTTACCAAGAGCAGATATAAATTTTATTAGCTTAACTTCTAGATACTATGCTCTTGATTAAGTTTATTTAATTTCTAAAAGATTATTGCATGTGTAAATTTAAAGCCATTAATGGTTTGACGAAGTTTTGTGAGAGAAAGAAAATATATCTTCTGAGTTAAGTCTAGTCTGTTAGTGTTTGTGTTTGGGTAGAGCATAATTGGGTTTAGGTAGAGCATAATTGGGTTTAGGCATTTGCCTATCGTTAGTTTGATTTTAATATTATTGACCAAGTGGTCACGTCAAGTGTTTATATTATATATAATTTGGGCTGTAAATTTAATATTATGATTATTATATTATTTCCGTTCTAACATTGCTGGCACGAGCTATCTTCTTGATTTCTTAGGTTTTATCATTCCTGTAGTATTATTTTAATGGATTAAAATATAACACAAATGTTATTTTCTATTTTCATCACTTGTTTGGATTACCAAAGGTTTGTGGCTAAGTCCCTGCCTGGCTTTCCCCATGTTCCATAATTATTCGCATGGCAAATATATTTGTTGAAACAAGTAGCCATCAGTCTTCTTGAATTGTCGACAAAACCATTGATCTCATCTTGATTTCAATGCTCATATTGTGCCAGTACTGTTCTCATTGATAAATTCAAATAATGGCCCACATTTTATTTTGCTTTGTAATTTGTGACGAAGTGATCCCATTTAAAATCAACTTATTTTACATTTCTATGCAAGTCTAAATAATCGTACTTGCCAAATGCTTAATTGAAATCATATTTTTGTATTTCTCATGCTATCCATAAACTGATTTATAGAGGATTGGGAGATAAATCTCACCTTCTTTGTTTTTCTTTATAAATTAGAAGCATATTTTCTTTCTAGACAAACATCAAATTAATAGTTAACATACATAATTCAGTTGGCATCTATACTATACATATTGTAATCACATGTATCTGTTTTGTCATATAGATTAGACATATATCTATCTATACCTTAGGTATTTAGGTATTAATTATTGGCATATATATATAACCTACCATTAGTCTTGTATATTGTAATTTCATGTTTTAGACTAGAGATAAGTTATGCAATCATCATCATCATTTATATAAACATTGCTTATATTAAATATTATATATTATACTTGGTGTCTGACCTATCATTATTTATTAATTAGATTAAGTATTAATGTTTACTGTTGTTTGGCAACCCATATATATATATATATATATTCAGAGATATCTGTAGTAGTTCTATCCTGCATTATTTAGAGTCAGATAAGTGGTCTCATTAATAGTCATATCTGTTGAGCTAGTTTGTGGTGCATATTCTCATGTACTATCATTATATGTTGTTCATTAGGTTTTGATCTGGGGCTCATGGAATGGATTCGAATCCAGGTTGGTCCCTGACCTAAATCTCAGGCTTAACTGGGTTTGAAATACATTTTTGAGTTTCAGCTCATGTTAGATGTATAAAATGTTTTGACCGGTACAATAAAGAACTTATTAATAATTAGAAGAATGCATGTGGAATGGATGGTTATAAGAATGAGTGATTTTTTAATATTTGAATTGAAAATTAATGTAGAATTTGACTTATTGCTAGTCAGATTTTAGAAAAGAAGTAACATTACATTTATTTATTTGTAGAGAAGCCAAGATTTGAAGAAATTGCAACTTTTAATCTCTATTCAAGAAAAGATCCGGCTTTAAAAGTGAAACATAGTGTAACAATCCTGCCATTTTGATAGAGATAATCAAAGTTAAGCATAAGTTAATAATAATCCTATGGTTATGAAAACTTAATGCTTAATAATACAAATAACTTTTGAGATTTCACACTTAAATCCAAATAACAGATGAACAAGAAAAGATGAAAATTTAATTTAATTTAATCATAAATTATACTAATGGTCAGATCTAACTATATTCATAAAAATATTATAGACTATGGTCACTTTTCCAGACCATTAAATAACTCTTAATTAACTGAAGGAAAAATTAGATCCTCTATGAATTAAGAATTTATATTTGGTTTAAAATCAGAGTGCCACCCAATACTGGGAAATCCACAGGAGAATATGCCACACCATCGTCATTATTAAGCTATACCATGACTAATTTAGTAGAATATGAACTCTTATCTCATTAGATATTATAAAATTAATTTATTATATTTAAATGGTAAGAATTTATGAGAAGAGAGACAGGAGGTTAGATTAATAAATAACAAAAAATATTTATTATACAATAAGATATGTATATAAAATATTAAGATACTATTATATTAAGCTATAAAATAATAATAAATACATAAATATTACCATCTTTCAGGTAATCGCAAATTAAAACAAAAATTTTATCAAAGTCTCTGGTTTACCCCCCCCCCCTTTAAAATTAAGCTTAACATTTTTCTTCATTTGTTTGTCTTTATATTATGTAGCCTATTTCAGTATTTAAGATGCTATAAATCCATTCTTGAAAATTTAGAAACATTAAATTTTCACTTTTTTTAGCTGTTTTAAATTTTAAATTATTTGCATCATATTTGTTTATCTCTAAAGACAGAAATGTTTAATGAGAGAGGACTTTTATTTAACAATTATGTGTAAACATAATTTTTTAACATAGATTAGGCACAACTAACTTAGAAATGGCAGTTCAAGTTTAATCACATATCAAGCTTTGAATAAATAATCCAGCTACATTGTATCCAGGATAAACAGTACATACTCAGTGGACTTAGCTGTCACGCATCATTATGATCATTTTATAATATTTATTTTTGTTTATAATTTGACTCCTAAAAAAATAAAATAAAACTAATAACACTGTAAAACAAAAGAGCTTTTAATAACAATTTTAAATTATCTTTTTATCGAAACTATCATTATTTAAAAATAAATAAATAATATTTTTCACCTTTCTAATCATTTTCTTTAATTAATTTTATTACTTACAATAAAAAAAATTTTTGGTACAATACAAAATTTTTTTTATAAACTAATCTTTTTTTAAAAATAGAAAAAAATCAGATTTCAATTATTCGAACTTTGAATAATTGACCTTTAAATGTTAAATTTAGACAATACGAGCAAATTTAAATTTATAAGCTAAAAGTAATTTTTTTCCATTTTTTTTAAACTTAATTGTCTATTCTTTTTTTAATATCATTTTTATTAAAACCGTTACCTTAAAAGTACCCAGCATTTAGCCATTCTTGTGGGCAATTATGTATCTTGCTTTGCAATTGATATAATAGAAAAGCGTTATAAAACCCCAATCTGTTGCTAGTGAAGTCATTCAGAAATTATAAGACATAAGAAATCAAAGTCCAAAGTCTCAGCAGCTAAAAAGAATGTTATTATGGTGATTGGCTTATTGGGACTACACTTCAAATTGATAAATCTAGTCATCTCTATCTCAAAAACCATACAGTATGGATCCAAGCCACTATACTTTTAAACTAACATCTGTAACATTAGAGTTCATTAAAAATTAAATTAACTATTCAACTTTCAAACCAAAGAATGATAAAAATGATGCTTATCATCAAGATTAATAATAACATAGTTATTAAGAGTAAAAATTCATATTAAAGTATTTTAAAA
Source organism: Epiperipatus broadwayi (assembly GCA_028023455.1). NCBI lineage: Eukaryota > Metazoa > Onychophora > Udeonychophora > Euonychophora > Peripatidae > Epiperipatus > Epiperipatus broadwayi. The sequence continues at coordinate 622,048 of JAQFVV010006285.1, read as the reverse complement.
TGAAGAAATTAAATCCAGATACAGTAAGTCATCAAGCATCTCATCCAGAATTGAAGATATTATTCATTGCTATGAAACTAATCCTGTACTCTCATAAATATTAGCAACCAATCACAAATATGGAGAAAGCTTTTGATATTGCCAAGGATGATTGTATGTTATTTTAAAAAGTCTTCTGCAACCACTATAAATCTTTATTTCACTAGATATTTCTGTAAATTAAAGTTAATTATTTATCTTAATTCTATCTTTTGTATTTTCATTAATTTTAGACATTTCATTTTTAATTTTGATTTGTTTACACTTAATCATTTTGCTGTACATGTAATTACACATTGCTATTCAATATGAATAAATATGCAATAGTTTTATATGACTTAGAAAATATGTAATGTAGATTGTCATAATTTTCTTTGTTAAGCAACTTTAATTTAAGAACATTTGGCTTTGGACATTATTCTTTAATGCCCATGGCAAATGGTGGAAAACATTTGTATGAGACAGCAGAACACATTTAAATGTAGAGTTCATCAATCTTATATATATATTACTAAAATAATTCACATCAAGATTTCCAAAAAATTGCATAAAGTAAACTGGTAAATAATACCCACTTTTTAAACAAGGCAAAACTCTCTCCATACAGTAGTGCCACCCTGTGCCAATCAGAGTAATCAATGGATGCCAGAAGGCTTGTGCATAAAATCCCTATTTAGTGCCTACTCATCCAATATCCCCAGACTAGTTTCTGGCTTGTGGCCATCATCAGTGAGGAGCCTTGGATCTGAGAGCACTGCACCTAGATCTTAGTTTTTTGTTATATCAATGCCAATCTATTTTGTCAGATCTGACAAAATAAATTGACATTGTTATATTAAAAGTTGGAAGTTATTTATAAATTCATTTAAATGATTCTATGAGAATCGTGCTCACGAATTATCTTACTAACATATTATTATTTGTTTGTTCCATGAATTGGTTTATATTCTTAGTATTACATATTTGATAAGCTGTAAATTTATTTACATGCTCATTAAAATCATTGGAATATACACTTTCTAGTCTTATGGATAATTATGATAGGAATGAGCTTAGGTGAAAGATGCACTGATAAAAACAAAAACTTGTAAATATATATATCCTAATGCCTTGATTATGTAATTGACAAACAAACATACTGATTTTCATCACATAATTTTTAACAGAGAACTACTTGAACAACTTTTCTTTTAATGCATACTTGCAACATTTAAATTTGCTTTTATTTTAAAACCACTTATTTTATAAAATTTCTTACAGTGGTCTTATAATAATATTTGTTATAATAATCATATGCTACAAATAATATCTTTTTTTAGTGAAATTAATCCTCGATTAAGTATGAATGTAAAAACAGCAGTGGAAATTATCAATCGGAACAAAGTTTGTCTTGCATGGACATTGCAAGTTCCAGAATCTGATGAGATTAAGGAATCTATTAAAATGCAAATAAGGTATTGTTATTTTTAGATAAATATTTGTTTAAAGTTTAATAAAAATAAATAAAATTCTACATTTTTAAATTTAGATTTTGTACAGTTTATTTGGTGATTCTATTTAAATGATTTAAAGCATATAATAAAATGTGTATTATTTATGAAAATAATTTTTGATGGATTTTAAAAAAAAAAAAAATGTGTATATGTACATATAATTTTTATGTACTTACAAGTTTTCAAGTAAACCAAGATGGCAATTTTACATGTAGAGTTAAAGATCAAAGCATTGCAGAAAGTCCAAAAAGAATGAATATTAAAACAGTCTTTACTTAATTTGCAAATTTAATTGTCTAGCAAAAAAGGTACTAGTTGTTTAGCCCATACAAGTCACTTGATGGAATTGTTTATGTGCAAAAACACATAAAAATGCCATTCACATGATCCAACTTACATTTAATCAAACAATTGCTGTTCAGATTAGCCATTGCAGGCTGCCTAATATGATGCCCCATGCTGCTATGTGCTTCATAACAAATTATGCAAATATGCACACTTCCCAGATCGCTACTACATCATGTGAGGATATCTGGAATTCAACTGGCCCTAACTCTTAAAATCTTCTAATAAAATATTGATTGTAAAAAAGGTTACATTGTACATTGAAACAGTCTTTGAACATTAAATAAAAGTGGATGAGAGAGGAAAAGATAGTTATTATTTAAATTGATTGAAAGAGTGAAGGATAGAAATTGAGATATCCTTAGTCGAGATATACCTTTAGTTCAATTGAGATCTTTCTCACTTTTAAAAATCTTAATGTAAAAGCTATTAGATAGCACTACAAAGGTGTTTAAAAAATAATATATATAACCTTAGGAAGCAAGATATAATGGTATTAGAAGATTTTAATGGGTATATAGAAGAAATCAATATTTAAAAAAAATAAAACGGCTGGCTCTTAAAAATTATTTTATAAAAGTACTGGTTTAGAAATAACCATTTTATTAAAACAATATAGTATGTGAGAATTTTACATAATCAAGAAATAATAAGAAATATAGTATCATAAGATGTTGTTGAGATATAAATACTGTACAGTGCATGTGTTAGGAAGAAAAATCTTTACTGTGTAAATTACAAACTATCTCTGTGCTAATAAATAAAAATTAAATATTACAAAATTAAAAATAAATTTTAAAAACATGAAATTTTGTAAAAAAAAAAAATACAAATTGGTCATTACTAATATGTTAAATTATGATGATTAATGTAATGAAATTAAGAAAATAGCTGGTTAATGTTTGTTGGAAAGAGTTAAAATTTATAGAGATTTATGAAATAATGATTTAGCTTGAGTGGAACATTAAAAAAATGGCAAAAAATTATGTGTATATATTATCAATAAAAAGTGGGGAAATGTATTTAAAATGAAAAATGTAGTAAAAGTACAGTTCAAGAAAGAAAGGATGTTATTAAATAATGTAAATGAAAAAAAAAACTATTAAAGAATACAAATAATGTTGATATAGACAAATAAAGAAGTATGGTAATTAAGAAAAAATACAAAATTACAAAAGAAGAGTTAATAAGCAATTATCTTATCTAGCGCCGTGTTTACAATTATATTACATTCACATATCAGCCTTTCAAGCTAATTGAGCACACGCCTTTTGAGTGTTAAATAAATGAATACTCTCTTCTTCAATCCAAGATATAGTATTTATGCAGGAATAAAAAGGATCCTCTTATTCCTATGACTCAAATTCTTTTATATGAGCAAATCTGAAGTACTGTTGAGGAGAGCATGAGTAGAATTCTCACTTTAAATTACTATTTACGATGTTTTTTGACTGAATGACGTCGGTGAAATTACTTAGAATTTACTAAACGTCATTCTTACTGAAACTTAATTATGAGTAAATAAGCAATTATTTTATCTAGCGCCGTGTTTCCAATTATATTACATTCAAATATCAGCCTTTCAAGCTAATTGAGCACACACCTTTTGAGAGTGTTAAATAAATGAATACTTTCCTCTTCAATCCAAAATATAGTATTTATGCAGGAATAAAACATCATAAATAGTAATTTAAAGTGAGAATTATACTCACGCTCTTCTCAACAGTACTTCAGATTTGCTCATATAAAAGAATTTGAGTCGTAGGAATAAGAGAATCCGTTTTATTCCTGCATAAATACTATATCTTGGATTGAAGAGGAAAGTATTCATTATTTAACACTCTCAAAAGGCACATGCTCAATTAGCTTGAAAGGCTGATATTTGAATGTAATAAAAGAAGAGTTAATAAAAACTTTAAAAAGGTAAAATTTGAAAAAAAAAATAAAGATTTAGATAAACTGGCAGGTGTATGATTTTAAGATGAAAATGAAGTTCTTTAATCTTATTACTGAATTGTTTTAAGTGATTGTAAATAAAGAAAATATCCTGAGAGTGGAAGATTATAAAAGATCAACTTCAAAGGAAAGGAAATAATAAAAGATTTGGACAATTGTAAATCACTAGCTATAATAGCACTTATATAAAAACTCTTTTCATGTCAATCTCAATAAATCTAAAGTATCAATAAACAAATACAAAATATTAAATTTTATAGATAGGATTAATTGATGTTCATATTTTATGTATTGATTCAAATTATAAATATAATTTATAGATTAATTAAGAAAATATATTTAACTTTTTTAGATATTGAAAAAGAATATAACAGAATAAACAGAAAACATTTTTGATTTAAGTTAGGAAAAATAAAATTGGAAGGGGGTTTATTACACTTAGTAGAAAATCTATATAAATAACATATCCATTAACTGGGTGATTATTTTTTAAAATAAAGTTTATTTACAAATATACATTTTAAAAATAAGCTACATAAAATTCTTATCAATGATTTACATTTCATATATAGTAATTCATTTAAGTTGAAAAAGACTGAAATTTATTCCCTTAATCCTCATGTGAAAAATACTTCAAAATCTATTTCCTTATTCATATTAAATTATTATTGTATAATGTAAAGACAAAGATCCACAGTAATTCCATTAGAATAGATTAAAGAGGTTATGTTAACAATTGTCATTAAGAAAACTTTTGCAGTGTGAAATAGCTTTTCACTTTTGTCTTGAATTCATATTTCCAATTATAATTTTTTGGAAGATACTTTTAGATCCTTACATTACTTCTTCCAACAACTTTATAAAATTTATGTAATGATGAGATATGCTTGTTGAAAAGTGACATAATGGTAGTCATATGAAGCATAGGAATGATAAAATAGTTTTTATGTTCTTTTTATCTCATCAAAAAGCTGAATGTTGTAATCTGTTTAAACTATTACTGAAAAGAATGAAAGTTGGTTTTATATTATTAAAGTAAATATAGAAATCCATAAGTGTAAAAAAGTATCTTTATTTAAATCACATAATTTACAAACTGGGTCAAAAGACCAGATATTTATTCAGATAGATCACTATTGAAAAAACACATATAATGTAACAGTAGCTGGGTTCAAACTCTGTTACAAGAAAGTTAAATAATGCGAATATTGCCTTTAATACATATACTTGTTTAAGATGTCGTTAAGAGGTTAAAAATGTATAAGGAATTAGACATATATATGTGCGTGAATCAATTTGGAATCTTTTTTTTTAAAAGAGAACAAATGGGGAAGGGATTAATTAGGCATTATTTTAGAATATTTTATTTTTAAAATATTATAAATTTGAAAAATACAGTTATGCGCAAATATTTTTATATATATTGTTTAGGATTGTCTCAAATATAGATTTTAGTTTCAATCATATCTCAAATTAATGAGGGTAGTGAAAAGAAATATTGTATATGCCTCCAAGAAATTCTGGGTTGTATAGCAATCATTAATTACTTTAAAAGAAAATTTCGAGAAAGCCAAGGAATGTATTGTGAATTAAAAAGACCAGGAATGATGGCACCAAAAGACAATGGAAATGTTAAACAAAGAAAAAAAAGAAATATTTTTAAAAAGAAACTGTATTCAAGAAAGGAAATAGATTGGAGATCCGATAACAAAAGAATTCTTGGCTTGGAAAGTGAAAAAAGCAGTTAAAGACAGTTAGTTTTGAAACAGCTGAGCAAGAGAGAACTGTAGATATATTCATGCAAATGTTTAGAATGACGGGGTAAGCGCCATTAGGTGAAGGCTTCACCATCTTCTGCTGATATGAAGCTGACTCTCCACTGCCTGCCCGCAGAACTTGGGAACCTTGTCAATAATCTGTAACTGCATAACATAGGACAAAATAGGAGAGAATCGTGTATCAAAAGTATGAATAAATTCTATTTGAAAATTACATCATTGAGAACTTCAATCGCATCTTATCCATACTCTACGCACACCATAATGCCGGACTTTACAAAAAAAGAAACAATATTACGCTCTCATAAAGCAAACTTCGAATACTTCAGAATCATGGAATTCAACCAGTTATGGTACGTGATTGACTATATTTAATCCCAAACCCTGGGGTTCATCAGATAACATGAACTTTGCATTTTTTTTTATATATAACTTGGAATTGCTTCTAGCTACCCTCGTAATGATTCTATTTGATTAGTTCGTAGTATGAAAATATTGCGCATAACTGTATATTAATTTTTTTTTATTATAAATTAATATTTATTTGTTCTATATTAATTTTTTTTTTTATTATTTCATTTATGGTTCGGGGTTTATTATATATTTTAGCTGGGAATGATATGATTTGATTTTATAAATATTATGTTAAAATATGTTTGAACCCACTATAGCAAGGGCACTGTGCACTGAACGCAATGATGTGAAACGAAAAATCAAAGAGGCATGTTTTATTGCAAATGATAATTATGCAATAAACCAGAAAGAATCGTGCTTTACAATCTCCAGAAAATGGTCATTATAAAATTTGAATAAATTTTACATAAACCACAACTAAACTTCAGTTAAAAGTAGGCTATGATTATGGAGACTCAAGGTCTTCGAAAACGCTAAGCCATATAACTTTGTAAGAGTTAGACAAGCTTCACTTTTTTGCGTAAAGCGCAATCTCAATTAATTACTAATCAAAGGTGAAGTAAAAACTATTATTTTATTTCAATAAAATTTTATATATATTTACCTTGGCATTGAAGTTACCTATTATTTATCGTTTATATTCGCCTATCATTTTACCTGCCAAATAAAGTGCAAATTATTCAAATATGTCCGATATGAATAGTCACGTTTATGAGTTCATTACATGTTGTACTCAAATCCACATTTTTTTATTTCCATTCATCCGATAGGTTTTTCTCCCAACCCTGAGAATGAGCTAGCTTGGGTCAGGCACCTCGTGAGACAGGAAAAGTAGGGAAAATATAATTCTCATCATAATAGTGAGTCTGGCGCTTGAGGTCAATTATCAACTGACACTCATAAATATATTTTTCCCATATATTTTTTTTGATAGATCTTACTCAAGAGATTGTGGCCACCGGAAAACTTTCAATTCATTTTTTTTTCATAAATCATATTCACGCAATATTCAGAAATTGCATCTATGAAATAATACTTAAATAATTAATTCATATTCGAATTCTTCTTCAGTAGATAGTATTTAAATATTATCTGCAGGTGTTATGGTGACCATCTAATCTATGGTATGGCCCACATGTCCATTTTTGAGGATCTATTTTATTTAATTCTTGTTGACAAGCATTGGGTAGGACTGAAGAAAGGGATTGTCAGTTAAAATAAATTTAATAGCACTAACAATAAAATTCTCCTTTAATAATTGTTTTTAAATATTTAATTACAGTGCAGATATCCTAACCATAATGTAACTACTTTTGTGAATATTATTATTAATGACCATCATATTTTAGTATGGACAGATTACACAAATTCATTTGGTCTCTTATGTTCAAACAGTAAAGACCCTATTTAATTAAGTATGTAATTTTGCCAATTTACCAGGGACATTAGGAAAAGTAATGTCAAATAGGGTATTATCATATATGTCAAAGGTCTAACATCAGCAAATCAACTAGAATACCTAAAATTTACCAATCCTAATCTATTTTTTTTAATTGGGATTTTCAATATTTTATATAGCAGTTGGCTTGACTTACATTCATAGTTATAACTATTTATATGTTTACTGAAAATCTATTTACTTATCTATGAGATGTAGCATCATGGAGCTTAAAATGGTATTGTAATCATGAAAATAGAATTAACAATTTTTATTCTGAAATGGTATCTAATGGGATTAAATATTACAATTTTATTTACTATTTAACTGGAATTAATTATATAAGTACATATAGATTTATCCAGAAATTTACTAGGAATTGCTATGAAGCCAGAATAAATAGGTCTTTCACCTGATATCTACCAAGCTGAATATTTATTCACTGATATAGATAAACCAGATATCTAGTGAAGTTATTCTAGACATACATATATATATAGCATATCTAATGATTGTTAGGGAATCATTTACATAAAAAAAATGTTGTTTTTTTTAAAACTAGAACAATTATATATGGATATAATTTGTGATTTCTTTCAGAACTGAATCAATATAAATTGGAAGTAAAGCAGAGAAAAATAAAGATTTATTAGTAATAACTTATTATCACATATACATACATGAAAAATATTCACCAAAAATTATTTTTCTTTTTCAAAACTTTTATTTCCATAAACCCATATACACCTAATTCTCTTTTTACACAGTAGATTGGTTCCCAAAAATTATATGTAAAAGAAATTTGCCTAAAAAAATTCATTATATATTTGGAAAATAAGGAGATTGATTCTGGACCTAAGAAATAAATGAAAATAATTAAACCATATGAAAAATTTTGTTAGCATGTTATATTTTTTGTGTATTATCAAATCATACTTCATACACATTGAACATAAAAAAAAAGAATTATAGGAACATAAATTTCATTTGAAAAATAAACTTGAAAATGATAACACAATGAAATACTTATTGCAATATTTCTCTACACAAGTCATCAAAAACTTTAATGCAATTTATTGAAATATCTTACTTTTATTTCATTTCTTAATTTTTTTTTAATTCAACAACTAACATATTTGAAAAAAGAAATTTTAGGCCCCCGGAACTGTACATTTATCAAAAATATGGATGACATCTTGCTTGTCCATAAAACAGAAAAGTACCCAAGATTTTATTTGCTGTCATTGTCTGACAATAAATGTATACATTTGCTCATGATCGGTATATCATTGTTATCGCCAAAACATTGCATTGTATAGCTTACCATCTATTGATTTCTGAGAAAATTAATAAATATAAATTTAAACAAATTAATCAATTAAATTTAAACAAAATTAAATTTTTTTAACATCAATACCAACAAGAAATTTTTAAAAAAAAAACTAAATATCAAAATGCAAACAAAGCATCAACACCGAAAAGGTACTTCCCTTCAAAAAAAATTGACAAAAACATTACAATGCAGATAAACTAATTTCTTCATTTGCAGGAATGTTGCCAAAAAAGTGATTTTTGTTATTAAAATAATGAAAAATAAAGAGATGAAACTTTTTTTTAAAAAATTAAATGACAATAACAGACAAGTTTCTTTTTTAGTTTTATGATGTTACAAACTCTATTTCAGAAACAAATTTGTAAATAAACACAATTTTTTAAAATGGAAAATAAATTATTTTATATTACTTATAAGTTTAATAATAATTTAAGAGTCTAAGAATTATTTTGAGAATGTAAGATGTTTTTTAAGCCTTTCAGATGTTTGTTTTTTCATCCAATCGTGACTATGTTATGGCAGCTGGAGTTTGACAATGGTAAATGAAAATGTAACAATTTGCTCTAGATAAATACTTTGCATATAATAAAGATATATATGAGAGATAGTGACCTGGGCCAACTGATGAATGCTGGTTCAGCACGAAATGCATCTTGGGGGTCGTTTGTCTTTTATTATATCTTTATTTATACGAATTTAAAAAGAATGGGGAAGTATGGAGGTGTTTATTATATCTATAAAGATATTACATACGGGACAGATAAAGGTGAATAACTCTGTGTGTGTGTAAATTTTAAAAAATCAGATATATTAATCTTTAACTGAGGTTTAAAGTTTATATCTGTGCTAGAGATAATCTCTAGTTTCGAAAATGATTAGTAATAATCATTAGTGTATTTATCTGAAATGGATGGCTTCAGAGTTGTGAGTGGAGGGAGTTTGACAATGGTAAATGAAAATGTAACAATAACTTTTAAATCTTGCAATCATTTCTAAAATGAAGATTTATTATCTGTTTATAGAAACTTAAAGTGATTCCAGATCTCCTTGTCCATCTGATTGCCATTGAAATCATTATCATCTTATTCACTTAATGCATTGATGACTCTCTGATAATGCGATAGTCTTTGGACTAAATATGCTATTAAATGTATATACTATATTAATCTTTAAACATTTTCTTGAATTATATCATATAGTTTATTATATTGATTGTCGAATGTGTTGACTTTTTAATTATTTAATGTCACAAAGATATTACTGAGAATATATGAGATTTTTTAAAATAGATAACTTGTAGGATTTTAGAAACATAATGTGATGGATGACCTTTTATATATAATTTGGTTAATATATTTATGATGATGGTTCATTCTTAAATTTGAACTGTATGAAAATTTAGTATTAATCTTAGCATATAATCAATAATAAGAATTCTTAAACAATCAGCATTTAAATACAAGTTGTAAGGAATTTTCTTTCTAACATATATAAAATTGTATTATTTTTCTAACAGGTGTTGAGATAATTCCACTCTATTGTGATTAAAAATATAGGGGATTTGAACTCAAACTTTTAAGCACCCACCAACATGACCATACACATGTAGAAAAGATATTGTAACGATATATAAATATGTCGTTACATTAATGTAAAATAAAAACTTAAAAGTTCGCAAATAAAAGGAAAAAACTAAACGCTAAAATTAAAATGTTTGTTAAACATATATATATTCGCACAGATGCTAAACTTTAAAAATATTTTTTTCATAAACAAAAAAAAAAAAGTATTTGAATGTATTTTTTTTAATAAAAAAATACAAGATCGAAATATAAAAATATTTTAATAAAAAAATAACGTAAGTTAAAATAAAAACAGGTATTAATTAATTCCTGTAATCTGTAAATGGAAATGATTGTTTATTAATTATCTAAAAGCTGTGTAATTAAAAAGTCAGATGAAAAGTTAGATAAGAGAAGAAAGAGATTTTAGCTTGACCAGTGGAAGCAAATAAAGGCCCGGACCATAACGAAAAAACAGAACAGTGACGTTTTTGTTCATGGAATCCATAGGAGGACTATAAAAAGAAAAAATATTGAGTTCCAGTCTTCTTCCAACTTGATTTTGGTGAGTCGAGCGACAAGATGCATTTGCCGTCCTCACTCTCTTATTTTAAAAATGCAAAGACTGTGATACCAGAACAGAACCAGCTAATGCTACCTCCAAAATATCAGACCGGTCTTCCAGGAAAGTCTCCGTGGGAATTGCCAACGGGAACATGGACTCTTCTACCATAAGCTATATGAAATGAACAATTATTGAAATCAATTAAGAACTTTCGTCAAGTTTTACAAATTGATAAACAAGCCAACTTAAATGTTAAAACGGACTCTTATCTGACTTTTGTAAGTTTTTAAATCAAATTAATAATGTTTAATTTTATATGTTTTCCGATTGATAAACATCATTTCCATTTTTTTTTCTTATTGTAAAGATTATTTAAATGCATGAAATTTAAATTGTTTATAGACGCTTGCATGGATTCGTTTGCGGTTAATTATATTTTGGTTTTCATATTTGATCAAAATATATAGACATTCAATAAATAATGATACCACGTGAGTATCTAAAATGTACTTATTCGGATGTCTTTTAAGTTATTGGTGACAATGCAAGTATCTTATGGTGAATACTATTGGGTTACGTATAAATTTTCCTCCGCAATTGTCAGTAATCAATAATTTTGTATTTTGATCGTTTATGTTTATTTTGAAATGTTTTGACCGTGGAATCTATGTAATCGATCTATACCCAACATTTTTAAACAAATCTGTGCGAACGTATCTAAATGTTAAACTTATGTCAGGCGTGAATGGTTTATATAGATTTGTAAAGCTATATTAGGGAAGGGAAATCTTAGGTTATTTGTTTCGTAGTTAGATTGGGTCAATGGATTGGATATATTGGTGTAATTTAGTAGATGTAGTACAGATTCGCTACGGGCAGAATCGCTTCATACGCCGCACCCTCCCGTTTTGCCTATGGAAGGAATTATAAGACGAAGAACGCAGTTCCTTTCTATGGAGTTTTTTTTTAATTGCTCTTCTCCGCAGATAGATGTAATATTTATTCCTATCTGACGAGAAGCAATTTCTTCTCTTAACTTTTTGGTGCTGCCGTATTTCTTATTACATTGAATGCATCGATATATCAGATGAATTGACGCCAGTTTGGCTGCGACTTTTAGCCTAAGGTTAAATAGGGATAGAATGTTTATTTTCAAATGCAAATCTATGTAGTCTATTCATACTCGACCCTCTAAATAAATAGTAAACTCATTATTTGCAATCTACTTAAATTTAGAATTAAAGATCAATATAAAAATATAAACGTTAAATTTATTCCTCAAAATTTAAATATTATTTTATATGTGCGTAAATAAATATTTTTATGTGTTAATTTCTGGCAGTGGCTTTTATTCTTTTATATTTAAGATATAAAATTAAGATATAGGTTTTTATCTCTGCGTCTCCGCTGAGCTAGTGACTTGGGCTAACGATCGGAATATTTAAATAAAGTGGAATCTTAACAGTGCGTATCTGCCTACTTTATAAATTTTTCTAGGCTCAAATGCCTAGATGGCGCCTTGTAGAGCAGATATTGGTTTTGCGGTTAGATTCGATCTTCACTTTCATTTCGATCGTTATAATATATTATCACCAATAAACGTATTTCATGCTAAGCCAGCCTTCATCAGTTTGTACAGATTATCATCTCCCACACATATATATAATCAGTGCTCAGTTTATATTAAGATAGCAAATCCTCACACTTTAATAGACAGGCTTCAATCCTTTCCAACCTCCAACTTTTCAGCCATCCATATCATTGACAATCTGATGAAGGAAATTAAGCTCCAGGTTTATGAAGAGTGCCTGGTTTTCAAACATTTACATATGTAGCTTGTATCCTGCCCATCCCTCTTCTATGTATTTAAATGGATAAGGTCCTATACATGAGGGGTACAGAGTGACTTCAGGTCAACATGGGTATGTCAGTAAGGTTGGAATCAGCTTGAGATTTGGGCTTTCCATCACCAGATTTTCAATGATATGAATGGCTGAAAAGTTGGCGTGGATTGAAGCCTGTCCATTAAAGTGAGGATTTTCTATCTTAATATGAACTGAGCACTGGTTATATATATATGTGGGAGATAATAATCTTGATCATCTGATGAATACTGGCTTAGCATGAAATATGTATATTGGTGATTATTTATCTTTTCTACATGAGTGTGGTCATGTGTTTCAGTTGTGTAAGATAGTGTGGATAGCTTGATGGGTGCTTAAAAGTCTGAGTTCAAATCCCGAGTGCCTGATTTTCAAACATTTTCTATTGTGATTAGTAAAAAAAAAATGATGTAAGGAAAGCTTTAAAATATAATTTAAAAAAATGAAAACATATATCAATGAAAGATATAAAATACTATTTGAAAATAAGTACACATCATTTACTAGTTTGTAGATGCACACACATTGGAAGATACTATTTTTGATATCACTTATAAAGATTTAAGAATAGTCAATTGATTAGTAATATTGTATTTGATTAATTACATTTAAAATATTTTTATTTTTTTTAATTAGATGTGGATATTTGTATATACATTAAAATTAAATTTTATTTCAGTATAGTTGTTAACACATTAAAAAGTATCTTTGTAGAAAATTTAATAAATTTGTGAGCTTTGGGCGTGAATTAAGCTTCTTTCATTGAAAGTATAAATTTTAATTTTCAGTCAATGTATTTTCTTTTGAAAAATGTTTTTGTCACTTTCTCTATCACTGTTTTTATTAGTTTTTCTTTCTATTATTTATCTTCTTCAAAAGAGTAATCTGATGATAAACTATTCTACAAAATGATAAAAACTATTAATTTTTTGAGCAAATACTGCACTAAGAAATAAATGAATTGGCAGAAAGTCTAATATTCTTTACATCTTCATTTGACAGATATTAGATTTGGTTCATGCTAAAATATATCACTATATTTTTATTATTATATACATCCTGATCTTCTTGGTGTTTTCCTGAAGGTTTGTGATGATGGTGTTCTAGCTGTATTTTTATATTGGACTATTTCCATCATCTAATATGTGTGTTGAATGTTCTTTAGAAAAGTTTAATTTTATTTAAATATTCCAAATACATTCAACTGTTAGTAATATCACAGCAAACAGATAAGTATATAACTCACCTGTTTCTGGTAATATTACTAACAGTTGATGCATATATTAACCTGTGTGCTGTGATATTTCTAACAGTTGAATGTATTTAGAATATTTAAATAAAATTAAACTTTTCTAAAGACATTCAACACACATATTAGATGATGGAAATAGTCCAATATAAAAATACATCCTGATTTTCTATTTCTTCAATAAACTCTACACTTTTTGATATAGCATCATTGATAACATTTATAGGTATTTCAATAATTTTTTCCATTACCAAGTATTTTAGACCAAAATAAGTTAGCAGAAAAAAACAAAAATATAGCATAAATTAACAAATATCTACATAAAGCAATTATTAATTGAACAAATACAGCAATATTATCTAGTTGGTAGCATTTAAAACCATCAGATAGTCTGCTCCTTAAATGTAACATGCAAGGAAGACAATTCACAAATTATCTGAAAGTGATAACAAGAGGAGTGACTCAATGAAACACATTTAATGGATAATATATCACCTTAAATTTTTTCCTGATATGAAAATTCAGTTTCATATATATCAAAATAGGTGTCTAAATATATATATTGTAATGGTCAGATTTGTCTACCTCATTAACCCATTGCAGAATTCAAACCCAGGACACGAAACTCAACACTCTAGGAGTTGCTTCCAGAAATCTCCAGTTCGAATCCAAAGTCTAAACTCGCAGCGCCACCTACATGATAACGCATCTGATGCTACTAAATAATAGTTTCTTGCCGGTGGTCAGGGAGAAACAAGAGACTAAATTAAAATAGCCCTAGGTTTGCCTAACAAGAACTATAGATGTGCCAAAGATACATATCAGTGTATATGTGTAACTTAGACCCCAGGGATAAATGAATAAAAGAAATGAATTTAAATATAATATTTATTAATCATATAATAGATAAATAACATTAGCTATACAAATTTGATAGCTATAAAAGATAATAAATAACATTTTCTGGTACTTTGTACTTGGATTACAATTTATTATAATGTGTCTAATGTACAGTGACACTGTAAGTATGTGCGAGCTACGCAGTGTATTAAAGAAATTTAATAACCTAAAACTAATTAAAATTGAAAGGAAAAATTTAATATTAATCTGAAAGCAGCTCGCCCGAATTGTTCAGCTTAATTATAAGATAGAGATATAGTGCCAAGGATGGAGTGTATGTTGATACTGCGGCTTTACAAAGAAAACAAAATGAGTAAAATAACTTGATTTTGGATAATCAGTTCGCCATTTATCCGGGACATATCTAGTCCTTACCCAGTCCAAGCCTGGACCACACCCAGAAGCTTCATAACTGTGGGGACGTATAGGAATAATTCCCATGAGAGACACTCATGTCGCACTCTACTGGGAATCGCGGAGTAAACAGGGGCACGGACTCAGCCGTTGACAAATTTGGGAAACTAGTAAAGCAAGACCCAATATCTTAACACATTCACTAGCAACACACAATTTTAAGATATATATATATAGTAAAGGGCAGTTCATTAGTGGACAGAATAGCTTTCTCCTAAATTTATTATTCCAATAACCAGCATACCATCGACGAAACTTATATAAATAAACATAACTATTTTAAATAATTTATGTAAAACATGAAATAAATATTTTATATCATTTGACAAATAGGGAGGTGAATGCGTGTTTACGGTTTAATAAATTATGGCATCCAAGCATTTATAAAATTTCCCAACATAATTTGCACATGCCTGAAGGGATTAACTAAAATATTTCACTTTATAATGAGGAATTAAAATAAACATTATACATATACATAAAGGAAAATGTAATCCAAGTAGAAGTTTAATATGCATTAAAATAAATAAATAAGAATATAAAATACAATAAAAGATAGCTAAAGCTTGAAAGATTTATGAGATCTCGGATTAACTTTTTTATTATCTCACTTTGAAGGATCAGTCCATGAGCTTTTCCAAAACTTTAAATGGAGTTCTTGAGCAACTTTAAGTACTTCTTTAGGTTCATAGATTTGTTGGGCATCAGCAGCATTCAATATGTAGATTTCATGAGCAGCATTATTTGGGATGATTCAGTTAGGCGTTTGATGGTACAATGACAGGACATCGGATGGGAATGATGGGTGGCAAGGACCATTCCCGAGGAAAGACGGCACACTGCCCTTTTTATCCCATCATTCTAAGGTTGACCCTTACAAGAATTGCCTGATAAAGTTTGCTTCCCATCGAGACTCCGTTAAGGTGCTTTCTTTTTTATAAAATCTCTAAAATTAAAACTCAAACGAACTTTAACCAAAACTTTTAGCTAAAGCTTTTTTTTAAAATCTCCAGCCAATTAAGTAAACAGGTAAGTCAGATAATATACGAACAAGAAAAGTAATCAGAATAAGAATTATATCAGAATAATCCGAATAAATTAATCAGCCCTATTTATATACTCCCCGATTATACGATTCTCTAGCCCTGCGGTGATAAAATCTGTTAACTAAAATTATTAATTAAATCAGAAAATGAAAAAAATGAACTTTTTAATTAAATTTTATTATACTCACATTCCCAGATATTCTGATCCAATTGATTTAATCAAATTTGCTTGTTAAATCTGTTATCTTAATCTTAATAGAAAACCTACTAGAACAAACTGGTGTAAAGAGATTAAAATTAGCCACTATTGTTCTCTTTCCTCACCCTCATTGATTTTTTTTTTTAAAAAGGCATGATTTTGAAATCTAAAATACAAAATTTATTTACCACTTTTTTTAAATTTTAATGTTTAAAATCTATTTATAAGTGATATTATTTTAAATTAAATGAAAATAAATATAACGAATGTAATATCCCTAAATAAACATTTAAACACAACAAATTAAACAACAACATATTTTACCTAACTCTTGAAATATTATCGCAAAGTGTATAAATGAGAATATGTGACCTACTTTTAAAATAAATATACTGTATATATATATATTCGATGGTTTGAAAATAAAACCGTTAAAAGAAATTTTAATTACAACAAAACCCTCGGGTATCCCATTAGAAGTTTAAATTAGGCGGGATTTCTGTATATTTGTGCAGTACGCACACACTATGATAAGTTTAGAGTTATGAGGGTAGGTAAGAGTTGAAATTAAGATTTGCAGGGCATATCTTACTGTTTTAATATATATATTCAAATTAGCTGTTAAGTTAGAAGTTAAATTGAGATTTTAATTTAAGCTTGTCATGAATTATGACAATCAATCTCAAGCGCTTTCTCGTGGAGTGATTTGGATAACTTTTGAGAAAGAAAAAATAGAAGTGCAAAAGAAAAATATTTTTTTATTTTATTTTCAAAATAATAATATTAATAGCAATATATGTGAAATAGGAAAGAAAATTAGTTTATAGTAATAAAAACTAAATATTTGAAAACCAGGTACTCTTCACAAACCTGGGAGCTTAATTGTAAATATAGGGGATTTGAACTCAGATTTTCAAGCACCTCTCAACTATCCACACCATCTCATACAACTGATACACATGACCATACATGTGGAAAAGATAAATAATCACCAATATCTGTATTTCGTGCTAAACCAGCACTCATCAATTGGTCCAGATTATCTCGCACACATATATAATCAGTGCTCAGTTTATATTAAGATAGCAAATCTTCATACTTTAATGGATAGGCTTCAATCTACTCCAACTTTTCACCATCCATATCATTGAAAATCTGATGATGAAAACCCAATCCCATGCTGATGCCAATATTATTGCCATGCCCATATTGACCTCAAGTCACTCTGACCCCTCATGTATAGGACCTTATCCATTTAAATACCCAGAAGAGGGATGGGCAGGATACAAGCTTGATGTGTAAATATTTGAAAATCAGGCTCTCTACACAAACCTGGGAGCTTAATTGTAAGTATAGGGGATTGGAACTCAGATTTTCAAGTACTCTTCAACTATCCACACCATCTCATTCAACTGATACACATGGCCACACATATGAAGAAAAGATAAATGATCAATGTACATATTTCATGCTAAACCAGCACTCATCAGTTGGTCCAGATTATCTCGCATATATAATCAGTGCTCAGTTTATATTAAGATAGCAAATCTTCATACTTTAATGGATAGGCTTCAATCTGCTCTAACTTTTCAGCCATCCACATCATTGACAATCTGATGATGGAAATCCAAAACCCATGCTGATGCCTGGTTTTCAAATATTTACACATCAAGCTTGTATCCTGCCCATCCCTCTTCTGTGTATTTAAATGGATAAGGTCGTATACAAAAGGGGTCAGAGTGACTTGAGGTCAACATGGGCATGGCAATAATATTGGCATCAGCATGAGATTTCGGTTTTCATCATCAGGTTTTCAATATGGATGGCTGAAAAGTTGGAGTAGATTGAAGCCTATCCATTAAAGTATGAAGATTTGCTATCTTAATATAAACTAAGCACTGATTATATATATGTGTGTGAGATGATAATCTGGACCAACTGGTGAGTGCTAGTTTAACACAAAATATGTTTATTGGTTGATTATCTTTTCTACATGTGTATCAGTTGTATGAGATGGTGTGCATGGTTGAAGGGTGCTTGAAAATCTGAGTTCAAATTCCCTATACTTACTAATAATAAGAACTATAGTATGAATATAAATTGGTCAGGAAAATTAAATGAGATGATTTGGAAGATAATATCTGATGTAAAGTCATTAATTAAACTTAATTATATGGAGCAAAACCAAAGCTATAAAGTTTGATAATATTCAAAGTTTTAATAATAATTCTAACATATATCATTTTTTATTTTAGCAAGTGAAGCCATTTTTGATATAATACTTTAGAAATATCGCACATGACAAAAACATCAGAAAGATAGAATAAATCCTATGATGAGAGGTGCTTTTTTGTACATTATTCGTTGAATATTTTGCATGTTTTAAATAAATTCTGGGTTAATAAAAATGATAATTTATTTTTTATTAAAATGTATATCATTTTTTAGAATACATGGTAAAAGTAGATACTATCAAATCATTAACATAGATTTTATATTACAAAAGCATCATAAATTTACTTATGTGTTAATGCAGGGGTGGGCAATTGTTTTAGCTTGGGAGCCACATAGGTTGGCGGAGGGCTGCATCGGGAGCCACTTTGTGAAAGCGAAAGTTAGCGGAGGGCCGCACCTTTTTTCATGATACAATAAACACACTGTTTAATTCCCTGTATTACCAAAGAAATATTTATTTGTCCATTCTTCATTAAACACACAATATTTATCACCGATTTTACATTTTTTCGGAGGGTCCATGGTTTCACTAAAGTTGGAAATGTATATATTTGCTAATGCAAAGACAAAATTGAAATTAACCAGATCACCTGGAAAAGCACTGCACATCGTATCTACACTGTGCATGTGTATTGATGTGGCCATCCTAGTGGAAAATACAAGACGAATCTTCGGTCACACACGGGAAGGAAATCTCAGTTCAAGGCAGATTTTTCTGATTGTCTTGGTGGACCGCATGTGGCCCTTGGGCCCCTATTTGCCCACCCATGTTAATATATACTGACAATCTTTTATCACTAACTAATTCTCATTAATAAATATGATACAGGAAATAAATATCATATTTATTAATGAGAATATTTTTACTATTTCTTATTAAACATATGGAAAACTAAAATATTAGTATTTCTTATTAAACATATGGAAAACTAAAATCTATGTGTTTCCAGATAAGAATATTGATGACATTACACAATGTAATTTTTATTTATTATCCTAATCACGATAATTATTTGTGGTAGATTGATAGTTAATTTTAAGTGTGACTGACCTTCTAACTACTAAACTAACTTTTTCTAAAACTTTTTATAATTCCAAAATACCAAGAAGAAAATGAATCATTATGAGAGCTTCATTTAAATAAAAAATTATGATTGTCCTATAGCAAGCTGTGATATGAAGATTATTGTATCAATATTTTGGGACACGAAGTCTTTAAAAGATAAGAATGTAACTTAACCCAAACAAGGCTTAAACTATCTAATAATTGAAAATGACAGATTATGATTTTTTGGAAGAAAACATTTCAAAAACTCAACTTTAGTAAATTTTACTTTGCATAGAGATTTAGTTAATTTGGCAAATTTTTATACAAGTAATAATTGCGTTATATACATCAAATGTTTTTCAGATTCTCCAACGTGTAAAGCGAAATCATTTAATGAAAAATAAGTATATGGATGACTTTAATCATCATTCTGAATATATATAGTATCCAAAATTGTTTGTAAATGTGTCAGTTATTTTCTTCAACACAAATATCAGCAAATAATTTTGGATACCATACATAATTGCAATAATGATTAGAACTGAATGTGTATTGACTTTTCACCACATAAGTGAGCTTTCTTACTAGCTTTTACTCACAGAATATCTTCAAGCAACATTTGTAATATACTGTTCTTATATGTATGCAGAGAAAGAAAAAAGTACTCACATTTATTAATTTTAATTAAATTGTGAATAAGTATAATCAAAATGTCCCATATTTCTGAACATAGTATTCATATTGCAGATCTGAACAGTGGAAAGAAAATATTAAAAAAGAACAAAATCAAACTATTCTTGAATATAGAATTTTTAATATGTGAAATTGATTCATCTTGATCTTATAGATGATGTTCTTTTTCTTTTAAAAATTATTAATATGGTATATAGAAGAAGATTGCAATTGCTTTTTGAATACAGACTGAAATAATATTATTGACTCCACTGTGACTATTTGATTCTAACATCCTAATTTAGTTGTTTTTTCTCCAGTGTAAATATAAGTAATAAGACATTAAGAAAAAAACAAAATGACAGAAAATAAAGGTAATAAAAAAAAGATAGATTTTTTTTTATATGAAGTATAATTCAATAAATTATTTTTAATATTTAGCAACAGGAAGCAATGCTATCATTCTCTTAATCTTTACTTATTAGAAATAGAATTAGCTCAGTGTGAATCAGCAACAATGTTGTGCACTTTTAGTATAAAGTTTCAATTAACTCTTAAGATTTACATAGTATACAACCCAAACCTACAAACTTTAACTGCAATGATAGTAAATTACCACGTAACATTACTGCAGTTTCAGAAAACAATGTGCACTGGACATAATATTTTCAATGGCATTCTACTGACATGCAAAAGTCAAAAGAAAAACACATCCATAGAGATACATTTCTGATTCTACATGTGACAACTCAGTTTTATAGAAATAAACTAGGCACTAAAAACATATTAACTGATTTATTATTATGATTGTATGTGATTAAAATGGTCACTATTACTTTTTCAGAAAAGGGTTGGATTTGTTTGCTAATGTTGTACGAGCCAAAAGCCTTCCCAATCTTGAAACTAGACACAAGAATGTTGACATTGTAATAATACGAGAGCAGACTGAAGGCGAATTTTCTGCCATTGAACATGAGGTAAGAAAACAGAAGTTTTATTTAGTAATTTCAAAATGAAATTTTGTTTATTATTACTATGAAAGAGTATTAACTTAGATATAGGTAATTCTTCTGATATCTTTTTTTAAACATTTAATTTTAATGCTTATTTTGCCATATAAAAGTTTGCAAATTTATTAGAATGTATATTTAAAAATAACATTCTGAATTTTTGCTGTAGAAAATAAATAAAAACTTTAAGGAAATTACTGTCAGCCTAAAATATTTACTAATATAGATCATTAGGCAACAGTGATTTCTGTTTTCACTCACAAATGATTAAAATAACCATTGATTTAGTCAATAAAATTGTTACTAGTTTCTAAATATCTAGCATAGTTAGATCACCCCATCAAAACTAGGGAAGAAAGTTGATGGATCCATTTGATATTTACTATTCAAAACTTTTTCTCCTAAAATTATATTGAACTGAATGCTTTATCCACTTCAAAAGTTCCAGCACAAAATTTAATACTAACTTTTATTTTTATAAAGTTATTTAAAAGTTTTATATGTTATAGCATACATTCGCAGCTACATTTTAAATTTTTCTAATTTTACTTTTAGTCTAAAAATAAGTTTCTTTTGACATTTTGATGATTTATCTTTTCAACATATGTGTTCAAGTGTATCAGTATTCTGAGATAGTGTGGAGAGTGGTGGGTCATGTGAAAGTCTGTGCTCATATACCCTATATATTACATATATAGACACAGGTATGTAATAAGCCTGTGTGTTTCAGTTATTAAATCAAATTGTAAAAACATTCTAATTTGAAAAGTTTTAATCTTTTGAGAAAGCTTTTAATTTTGAAAAGTTTTAATTGCATTCCTGTTTCTTTTATTTTAATTGTCATCTAATTTTAATTTAAAAAGAAAAGCTGAGACTTAATTTTGAATTTATTTTTTTTATTAATTTTGGATAAGATAGGAATCCTGATCAGATTTTTAATTGTCTGAGATAGAAATTTGCCCTGGGCAAAAACTTTTAATTAAAGATGATACATAAGATAAGAGTGCACTTAAATAGCCCTGGGATTTTGGAGTAATTATTATTCAGCTATTCACTTTATTCTACTTGTGACGTGCATTGATTCAACTTTGTATGCTACTTGTGATCATGATTCGAATTGCTGGGCTGCCTGATTCTTAAAAGATTTCTATTCACATCTGGAGATCACTGTTGCTAAAAGTACCTTTTGCTGTTCACCATTAGAAAATTCTGCTGAAATTATATTACTGTCTTCCAATTGCTAAATAAGAGTCTCTGCAGAATTCCAAAACTACATGCCATGATGAATCTTATCTACAACATGCCATGCTAAATCATCCCAAAAATGGAACCTGGATCCCAAGTTGTTCCTCTCAATATCATGTTGTAAATACCTGAAGTGGAACTGATCCCTAGGATTGCCTCCAGCTCCCAAACATGTAAATGGAAACCAAAATCTTTGTAGGAACTTTAAAAAAAATAAACTGTGTGCACTGCTGAAAGTCATTAGCTGGACCTAATCTTATGCCTCAAGGTAAAATGTTTTCATATTCTAACCAGGGTTTAAATCTCTTATTAAAGTCTCAGCTTAATCTTAAAAGAAATTTCACTTTATAATATATTTTACATATTCAATTTAAATCTCTTTAAACATTTATTATGTATTTTATTTATAGTGTGTGCTAGACTCTTAGTTTTAATATTCCATATTTTTGTTTATTTATTTATCTGAGAATGTATTGCGAGTTTCTATTTTTATATGCTTATTGGGTTTCTTTAATTATTTATATTATTAACCTTGATAGATACTTGGGCAGATATTAATAATTTTCTTTTATCTCACCTGCCACCTTTTCATTATAATTAATTTAGATAAGCTTGGTTTGCATTTCTTGCAGACTGTAAATCTTTTGGCTGGTGGTTTATCGAATATAATGTTCTGTTTTTCTTAGATCGGAGATTTTATTTTCTTCTCTTTAAGATCACATAAAATCGTAATCTTCTCTTGTTCTATTTTTTTTTATTGTCTTATATTTGGGTCAACCTTGATAATCTTGAATGTGATTTACCATGAACTGTTCTGCAGACATATAACATTCTTGGTCTCAATGCTTTATTCCAGGCCAAGGAAATCTCACCTGCACTGTTTCGTTGTATTCCTTGCAAGACTGTTTTATTTTTAAAAACTCTAAATAGGGAAACTGGAATTAGTTTTTATAAATCACTAGCAGGGAATAGTATAAATCCCTCTTTAAATCATAGGTGAGAAAATGAACTTATCTGCCAGGATATTTAATGTTTTCAATATTCTTGATAAATATGCTAGAAGAATCTAGGTCAAACTTTTATACTTTCGTTTGCTTGAAATTTAACTTTTTTGGGGGGAATTCAATAAATTATGAAGTTATTTAAAATTATTTAGATTTATTTTGGCTAATGTTTGTCTTGGTGTTCTTTTCTCAATTGTCTGAACAATCTTAAAGATCTCTTTCTCTCCCTGGATCTAGCTGGTGGCAATCATCATCCTTATTAACTCTTGATCACCGTAAATTACCCTCGGTGATCAAAAGAAGTGAAGTGACTGCTACAACATACAATTATTTTTAAGAGATTTATTGACAGATGGTATAATCTTTTATACTGGACACAAATAACAATACAATAACTATTTATGATAATAATAATCTTGTTATTTATGCCAATTTGAAGCAGTTCATTATACAGTAATAATTTTTTCCAGATTGTCTTTCAGTTGAGTTAGATATTATATTCAATTAAGTTTAGATGCAAAATTTTGGATCATCTTTTTAATAAATTTACTTTTACCAACTTTTCTGACTAGCTGATGTGAGTACTATTATTCATTAGATAAATCTAATATCCATAACTTTTATATGGCTTATATAAGACTTGGAAGTAATTTTTAAATCCATAACAATAATGGTATAGTTTTATCATCATCGTAATTTTTAGTCATTATTATTTCATTGCAGACTGGTTTCTCCAAATTTAACATAGTTTCTTTAATTCATAGCCCCTCTTCTTATCATACTCATCAACTTCCTTATTTCATTCATCTCATATAGGATCTCTTTCTAAATATTTTATGATCCTTTGAGATATAGTTTAAGGCTTCAGCTGTCTATTTATTACCACTACTTCTAGTAATATGCCCAGTCCAATTCCATTTTAGTTCCTTCATTTTTGCAATGATGTTGGTGATAGCTGATTGTTTTCTACCTAAAATATTTTGCTTTCAATTCCTTTCCATTACTCTCAACATAAACCTTTTATATTTTATTAAATGATCTGTCTTTCTATTGTTTTTTCATTAGTGTCCAAGTCTCAAATTCATATGTAAGAGTTGGTAAAATACATCTTATAAATCTTTTCAAATGCATATATATATATATATTTAGTATTAAGTTATTTCTATCAAAAGCTCTCCATTCAAATTTATTTCCATGATTAATTTCTTTCATTATGTTTTTATATTGAGATAGATATCTACCTCAATCTTTAATTTTTAAAAATATAATAGTTGGGAATTGTGTATCAGGTTCAGGTTTCATAAATTGGATTAAAGTTTTTTTTAAATATAGGTTTGTATTATATAAACACCCACATATCGATAAAGGTCTGTGCTTAGAATAAAAATAATCAATTTTAAATTGAACAGGCAAAACTCTCCATACAGTAATGTCACCCTGTGCCAACCATAGTAATCAATGGATGGTGACTGTATGGAGAGTTTTGCCTGTTTAATAAGAGTTATGCGCTAGCATAAGAGATGGTGATCATGTGATGTTTAGCAATTTTAAATTAGTTTTAAAAAGATTAAGAAACTAATTTATTTTAACTTAATTTATTTCAAATTAATCTGTTTTAAAAGGTATGTTATGGGTACAAAGCTTAAGTAAATACTAATCCATAAAATTTTACTCAATTAGCTTGTATTATTATTAATTAAAATTCTTGGAAAATCAATTTCTTTTAGGTTTTGTTTCATGTTTTGAAAACATTCAATTAAATTAAAACATATTTTAGGGATTAAGATGGCTAAGTATCATTTAGAAACATATAGGCTTGTTTAATTAAAGAATTTTGTAAACAGGGGTAATAAAAAGAATTTCTGGCTTGTTAATTTAAAAAAATGAGTTGTATAAAGTTGGTATAATATAAAAAAGTCAGTTCAGAAAATAATTTTGTTTTTTGGTCTTTGCTTTTGCCTACTCAACATGAAGTACATGAAATCTCTAGCAATAGCTGAACTAATAAGTATTTGTGGCTAAAAACCCAAATAAACTTTTCAGCATGAAGCCTATTATTATCAGAATGTCTAATTCTGCTTTCTGAACTTGATATAACATTATGCCAACTATCTTCACATATGTAATTAGACAGATGCACTTCTCAACAGTAAAAAAAAAAATCATATACAATTGTATATTTAAGATTTCATAGCAACTCTGCTTGGAAGCACAAACTCGATGGTGACTAAGATTGAAAATCCGTAAGTGGAAAGAAATTATGAGTAAATCACCAAAGAGCTCTATTTTCAAAAACATGTACAAAAATATAATTCCACTTTTATAGAAAAATATCAGCTTGATCAAATCTTGGGTTTAAAGATAACTTGTTTATTTATTTGATAAATTATTTGATAAACCTTTAAACTTTGTGCAGTATTCAAGATCAAGCAAGGAATATATATATGCAACAATAAATATATAATAATTGTTTAGAATAAAAATATTACCAAAATCACACTTTTCTGTATTTTGCTGTAATATTCTATAAATACAATTTATCGAAACCGCTTCAAACACTTTTTAACAAAACTCTTTATTTGTTCATATATACATACAGCTATGTTTTGATTGTCCTGCAGTCTTCTTCAGAGCTATGACATAATGAACAAAATAAAATACATAACTATATAATAATACCATAAAAAAATGTAAACAATTAAAAAAAATTAAAAACAACATAAAATATATAAAAAAAACTAATAAAACTGAAATAAACAAACCCAAAATAATCCAGTTAATATAAAATAAAATATACAACATAAATAGAAAATAAATATACATTATACATATGTATTCCTAACTGTATACATATATATATTCAAAGACATTTATTTAAATATATATCTATTTTTATTATTATTAACAATCTCGTAATTATTTCTATTCTTTATAAACTTAAACTTTATGGTTATTAACTAATAATCTTTTAATTTTAAATCATATAATATTTATTATTTCCTTAGTCATTCATCTGTTAAAAATATTTTATATTTATTATTTTTTAATATCTAAAACCTATAAACATTATAATCTTTGAACTTACCCAGTTCACTTTAATATCTTAAAAAATGTTTTTTTTTAAAAGTATCTTATACCTAGCTCCCTCTATTACATATTATTTAAACCAAATATATATATTCCATACAACTCTTTATTTATTTTATGTACTTTAACTTTTATTATTATTATATAATTCTCATAAATTTATATTATACTGCTTAATATGTAAATATTATGCTAAGTTTTTTTTAAATTTAATATCTATAAATATAGCCATGTTTATACTCCCATTTAACTTAATCATTTTTTATAACTCACAATTCATTTATAAATAATTTTCTTTTTATATATTTACCTCTATATATCTTATTTAATAACCATATCTATACCAATCTCATCCTAATCCCATAGTCCCTATTAAATTTTTGTTTTATCTTTCTTATTAATATAGCTTCTTTTATTTTCCTTTCTTTAACATTTTCTGTATGTAACCTCATTTTTATTGAACTTTGTGTACATATATGTCCGGTTTCTTTCATATGTATATATATCAGTGATTTATTATTCTTTTTATAGAATTTTGTTTCTCCCATATATGTTATCAATCCAACTATCTAGACATTGTTTGCATTTCATCACATATACTCAATTAATTATTTGTTTATTATATTCTATATATTTGTTATCTATTAAATTTAATAAGTTTTTTGTCTTTTTTAATTAACCATTTTTGTAGTGATTATTCTTTTGCATTTTTATTAATCTTCTTTATAATTTTGTTAAACTTATTCACTTTAATATTATTATTTGTTTTTATTCCTATATTGTACCAGTCAAAATATGTTGATCCATCTAACATGAGCTGGAACTCAATGAAACATACTTCAAACCTAGTCAAACCCGAGATTTAGATCAGGGACCAAGCCCCACATTGAACACCTAATGAATAACATAATAATGATGGCACATGAGAATTAATTCTTAAATCTGGCCCACTAGAAGAGCGAAAGAGACGATGAGACCTATGTTGGAATGTATGGAAGCGGAGAGAATATAATTCGAACTACATAAGTGGCTTGAGTAATAATAAAATATTTAATAAAACATTTAATGAACAGTGAATTACTTAGATATTTATTTGAATGCTCTTATGAATAAATTATATATTATATGTCAATAAATATATTTGGTGGGTTAGATTAAGGTGCCAATCATTTAATCGCAAAACAAACATACACATTTTTAAATCAATGCTTTAGCGGTGGCTCTGAAAGGTGATGATGAGCATACAAATTTAAGAAGCATTCTAGTAACTGTTATACATATTATACAATATATTTTCACATCGTTTCAGTTATGAAAATCAAAATATATATACTTTAAAAATGAGTTAATCATGGAGTACAATATTTGTGAGGAGAAATAATATATACATTTAAATCAAATATCTTTTATGAGCAAACATAATAATTTTAACTATTCTTTAAATTCAGATTTTAAAAAGAAAAGAATGCTTCGTTTTTTAAAATTTTTATACTCTTAAATAAATGTGATGACTTACGATGGTGGGATTTTACAAAAATAAGAAAAAAACAATATTATTAATTAAACTAATGACTATTGTTGGAAAAACATATATATACATAGGCAAAGTGCAAGTTTATGATTATAGCATTAAAATGAGGTCATTAAATAAATACATTAATACTAATGGGTAAAGCAGCAGGGCTGATATAAAGGCAGAAGAATCCAAAGTGACGTCGTGCTTTCAAATGAAGAAAACAAAGTAGTTAAGAATCCCTTTTCTAGGGTACTGCTTAGAGAAGTTTAATTAGGCTTAGTGTGATTTCCAGGGTTCTCTAGGCAATCGACGCAAGAGGCCTGTTATATGAAAATGATCCCCAGAAGGTCAACTACCTGTAGGATAAGGCATGAAGAAAATCTATGGGTCCGAATTTATCTGGACCCTTCAAACTAGAAGCACGTAATATTTAATGTACAAAGCTTTATATCAGCAACACAACTTATTACTGTCTTTAATGACATGAAATGGAAATCACTATTTTAAAACACATGAACCTCACTCGAATGCTATAATTTAGGCAATTAAAACTATGCTATGTACTATATATGGGAATGATTTAATTTGTACTAAATAGGTTTTAAAAATTACCTCCCTTCCCTTCCTTGTTATTTAACAGACTGAAATCCCACCCTCGCAAATTTTGTTACTTGAGAATAATCAAGTCTTTGAAATATTAAGAGTATAGCTTTATAATATAGATGTTAAAAAAAACAATAATAAGAAAAAAATCACCTTTTCAGAATGAAATACAAAAAAAAAAAAATATTTGATAGTGTTAATTTGTTTGGGAATAATAAAATTATACATAAAGAATATATATATATTTCTTTTAAAGACTTTTTTAAGAAAATCATATAATTGGGTTAACCTGAGAAACAATCTGGCGAGCGTCTTAATTCAGAAAATATGTAAATCTAATTCAAAAAGGGAGGGGATTTTATTAACCTTGACTCAGGGAGGTTTAAGTTGATAGGGAAAAATAACTTTATACATTAGGCTCGCAAGATTGTTTAGATTGGCAACTTAAAAATAATAAAACAGTTAAAATTAAGAAAGGAACCACACCAAGATTAAAGAAATAAGAGCAGACTTTATATATAAAAGAAAGTTAGTAGTATGAAAGCAAATACAGTTAAGAATTAATATCAAAAGAAAAACATTTAATTTAACAATTTAAAAAGAAATCCGGAGAGCTGAGGTGGAGATTAATTTAGAAGGAGTAAGAGGTAAAGTTCATAGGCATTTTTTTTAGGTTAATTACCTTGCTATATTAAAGAGTCCATTTTAACAGTTTGGCTCCCACATAGCAAAAGTAACAGGATTGAAATCATTTTAATGGCAAGTGTCCGTTAGGCATTCCTTCATTCTTAGATCATATTTTGGGGCATCAGTGAGATGATTACTCGAGGCGAGATTGACCAGCACTTGTCCACCTTTTTGAGATTGACCAGCACTCGTCCACCATTTTGAGAAAAAAAATAGCGTGGAGTCCTTTTTACAACAGCTTTTCTAAAATTTAGTTCTCTCCCTGGTAGTCAAAAATCAGCCCATTATATATACAGCCCTCAGATATGTGAGGAAGCCTTTTAGTGTTCCTTTTTTTAATTTCATTTCCTTCACCTATTGTTTTTGGAGATGCAACTGTTAGATAATTTGTCCAAAAATATATTGAAATCCATTTCCAGAATAGATTTGATAAAATGTTAATGGCAAAAGTATAACTTCTTAATTGGATTTCCCTTTTTACTTTTAGTATAGTAAAATTAAACAACCTTTCCCACAATTAGATAATATAACATTTCCACCCTTTTATTATTTTTGGACAATTAACAGTTGCATACTCCATCTTGGATTTTTAAAAGAAAAATAGTTTTTAATAAATTTAAACAAAAGTTTTTTTTTTTTTACAAACTTAAAACAATATTGGTAAAATTAATATAGTGATAGTAATTGCTCCAATTATATATATATATATTTGAGCTGCACCTAATATATTTTGATTTTAATAAAAGAATTAATAATAAATAGTAAAAAATATTAAGAGCTAAATTTTATAATCTTTTACGTGCACATCTGAAACACATATATAAATATACATTAATAGAGTGGGAGGGAACATAAGGTTCAAACATGGGTTAGTAATTTGGTGAGTATGAAGGACCATAAAGCTAAACTGCTTCAATATATCTATTTTTACCTTTTTTTTTTCCTTCACTCTTTTCATTTTTATTTATCTTATATTCTATTTTTTCAATACTTCTTTTAATTATATGTACAGAGAAACTACTCATTTTTAACTTGTTGATTATTAAATCTTTTTGTTTAATATAGACTTCTTTCCTTGAACAATACATTGTAGCCCTGTATATTCTTGAATATTTACAACTAATTTTATATTTCCTGTCAATGTTGGAAAACCAATTTATTTTGTTACCAATATTGTTCTTCTTATAAATATTTGTCTGAATACAGCATTTTTTATCCATCAATTACTTTTTATTGTTTACATTTTTTATGTTATTATTATATAGTTATGTATTGTATTTTGTTTTGTTCATTATAATCATAGCTCTGAAGAAGACTGCAGGGCAGTCAAAATGTAGATGTATATATATATATGTACAAATAAAGAGTTTTGCTAAAAAATGTTCAAAGTGGTTTGGATAAATTGTATTTTTAGAATCAAAATAATAACTTGTATATATATAATAATTATTTAAATAATTGTAAACAATAAATGTGTAGCAATGTAACTATAAATGTATAGCAATATTGTAGGGTTGCATAGCTGGACTTATAAGGTCAGAGAACTGTATAAAACACTATATATGGTAAGGAGTGTAAAAAATAATGTGTATGTAAAAAATACCATGGTAAGGTATGTAAAGACTCCAGAAGTCTTGAGGGTATATAAGTCCCCAGAACCTGGTCTATATGTTCTGATATTAATGTAAGTCAGAGATTCCTGCCTCTGTACATCCAAAAGCAGGACTAGGATTTATTATGTGCAGGTCACCATAATCTTTTATTATTCTAATACACCTTAAATAGCCTATGTATTTATGTAAATATGCTTATACATTATTTAAATTAAACTATTAGTTACCATCTCAATTCTGTCTTTGCCAATTATTTACTTGCTGCTCACTGGACACAGCAAATTGGCACAGTCAACAAAGGAATCAAATCTTAAGTAATTGCCTGAACAGCAAATCGACACAGTCATAGTAGGAATCAAATCTTAAGTAATTGTCTGAACAGCAAACTGAAACAGTAGTTATTGGATATGAATTAATAGAGAAAATGGCAGGCCTATCACAAGTCAGTATACACGAGTTTAGTGTAGATAATCCGAGTGATTGGCTACTGTATGTTCAGAGGATAAAAAATTACTTTATATTAAATAGTATTACTGAAAATACTGTAAAAGTCCCATTACTTTGCTTCACATGCCAAAGGGTAATTAAGATAGCTAACAAATTGTGTGAAGATTTGCCTGAGACAGAAATATGATGAGCTTATAACAAAGCTAAATGATTATTTTAACTCCCAGCCATCCAAGTTTATTGCTCAATTGCATTTTAGAGGCAGAAGGCAAAGGAAAAATGAACAAATAAAAGATTATGACAATGTCTTAAGCAAGATAGCAAAACTGTGCTTTTATGACAAATTTTTAGACAAAGTTCTCCTTGAACAACTATTATATGGGATAATAGATGATCCGTTTAGGCAAATATTATTAGCAGTTAAAGGTATAATGTATGAAGAAGCAATCACACATGAAACAGCTTATGAACTACTATTCGAGCAAGTGAAAGAGTTTTCACAAGACCAGAACTACTTTAAGCTACAATTTATAAAATGTCTGGAGTTAAATCTAAAACAGACAAGTTAAATGTTTCCAATGTGGAAAAATTGGTCATTAAAGCCTGTGATTGCAATAAGCGAGAAAGGGAAAGTTATAGAAAAATAACCGAGAATCCGAAAGAGGGTAACACCATAAGAAGTTGAGCAGAGAGAATTTATGTGCAGTGTGATGGAAAGTAGCTACATAAAAAATACTACTATAGATGAATCTGATCAAATTATGTTAAACGTAAAAATAATCGGTAAACCAATAACCATGGAATTTTATAGTGGAGCAGGGGTATTACAGATGAAAAGCAGAAATTGGGGAAATCTAATTAAGAATTTAAAATCCCCTCCAAAAGTAGAGAGAATTCACCTCAAGGCCTGAGTTGCTAACAAAAATCCCATAAGTATATTAGGAGTTGCAAAAATAAAGGTAGAAGCAATACTACCATTGTACATAATGAGTGGAGAAATTGACCTAATCATAGGCCCAGAATGGTTTGCACCCCTAAGAATAAAGATACGCATCATTAAGAAAATCAATATAGAATCACAAAGTAAAAACATATCATATGTGGAATCATTACCTAGAGGCCCAGATAAAGTTGAATTGTCAAGAACAGAAACCTATGTAAATTACAATGATCATTTAGCTACAAATACTATTAATAGTCGAATAATAGTGGAATGGACTAATGCAGACTCCAGCTACAGAATTCTTAAAAGTTGGATCGGGAGCAAAGCTAGATGTCCTCCCTACTTAAATAAAGGATTGTGGACAGTACAGGAGGTTGTCCACAAATAAAGGCTGTATATTGATAAATGACAATACCTAACTATGGTCATGGAAAAGTACTTAAATTATTACATCAGGGTCATCCAGATATAATTGGAGCTAAAATCCTGGCAGGCAGATATGTATGATGGAAGAGACATCGAGCTGTGTAGTAAAAAGTGTGAAGAATGTCAAATCGCAGCTGAACTTTTGTTTCAAAGAAAAATAAGGAAAAAAATTGTCAATCTTGTTACTTACCCAACAAAGAAGTAATGGTAGGGAAAAAGTATGAAGACAACATTTGGTCAGTGAATAAAATTTAAAAGGACTCAGAGAAAGCAACCATTACAAGCAATATTGTGAATCAACTGGCAGAAATTGAAACTGAAAAGGGCATAAAACTTCAGAAGCATAAAAACTAGCTGATAAAGCGATATCTGTCAACCATAAATAATAAAACAGTGAAGAAGCAGCCAGCAACAAAGTTGAAGTATGAACTACAGCACCAACCAGTCCGGAGATCTACAACCCTGAAGAAAAAGAATTGTTAACATTAGAAGACTCTTCCGAAAATGAGAGACACTGAAATCACCATCGAGACACAGCAAAGACTACTAGCATCCAGCAAGAAATAGAAACCCTTCTGCTTATTTCAAAAACTAGGTTAGGTGAAGAACCATACTTTTGGAGTGCAGTGTTCAAGATCAAGCAAGGAATATATATATGCAACAATAAATGTATAATTGTGTAGAATAAAAATAATAACTTATACAATGATTGTGCATAAATAATTATATATATAATTGTATAAATAACTGTAAACAATAAATGTGGAGCAATGTAACTATAAATATATAGCAATATTATAGAGTTGCATAGCTGACCTTATAAGGTCAGAGAGCTGTATAAAACACTAAGTATGGTGAGGATAAAAAATACTATGTGTATATAAAATGCCACATATGGTAAGGTATGTAAAGACTCCAATAGTCTTGAGGGGTATATAAACTCCCAGAACCTAGTCTATATGTTTTGGTATTAATGTAAGTCAGAGACTCTTGCCTCTATAAGTCCAAAAGCATGACTAGGGTTTATTATGTGCAGGTCACAATGACCTTTTATTTTAATACACCTTAAATAGTTTATGTAATATGTAAATATGCTCATTCATTATTTAAATTAAATTATCTTACCATTTCAATTCTGCTTTTGTCAATTATTTACTTGCTGTTCACAGCACTTTCATTACCAAACAAGCTAGTTATATTTATAATTTAATTTAAATGATTTTATGTATTTCTTTTATTTTAACTTATTTTTAATATTTATATTTTATAACAGTTGATTTAATTCAGTGTATTTAATATACCATGGTATGCTTTGAATATTATTTAAATATTTTATTTTTACAGACACTATAATAATTTATATTTTTAAATATTCAAGATATAAAAAAAAATCAGTTTTAAATGTTTTTTGTTTTTTTTTGTTCTTTTCCTTCTAAGAGTTTTAAGATCATTTCTGTAATTCTAGGAATCAAAATTTAATTTTAAAATAATCAACATTTAGTTTTACATCAACTTTCTCCTAAAGAAAAGTTTTTTTAAAAAATATGTGAAAGATTTTATTTTAAATAGTTAAAACTTAGTATTGTTAACATTTAGAATCTCTCTGAAGACATTTATAATCATTAATGTACATCAAGATGTACGTCTAACATGATGTGCGCATATCATATTTATTGTGCTCAAATTTGTAGCAAGTTTGCCCTATTTACTTCATTTGCTTCACATAAGCATCTGAAATTAAAAATTGATATATATGTGTGCAGTTTATAAAGTGGTCCTTTAGATATTTATCTACCACACTTGAATTTTATGAATATTTACTTGTCTCCCTGTGATATATTATTCCCTACTTGATGTACTCATGGATGATTTTAATTTGCTTCATGTAGAAATATTTTTCCCATGAATTATATTTTGCTTTATACTCTAAGTGGTTAAGAGGCTATTTATTTATTGTCGTTTTATTTTTAAAGTAGCATGGGATTAAATGCATAGTTTATAGGTCTAATTTTGTAATGGCCTGTATGGTGGAACATTTATAGTTATTTTAAACTGTTTTGTTATAGCTTGTTCTTTTAATACAAAAGTGAAATATATGTGTGCACATCCTTAGCCATTTTACATAAGATTATACATATTTTTATTTAATTTATCAACTGATTTTTAAAATACTTTTCCTTTTTTTAAAATCATAATACATTTTTTCAAACTATACACTGAATAAACTTTTATGAAATATTTTTTAACATTAACAATTCTTTTATTTTACTATATCTGTTATTTTAACAGGCTGTTCCTGGTGTTATTGAATGTTATAAAATCATAACTCGAAAAAATTCTTCACGTATAGCCAAATTTGCATTTGACTATGCTACTAGACTGAAACGTCGTAAAGTTACTGCTGTTCATAAAGCCAATATCATGAAATTAGGTGATGGTTTGTTTTTACGATCATGTGAAGAAATTTCCAAACTTTATCCTAAAATTACTTTTGATAATATGATTGTTGACAATGCTTGCATGCAGTTAGTCTCAAATCCACATCAATTTGATGTTTTAGTCACAACTAACCTTTATGGAAACATTGTGGATAATTTAATTGCAGGATTAGTAGGAGGTGCAGGTGTTGTTCCAGGAGAAAGTTATAGTAGTGACTGTGTTCTCTTTCAATCAGTAAGTTTTTTTTCTACTTTACATATTTGATTTCTATAAATTAAAAGATGTTGATTATCAAAATATTAATCATCTGAAACTCTGTCTTTTCTTAAAATTATAATATCTATTCTTAGTATGTTTATGCAGTTTAATTTTTGATTATTTGTTTAAATATATTTGCACTAAGAAATTGATTTGATATTAGATTTATTATAAGAAAAAATGATTATTATTATTACAAAAAACATGTGTGTGATCATGTGTGCCCAGGGTTCAAGATGGAGTGGAGGATAAATATAGACTGAATCCTAAGTTCAAATCTTTCTATTTACTATAGTAAACATTCAGTATACTGAATGAATAGGTTAGTTAAATTAATTAATAAATAATTATATGAAAACTTTTCCATATCTAGTAAAAAAAAAAAAAAATTGAAAAGCATGCAAAACCATTATACTATAGCTTTCAGCTCTAGAAAAGTCTGTATTTAAATATATTAGTTTATTTTTCCAGGATTATTCTCTATAACAGAGATGACTATTGGAAAAGAACTATATTCTAGCCACTGTGAAATACCACAAAATCCTCAATGATAGCTAAAATATAGGATGAATGAAAAAGAAGCCACAAGTAAATAAATAAAAATTCCTAGGATCTTTCTTTTTTGGATTGTCTAGCTCAGTTTCTAAAATAGTATCTTAATTATTGCCTTCCATGCTGATCTATTATTAATTGTCCTTGACACAACTAAAAGAATTCATCAAAGTAAGAAAATTAATAATATTGCAACTTTTTTCATATATAGTAGTTATATCTCACCTTCAAATAATGGATTAGTCCAGATTCCATCTTGATTGAATTGAACATTCATTACCACCAATAGATATACAAATAGATAACATATGCCCAATGGCAAAAACAGGGCAATAGGCGATAATACACATAAAATCTGTTTGTTTCTAATATGGAAAGGGATCTGGCTACAAATAATAGTCCTGCTGTAAACTACAGTCAAACCTGAATGACAGTACATAGGTTGTCCATTATACAGTTAAAGCAGTGACGCAAGTTCATATTAAAACTGGAAACCACTAGAAACTAACTCAGGCATGGGGCAAGCTGTCACAGAACATCTGTAAGTGTCACCATACTTACACATGAGACAATCCATCCCAATACAGCTGGAAGTGGTAAGTTTAAGGGTACCTAAAATCCCTTACAGAAATAGTTGTACAACATATGCTATTCCAAGGCCATAATATTAGGCAAAGAATGACCTTCTATATATATTGTAAACATGCATTTTATATTTTGTTTCATTAATAAATATTTAAAGGTATCTTATAAGTTTGTGTTTAGATATATAAAAACATAGCAGATGGCACAGGTCTGACAGGATATTGACAGCTAACATTATTAGCGCATCAATAAAAATAATAAAAATCAAAAACGAATGATTACTGATTAACTATTAAAGAAGAATCAATTTTTTTCTCTCTCTCACCGGGCAGAAAGAAAAAATTAAAGTGACTAAAGTTGGCTCATTAGAAGTGTTCAATTCAGTCTAGCCTAAAAATTGGCTAACCTACCAGTTATGAATACTTTTCTATAAAGCAGACTAATCAAATCAAAAAACCTGATTTAAAAAATTAGCAACCCTGGTCTTGGTCATCAAATCTCAAACATATAAGATACAGGCAGCCCCTATGCTTCTGGCTGATCTTGATTTTGACTAATCATTATCTCTACTGACTAACTTTTTCTGCCCAAAACCCTTAACAATAGCAAAGATATCACTTTAATCTCTGTATCCAAGGGGAGGGGGAAGAAAGATTTTGTTGTTAAACTCAGCAAGCTAGTCTTGAAATATGATTTTAAAGACTTCCTCAATGAAGCTCTATTTCATTTTTGGAATGAAATATCATAACCTTAGGATTAAAACATTAATTGACTTTGATATCACATTTGATTCAGCTGTCTCAAGTGACTCTAGTGGAGTTGATAGCAAATCAAAGAAAATGTATTACAGCATTAAAATTTTTGATCAGAAAATCGAGTCAAACAAGTACCAGCTGCTAATAAAAAAATAATTTGGCAAATAAAAATGTTATAAATATGATGAATCAATACATGCTCACATGGAATGTCCATGTTGGTATACAGTGTGTAGATATTGCAAGCATAATGGTCACACAAAAGCTGCTTGTTTTCAAAGGAAAAAAGTTGCTAATAAAAGAATGGACAAGTTCATTCCAAAAAGACAAAGACAATATAAAATTAAACAATATTTAAACCTGTATAAATAATGCGAGACATTGACTCTGCTTCCAAATGCAAAATTATTATTGATATAATAGTAATAATGGAATTGGACAATGAGTCTGCAGTGTCCATTGTGCCAAAAATATGTGGGTTATCATTAATAGAAAAAATAATCATTACTTGATCCTAGCAGGAAAATGATTATTCATTATTAAGGAAACCAAATAGCACTCTTGGGTCATACAAGAGTAAAAGTTACATTATCTAATAAAACAATTTATTTACCTTGTTGTGCTTTCTGGTAAGCAATTTATAATATAGACCGTAACTGATTCAATCACTTAGACTTTGCAGTGACTAAAAAGAACCAGCTCACAGAAATAAATTTAAGAAAGGCCTACACAGAAGTTATAAATAAACTAGGTTTGAGCCCTAGCCATGAAAGTAAAAGTGCAAAAAAGTAGATAGGTTCCTGCAGTTGGTTAAAATATACATCATCAGCCATCAGTAAAGAATCACCATTTAGCAGTGATGTTCTACAAAATTAAGTTCCCAGATTTACAAATGAAGATACTGTCACTGAACCTGATGAAGCCAGAATCAAATGAAGATGTCCACCAAAGCATCTGGATGTCTACATACCCCATGGCTAATTTTATCCAGAGGGTGGGAATGTTATATATCATCTTTACTTTAACTTCAAAAATTCCATTTTATTTTAATCGGATTGATGTCCAATGGCAAGAATGGGCCAATAGATGATGATGCTCAGTGAATATGATTATTTTCATGATGGAAAGGGATCTGGCTATGAATAGTCCAGTTGGAGGTAAGCGGGACAACAACAAGCTATTACGCAGGTTGTCTATTTTACGGTTAAAACAGTAAGGCAAGTTCACGTTAGAACTGGAACCTGCTAGAACCTAATTCAACACTAGTCAAGCCGTTACAGAGTATCTGGAAGTGTCACCATATCTAAGCTTGAGGCAAGCTATTGCAAAAAAAGGGCTATATTAAATCAACATCAGGCAAGGGTAAAACATTGTATATATATAAACATTTTATATTTGTTCCATTAATGAATATTTAAATTATCTGACTTTGTGTCTATATATAATCACACACTAAACACAACACGCACATTGCATAAAAAATATAAAATTATTGGCCATATTTAAAATACTTCAAAATTCAGAAATGATTTATATCATATTTAAAACTTAACCAAATATCTAATCACAGCACAAGAAACTATGCAACAAGTTTGAAAGACATCTGGATAATACTATGATATAATTTGTATATTTTTTTATACAAACTTCACATACACACACAAAAAAAATTGAAGCTATTTTTAAAGATTTCACTATATATTATAAATGTAATTTGTTTTAAAATTTCTCTATTAGTTTAATTTTGTTAAAAAGATATTTTTTTACAACAACCTTATATTTATTTACCTTTACAATATCTAATTTTTCTATTGTATTTTTTTTTTTTTTTTGGATATGGTCAAAAGATTTTTTTATAACATTATTTCTATTATACATAATCTTTCTATTGTATTTTCTTTTGATATGGTCAAAATGTATTTCAAAATACTAGAGGACTACTAATTGTGTAATTAGTTAAGTGTGGCTGAGAGAAAATCAGTCATGAAAAAGATTTTGAAATATATTTCTATAAACTTATTAGGTAAGTATAATGCATTATTTTATGTTACCTTTAAAATTTTCAAGTATTTTTTTTAATATACGAATATTATGTCATATGTAAAATGAAAGTGTTTATATGAAATGAACTTGCTGAATAATAAATAAGTGATAGATGACAGAATAAAAGCTTACATGCACATTAAAAATCAGAATTAGATAGATTAAATACTAAAATAACTTAAATTGAGTGCAAATGTTTGTTTATAATTCAGAAATTCATTCATTAAGTACATGCTTTTGGAAATGAATTATTCTATTTAGAAATGGAAATGTCAAAGAAATTTTTGGAATCTATGAATCTTTATAATCTCGTCTTAATTAAAAACAATACTAAATAAAGAAAATTAGTTTTAATTAATATCTTTAAAATATATACTGTATATACATTTTGTCAGTAGCATATGTAATTTGAATTAATCATAGTTGAATACTAACAGAATAATTTATGTTAAATGCAGAATTGCATGTGTTTATATTGCATAATATTATTGATAACAATATTACTATTATTATTTGTTGTCAATGACTATACTTTCTGCTAGCTATGTCTATTCTTATGAATTAAAAGAATTAATCAGAGATTTCTATTTGTTTTTTGTAAACAATTAATATAGGACTGTATCACAAAGTTCTTAGATATTTGATTTAATGAAGTTAAGAATATTATATGTGATGTTTTATATTCTGCCATATATAGTTAATATAACTGCTGCACATGATCATGAATGTTATGAGTTATTATTTTACATG
Organism: Epiperipatus broadwayi; assembly: GCA_028023455.1. Lineage (NCBI taxonomy): Eukaryota > Metazoa > Onychophora > Udeonychophora > Euonychophora > Peripatidae > Epiperipatus > Epiperipatus broadwayi. The sequence goes on along the minus strand of JAQFVV010006285.1, from coordinate 581,516 downwards.
GCTTGCATGCAAAATTAAAAAAGATAAAAAATATATAAAAATTATGTTTTAATAAATGTTTTTATTTACTGTGCACTAAAAAGCTTTTAAAAAAATAATTATTTTCTTGGGATTTTTATATTTCACTTGAAATAACGCATAAGGTATCTAGATTAATTAATTCAATCAGTAATTTTTACAATTAATTTCCTCATGCTTTACTTCAAGTTAAATATAAAAATCCTAAAGTAGTTAAAGAAAATTATTTTTTAGCTTTTTAGTGCACAGTAAATAAAAAATTTATTATAAAATATTTTATATAACAGTTCTACTTTTTTAAACCAATTTTAATTTATTTAATATATACAATTTAAACTAAAAAATTATACAAACCATCATTCAACAAGTGGGGAAATTTAAATCAGTATTTTACATATTAACTATACTAATGATCATATTGAGTATTGAATATAAATACATGGACCACGACCACCTTTCAAGACAGTGACATCTGCTGTTTTCCTGAAAGTTTGTGATGATGGGGTTCTAGTTGTATTTTTATATTGGACTATTTCCATCATCTAATATATGTAATGAAGGTTCGAATCCCATGCTAGTACTATCACTGGTAAGGCCAGCAACTCTTGAAGAAGAGGTGAGACTAATACCTCTCGAAACATTGTGCATATACTAACCTGTTTGAAGTGCTATTACTAACAGTTGAATGTATTTGGAATATTTAAAAAAGTTAATTTTTTTCTAAAAACATTCAATACATATATTAGATGATGGAAATAGTCCAATGCAAAAATAGTTACACCTGCTATATGACTGCTAAAACAAAATACCTCTCTCATGAATACTTTTAATTTATATTGGGTATTAAATCTGGATGCCATTCAGAGAATTAATTGGAATATTAACAAGTGATTTTAAAATGCTTCTAGCACTTGATTCCTCAGCTAACTCAATTACACAATAAACTCATTTTATTTAGCAATCAGATATTGAATATTGTACAATATAATTAACAAATTTTTTCTTAAATAAATTTCATATGGTGAGGGATTCAGAGAAAAGAGAATTCAGATCAAATTGACAATCAAAATAACATTTATTTATACAATTAACACATATCAAATTATAACAACAAAAAATAAAATAAAACTTGAATTAATTACAAAGTTATTTTAGCAGATTTAATTTTGTCTTAAATTAGGAAGTAAGAGTTTAACATTTTCTAAATTTTAGTAAAGGTTATAAGGAAAATATAAATCTTACCCCTCATGTTTCAGTTTAAATATAGACTTTGATTTTTGCTTATGTTGACCTAGGTTTTGGTTAGAGATTTTCTTGAGGTGATCATCCCGTTTAGGTCTTTATTGACTTCATTGGTAGAGTATGAGCTCATGAACAGTGTTCTCACATTATCTTCCAGTTTCCTTAGTGGATTATAACTTCTTTCTGGTGCAGTGTCTATCTTCATTTAATTGACCAATAATATCCTTGGATGTATGATGGATGTACGTCAGCAATGGCAGGTAATTTTGGGTCATATCTCAGGCTATCGATAACTGCAAGGTGAAAGACTGAACACCCTTTTGTGAATCTAGTAGGGTATGGTGGTGCTAAGGCATCTGCAGATTTCTACATAAAAGGGATTGCAAAATTCAGCAGGTAATATCAGCAACACTTTAAAAATAACAGGAGTAGAACTTGAATACTCTGAACTAATACAAATTTATTAGCTTATATACCCTTGACTAATGATTGTCTTGACCATCACCCATACCAATCAAGTTTTCAAGTTTTTTTCTTTTTATTAATTGTCTTTTTAATTAACACATTAATTATCTAATCAGTTGGCTGGCTTATTGATTTTCAACACAACAACCTAATCCCATCTTGATTAGATAATAATTTACAATATAATGTTAGATAACTATTTTACACTTAATTTGCTTTTTCAAATTAATACTTTAGCTCAGCCATACTCAACCTGTAGCCTGCCAAGCTGTTATGTATAACTGACAGTTAACAGATGCAACAACACTATATGTCTTTTTTTTTTTTTAATTTCATTGATCTGAAGACAAGTCTACACCAGAAGTGCCTGGATATCTTTGTATACGGCTTGTATTCGCTCTCGACCCACTATTTTTAGCATTATTTCGCTGATTTAATGGTATAACAATGATACAAATCTATCTTTTCAAGTTTCTGATTGGTTGTTTCTTCTTTTCTCCACAAGTGAGCGCCAATCCATGACTTTGACAGTTGTATTGCTACGTTTTGAATTGGGAAACGAAAACAATTCGCTAAACTTTTTTTTACCCATTTGGTTGTTTTTCAGATTTAGTCAAAAATATTTACATTTACATTAAAACATTTTGATAAGGAATCAATGAATTATGGCTAAAATTTATAATTGGATGGTAAGCGTTTATTTTAATTTGACCACGTTCAATTATTATCAATTATAAATAGAAATTTATTTTTTAAAAACTTTTTGTAATCTCACAAATTATGAATTTGCATTTGAGATACTAAACTAAAACAATTTTAAAAAGACAAATATATGTACTGCAGATTCTATAATTGACAAATCAGAAGTTTGAAACTTTAATTCAATCTTCCAATAATTTTTGAAGGCAGGTGAGATAACTGCGAAGAGAATGTTTTGTTGTGTTAAATAACAAAAGTTCAGCAATGTGTTTGATCAGTTGAGAAAGTGTCACATTAAAAAAATATAACATTGATCATCATTATACAATTAAACATAAATTTTTTAATGACACTTTTGCTCATGGGTCTTTAATAAGAAGTGAAAAATAAGCCTTCTTTAAGAAATCACTGTAACAACAACAAAATGTTATGTCAGTGGCAATCTCACAAGAAACAGTGGTGATATGAGCATCATAGGAAATTTGTTATATACTTGGCAAAAATATGAAACCATTTACGGATACTGAAGTTGTGAAAGAATGTTTCATAAATGCTTCAAATATATTATTTGATAAATTTAATAATAAAAGTCAAATATTATTACAAATTAAGAAATTACAAATGTCCGATTCTCTCTGCATTAGACATATTGAAGATATTGCTAAATATTTTTGATATTATAATAGAAGATTTGAAAAACTGCAAATATTTTAGTTTGGCTGTTGATTCTAGCACTGACATTTCAGGAACATCACAATGTGCCACTTTAGTCAGATACTGTATGGAACAGAATTTAATTTATGAAGATTTTTTTGAAAATTCTTCCTATGAAGAATCAAACTAGAGATAATGATTTTCTCAATAGTATTTGTACTTTTCTGGAGAATAATATTGAAATAAAAAAAATTGGTTTTCATGTGCACTGATGGATGTCCTTAAATGATTGGATCTGAAAAGGGATTTGTTTCCCTATTAAATAAGATATATAATCTTACAAATCTCGTAATATTTCATTATTTAATTCACCAAGAAAACTTGGGGGCACATATATCCAATAAACGTGATGAAAACCATCATAAACATTGTGAATTTTATTAGAGTCTGAGAATTGAACCATAGAAAATTTTAAAATCTTTTGGAAGAAATAAATAGTAATTATGATGATGTACTTTTCCATACTTTTGTATAATGGCTAAGCAGACATAAAGTTTTGGATCGCTTTTTTTTATTATATCATGAAATTATTTCATTCTTACAAGACAACAATAAAGTTTATAATGAGTTGACAGTGATGGATGGTGGTGGTGTCTTTTAGCTTTTTTAGGTGACATAACTTGTGATCTTATTCGTTTGCAAGGTGAAAATAAAATTATTTCACAAATAGCAAATAAAGTATTTGTGTTTGAAGAAAAATTAAATATTTATTACCAAGAAATACAAAATCAAATACTATATCATTTTCCTACATTGACAAATGCTAAGCAAGATGGTATTGACATTTCTTCAGAAACCTATGTAATTATTTCAAATTATTTAGCTACCTTATTGAAAGAATTTAAAAATAGATTTCAAGATTTAAGAAATATTAAGAATTGTCCCTGGCACTTAGAAATAGCAACTATTACACAATTAGCTGCATTTGGACATGATTATGTTAAGCTGTTTGATGAATTTGTTGAATTTAAAAACACACAAATTTGGAAGCCATTTTTTAAAGAAAAAAAGGAGGAAAAGGAGTATATGGAATTTTTGGAATTAGTGCCTGATATATTAAGAGTAGTATGTAGCATTTATAAACCAGATTTATCTAAAATTATTAAAAGTTTAATCTCAATATCAAAAATCACATTGATATTTAAATAAATGTTTATATCAAAGTGTTTGTGTTTTATTAATATGTTAATTCTAAGATATAGTGAAGTGATCTACAACCTGTGGCATGCATGAATTGAGAAGTCAGACATTTTTTCATGTGATACCAATTGGTTGCTGATCGCTTATATAGCATATTGCACATAAATATATGTAAACCACAAAAGGAAAAGATTGAGTACGACTACTTTAGCTTATCGAATACAATTTTAAGTTACTTTTTTTATCTTTTATTTTATAGTTTTAAAGATAATATTTTAGAATCTGTAGTTTTTAAACAGAAGATAAGCAATTTCTTTGACAAGTCATTACTTTTATTAGATTTTCTTTCAATAGAAAATGTAATTAAAATTAAAACAGGCAAAACTCTCCATACATTTATGAGCAAGCATAAGAATTGGTGATCATGTGATGTAATTAAAATTCTTAAATTATCACTATATTTTTTTCTTCTATTTTTCCTTTATTTAAATCGTTTCCCAACCTTTTTTGCTCGCGTACCACTTGGTAGTACATCATGCTAAATTGTACCACTTTGTAAAAATGATTGGATTTCGTGAAATTTGTTATCACATAATGAGACAAAATACATTGAAACACGCCTAAATGTCACGCCGGATTATAAACTCACTGTAACATATATATATATGTATGTGTTTGTTCAAAGTTTCATATTTATCTACTATTTTGTCATATTTCGTTTACTAATAAATGGTTTTAATAAAAACACAAAATTATAAAAAAACAATTAATATATTTTATCATAATCAAATATTTTTATAAAATAAATTTAATGAGATCCTTGTGCTTGTTTCGAAGAACATAATTTTTTGAAATTTGGTTCAAAAGATGCGTTCAATCTGTCTCGATACTTATTTTTTAAAAAAATATATGAAGAAAAAGCTCTTTCTACTAAGTCCGTACTAGTAATAATAATTTAAGAGCGTTCTCAGAAAGTTGTTCATATTCTTTAATGTCTAACCAAAAATTAATTAGATTGTGTCGTTTGAATTCTACTTGTAAAGTTCTGTCATATGATAATTCTATTAAATTTTCTTTATCTTTATTGATAATGATGTAGCTTGTTCTAAATTTTCTTCATAAAATGGGTTTGAATTCCAATTATCATTTGTGTTTTCGGGTTTTGGAAAATATTCTATGAAAGACAATTTTAATCCTGTTAAATGTGCTATTATATTTTCTCGTATATCTTGAGACAGAGTAACTTTATTTTCAAACAAAAAAATATGTAGAGTTTCAAATGCTTCCGGTTGTTTTCAATACTTATATATATTACTGTTTCCAAAAATCTAATTTCTTAATCATACTTTCAATTTTATCATTTAGATCGCTATCGACTGTACATATTAACAACTTTACTGTATAATATTATTAATTAAAATAATTTTTATGAATTATAGGAAAAATATTTCTGATATTTTTATGATTTAATTTTTTTTTTTATGTACGCCATTATTATTTTTCGTGTACCACCAACCAGCAACTCGCATACCACAGGTTGGGAAACATTGATTTAAATCATTTATTTTGAATCAAATCTGGTATAAAGGAGTTTTATTCAATTTTTTTTTTTTAATTCTAAAACCAGTCTTTTGTTCTCTATTTACCATTGTAATAACTATTTAAATAATTTACCTTAGATAGCTCTTTTTATTTTTTTTTTAAAAATGTATATATTTTTTTTCTTTTATTTTTAAATACTTTTATGTAACTCATATATTTACATTTATAATATAATCTTCAATAGTTTCTCTTCCTCTTTCCTTCATTATTTTTGCTTTTCTAATATATAACATATAATAACCACTCTTTTTATACTTTAAAGCAAAATATATTTATTAATTTTAGTTTCGACTGTTCCTAGCAGTCTTCGTCAGATCTACAAAAATTTAAACATTATAACAATACAATTGTAACAATTTAATAGATATGTGTATGAAATATGGTTGTATTGACATAATGTTTTAGGTATATGTATAAAATATGTTTGTATTGATATGTTTACAATTTTTGTAGATCTGACGAAGACTGCTAGGAACAGTCGAAACTGTAAAATTAATAAATATATTTTGCTTTAAAGTGTAAAAAGAGTGGAATGTGGTTATTATATGTTATATATTTACATTTACTTATTTGTTACAATATATATTTAATATTATTATATTTTTCAAATATTATTTAAAATTTTTATTTAATACTTTCATTCCTGGGAAAAACTTGTTTGGCAAATGGAAATAAGTATATTATTACTGTAGATTGAATTAATGATTTAAAAATGTCAAACATACTTAAGTTTCTGTTCCTTAGTCAAGAAGTTTGTAACGGTTCAATACTTGGTTATCAGCTATATATTTTAATGCCCTCAATAACTTTCTGTAAACAGACTCATGCTTTACTATTAAATGTCAATCTTAGGAGTTATGATCATTCAATTCCTCACTTTCTACATTTTGATTATTTTGAGAAAGATGCCACTATTTTTTTTAATTGAATAAAAACTATGAAAAGTTATTGTGCTCTTAGTGTTTTATTTACCTTCTTTTTTTAACTCTGAACAAATAAAAAAGCAGAATTTCTTTTATAAATTGAATACTCAAATAATTAACATGAAAAATTATAAAATATCTATCAATTTTAATAATGAAAAAATTAGATTTAGTATATTAGTTTGTTTATCTACTATCGGTATTTTTAAAATTAAGTTTAAATACAAAAAATTTCATCTTTTAGGGTGCTCGCCATACGTATGCTGAAGCAATTGGTAAAAATGTAGCCAACCCTACAGCCATGATTCTCACTGCTGCCCACTTGTTGCATTATATCAATCTTCATAAATATGCAAATGCTATTGAAGAAGCTGTGATCAACATTATAAAAGATGGAAAGGTAATAAAACTTAAATCATGTAGTCATTCCAATTCCACATAATTTAAAATTTTGTAAAAAAATTAATTTGTACTAACTGAATTTAAATAAATATAAATGATTTGTTTAAATAGGCCACTCTTTCTTTATTCCTCCGATGAGGGAATATCTGCCCTTATGATTATGACTGGGCTCAGGTTCAAACTTAGGTATCTAGCACAGATAATTATCTAATATTATTAGCTAAAAGATAAATAAGAATGAAAAATTGTTCAAACTTTCTTCACCTAGGAACTGGAATGTCAGATAATGCAATCTTCTTCATTATTCTTCTGTGGGTGCTGTAAAAAAGTTAACCTTCCAGTGAGCTATATGAAAATTGTTTTATCATTAATACAAATTCTTCTATAAAATGAAATTATTATAATCATAAAATAATAAATCCAATATTCCTATTATTATAAAATATAAATCACAATATAACAATACTGTTGTATAAAATAGAGAAATCTTAAAATAATATAAAACACTATTGTGATTTATAATCATAAACTAATTCTAAATATTAACCAAATCAATTATTCCTCAGAAAATTTGTCTCCTCTGAAAACATTTAGATTCAGTACTGTGCCTGGATAATAATACTTTTGGATATTTGATATTAGTTTTAGTAATGGATATTTCTGAGAATACAGATTTAAATTATGATCAATATATAAAATTTTTTTTAAGTATCTTGAAAGCAAGTTTAATATTTTATTTGGCTAATTAATTTCTATATTTTATCAACCATCAAGAATACAAAAAATTTATAATTTCCTTTCTGATTATACTAAAATTTATTTTTCAATAGGGATCTGTTACTTTTCATGTATCATAATCATAAAGGAAATTTTCTTTCCATCTTTTATTAAAAATAAGTTCTATACTTCAAGGATAATTAATATTATTTGTGTCCTAATAATTCTATTGCTGAGAATTTATCAACTCTAATGTTATTTAACCAATAATTATATTATTTTCATAGATTTTAAAAACGTTGTTGTCAGGATTTAATACATCAACTGTCTAGATTACTTCCACTTATAATCAATTTCCTATTAAATGATATATGAAATATTTTAGAAAATCATAGCTTTCACACAGAAAAATATATTTTACCCACTAAAAGTAAAATTGTTTAGTAGTATATACTGTTATTTTTCAAATCATGTATAAGAGATAGCAATGTACTGTTTGTTTCATTTAAGACCATGTTTCATAAACCAAAATACCAAATATCTTACATTTGTTCACTCTTGATTTTGTATAAAAATTCAGCAACTAATACAAGAAAAATGCATGGCCTACATGGGAAAAATGTTATAAGTAAAAATGTCATAAATTCATTTAATTTCCACATTAATAGTACCCCCCCCTCTTTATCACTTATTTTAAGAATAAACAATGTAAGCATGAGTAATCAATGGATATATTTAATGTATAACTGAAATCATTATGGCTATGTTAAATTCAAAATCTTAGGTCTTAGGATGTTAAAACTTTCAAGTTTTTATCTTAAATAACAGGAAAAAAAAAGTGGTATCCTGTGTAATTTAACACAAATTTAATGTCAGACTTTAGAATGTAAGGTCTTAGGATTGATCCCGGTGCTGGCACTTCTGGCATGCAAACTTGTTATGAACTCTGGAGCAATAAAACTGTTCAAATATTTTTTTTTTTTTGGTTATGAATACTGATGAAGATCAAAAATCAGAAACTATTCTAGAAATCTGGTAATAGTACTATTTGGCATTCTTTGATTACTTGTGCTTATATAAATGGCTCTAGAGTAAATTATTCATGTTAATACAGATGTATAAATATTTCCAAAGCTTCTATAGTTGTTCAGTTAATAGTCCATAAGTCAGTCAATTCATAAATAAAATGTTCTATTACTTTTGATGGTCTCTTTCATTACAAATTGTGTTAACATGATAGTATTCATTATGTATAATTTATTATTTCAATAAAATAAAAATTTACTATTAATTCATATAAGACATTTTCATAGGTTTTTCCAATTTTGGTTATAAAAAAATATTCTGTAATCAAATCTTTTGATGTAGTGACTACTTTTCCAATCTGTCTTAAGAAAAGATCTCAGAATTATTTCAACTAATTGACAAACATCTAAGGAAACGTAAAAGCTTTTTTGAATAACTAGTCTATAGATAACCAGACAACAATACAATGTTGATCATATATTCTTGTCTGACTAATGTAACCAGCAGAAAAGTTAGAGTTGACATTAGGAAAAGATATTCTAAACCTTTGAAAGATATTTGAAAATAAATGACTTCATTCTCATAAATCTATAAAATGATTATTATATTTGTGCATTTTGCACCAGCTGGGTTACAATCATCATATGATTTTTTTCTACTTGATTTTAATATCTGCATTAGGATAGTGATTCACTCTTATTTACTATAGTCCATAACTATCTATTGTGAGCTTGAGTAATTTATGTTAATGCTATATTCAAATCCCCAAAGTTAGATTCTGGCTATTGTTTTTTTTTTCAATGAGGAACATTGATTTCATACAAATAATTGGAAACCACCTTAATTTTTTATATTACTGAAGCTTATAACTTGAAATTCAAAAACATCTTAAAACTTTGAATTCTAGCTATTTTGCTTGTGTAGATATATAATTCTAATCCTAGGTTAGCAGCTATATATTGTAACTTTATAATAAGGTTCAAAAGATCCAAATACATTAAAATATCCAAAAATTCAAATATTAATAATAAAACGGTTATCAAAAGAGTTAAGATTCAAATATAAATATTACCCATACCTGAGTAGTCTATAATATATAAGATCATAATATTTAAAATATCATTGGATTAAATGAAACATACTCCTGGATAGTAGCTATAATAGTAAATAAATATTAAAATGATGAGTTGGAATAAATTAAACATATTTCTATAATTAGATTTCTCAAGATATCACAATATCAATAATTATAAACAAATGCCTGGAGACTAGTCATTTAAGGTGTCTGGCCTATTTAAAATCATGGTTAAGCAGGCATTGTATCATCAATAAACAAGTAGAAACTATAAACAAATTATTAACAACAAACTACTATAACTCAGGAAATAACATCAAGTGGGTGAGTACACTGGTAACTCAATAAAATAACTTCTCAGGTATACAGACGGTAGATTTTGTTCACTTTCATCTCTTGGTTTGATGTCAAGTGCATATTTAAATAAATAACAAGTGAATATGGTCTAGCAGGGCGCCACTAGATTATCTGAACCTAGACACAGTTATATCTTATAACCTTTTCACATGTACCGGGTTTGAATCCCTTTTTGGTACTTTATTTCTAATAAAAATGGAGGATTTTGCTTTTAGACCCATATCACTGTATGCAATAAATTTAGGTAAACATAAAACATCTTTAAACTAAAGTGGAGTATATAAAATTCATTAGACAGAAATCATTTCTTAGATCTTAACATAATAAATGCGTTTCAATATTTTTTTTTTTTATAAGTTTTGCTAGCTCAGATCATACTATTAATTTCGGATGGCAATTCACTCATCCTTGCATGATATAGATGATGGAATGGTGGTTATAATAATAATAATAAGAAGAAGAAATCAATATTTATTTATGGCCTTTAAACATTTAAACAGCTCATTAATTAAAACGTGATGATGACGATGATGATAACAATAATGGTTTCAACCACAGCTTTAGGACTAAGCCTATCATAAAATTTAGTTTCAGAAATTAATAATTATTGCTTAATTTTAGTATATCTAATTGGAACTTAAATAGCTAATATTCACCTTGATGATGAATGATCACACTTAATAAAGACTACTCTCAATGAAATATATACACCTCATTTAATAAAATAAACTAATATTTATTACTGCATTTCTAACATATACATAAAAATTTCTAGACATACATGAAAATTTATATTAGCAATAACAACAATAATCATAATCGACTGCTTTAAAATCATAACATCAATTTTAAATTCTTCCCCCTTTCCCGTAAATGTATTTCAAATAAGTTTTCAATTCACAAGAAAATATTTCAAAAAAATAAACACTTTTTTTTTGTCTCTCTCTCTCTCTTTTTCTCTTTTGCACACATACCTTTATAATCTAACATGTAAAGCAGAATGATTAAAAATACAATGTTAGTAGAATTGAAAGAGCAAGATTTCCAGAACAAGTTTTAAATTATTTTTCTCCCCCTCCCTTCTACCCTCTGAAATGCTATACTTTAACTTAAAACAAAATCTAATATTTTTAATACCGCCTATTTTTTTTTTACATTCACACACCATTACATATATGCAACAAGTATTATTATATTATGTATGTGCATGTTTTATCCCCATAATAACAAAAATATTATTTAAAACAAAATAATAATAATAAAAAAATGTTACATATTAATAACATTTCATAACTTTAGGTTAATAGACAATCATAATTTTAGTACATATAAAATCATTAATGAAGCTTATGTTTATCGTTATTAAGAAATTCTTGGTTTCAATTGATCTTGGTTGTTTTAAAATTTCTTTAAACAAAAATATACCACTCTGTTGCTAAAATTTTACTAAGTCTCTGATATTATAAAGAAAATATATAAAAAAAATTTATATTACCAGTTCTATTCTTTGTAGCGACTTCCAATGAGTCAAATTTATCTTGTTTAATGTCTATATTTTTGCAGCTACCATTTCCGTTTTTCTTTGGAACAATCTCTTTCTTGAGGTGTATAATTATTTGATGATGATGATTCTATTGAGGTTATTTGCTTTAGTGGACAATTTGGAAATCATTATATTAACTTTTCTTCTCTTCCTGTCAAGCATGATTCTTTTAGTGGATGAAGTACAGCAGTTGTTTTCACATTTATAATTTTTCTTGGGTTGAAACTCAGTTACTGGATTTAATTGAACTCGATGATTTAACATTTATCTGTAGATTAATCATTTTTCTTCTGATCGCCTTCAAATGCAGGTGAATGCTTTCTTCTTTCTATTTAAAAACATCTTATTTCTCTCAGTCAGTAAGAAGGTGTAGAATATTATAATTTCAGACAAGACATTTCCTTTTTTTTTCTTTATATGATGTGCTGGCTGGATGGTCTGGTCAACAGATGAGATATATATTAATTTTTCTTACCCTGCCATCCTTATATCTTCAATCCTCAAAAAAAAAATTAATAATAAAAAAAAAAGATTTTTGATTGAGATTTTTGTAGAGTTAAAAATGCTTGTCCTTTTAGTTTCAATATTTTTAAAAGTCTCTATAATATCAACTGATTTTCCAGACTGCTTTTATATCCGATTTTTTTTCTATTTTTGACCACCTCTTTTAATTAGATTTATAACTTATTTTCAACCAAATTGTTTTTTTAGCTGGATAGTACTAAAAATCTCACTATCCTGATTTTTAGACAAACTTTTGTTTTGAAGGAAAAAATAGTCTTAATCCTTTTTTACACCTATGTAACATCTCAAATTTGAGCTTCTTTCTTTTGATCTTAGGATGAGACACTTTTAAAATTAGACTTCTCACATCGTCTCTAAGTTTTAACAGAAAAACAACCCTTATAATACAAAATTGTTGAGTAAAAAAAATAATTTAACAGATTTTCTTCTTTTTCTTTCAATATTTAATAAATAAAAATGTAGTTTATGTATGCAATGTACACACACACTCATTCAAATTATTTATAAACTGACATTAAAATAATCTAATTGCTAGCTTAGTAATTATAACCCTAATATTTAAAATTAAATCCTTAGCTTTTAAATCCAAATTACAATTATAGAAAAGCAAAAATAGAAGTATAGAATAAGATATTAAAATTTAGCAAGTGTAGGTTAGTTTTAAAGAAAGTTAATATGTGTAATTTAAAAGTGACTAACTAAATAGCTTTTATAACACACACTGCCTATACATATGCATTATAACTTTATTTTTTAACAAAAAAAAATTAAATACTGAATAATTAACTGTGTGTACTACTCTTTTTGAGTTTTTTATCAACACACAAACAATTAAAGAATATAACTGTTGTCCCACTCTCTTTCTGCCTTAAGCTTTTAAAACTTGATCTTGTAGGGTTTAAACTTGGATGCCCTACAGCTTCCTTTTTATATAAAAATGTGATGATGAATTTTGTTTTACATTTTCTTTCATGCACATTACTACAAATTTAGCTAATGACTAAATTGTAATGGCACAACATATATTAGAGCAGTCTCAATTTTATGCTATATAGCATACAAATAGCTCAATTGAGTTCAAAACTTTAACATATTTTTAATCTCAGCTTATTAGTCTAGACATTACAAAAGTAAGAATGATTTCTGGATATATAAATGCAAATCCTATATTTCTCATAGAAGGTCAATAGAGAGAAACTATTTGGGGATTTACATATAGAACTATCATCTATTATCTTGCTGTGACCAGGCATGACTGGCATAGACTTTGTTTATATATGAAAGCATAGATTAATACCTTTTTATTATGCTAATATATAGCAAATTTATTGACAACTTCCAATAAATAACTTTAAAATAAAGTGAATTGCTATAACTAACATATGTTAAGTGTTATAATTTTTTTTTTAATAGCAAACTATTATTGGTAATATAATGATCAAATATTTACTGCTTGATTATAATATTTTTTGCAAAACATTCTTTTAAATTACAAAACTTGCTTTTCATTCCACAGATTGTTTAACTTATCTGTATAAATACATGTGAGAATGATAGCTTTTTTTTTGATTTTCATTCTTAACTGTTATATTTTTTGATTTTAGATTAGAACAAAAGATATTGGTGGACAAGCTACAATGACAAGCTTTACTAATGCTGTGCTTAAAAAAATTAAATTATAAATATTTTTATATTACAGATTTGTATATGTTAAATGTAATCTGATGATATATTTGATATGGGTGACATAATGTTTTTTTCATATTGCATTTAGAAATAAACCGTAATTACTAATTAAATAATAATTATAAAATGTGTGCTTTTTCATTAGAAAAAAAAATTTGAATTCATTTGTGAGATTTTGTTACATCTTTTCTAATATTTTTGGGTTTCTGACCTAACACAAATTTAATAATTTGTTGAAATCTTATATTTGAAGACATTATTTTGATCGTGTTTATACATTTTTTAGTTTTAACAATTAATGACTTATTCCTCAAAAACTTGAAGCATGATTTTTAAGCATTATTCTGATAGGATTATGATCAATTTACTGAAACAAAGAAGCCAAATATGATTCTTTCAATCTTTAAGTCAGTCATTGTTTTTTTTTTAACATTCTACTTTAAATTTATTGCTGCATTTCTTGAACCGATCTCCTAGACCTTATAAAAACTGTTTGGAGAATTATTGGTCTGAATTCTCTAGTACTGTCTCTGGAATTATATGTAGATATTCTTTACATATTTCTCTTTAGAAATTAATTACATATTAAGTTTCTCAAGAAATAGGATAGCATTAAAGTACCCAAATAATAAGTTGATTATATCAGTTCTATTCACTTGACCAAAATGAGAATTTTTAAAAACTTCTTTTCCATTAGAATTGATCCAAGATTATTTACCTCTCAAGTCTGTTACTCTCACAATTGTACTAAACCATGCAGGAAATAAATTTCTAATATCATTTAGAGTATATAGATTGCAATGCTACTAGCTTAAACTCATCTTGTAATGCAGACTAGTATATTTATTATTATATCTGTCACTTTATATTTATATTCATTATCATGCTGTCAAATCAATTTACAATAAAGATTATTGATGCAGTCTAAAACCTAACAGATAACACTTATTAGTTAAATAAAAATAAACCCTGCTTTTCATTTCAGATGGCAAGTAATAAATAATTGTCTAAACCACAAAAACACTATGTATGATATTTTGAAAGCCTTTATTGAAATTAGATTTTCAAAGTCAAAAAATAAGATTATCAACTTCTTTGATTTCTAACAAAAATTAAAATATAAAACGATTACATCATTAATTCATATTCTATAGAATTAAGTCATGCTTTGCTTTCATAATAATAATAATATTTTTTAAAAGGGGTAATGTATTCAAAAAGGTTATTAACTTCTGCAGTTTGAAAATAATTTGAGTTTTTATGAAAGTGATACATCTGAACGTCCGGTATGAAATCGATTACAGCATTGGATGTAAGGAATGAAATATATATATATAATTGTTTCAGTAGATTAGAAAGTTCACATTTTCACATGAAAAATACAAAAGAAAATGTATCTACAGTCTTATATATGGAAGAGCCATTAATGCAGTAAGTAGCACAACTATTGTCCATAATCATGATCTGGGGTTCAAATCTGGATGAAATTTGAAATTTTTTTCAAGAAGCTGAAGATTTCCATACCAATTTATTTTTTATTTTTAGCCAACTCATACGCAAACCATGTACACATTTAATTATCAGGCAATAAATGAATAGTTTTAGCTATTTTAATAATCAGTGTAAAACAAAATCCATACAAATCCTCATTACCTTAAGTTGACTAACCTGCTACATATTTATTGTTTCCATGTGAAAAGATACTGGACAGACTTTTGCCTTGCATTGGGATAATTGTTTAAGGATCTTTTTGAATATATATTGTAACGATATATAAATATGTCGTTACATTTATTTAAAATAAAAACTTAAAAGTTCGCAAATAAAAGTAAAAAACTAAACGCTAAAATTAAAACGTTTGTTAAACGTATATACATTCGCACAGATGCTAAACTTTAAAAATATTTTCTTCATAAACAAAAAAAAAAAAAAAGTATTTGAACGTATTTTTTTGAATAAAAAAATACAAGATTGAAATATAAAAATATTTTAATAAAAAAATAACGTAAGTTAAAATAAAAACAGGTATTAATTAATTCCTGTAATCTATAAATGGAAATGATTGTTTATTAATTATCTAAAAGCTGTTTAATTAAAAAGTCAGATGAAAAGTTAGATAAGAGAAGAAAGAGATTTTAGCTTGACCAATGGAAGCAAATAAAGGCCCGGACCATAACGAAAAAACAGAACAGTGATGTTTTTGTTCATGGAATCCATAGGAGGACTATAAAAAGAAAAAAATATTGAGTTCCAGTCAGTTTTCCAACTTGATTTTGGTGAGTCTAGCGACAAGACGCACTTGTCGTCCTCACTCACTTATTTTAAAAATGCAAAGACTGTGATACCAGAACAGAACCAGCTAATGCTACCTCCAAAATATCAGACCGGTCTTCCAGGAAAGTCTCCGTGGGAATTGCCATCGGGAACATGGACTCTTCTACCGTAAGCAATAGAACTGAACGATTGTTAAAATCATAATATTAATTAAGAACTTTAAAGATTGATAAGTTAATTTAAATTTTATAAAAAGAACTTTTCTCTGACTTATGTGTCAACTCAATTGATGATGTGTAATATTATATATGTTTGCGTTTGATAAAAAAAAAAAATCATTTCCATTTATTATTTATTTGTATTAATATTTATTGTTTAAATTTTAAATGAGGAAATTTAAGGTTGGGTATAGACGTTGCATAGATTCGTTAGCGGTTGATTATGTTGTGGTTTTCACAGTCGATTGGAATATATAAGTCAACGATATCACTGCAGTGTCTTATGATGAACACCAAAGGGTCCACAGTCGATTGGAATATATAAGTCAACGATATCACTGCGGTGTCTTATGATGAACACCAAAGGGTCTCCTGTATTCCCTCAGCAATTGACGTTATCGATTGACTTTGTATTTTGATCGGTTGTGTTTAATTTGGAATGTTTTTGACCGTGGAATCTGTGCAGCCGATCTATATTCGACATTATAAAACAAATTGGATAAAAATAATCTGTGCGAACGTATTTAAATGTTAAATTTAAGTCGGGCGTGAATGGCTATATAGATTTGTAAAGTTATATTAAGGGAGGGTAATCTTAGGTTATTCATTTCGTAGTTGAATTGGGTCAATGGATTGGATATATTTGTGTAATTAGTAGATGTAGTATGAGTTTCGCTACGTGCAGAATCGCTGAATACACCGCACCAACCCTTTGCCTATGGATGGGATTGTAAGTCGGCAAAAAGGATCACGGTCCCTTACTATGGAGTTTTTATTTTATTGTTCTTCTTGCTATACAGACGTCATATTCCTGTATTGGACAAGAGTCAATGTTTTCTCTAACTATACTGTTCAGATGTCCAGGCCTGACAGTATAGTATATTTGTGCTGTTGTATTTTCATGCTACATTGAATACATAAATGTATCAGATGGATTGATGCCAGTTTGACTGCGAATTTTAGCCTAAGGTTAAATAGGGATAGAATGTTTATTTTCAAATGCAAATCTATGTAGTCTATTCATACTTGACAATCTAAATAAAATAAACTCAGTGAAATTTATGTAAATGTACAATTAAAGAGTAATCTAAAAATCTAAAATAAAATGTTAAACTTATTCCTCAAAATTTAAATGTTATTTTATATGTGCGTAAATAAATATTTTTATGTGTTAATTTCTGGCAGTGGCTTTTAATTCTTTTATATTTAAGATATAAAAATTTATAGATTTTTATCTCAGCGTCTCCGTTGAGCTAGTGACTTGGGCTAATGATCGGAATATTTAAATAAAGTGGAATCTTAACAGCGCGTATCTGCCTACTTTATAAATTTTTCTAGGCTCAAATGCCTAGATGGCGCCCTGGTAGTTGCAGATATTGTTTTTGCGGTTAGATTCGATCTGCACTTGCATTTCGATCGTTATAATATATACCAAATTTTCTATCTAAAAGCAGATTTAGCATAAACAATTAAAATGAAATACTTGTAATTAATGTAAAATCTAAGCAATGCTATGGTCTTAAACTTTGCTTATAATACTTCTTTCATATACACTTCAATGAAAGAAGTATTATAAGCAATATATATGAAGATATGCAAAGAAAGTGAAAGAGAAGAGTAAGAGAATATGCTTAAACTTTTATAAATTTATTTTTAGAGTATAGTTTTGAACTTTACGGGTCCTCTTCATAAGCTCATAGCTGAAATTATACTTTGTTTTTACAATATTCTGTAAATCCAAAAGAATAAAAACACCTATCTCACAAATAGATAAATAATACAATGCAGAAGTTCTTTTTAATTATGATGAATTTCTGAATTTTTTTCTTGTCCAACAAAAAACTTTGACAACATAATAAAAATGATAAATCAACAACAGGAAGATTATGTTTCTACATCTTTGTTTATCACAAAAACAATTTATAAGATTATACTGTGAGTCAATTTTGATATGGATAAATGCTGTAAAGGTATGAAAATCATGCTGAAAATCAACACTTAACTAGATCAAAATTATAGAAAAATTATTGTTCAGAGCAAAAATGTTCAAACTCCTACCCCTCTTAAAAAGATTTTATCAGGTTCTCTAACATTTATTTCCTATGAAACAAAATGCAAAAAAATAACGTTCAAAAATTTATAAAAACATTTCTGAAATAACGATTGCCTTAACAATCTTTATAAATACTAATATTGAATATCAGAAAATAACTTAAATTTGATTGCATTTATTAGAGAAAAAAACTTGCATCTACTTATTTATATTGAATAATGTTGTATTTTTTTGTTTTTCACTTGTGCATGATTTCACTGTGCATACTAACGGATAAATGGTAAAACTAAAATTCTATTCAAATAACATTTTTCTTTGAAATGATATTTATCATACATAAATTTTATCAATATAATATTAATTGTAATTTTTTTATTATTAATTCATATTGGTAGAACATGAATTTCAAAAATTTAAACCTTGATTAGAAAAACTCTTATCAATACAAATTTCTATGAAAAAATTTATTTTGAAATAAAATATACCACATCAAAAATTAGATCTTATGATGGCCCAGCATTTACAGAACTTTTCGTCAATAAAAACATCATATATTAAACTTAAAATTAATAAACTGAAACAACTAAATATATCACATTAATTTGAATAGATTTATTTATTTATTTATAACAGCACATAATTTTTCTTAATAAGTTGTTTAATAACAAAAAAACTATAATGTTAATTATTCATAATAAATAATTATGATAATTATTTATTCTTTAATCTTAATATATCACATTTGTATTGTCATCTAACAAAATTCAGATGTGATTTTTTTTTTTTTTATTATTTTTTCCAATTACAAAATTTTTATTGAACTCCTTTAAAAGATTCATGACTGCTCATTTGTGCGAATGTAAACTTCTTGAATTACTATCAGTATTTTTTTTCCTTCCTTGATAGTAATAATTCATATTTGAATGATTAATACTCTGTACTAATAAAGAAACAAAAACAAAGTCAAATATATTAAACAAATCATTACCAGTTATATGTTTTAATTATATATATTTTTTATCAATTATTTTTAAGCCAATGTCATTTTTACCGTTTTTTTGTTTTTTTTTTTACAGAAAGAAGTTTATTCTTCAGAAACAGTTAATAACATCTTATAAATAATAAAAAAAACATTTAATAGAAAACTTTTTTGTAGTGATTTTATTTTATTTCTTTGGATTAAATATGCTTATGGAAGAGGAAAATACAAAACAATAAAGATGATTGTTGAAAAAAAAAAATTACTAAGC
This sequence comes from Epiperipatus broadwayi, assembly GCA_028023455.1. Taxonomy (NCBI): domain Eukaryota; kingdom Metazoa; phylum Onychophora; class Udeonychophora; order Euonychophora; family Peripatidae; genus Epiperipatus; species Epiperipatus broadwayi. Next base: position 561,587 of record JAQFVV010006285.1, on the reverse strand, counting down.
TATAAAACAACAGATGACTAGTCAGTGCTGCTAAATTTCTGCAAATAATTGTTACATTTTTTTTTCTTTTTCTATCAATCATTTGCTATTAGTTGTTTCTGTCAATGTAAGAATTTTATAAAATTTTTAATTTTTTTTTCATTTTACTTATTTTAGTCATCTTACTTATTCAGTCCATACTGTTTTTTTTTTTTTAAATAATAAAAGTTATTCACTAAAATAAATTATTTTTATTACTGATTCTATACAGAATTAATTTTACATTGATTCTGTTCATATTTCCCAAATATTATGTTTTTCATCTAGGTTGAGAATCTGTTTTTGATCAGATTTGTGATGACACAGTGACCTTTAAACATAACTATAATATGTTGCAAACTTCATGACTAATAAAAGACATATAATTTATAATTGCTGAACAAGTTTACTAATATAATACATTCAGAAAAAAATTAATAACTATATAAAGTTTGTTGTCTTGTGAATTTCTCCATGAATTATTTATACTTAATAATTAAATTGACTATGTATTTATTAAAATCATAGAAGCACTACTAAGATTTTTTTGATATTCATTTTTAAGAAAAGAATATTTAATCTTTTTTCATAAATTGTCTGCAATAAAAATCAGGCTTTTCCATCAATCATTTGCTATTACTCAAAAATTATAATCAAATAAAATAGTAATATTTAAAATTGACATCAAATTGATTATTTCACAAGAAAATACCCATATTAAAATGCATTAAATTTGAACATATTGCAAACAGGTAAATTGAATTAAGAAAATACAATAAACTTCAAATTGATAAAGAGACAATCTGATTAAAATTATTTATCTTTCATCTTTTCTCCTGCTGATTTTCTGCATTTATTTTTAAATGTTATTTTCATAATATTTAAAAATATTTTTATCATAAAATTTAAAAGTAATTAACAATGTAGCAAAAAAATTATATTCCAATATAATGAAAATCTGAGCAGATTAACAACTATTCTCAACCTGACAATTGCAAAGATCATAATATTACTTTTAATCATAATGTTATCTTCATATTAATGTTGAAAATATAACTGCAGTTATATTTTTTTTAAATTTATTTTACAAATAAAATTTAGAATATCTTATTTTTTATTACAAAAAACAGATTATCAAATCTGCTGATACAAAAAAAAAAAGTACCTTCAGATATCAGTGAATGTTAAATACTGTTCTTATATGATATGATTGTAATTAAATGAAATTTTTTCATGTTCAGCATATTACATCTTAAAAATAAAGACAATGATCTTCTCAGTTATAAGAATATGACATCATCATCAGTGGTAGAATTAGTATCATATTACAAAAATTTTGACTTTCAGCATATTATATCTTAAAAATAAAGACCATGGTCTCCTCACTTATAAAAGTATGACATTACCATCAGTGGTAGAATTAGTATCATATTATAATTTCTTTTTCTTACAGTGAATACACTGGCAATCATCTGACTAAGTCAGTTTAATCAGTCTGTTAACCTCCAACTACCAATTAACAGCTTGATACCAATATGCCAAGAAATATTGAATTGTTACCTGCATTGTTATGGTGTGGTCATCTGAAAAATATATACTAATATATTCCAAATCTATTTGTGACATGAAAAAATTTCTAAGGTTCACCTGGCCAAGACTTTTATTATATTTGAAATTCATTAAAACATTTTTTTTTAATTCTTTAAAGTAAGAATTCAAGATTAATGTAAAACAATTAATAATATTTTTAAAAAGTTATTATTTTTATATTTACTTATTACATACTGGGTTTAATTAATTTCTATAGATTTAATATGAAAAGCATTTAAACGTATAATTTTAATTCAGAAAAATAAAAACTTTATTCATATTGATATTAACTTTATTAATGGAATTTTTAAAATTTAAATGTCTATTTAAAAAAAACAACAACTTTTATATCAAAGAAAAGGAGATATATCACATTATATTACTTTCAAAATCAACGTAATAATAGTGTTAAACATTTATTCTACAAATTTGTTTCCAAAGTAATAATTTAAGCATTTCTTTGGCTTTTTGCTTTATCCACAGAGATACATAATTTTCTATAATGTGGAACAATTCTTTGTACAAATTAATGTGATTGGGGGTAGAGTTCTTTGTTGTTTTGCCATTTATTTTTAATAATAAGTACATTTAATTTGTGAAAATTCAAATTGTATTACTATTTTACATTTTAATATATATATATATTGTGTGTGTTGTAGAAATGCAAACAATTGTCACAAGATTAAATAAATCAGTTTTTGATTTAAAATGAAATGTGATATATAGGATTGAATTATTAAACATAACAAAAATTAAAATCCTTTATATGAAAACTGATGAGCTGTAAGTTATAGTGCATTACTACTTAACACTCCTTCAAACTATGAATCCTGAAGTGAAAAGATTTATTTTAAATGTAAAAATTACATATCTTTTTTTCATATCACTAGATTTTATTTCGTTATATAATCATTGACCAAAAAAAAAAAAAATTATTTCTTTCTTCGAAAAAGTAATTCATGATGAGAAATATTACATTTACAAACATTTTTTGGTTACCAACTTTAAATAGTTTATTATTAATAAATATAAGTAGAAGAAATGGACGGCACCTTTTGTTTTTATTTTTTCGTCGGAATTATTCTGTCACAGTTACCAATGCTGGCCATTCCAATGAGTAAGAAAAAATCAGGAATTAGAAGAATATTGGGATATTTCAGTTAGGACATTCAACAAAGTATTCATTATTTCTTTTTTATATTTTTACAAACCCATTCCATGCCATCCTAAAAAAACAATAAGAAAGAGAATATTGTGAATAAATCATAATATTTATTAAAAAAAATTAAATTATAGTTGATTACTTATATATTGTTAGAATAATAATTATTTTTGAGTTACATAATATTAAAAGAATATATCATCATCATTTTCAACCCATTACTAACCTACTGCAGAATGAAAGTCTCTCCAAATTCAATCATTTTCTGATCATTAGCCTTTTTTCTGCACATCATCCCAGTACATCCTTATTTCAACCAACCATCTCACATGTGGTTTCATTCTAAGTCTTTTACAATCTCTTGGAATCCAATTTAAGATTTCAACTACCTATCTATTATCATCTCTTCTAGCAATATGTCCAGCCCAATTCCATTTTAGTCTCTTAATTCTTTCAATAACTTCAGTAACACCTGCTTGAACTCTTACCCATGCATTTCGTTTTTAATCTCTCCTTGTTACTCCTAATATTTATATCTCCATACTTCTTTGAGTGATCTGAAATCTCTGTATTGCTTTTCTTGTTAAATGTCCAAATCTCAGATCCATAAGTAAGAACTGGTAAAACACATTTATTAAAAACCTTCCTTTTCAAACACATAAGCATATTTCTATTTAATATTAAGCTATTTCTACCAGAAGCACTCCAACCAAGTTTAATTCTATGATTAATTTCATCCATTATGTTTCCATCTTGTAGTAATAATCTTACTAAGATATTTCTAGTTGTTAACTTCTCATTATTATCAATCTTTATTTTCTTGTTTTGAGAAAATCCATTGAACATTACTTTTGCTGTAAAAAGTTTTGGAGATATGGAGTTATCCTGTCTTACACCCCTGTCAACCTTCCTAATATCATTATGTAATCTAATTATTATTGTTAAATTTTTATAAATATTCTTCACAATATGATAATATCCTGGGTCTATACCATGATTATCTAATGCTTTAATCATTGAAGAAATGCTTTTAGAATCAAATGTCTTTTCATAATCTACAAATCCAAAGTATAATGACAACTCATATTCATTGGTCCTTTCTATAAATTCTCCCAATACTTGGATATGATACATTGTACTAAAATCATTTTTAAATCCAGCTTGTTCTTTTGCTGGTTAAAATCAAAAGTTCACTTTGGTAAAAATTTTGTATAGAACTGATAAAAAAATTGATAAGTCTGTAATTTCAAATATCTTCTTTATTACCTTTTTAAAATATTAATATTGCATTCTTCCAATCATATGGCACATCTTTATCATTTAGACATTTGGTATATAACTTTGCCAAAAAAAATTTCTATTTTTTCATCTACTTCTTTTAAAATATTGATTATATTATCTGAAGCTTTTCCCCTTCTTCATAAATTTAATTGCATGTCTCATTTCTTCATTTAAAATCCTGGGTAATTCAGAAGATATAGTAGTTGTAGGAGGTATTTTTTCCTTATTCTTTATTGCTATATAATTCTTGATAGAATTCTTCTACACATTTCTTGATGATATCTCTCTTTTTAATAATAATTTCATCTTTTTTTCTTATTACAGAAATAAGTTTCCCGCCAATATCATGATGTTGTTTTACACTTTTGAGACTTTTATTCGCTTCTATAGTTTTCCTTGCTAGTTCACATTTATAGTTCCTTTTTTCACAGCATTTTACAAAATTCAAGATTTTCAATCCTTAATGAATCATTTTCATATATTTTCATATTTCTTTTCAATTTTACTAGACAATTACTACTTTTTTGTACCAGCTATCTTTGTTGCAGCTTTTAAAAGTATATCAGTTATCATCCCATTGATTTCATTCTAATCTGAATCATGTTTAAATCTGTTAATATTTGAAAATGATTTACAAATTCTAATTTAAATTTATTGGAATGTTTCTGAAGATTAGGAATATCAACTATGAATATTGTTTTTCTTAATTTTTGTTGCTCTAATTTTGCATTAACATGTATCTTACATCTCACTAATAGATGATCACCTCCTGTGTTGAATTTATTAAGAACATTACAATCTTGAAATACATATGTTCTATGAATCAAAATATAATGCAATTCTTACATCTCACTAATCAATGATCTCCTATGTTGAATATATTAAAAACATTACAATCTTGAAATATATTTTTTCTTAGTCAAAATATAATCCAATTCTACTGTACCTTCATTTGGATGTTTCTATGTCCATTTCAGTTTTACACTTTTCTCAAAAAAAGAATGCATAATATAAAGTTTTTCTTTTTCTGCAAACTACCTAAATCTATGTCCTCTCTCATTTCTATCACTAGAATCAAATTTACATAGAGAATTTTCTATCTTTCAATTGTTTATCAATTCTAGCACACACCCACACACAATTTATTAGTAAATTAAAGAAAAGTTAGTACAAATAAAAGCTAAATGCAGCAATATCAATAAAATGAATATTTATAATTAAAATCAAAGATATAAATAAATGTCACAATAAAGTTCAAATAAATTTAAAAAATAAAATTAAGTCATCAGTATTTCAGCAGTAATCAATTCAATTAATTTTCTTTTGGAAAAATACAAATTGTTCAAAGTGATTAGAATTGTGCATGATGAATCTATGACTAAACAAGACAAATTCCAATTGAACAAATCAAAAATATTGAGCAGGCAAAGAATTCTCTACATTTAAATTGCATAGTTAGTAGTGATATTTCTCTCCCTACTCTAGAACTAATTTTGTGGAACAATATAATAAATAATGACAATATAATAAATAATGTTTCCTACTGAAAGAGGATCAATGTGACATGATATAAAATGGCTTCTTTTTAGATGAAGTCAGAAATTTATTAGCTAAGTTAAGTATTTCCTTTTTCTAAACTCATTATACACTGCAATAAACTTATCTAGTTCTTATCATTACCAAACCATTCTTCCAGCTCTAATTCATTTTCTTCTAATCTATTTTAAATTCCATTATCTTATTTTGACATTTTCCTTTTTTTTTTTTTAATAAGATCTAACCAAAAAATTGTAAAATCTCTTTCATTTTCTTCACATTTAAATTTCTTCCACTCTTTATACAATTTATCCTGATATTATTTCAATTCTAAAAATAAATGTTTAATATTCTGTCTTTCATTTTTATTCTATTTGTTGATTTCATTATCTATTTTCATTAAGCAGACAAATCAAAAAAGTATATTTCTTCTATTTTGTTTACATTTAGATTTCTTCCTTTCTTAATACAATTTATTCTTATAGTAATTCAACTCCAAGGATATATGTTCAATACTCTGCCTTCCATCTCCAAATAAATTACATTTATAGTTCACTTATTCTATTTTGCTTTCTTTTCTCACCTTACACCAATATGTTTTTTTATATTTTTATGGATTTTTTTACTCTTACCTAACTCCATACTATTTTTCTAATTTATATTCATTTTTCATAACTTATATCTTTTTTCCTAATAAACTTAACTATTCTTTTCCTACCTCTCATAATTATGTATGTCATAATTATATATTTGTGAATGCATTCTCTTCATATTTATTATCATTTCCCATAAAAAGACAAAAATAAATCATCTATCTATTAACTTTGCATATCTAATGTTCAATGATTTATTTAATATTAATAAAGAGTTTGTTCTAGAGGGGAGGGAAATAACTGCTTTCTAAACTGAGCAGGATCACAAAGTGGATATAGTTGGCATAAATGAAATTATGCATAGATCATTTCTTATAAAGTATAATATGATACATTTAAAATTGTTAAGGGATATATTAGATTGTTTATAGTACTGCTCAGGTTTTGGTCTTAATATTCAAGGTTATTTAAAATTATAATTAGTCTTCTTTGGACTCAACACTGTTAATTTGAGAACTATTTCAGTGACTTTAATTCTAATCTGGTCATATTACTGTTTTAATTATATTCTTACTACTTCATATTGATTATCAAGTCAATAGTTTCATCTGATAATAATACTGAATCTTCTTTTGGAGTAAAATTAATTTGAAAATTAATTTGTATTAATGAAAAACTGCAGTGTGACAGTGGCTGTATTTTATCTAAGCTTTGAAGAAGGCTGAAATGTCTGCCGCACTGTGCGATTATATTCTTCAGATGATCTAATACAAAATATTAAGCTTTTTTTATTTTCTTTCTGATGCTCCACCCCATCTATTTTATTGCCTGGTATATATTTCTCAATAAAGCATTTTTTCATTATATGGACTCCTCTAACATTTGAAACACGTAAAAAATCCATTCGAATGTTTGTCAACTATATTAAGGCTGCAGATTTTAATATACTAGGTGTTGGATCTATTATAATTAAAAATTATGTGACCACTATCAGCATAGACATTGTTAGTAATTAGAAAATAGACTGCTGGAATTCATTAATGTAAACAGATTTAAAAAGATAATGATAATATGATTGAATATTTAAAATAATATATAAAAAACTGAATTTTAAAGTAATATTAAAAATTAAAATGGATGATTGTTTTAAAATTAATTATATATTTCAAAAATAACTGAAATGTCAGAATTATTGTTAGAACTGTAGATATGTCATATATAAAATAAAACAATAAAAAAGTATTTGATGTCCATAACAGAGACTAATAAATAACAGCATTTATTTATAACTTATTTTCAATGGAATATTGGTCAGAAGTACATCAGAAGATTACAGACATTGGAAAAAAAATAGTAATCTTTTTTCATTATATAAGAATCTAATTTTAATTGTTAATATATAATGAATCTAAGAAAATAATATTATAGCTCAAAAAGATCATTCAAAATATAGTTATTAACAATAGACATAAACAAAATATTTAATCAATGTAAAATAGAATCATTAACTATATATGTACAAACAACAAAAATAAAAGGAATTTTTTTCATTTTCAAAATGCAGAAAATTTCATATTGTAGTAACTAACCTTTACACCTTCACCTGTTGCTGCTGAACAGGCTTGAATTTGCCAGACTCTATCTCGTATTGTGTGTAAATTTAGGCCCTCTGCAATCTCGCTGGCAGGAGCAGCATTAAATAAATCTTGTTTATTGGCATAAATTAAAAGTGGTACCCCACAAAGTTTCTCCTCCGCTAGTAATTCAGCTAATTCCTAAAATTATAAAAAGTAGAAATCTAAATAATAATGGAGATAATATCAGTCATGTATATAAAATAACCACATAAAACCATTCAAAATAAATAACACTGATTTTAGAAGTCAGAAAAAAAATGCATTTAAAAAGTAGATTGCAATGTAATATAATAATTATACTAATAAATTATATTAATTTTTGCATTTTTTTAAATCCTTTCTTTTCTAACTGCCAGCCATTGCAAACATTAATAAGAAAAAATAAAACATTGAAAAAAAAAATTCAAAAAAGCAAATTGATTTATTAATATTTTCAGAATATAATTTACATGAAAAAGTAATCCAATAAAGCTTGAAGTCCTATTATCCATATACTGTAAAAACTCATTTTTATTTTAATGAGTTTCACATCATATGATAAAATAACTAAATAATTTGCATACACATTGCATCATGATTCAGTATAACAAAAATTTATCTGTGACTATATAACTTAAATCTTCTCTACTAGATTGAGTTAAAATAGTAAGATGAGACTTCAAAATAAATCACACCATTATTTTAAAGTAAAAAGGTGGAGAGAATACTAAGATAGATGTTGATAACAATCTCAAAAACTGAGCAAGTTTCCAAGTAATTCATCAGGAAATAAAAAAGTTGTAAAATATAATAATAATATACTATTAGTAAAAGAGAAGACTGCCAATAAAATTTTGAATGATTTAAGAAGTCTAAAACAAACCATATGAGATGAAATGTGATAATAACATGAAATCTATATATTAAAATAAACTATCAGTGTAAATAAATGAAAAAAAAAAAAAATTTATAAATATATTGTAACAGTTTTCGTTATAATTAGTTTATTCTGTTACCTCAAGCAAGAAGCAAATACAGACTAAATTAGCTCTCAAGTCTGTATTCCAATGCGCCGACTACATGCGTTTGTAGTCACACATGTATATACTTATTATTCGAGCAATATTAAAAATGCAAAAATAAATCTATATTGAGAGGGCGGAAAAATTCAGCATAATAATAAGCTAAAATTTTGTTAAAAGGTAAAGGGTGAAACGCAAAGTGAAATTAAGGGAAGTAGGTCACTGATATTTTAAAAAGGAAAACTAAACTCATAAAGGAATTAATGTTTAGTTAAATCATAGAAAGGTTTCAATGACTGTTTTTTTTAAAAAAAAAAGAAAGAGGAAAATATAGAAAGAAGGGGGGGAGTGTATAACAAAATGTGTCTCCTTTTCTCTTTAAAATTACTTATATGAAAAAAAGAAAAAGCAAATTGAAGATATGTGAAACTTATTACAGTAAAAACATTAGATATTATAAATAAATAAACTGAAATAAAAAAATTTGAAAAATGTATAAAATTTTATGAAAAAGAAAAGTGAAACTTATATAAAAAATTCCTTTGCAAATCTGTATAAGATAAAATATAAAGGTGTGAGAAGATCTGTTGTTAATTAATGGCATTCTAGCAAACAATGGTTGGACAAATCTATAAATAAGGCGGATCAATATTAGATAGGACATTATATGTTTGCTGCTACCATACTGAGATAAAAAACTGAGAATGTGTGAGACCATCAGTCATGAGTAAAATTAATATTAGCATACATATGTCTTTGGAGATGCGTGGCTAGTGGCCTTAAATGGGCTGCTCGGTCTCTGCTCATCTGACTTCTAACTCACCCAGGGATGAATATCTGCCACCTTGCCTGCTAAGTAGATTGCCGTTCCCGACCGTACTATGCATGGAAAGGAAGAATGAATAAAACTAAGAAACCTGAAAGCAAGAAAGAAGGAAACTAAACCAAATGCAATAAATAATACTAAGAATACCCAGCCAGCCAGAGAGTACATTACAGGATCAACCGTCTCTGCAAAAGAAGTGGGAGACATCTCACAGGACCGTCTATAGAGCGCTCGAGAGAAATCCTAGGTAAACAATTTGCTATTTTCATACATGCATGTATTGATTAATTTCATGTTAAAAAACCAAACTGAGTATAAATTAGAGAGCACAATATTTAAAAATAAGAAAAAGGAAACTGTTTCTAAAGTAGCTATTTTAAGAGCAGGAATAATTACTCGTCAGACTTTTATCAATTATCCGTTCAGAAGTTTAATTATATGTTTTCCATGTTTATAGATTTTTTTATTATTTTAGATGTGTAAATTTATTATATCATTTAACTTGATGATTTTTTATTCTTTTTGTATTAAACATTACTGCTAAATTAGTTGTCTTTCTTGATTTTCTTTCACCAAGCAAACGAATAATAGTATTAAATTAAATCTAGGTTAATAAAATTGAGTTGGTTAACTTTTAATTTAAATAAAGAAAAGGGGAAAGATATTCTCAAGAAATGGAAAAGTGATATAAACAAAAAGGGGAGGGGGCTGTATACTCATGTACTCTGCTATTGTCGGTGGTAATCTTCAAAATTTATAAATATTCCAAGCGTTGGGTGTCTAATAAAGCATTCACAAGAATTTTTTTTATCCAGAAGCCAAGGGGTGTCTGATCAGGAAATATAATGTTGGAGTAATATGTAAGTATTATTCCAGAGTTTGTTCTGTATTTAGTCTGTATTTGCTACTTGCTTGAGGTAACAGTAGAAATTAAATATAACGAAAACTGTTACAAATTTATATTTTCTCCCCCTTTTTTCTCTCATATGTTAGACGATGGAGAGACCGTCATAGAGAGACAACCAGGCAAAAGCTATCCATATTCAATCCGATCAATTTTGTGCTAATCAAACCATTTTAATCTCTATGCAAGTCTAGACCACAGTGTAAATTGACTTTAATACCGACATTAATATAGGGTTCGAACTCTCTGAATGCAGAACCTTTCTACTGTCCGTTCATCTTAATAAACCAAATTCTTAATTCTTTATATTTTTATTCTTAACATAATTCTTCTTAATATGATTCTTAATAAGCTGAGAAATTTCATTAAGCAAAGATAATGAGCCCAGGATTCTTATTGGCGCTACACTATTAGAAGGGAAAGTTTCTCGCAAACCTTCACCAGCAAACTACATCCTATGAAGAGATGGCTTAACCAAGCTCAAAATGTGATCCAAACACAATTCCATATACTCCTACACATATGCCTCAATCCATAACCTATCCATCCATTTTAATTATTATTGCCATTATTTGTTTATCTCACTCATTATGTGTGAATTAGTCATTTAGTAAACTTTAGTGATTATTGTTTCTCCTGCCTTGTTTTTTTTTTCAATTACATTTTATAAATCATTCTCTGTTCTCCAAATCCAGGGCCGTTAACATTTGGTCGAGTCGATAGATCCATCGTGTTATATTTATTATTATTATTTTTTTTTAATTTTTTTTGTTCGGAAATTGTTTTATTATTCATCCTACTGGATATATAACCACTTGAGCTGGGGAATTGAGCATTACCCCGATGCCCACTAAAGTCTGTGTGCTCATCCGGATAGTTTAGATCTGAATCACTTCTAACCTGCCTGGACACTTTAGCTCTTTCCGGGCTACCAAAAAATCTCTCCTGATTTCCTCCCCAGTAACTGATGAGGGTTAGATTGAACCACATTAACTACCAAATCTTTAGGAGGGAATTGAATCCCCAATCTTCAGTTTTATAACTAGACTTAGTGCTGTTGAACGCATTAAGTAATTCGGCAACTTGTTTGACTGTTTGTCTTTCCGCGATGGAAGAACGGAGTAAATGGCCTCTGGTCTCCATTTGTCCTGCGAGGTCTGGTATAAAATATTTTCTTGGTGTTCATCATTCCAATAAATAGTGAGCAAAGCCGCTTTATATTCTGTAAATGTTGTTTGTTTCATGAAAGAGTCCCACCGTGCTTGTGAAGCATTCTGTAAATGACTGCATGCAATAGCGATCATGGCTTCGTCACTCAGCTTATTAAGCACAAAATATCTCTCCAGACTATGAAAATGTTCCATGGGCTTTCCCCTAGGTGACCAGAAAAAATACGAATTTTCAAAAACTGGTTAACCACGGTGGAGTTGACATGATTTCCATCATTGATATACGCGCATTCGCTCTCGCTTTTCTGTTCATTATTATTATTTTTGCCATCTCTATCATATTTTCTAGCTTACTCTCCTTTTTATCTACTTTAGAATCTATTTTCACTATTTCTACTGCTAACTGATTGACATCCACTTGTAGATTTTCTATAACTTTCTCGTTTTCATCTTTAATCACCTCGATTTTCTTCCCTTGCTCTGTTTTGAACTTCACTACTTCCTGGCACACTGTTTCTAATTCATCTTCCATATTCGCCAACTTTTCATTTACTTCCATCATGACCTCTTGCATTATATTATCCCACTTTCCCATGATTTGTTGCTCAAATTTCTCGAATATCTCAGCCTGGCTATCCAACCTTTTATTTGTGATCGCTATTTGACAAGAGGTTTGCTTAAATTTTTCATTCAATTCTTCAATTTTATGGTTGAAACTTTTAGTTAGTTGCTCAAGTAACTCTTCCATCATTTTCTTATTTGATTCCTCTCTTTGCTTCGTTCTTTCATTTAATTCTTTAGCAAATTGTTGCTGATCTTTCATTATTTCCTTCAACATAACCATCACATCACTGCCTTTTATACTACCCTTCTCTTGTTCATTATTATCTTCACTCTCCTTTCCATTACTAATCCTTTCATATTGCTCAGTTTGTTCTTCATTAATAATCCCTTCCTCCCTGTTACTGTGTGCTTCCATTTTTGTCTTTGATTTCGTATGCATTGAATTTATTTTATAAAATAAATATGGAAATACAGCATCGATTGATCCACACCATAAGATGGCGCTGTTTCTACACTAAAGCACATAAATATGCTGTTTACAAGGCCGCTCATAGATCTTATGGCCTAGTAAACTGTTCAACCGCTAAGATGTTGAAGTGCATCCATTACCCCAGCATCTCTAGTATGTTGAACATTATTAGCGACGAGTATGCAAGACTCTCTATAGACATTACTCTTAACTATTGTACAGCATATGATGTGAAGGTTTCTGTATTTTGAATGTCGAAAACTATATTATAACGTTTTTTTTTTTTTTTGGCTTCGATGTATTTTTTTTTTATTTTCGTTCGTAAAAATTGTAACGATTTTCCAAACGCCCCTGGTTTCGTTGTCAGGGGTCAGAATTCAGTTAATGAGGAGTGTTAGTCACAATTCAGCAAAGTTCACGATCAAGTCGCGCACTTTCCGACACTTTTTTGAGATCAAAACATTTCAATGGCAGACTACAGAAGCAGATGCGGTGGCCTTTCTTCAACAGAGAAATATTCTCCTCACCCAGAAGAACTGCCTTTGTGGTAGTTTAATGAAAGTAAAAAGCCAAAAAAAAATAAAAAAAGTTACTTTAAAAAAAAAGAAGACCGTAATCAAAAGCGAAAAAAAAAAGTTACTTTAAAAAAAAAAAAAGACCGTAATCCAATTTTGTTAAACAACAAGTTTTACAAAAAAAAATAAAGAAAAAAAAGGTTTTACAAAACGTATTAAAAAAAATATTTAAAAATCAATTTATTTATTTAAAAAAAAAAAGAAAATACGGTCCAAAAAAAAAAAAAATCCAAACCAAAAAAAAAAAAAACCCACGATAACATTACAAAATAATAATAATCAAATCAGCCCGGTAACGTTATATCTATTCATTTTTCACTAGCAACAGTGCCATCTTATGGCGTGGATCAATCGATGCTGTATTACCATAAATATTGTCGAGTAAATTATTCGTTATGACTGTTTGACTAATGTTATCCTAAATTTATAACAATACCTTATTCCTTTTAATTTATAATTATTGTATTAGATACGTTTGCTCATCTCCCCCATGTTCTACTCACTAACTCACTCGGCTGTGCCTGCCTTAGAAACTCCCATCCCCAAAATTTTCTCTTTCCCTGTCTTTTTTTTCTACAGCCTAGCTCCCAAAAGCTATACACGGTCTCTTTCTCTCTTTCTTTAAATTTGTTGTTCCGTGCTTTCGTCTTTTACCAAGCTATATATTTATTTCCATTTATCTATTTTCTCCTTTTTTTTTTAAACAACTTTAACCTGCACATCCATTTTAACTGTGCTGTATACTCAAATTCGACTGGGTTATCACTTTAAATATGATAATCCCGCACTGGCCCCTATTTGTAACATTTTTCATTATATTTAATTTCTACTGTTACCTCAAGCAAAAAGCAAATATAGACTAAATTAGCTCTCAAGTCTGTATTCCTGACTGAGCCCTGGAATAATATGTACATATTACTCCAACATTATATTTCCCAATCAGACGCCCCTCGGCTGCTGCATAAAAAAAATTCTTGAGAATGCTTTATTAAACACCCAACATTTGGGATATTTATAAGTTTTGAAGACTACCACCAATAATAGCAGAGTACATGAGTATACAGCCCCTTCCCCTTTTTGTTTATATCACCTTTCCATTTCTTTAGAATATCTTTCCCCTTTTCTTTATTTAAATTAAAAGTTAACCGAATCAATTTTATTAACCTAGATTTAATTTAATACTATTATACGTTCACTGGGTGAAAGAAAACCAAGAAAGACAATTAATTTACCAATAATAATGTTTAATACAAAAAGAATAAAAAAATAATCAAGTTAAATGATATAATAAATTTACACATCTAAAATAACAAAAAAAAAAAAATCTATAAACATGGAAAACATATAATTAAACTTCTGAATGGATAATTGATAAAAGTCTGACAAAAGAGTAATTATTCCCTCTCTTAAAATAGCTACTTTAGAAATAGTTCTTTCTTCTTCTTTTTTCTTATTTTTAAATATTGTGCACTCTAATTTATTCTCAGTTTGGTTTTCTAACATGAAATTAATCAATACATGCATGTATGAAAATAGCAAATTGTTTATCTAGGATTTCTCACGAGCACTCTGCAGACTGTCCTGTGGGACATCACCCACTTCTTTTGCAGAGATGGTTGATCCTGTAATAGACTCTCCGGCTGGCTAGGTTATTCTTAATTGCATTTAGTTTAGTTTCCTTTCTTGCTTTCAGGTTTCTTAGTTGTATTCATTCTTCCTTTCCAGGCATAATACAGTCGGAACGGCAATCTACTTACCAGGCAAGGGGGCAGATATTCATCCCTGGGTAAGTTAGAAGTCAGGTGAGCAGAGACTGAGTAAACGCCCATTTAAGGCCACTAGCCACACATCTCCAAAGACATACGTATGCCAATATTAATTTTACTCATGACTGATGGTCTCACACATTCTCAGTTCTTTAGACCAGTACAGTAACAGCAAATAAATAATGTCCTATCTAATCTTGATCCACCTTATTTTTAGATTTTCCCAACCATTGTTCGCTAGACTGCCACTAATTAACAACAGATCTTCTCACACCTTTATATATCTATCTTATACAGATTTACAAAGGAATTTTTATACAAGTTTCACATTTTATCTTTTTCATAAAAATTATATATTTTTCAAATTTTTTATTTCAATTTACTTATTTATTATGTCAAGCGTTTTTAGCCGAAAGGTCATCGCCCCTGCCTTGCAAGCAAGTAGTTGGTTGCAGACGGGTGTGGGTTCACGTCCTGGCCGATGCTATGACATATGAAAAAAAAAAAATTTACTTATTTATAATATCTAATGTTAATATATATATAAATAATATCTAATGTTTTTACTATAAGTTTCACATATCTTCGATTTGCTTTTTCTTTTTTTCATATAAGTAATTTTAAAGAGAAAAACATATGCATTTTGTTATACATCCCCCTTCCCCCTTTCTTTCTATATTTTCCTCTTTCTTTTTTTTATAAAAAAAACAGTCATTGAAACCTTTCTATGATTTAACTAAACATTAATCCCTTTATGAGTTTAGTTTTCCTTTTTTCTTTTTAAAATATCAGTGACCTACTTCCCTTAATTTCACTTTGCGTTTCACCCTTTACCTTTTAACAAAATTTTAGTCAATTATTATGCTGAATTTTCCCTCCCTCTCAATGTAGGTTTATTTCTGCATTTTTAATATTACTCGAATAATAAGTATGTACATGATGTAGTCAGCACAATATAAAAGGTTAGATTTAGAAAGACCAAGCTGTAAGTATATATACAGTTTCTAAAATATTCCATTGAAATGATTTGATTATATTCATATTCATCTATTTAAACAAAAATTATAAAACTCTTCCTTCTTAGTGGATTTAATTTTTGTTACATATTCTTTAATGATTTATAGTTGAACAGTAGAGACTGTTGAATTAATTTTCTAAACACACATAGCATTAAAACAAATGATTTCAGAACACTGTATAAACTCAATTATCAGAAAATATGCACATTAGCATTTTTTACTTGCAGACTACATCATTCTGGAGATTAATATTTCATTGACCAAAGAAGATATAATAAGCATTGATACTTATATAATCTTTCTTGTTGAATTAAAAAAAAATTATCATTAGCAATAGATATTAATATAAATAGCCCAATGCCATTTTTAAAAATGTTATAGAAAAGAGTGATGATACCATTATTTTACTTAATTTGGACATCCCTTTCATGGGAAGTACCTAATGTATGTAAAAAATGTATGTTAAAAATGAAAAATAAATTACAAGTATTTTGAAATATAATAATTTACAAATTGCAAATGACCTGCTTGAATATTTAAGTATCAAATATCACAATAATGGTTATACAATTATATTTCAAACTCAATGAAGAAATCTACAACAGTCCACTGGAAATATTAAAAAGAATGGATATGATATTCATAGATTACTAAAGCGTATACAAAACATGATAATCTGATATTATGATGAGCAAAATCTAGTATATGTTGTCACATTCTAATAAATCGGTCAGTTTGATAATAGCTAGTGTTAAATAATAAACAATAATTACATCTTTTTTCCAGGAATGCCAAATGACTAAGAGAATTTCTTTAATATAAGGAACTTGGCTTGTATTTTGAAAAAGATCATCTAATAACTTAAGCCTAAACTAGGCACATCTTACGTAATAATCTTTCTGAATAACAAATTATCTTTTTTTTTTTTTCATATGTCAAATGTGTTGACCGGGAAATGAACCCAGGCCAGATGCTTGGAAGGCAGCTATGCTAACCACTAGACCACCAATGCTTGACGAATCTATTTGTTGATATAATATTGAAATCACTACTATACAATATTTTGAACACAAAATGCTATGGTCACTTTTTTAGAATTAATGGAATGTATTGACAAGAGTTATTGTTTTACCATAATGTTCTTAGCATTTACAAAATCCCTTTGGATTCATAAAAACTGATTTTGAGCAGATTTAATATACTATTAATGTCTAAGAAAAAAAATAGATTAGTAAAAAAAATATAATTGTATAGCTTAATAATGCATGTTTTAAGATTATCAAAGGCAAATATATATGCTTTTTCACATTCCTAATTGGCATCAGACATCTTATTTTGAAATCTCAACTCCCATGGGGGAATCAGATACTATTAATAAATTCCACTACTACAAATGAGGTAAAGTGAACTTATTATTAGTCTTGTTCAGATCGTGGACAACTAAACATGGAAGTTTCTATTTTTAATGGCATTTTTGTTAAAATGATACAATCACTGTTATAGAAAATCACATTTAGTTTTGCTTTCAGAAATTAGCAATACAAGATAAGAACTATTACAGAAACCTCATGTATTATGATTATGCTCAATTCCATACAATGATAAAACTAATGGGGATTTTTCAAAATACTAAGTTTATAATTCCTGCACATATATTATCTAACTCTGAATTTGCAATAAGCATTTTTAAGTCTATTTAATTGTTGTATGGTCAGACATTTAGCAATGATTTAATATATATATAAATAGAAGGTGTTCATGATGAATGAATGGTAAATTGAAAAATTTTCATGTTCCAAACAGACTTAGGATTTTTTTTGGTAATAGGTTCATGGCAACTTAGCTAACCAACCAAAATTAGTTGGGATAAATGAATATTTAGTTATTTTCAAATAAAGGTTAATATTAATTTTTTTACCATATAATCAGTTCTAAATTGTTCAAATATAAAAGCTATTATAAGTTAAAATACTAAAATGTTATTATTTTTTTAAAATTCAGAAAAATAAAATTAAATAGATCAACAACTGCTTCTATTATTGAAAAAAAAAGTCATTAAATTACAGCACTTGGAAAAACGCCCTTTTTACTTCCTAAACAATTTTTTTTAAAAAAAAAAATAGTTACAATAATAGTTAAAAAAATTAACTGTTTTTGATGTTAATATAGGGGATTTGAACTCAGACTTTCAAGCACCTTTCAACTATCCAAACTATCTCATATCACTGATACACATGATCACACACATGAAGAAAAGATTAATAATCATCAATATACGTATTTCGTGCTTAACCAGCATTCATCAATTGGTCCATATTATCATCTCACACACACACACATATATGTAGATAGCAAACCATCATATTTTAATGGACAGGATTCAATCTACTTCAACCTCCAACTCTTCAGCTATTCATACCATTGAAAATCTGATGAGGAAAAGCCCAAATCACATACTGATGCCAATATTGTTGTCATGCCTATGTTGACCTCAAGTCACTCTGACTTTTCATGTACAGGACTGTATCCATTTAAATACATAGAAGGATGGGCAGAATACAGACTTAATGTGTAATATTTGAAATACAGGCACTCTTCATATACCAGGAGCTTAATTGTAAATATAGGGGATTTGAACTCAGACTTTCAAGCACCTTTCAACTATCCACACTATCTCATATCACTGATACACATGATCACACACATGTAGAAAAGATCAATAATCACCAATATCCATATTCCATGCTTAACCAGCACTCATCAGTTGGGCATGACAACAATATTGGCATCAGCATGTGATTTGGGCTTTTCATCATCAGATTTTCAATGGTATGGATGGCTGAAGATTTGGAGTAGATTGATGCCTGTCCATTAAAGTACTATGATTTGCTATCTTAATATAAACTGAGCACTGATTATAAACATATGTGTGAGAGATGATAATCTGGACCAACTAATGAGTGCTTATTAAGCATGAAATACGTATATTGGTGATTATTGATCTTTTCTACATGTGTTAATCATGTGTATCCGTGATATGAGATAGTGTGGATAGTTGAAAAGTATTTGAAAATCTGAGTTCAAATCCCTATATTTACAATTAGGCTCCAGGTATATGTTTTTGATGTTATATTATTTAAACTTTTTAAAAACATTTAATGTTGTTGAAATATATAAGACATTGGAAAATTATTATTTCAGAATTTCGAACTTTCTAAGCAAATATTTTCCAAACTTAGTAAATTTAAAAATGGGTTTAATCAAAAAGGATTTAAATAAAAAAAAAAAAATCAAAAATTGGTATCAGTAATATATTCTTTTTTTTCCTAATATATAATTTTTTTTCTCCTATTATGTTTTCTTTCATTGTAAGAGAATGCCTTTTAATTTAACCTTCATTTAAGTGAAAATATTACTTCCAATGAAAAATTATGGTAAACCATTAATTGTGAAAACTTTGAAAATTGAAACATTTAAGAAAAAGGTTTTTGGCTGCTAATGGTGTGTGTGTGTGTGTGTGTATATGCTTAACAAAAATACATCAATTTTATAAAATCATCTATTAGAAGTACCAAATTTTATTCAACTTCAAACTCAAATATCATGTGTGCATCCATATTTAATAAATAATTATATTAAAAAATAGGTGGCATACATATAATTCCTTATATCTAAATAAATTCTAGACAAAAATGATACACTAATTCAATTTAACTAACATGCATATAAATAATTTGGCTGATCTTAACCAGATCCAAGCAGATATGCATCAGTGATACTCCCTTATAAATGTGCTTGTAATATTTATAAATAATCTCAAGTATAAATAAAAATGAGACTTTCACTAAAATAATTATTCTTTCAGTTAGATGATTACTTCATTAGAGTTTTGCACATACATCTAACATTCAATGATGCAAACATTCCAATGTGCAGATAATAACTCTTCTCTTTTCATATATAGGCATTCATAAAAACAAAGGTCAAATAATTTAATTTTACATGCACACCTACTTTCCAACTAAAATAAGGAACTAAAACTTTGAAATAATATAAAAGATCATTGCAATGATAAGGATTTAAAAAATTTTTTTATCTCATCTTCTTACTATATTTTATATATTATCTTCTATGTGCCCTACATGGAAAACAAATCTTATAATAATTAAATTTTTATTAAAGAGTTTATCAATTATCAAAGAAATTAAAATAAATTTCTTAAACTATTTACTGAACTTTATGGTTTTATGTATTTTATTGACAGGATACTTAAGTGTCTGTCAAGCAAAGATAAAAATATTATATATGTAAATAATTTTCATCATCCATATATGCACATGCATTTCTCTTGCTTTATGTAACAATTTGAGATTCATGTTTATTGTGAACAAATTGTTTATAATGATTCTTTCAATAAAAACCCAATAACATATGAATGTGTTGAAGTTGCATTCCTGACTACATAGAATTAACATAATAAAATTAATGTGACACACTATAATAAATGCCAGTAGTCTTTGAAAAATAAACAACTTAAAAATCACTATAGCTCTACTAATATAATTCATGAAACAATAATACATAATACAATTCAACAATAATCTCGCAATTCTTTTAAAAATTACTTTTTTTATCTTAGCATCTATATCACTGAGAAAGTAATACTTGGTCATCATAATCATGGCACTTATTTGCATATCAATTAATAATATATTTATTTATATAAAAAACCCTCTGAACACATATTAAACAATCAAAATCAAACAACAACAATAAATAAAATACAACATTAAATTTCATTAGCATTACTTGAAATGACATTTCTTATAAAGAATATTCTTACTAAATCTCATGTAATTTTTCGTAAATATATCAATGTGCTTAGTTCATTAATATTCTCTTAGAGAAATTATGAAATAAAATTTATTAAAAAGATGCCAATCAGTGTCTAAATCTAACTTATATTCTTAAATAAGCATCATTACCTATCATATTTGTTTATAAGCTCATATATCTACTTATGACATCTTTAAACATACAAATGAATTATCCTTAATAATGATCAAACATAAATTTGTCCATAATGTTGTTTTCAATAATTAATAATAGTTCCAACACAAATGAAATAAAACAACTATATAAAAATATATTAATTATTGAAAACAACATTATGGACAAATTTATGTTTGATCATTATTAAGGATTATTCAAGGTTAATTGACGGTTGAATTTGGATTAACGTTCATTTTTTTGGAATATAAATTATGTGAAATGAATTATATATATTTCACCTGATGGTATTACTTTTAAAACCATTATGTTCAGGAGAAATGAATTATATGTATAAACTTTTAACCATAATTGGTATTATTTATAGACATTTGAATATATTATATAAAATTAGATAATTTTAAATCAGTCTAATAATTATAAAAAAATAAAACTCTTATAACAATTTGAAATAATAATTTTTTTTTCCGTTTTTTGAAAGTTTGAGAACAAAAAATCAAATATCCTATTTAAAGTCTTACTTTTCATCTGTAAGAATTTTTTTATCCTAGACAAAGATAATAAATATTGAAAAGGAAGCTTTATACATATTTGACATCACTTTGTAGGTAGCCATAAGAAAAATATAAATAAAATCCTGCATTTAACACAAATGCATAATAGGATTTGATAGTTTAAATGAAAAAAATATATAAGAGTGGGTTTTAGTTTGTTGTTACAATAACATTTTCTTGAATATTACGAATAATCTTTTTTTCTTTGAGCACATTATTTCCATTTAATTTTTAGACAAATATTATTGGCAGCACTAAATTAACTTTCAATTTTATCCAACTGATATACAATTTCTTGATTTTATTGTCACTTAATCTACCCAAGTAATTGTAAAAGCAATTACTAGGATACTTTAGAGTCAACCAAGACTTAGGAGCTGGTCCATACAGAATGATGGACACTCCAACATTTAATCCTTAGGGAAACCCAATAAGCCTTAAAAAGGCAAAGTAAAAGGGTAACAAATTTGACTATGTGCCATCTGCAATAAAGACACATTACCGATTGATCTTATACTATACAACCATCATAATGATAAAAAAGATATAAAAAAGAAGCCATATATAAATCTCATTTCACTATGACCCAAATTATAAAGCAAGAAATTGGAAAGAAGTAGGAATATAGTGAGGAAATAATAGAAATTAGAATGAATAGGTTTTATAATCCTTCTTTGACAACAGATAATCTAACACTAAACCAAAGGCATGCACTTCAAGTAAGGGTTAAAATTTTAATAATAACTAAATTTTAATCATGTAAGGATAGGGGAATTGTAAGGGTAGCTTACAATCCAACTATTGTTCACTCTCAACACCAAATCAAATTCATTTTTAATGTAAATTTAGTTAATAAGTGGCTAGGCATGTATTTTCATTTATGGAGTAAATAAACCCATACATATATATAGACACAATAAATGTTTATTTTTCGCTATATTAAAGAAATATCACAATGGATTAGTTTCAGTTATCTATTAGAAAAATGAAAATCCTACTTAAAAAGAAAGTGTACTAATATATATGTATGCAAACAATGAATTCAATGTCAGTGTTTTACATAATTATACAAGACTTAGACTAAGTAAACATAGTGATGACCTAATGTCAAACCAGTCACTAGGTATCAAAATGCAGAAGTTGAAAGCATAATTCTACTACTTAATTTTATTTTACTTACAATCAATATCATACACGCAACAATAGGGTTCACACAGTGATGGAAAAGGAAATAAAATGTAACTATACCATACAATAGAAGCTGAGTCCAGTTATTTCTGTAATCTTTTTACTATTTTTAAAGAATGCAAAAGCCGTATAACATCAGAAAATCGAATGTTTAAATCTTAGAGAACATGGGTGACTTATTCGAACACTTCAAATTATTTGCTTGATCATTGTAATGCAAATTACAAGAAACTGCAGCTGATATTTAAACAGAAAGAATTCTAATAGGTTCATGCAATGGGATAAAATAATTGAACTGATTTAAATAGACATTTAAAATAAAAAAGACGGTGCTATTCTTCAAATATGGATAAAATAACAAAATAGAACATCATCAGCATAGTTATATATACATGATAGAACAATTCTTTTCTTATAAAAATTATTAAATGCCAAACACTGAATAAGAAAATTTTAAATGTTTATGAACTGCAAAACAATGTACTCTGGCTAATTCAAGAGTGTCGTAGGGCTAGGCATTATCAGCCCTGACCATAGGAAGCATGATGGTTTAATATTCAATTGTGTAACGAATGCTGAAACATCAAAAATCCTGTCTTAAATGTCTAGATGGTTACAGAACAAAAACAACAACAGACCATGGAAATAATATCATTCCAACTACATTGCTGAAGAGTTCCCACAGAGAGGAAGGTTGTTAAGTTAGACAATTTTTTTTATTTCATTAAATAGTTTAGATAACTTTCCCTCCATAGTGAAATGATATTGGGTATTATCATCATCATTACTGTAAGGAATATGAAATAAAGGTAAGATTTTATTTGATATTATTCCATATTAAAAACATGCATTTGCTACAGGATAGAGTTTGTGCTATTTTTTTTTTTGTTAAGTAATGATTGCTTATATTTCTTTATTCAGTATGAATGACGAATATTCTTATATGAATGTTCTTTTCTATCAGACTTGTACATAGTTAAGGGGGGTCCTCAAAGAAGATGGAACAATTGGAATTGCTGTACACACCTTCATATATGCTTCTTTTAAGAGAATAAAAGATAATACTAAAGTATTATCTTCTATATTTATGTTTGCAATGGTTTTAAAAATAATGAGATAAAATTAGCTAAGATATCAACCAGTAATTTCATTAATTAATAATCTTATATGCAAAAAAAAATATGATAATGTGGTTGGGGTATATACCTCACCTCTATGTCATTATATATACACACACATGTGTGTAAGTTCAACATAGAGAGAAAAAGGATAAGTACAAATATAATATGTAAATAGAAGAAATTAAATAAATGTTTATTTTCAAATCAGAATATACTACATCTAATAACAGAAAAATATGCATTAACACTTACCACACCTGTTTCTTCAAATCTTTTCCTGTCTGCACTATCAATTACATAAATCTGAAATGATTTATATTAATACAATTCAAATTACATTATCATGTTGTTAAAATATCTCACATAAAAATATAAAAAATTAACCTGTAAAGAAATTCAATAACCATAGTGAATGCAATTATGCAAACTTACTTTCAAAACTATATATAGATTAAAGGCAATTTATTTCTTATTTTGTAATATTACTTCTGAATTTTAGAAATTAGATCTATAATGAAATATAAACATAATAATCTGAATGAAACAATTTTAGTTTATGTTTTAATAATAAATCAGTTATAAAAATTAGCAGTATCTCAATGAAGGAACCTTTACTGAGGAAAATATCTATTAAAGAACAAAAACTATCTCTGAATATTATACTATTCTCAAGTTTAAAATAGAATTAAATATTCAGTGGATTTCCACATTAATATTTCAATTTTAACACATACTACTACTCAGTGTTAACAAAGTTTTTGGTTTTGTAATAAAACAGAACAAAACATATGCACATCCATATTTTAGTTTACAATAATTTTAACAAGAGGATTGTATAAACAGGAATTTAGCAAGAATAACATTTTATGAAGTAATGAAACAACTTTATTACATTAATAAATGCGGACAATTTCTTTTGCTATAAAATGAGGTCAAAGTAACAAATAATAAGAAAATGAAATATAAAAATTACAACAATTATAATATATAGGGTATATAAGTACAGACTTTCATATGACCCTCCACTCTATCTCATAACACTGATACATAGCCAATCTTTATACTTTGATGGACAGGCTTCAATCTACTCTAACTCTTCAACTGTCCATCCAATTGAAAATCTGATGATGGAATGCTCAAAGGCCACCCTGTTCTTGTCACACCTATGTTGACCTAAGGTCAATCTGAACCCTCAGGTATAGGACATAATCCATTTAATACATATACAAGGGATGGGCAGACATCTCTACTATGTAATAACTGAAACACAGGCTAGTTATATACCTGTCTATATATGTAATATATATATATATAGGGTATATGAGCACATACTTTCACACAACCCTCCACTCTATCTCATAACACTGATAAACTTGAACACATATATGCTGAAAAGATAAATAATCACCAATATATGTATTTCATGCTAAACCAGCAATCATCAGTTGTCCAGATTACCATCTCTACACATATATGCTGTAAGTGCTCAGATATATATTAAGATAGCCAATCTTCATACTTTAATGGACAGGCTTCAATCTACTCCATACTCCAACTGTTCATCCAATTGAAAATCTGATGATGGAATGCTCAAAGGCCACCAAATATTTTAAGATAAACAATATATATTGTAACCTCCATGACTTAGTTTATAGTTTAAAAGAAATGAATTCAAGAATTACTATGGAAATTTTAAAATATATGTTTATTTATTTTTTTTATCTTTAATCATTAATAAGTTGAAAACAATATATTGCAAGAAATAAAAGTTTATTTATTTATTTTAAAATAATAAAATTATTTTTTTAAAATATTGGGCTGCTATAAAAACTTGGGTAGTTGTAAAATAAATGGAAAAAAAAAAAAACTCTCAGGCAGTCTATTTTCAAACTTTAGAAGGAAAATAAACTTCTTTAGCACTATTTATAGAATGGAAACCAGAAAAATAATTTTGATTTTCACCTATATGTATGTGATGCAAATAATGGCCTAGAGCTTTAGAATGGTCATCCTAACCCTTCTATAGGTATAGTTTTCTTAATATGGAGCTGTAAAAAATGCCTTAATATTCAACAACACTGCATTGCCAACTTTGACCTGATTATGAAGCTATGATGTAATGACACTTTAATCCCACAAGGAAATTGTTAATTAACTAATTGTTTTCCAGAAGAAATCCAACAAGAAATAGATATGTTCTGTATATTTGATTTCCTCAATTATAAGGAGCAACTCTTAAAAAGGAACTTAATTATGGAAATAATCTACTGATAAATTGGAAATATTAAACTACAATCATTATGGATAGAGATCTCAATTTAAAATTAGCTTCACTATGAAAGAAAACTTGAGCTCAACAGAAAAATAAAAATAAGGTAACTTGGTAAAACTTTTACAATGATTTTCGTGAATTAGAATAATTAAAAATATGTTCTGCTATGTATGTTCTCTATTCTATTATGACTATGTAAATATAAACTGTTATTTTATTCAAGTTTGTTAATTAAAATTATTGTTACAGTTGCTCATATGTTTTCTCATCCCAAATCCAAATTGACTATTTTACATTGCCTTAGAATATTATAAATATGGAAAGGATAATGATCAGGAAACATGGTTGGATCTACATAAAGGCTTGTCCTTAATGTAGGCCCAGTCTGGTCATTATCTATGATTATTATTAAATTAATTAAGAAAAATAAAAATTGTAGTCACTCCATCAATATGCATGGTCACCCATTTGATAATCATTTTTTCCCCTAGACTGAAGAAATTCATAAGTTTTTTCACTTTATTATATATTTTATAAATTATCACTGCTCATAGAATAGATGGTCATCATTACCATTACATTAATTAATTTACTTTTTTTAGTTATTAAATGAATAATTCCGATTGAATTTATAAAAAATGAAAATATATACCAAGTATGACAAAATTTTGAAAGTATTACTTATATCAAAAATGACATTTTTTGTTTGTTGTACTTATACCAGCTTATAAATCCACTTTTTAAAGAAGTGTAACTAAGCATGACATTATTTCAATTATAAAATTTTTTTTAGAGTAGGAATAAAATCAAAAATTAATTAAATATAATAATTTATTAATGTGTCTATTTAAATACACAGAAGAGGGATAGGCAGAATTCAGACTGAATCTGTAATATTTGAATATAAATATTATGTATATACTGAACTTTAGATGTAATTAGAGGGGATTTGAACACAGACATTCAAGCTCGCTTTGGCTATCCACTCTATCTTATATAACCGATATACATGACAACTTACATGTGAAAAATATAAATGATATCCACTAGATCAGTGGTCTTCAACCCTTGGTCCGCAGACGCCGGGTCGCAGAAGTTTTTTATCGGTCCACGGTGGACTAAAAGTTTAAACTTTTAATTAATATAAACAATTTTTTTTTTTTCATCTCATTTTTACCCAATTAAAAAAAAAGAAACAGAACGAAAACAAAATCTATTTGTTTTTCTAGTTATCCCAGATGTTTATGGGGGGGGGGGGTAGAATTAAATTTTTTATTATTTTTCTAAAAAAAATTAAAAATTAAAAAAAAAAAAGTTTTTTATTATACAAACTTCATATATATATAAAACTTCATTTTGTATATTTAACATTGTTGTTTTGAACAGTTATAATAATTATGCTCATCTAAAGCTAAGCAGTTTACATATTTAAGAAAATTTATCTATAGACTTCTGCCAGTCTGCGAAACCTTATCCTTATTTTTACCAGTCCGCAGGTGTGAAAAGGTTGAAGACCACTGCACTAGATGTATTTCATGTTGAACCACCATTCATCAGTTGGTCCAGATCATCTCCCATATATATATATAATCAATGCTTAATTTATATTAAGATAGCAAATCTTTAAACTTTAATGGACAGACTTCAATCTTCTCCATCTTCCAACTCTTCAGCCATTCATATTATTGAAAATCTGATGATGAAATGCTAATAAACAATATAATTATTTATTATAGCTCCATATTAAAAAAACTACACTCATGGAAAGGTTAAGGTGAACACTCTACAGTTCTAGCCCATTATTTGTATCATATACACATAGGTGAAAATCAAAATCATTTAATTAATAATAAATATTAATTACTGAATATTAAATAATTATTAATTTATATTTAATTAATAGTTAAACATGGGTAAAAATTAAAATTTTCCTGATTTCCATTCTATAAATAGCACCAATAAGAAGTGAAGTTTTCCCATTGTAATTTGAAAAGCGGATGATTGGAGATATTTTTTTCTTCATTCATTTTGCAACTATGGTTTCCATAGCAACTTGACATTTTAAAATAATCATTTTTATTTTCATTTATAATTTCCATGAAAAATTAAATAAACTTGCCATTTAATAATAATTATTATTATTTTCAACTTGTTTAATAATTTTTTTTACACACATGACTTTTATAACATTTTAGAAGACATAAAAAAAAATGTCTACATTTTACAAAAAGTCATAGATGTAAAGTATGTCATGGAGGTTACATTTGACCATTCTCCATTTAGAAATAAAATAGAGTCAATTTAGCATAAAACATATCTTGATTTTATTTCTATTTTAAAAATTTTTTTAATAAATAATTATTATTAATAATTATTATTCTTATTAATTAATTTTAATTAGTTTTTTTAAATAATATATATATTAAAAAAAATTCTGATTCATTCCCAAGTTTAAATAATTTAATAAGATGAAAAAACAACTGGATGAAAATATCTGTTTTTATTAATCATAAAAGAGTCAAGTAACATTTGATATACATGAGCAAAATACTGGGGGGAAAAAACAAAAAAAAATTATTAGTGAGTGCTGAAAAAAAAGTATGTATAAGATAAATCAGTTTTTTTTAAAAAAAAAAATCAAGAGAATACACACACACTTTCAATATATCTAACAAGTTAGAACTTATAGGATAGAAAGTTCATATATTTCTTCTTAAATAAAAAAAATAAAAAATCTCAATAAAATCATCATAAATGTTATTAAAACACTGGTATTTCAAATTACATTTATAAGCTTAGAAAGGAGGTCATATTAATAAGATTTGTTTTATTTAATCATCTAAATATTCTTGATAACCATAATGTCATTTTTACCAAAATTACTAACTAGTGAGTTAAGAATTATTTTTTTGTATGCTTTTTTTAAATATAACATTTCCACAAACATCTTGGATTATTTTCTTAAAACTTATAAGCAATAATTTCTTTTTAGAAAGTGGATTATTTTCTGAAGACTTGTAAGTGATAATTTCTTCTTATAAAGTAAACTGATGTAAGAAACTGATGTATTTACAAAATACCAACAAACAGAAACAAATGATGAATAAGATGAAAAAAAAAATATAAAATTTGAAAATGAAAGTTAAAGAAAACAATAATACAAATAATGTAAAGTGCAAAAAAAAGTTTTTTAATATATAATTTAAAAGCTACATAAAAAAATTAATTGGAAATCAGGACATTAACAAAAGTTATATAATTTAATCTTAGATATTCCCTTATCATCATTCCTATAGCTAAGAGGTTGAAGTGGAATCCAGATATTATAGTTTTTCTGAATCATAATGAAAAATCTTTTGTAATAAGAAACCTTAACATATTTCAAAGTAACAGAGAAAATCATAAAAAGATAGTAAAGAAGCAGAAGAGCTACATCTAATTGTAAAGGTTGTATATATCTTCATTTGCATAAATTTCTCTGGCCCATTTTATTCCCTTCTAAAATGTATCCAATAAATTCATATTTTATAGTTTTAATCACTAATCAGTTTATTTTTTTCAATAACAGAATTTTTCCAGGAAGGACAAGTTAATGTTAACTGTACTTGCTGTTCCTCCCGTCACTTCATTAAAGTTTAATGTTTTTCACTTCATCCATTTGATATTCATAATATGTATTTATTTCATTGTATTATTAATTAAAAAGCAATATATAATGAGACTGCCATATGTTCAGCTATAAAACTCTCAGCAAAAAACATTAATTCATGAATAGTAAAGAACTCTACATAAAACATTTTAAAAATGTACATATATATATATGGTACAAAAATACACAGCCATAATAAGTTTTAATTTAAAAACTAATATAATAGTATGTATTATGATTAAAAATATAAGAATATCTTATAATAGACAAACATGTCTACATATATACTTCTTTTGTTTTCTTTCAATTTATTTTAATGTCACAATCCAAACAAAAGTATATCTAAAGTTTTTTTTTTTATGAATGATTTTTAAATTAGTAATCACCTCTTTATCTATTGTCCTTCACTAAATCATGAAAAGAATTAACATTTTAAAAAATATTTTAAACATCATTCAGAATTAAAACAAAAAGTATCAAAGCCATCTTTTTTTAAATGTATAAATATTTTTTTTCTTCTTAAATTAGCAAGCATCTCATTATTCATCTCTCTGAAGCAATGAAGAGATTACACAAAGAATTGTAATTAAAACAATAACAATAAAAGTTTATTAACACTGTAACTTAGAAAAAAATACACTTTGTACTTGTATTTAAGCACTAATTAATATTAACCCCAATTTTTAAAATATAATTATTGGTATTTACATATTAAATGGGGCAGTAATTTTTTAGTCTTCATTACTTATTATTATTTATGATTGCTAAACATTTTTGATATGTTTTATTTAATTAAGTAAGTAGATTTAACTTTCAAAAATTTTAAAGAAATATTTTTAACAAAGTTGTAAATAACAATTCCACTTTCTGTATTAGTGTCAATTTATTTACATGGCAAAAAATGGCCATCTTTAAAATATGAGTAGATCAGTGGGAGAACAAAGCTAAAAAAAAAATGTATAGTAGATATAAAAATAGTTTAGAGGTCTTTTACAACTTATCTTTGAAAGTTAAATTTATTTAATTAATTAAATAAAACATATTAAATATTTACTAATCATAAATAATCAATGATTTTAATGAAGATTAAATTTTGCTACCCAGATTAAAATGTAAATCAGTTACTTCACAAAGAGATATGGCTATGAAAGCCATGTCTCTCGAAAGCACTCAGCCCATGATTTAATGAGATATTAAATATTAGCTTTGTGTTTATGCATTTATAGCACTAGTATTGAATTACAGAATATTAACCAAACACACAAAATTTAAAATTAAATTTGTATTATAATATTAAAATTATAAATATATACAAATACTTTTTTCAGATAATAGATGTTATAAAAACTGATGATAAAATGCAAAAGATATAGATAGCATTCAGTTGATAATCTGTAATTACAAACCCAGTGATCATGCCACTGTTTTTTTTAAACAAATTTCTAGTATTTTTAATTTTTATTTACTATTTTTTCAAATATTAATTAGGTAAAACAAAAAATTAGCAGATGCAATAGCCCACTGTACCTTAAAACTATCATTAATAATGTGTGCATATGTATGCCATCCACAAATATATTTAAGACAATGTGTTAAATTAAATGGTAATAGCAACAATGATTTCTATTGATTATGCAACTCAAAATAAATATTAAAATTTGGGTACATTTTAATTGAGCTCAGATTATTTTCCCCTTCACCTAATTACAACTTAATTTGATCTATGATTATGTATTTAATTTTTTTCTCCTGACAGTTCTTTCAACAACTGGATCACAAACTCACATATCAACAGAATATGCAAATTTTATATCATATTATATACATGGTAATTTTATCTAATTATTTTTAATTTTAATTCAATATTTAAAAGAAATATCAAGAATTACAATTTTTTAACAATGTTGAAATAATCTATTGAAATAATGGGAAAGTTTACATATCATACATATTTTTTTATTTTTTTACATTTATTTAAATTCCTGAGCATTTTCATATGTAAATAGAAAGAATGTTATTTATTATAGATTTATTTTCTATTTGGTACAATATTTTTGAATAATTGTTCAGATTAATCATATTTTATGAACACAATAAGATTGTCAATCAGAAATAAACAATATAAAAACAATTTTAAAAAAGAAAAAGAATTTCAAAGTACATTCAATTACAGATGCCTAAAAAGGCTCCAGTTAAAATTCATGTAATAAATTATACATATATATATATATTTCATTAATCATAATTAAATTGAAAATAAATACTATAGAAAGAATTTTACCATGTTATGATTTCTCTAACTTTAATTTAAATGCATAAGGCATTTTTGAATGGCATAGCTTTAAATTATGCACCATGACTATGTTGCAATCTTTGAATAATTTGCACTCAATATATAAATCTAAGAAACATGCTAAGCACTTTTTGCCTTATTGGAAAACCATTTTATTTATCTGTTTAAAGCATTTCTACTTTTTTAAACTTCATAAAGTTATTATACATCTTATGCTTGTAATTTTAAAAAGTTGTTTTACTTGAAATTATGAAAATGTGCCATATTCTCCATCATCTATGCAATAAATATATCTTTAATTTAAATATTATAGAATCAAATTTACATTTATTCAATAACTAACTTTTAAATAAGAAAAATTATTTTCAGAAATTAGCAATTATGGCAACATTTAAAAGAATCTTTTTTTATTCAAAAATTGAAAAGAATTTTACTTTAACTTATTAGTTAAATAGAAAGAATATTAATATTTTAAATTGTATACTTATTTTTAAATTTACATTCATCTCATATTATAAGTAAAGAAAAGAACATATTTAAAAAATAAACAATACCTTTATTTTGCCTTTGAATCACTTTTATAAGCCAGTAGTAGTAATATATCTTTTTGATCATTTTATACAATTGAGACTGAAAAAAGGCAGTAATTTACTTAACAATAGGATGTTGCTCCTAACCACAATTTCGTCAGATGTTATTATACGTATAATTTTTCCCTATAGCTATTTAGTTAAACATGAATAATTAATGGATGCCAAATAATAAATTTCTATACTAGTTTTTGAATAATAGTTTTTGGGAGGAAAAACGGGTTATATATTCTAACCAAAGATATTTTTAGTTCACTTTTGTTATTTAAGCCAATAATCTGAAATATTCAAACACTAAGATTTTAAACCCAATAAAATTTTCTTATCCAGCTAGCTATAAAGATCTAACTCTATGCGAGACAATATATTGTAATGATCTTGCCATTTGGCAAAAGAGATCATCAGTTAATTTAGCACAAATTATAATAACCATATAGATATGAAATGCTAATGCTTAATAATTAAAATAATTTTTGAGATTTCACAATCAAATTCAAATAACAGAAATTAAACAAAATAGGAATAAAATCTAATTTAATTCAATCAAAATCATACTAACGGTCAGACATAGCTATAATAATAAAAATATTACAAACTATGCCACCTTTCCAGACCATTAATCACTCCAAATGACTGAAGGGAAATTATATCATCTACGGATTACCAATTTATATTAGCTTAAAAACCAGAGTGCCAACCCAAAGCTGGGAGATCCATAGGAGAATATTCTATACTATCAGTTTCATTAAAAATACTACCATGATTAATTCAGTAGAATATGAACTCTTATCTCCCTAGTTATTATAAATTTGATTTATAATTTAAATGGTAGAACGTATGAAAAGAGAAACAGATCAGATTAATAACTAACAAGAAAAATATTTATTATACAATAAGTCATATAAAATATTCAAAACATCATTATATTAAATTACAAAATAATAAGTATTTAAACATTACCAGTCTTTAAGTAACCACCTTTTTAAACACTAAAGTTTCATCAATGTCTTCAATTTATAATCACTTTTATGTTAAACATAACATTTTTTCCTTTGTTTGTTTCTTTTTCATTATGGAGTCTATTTCAGCATTGAAGACGCTGTACATCATCCTTGAAAATGTAGAACCAATAATTCCTTTAGCAGCTTTAAATTTAAATTATCTTATTCCCTTAGGTAAATATTCCATGGGAGAGGACTTTCATTCAGCAATTATTTGTAAGCAATTTCTTTTTTTTAAACATAGATCAGCCACATTTCAGAAATGGCAATTGAAGTTTAATCACACATCAGACCAAAGATAAATAATCAATTCACGCTATATCCTATAGGTTAAGTAGCACATCCTGTGGATCTAGCCATGACATATTATTATGACCATTTTATAATACATGTACTTGTTTTTGTTCATAACTTGGTTGTTTAATAAAAATAAACGAAGTTTTATGAACAGCAAATGACATTGTAAAACAAAGAACAGACTAGAGGAGCTACAAGAATGCTAGCTTTCAATATAAATTTTAAAATTACATTTTATTTAAACAAACACTGATTAAAATAAATAAATCATATGCTATTTCTTTTCTAATCAAATTCTTTTTACTTATAGCAACAAAAAAAAATATTTGTTATACTACAAATCCCTTTTATAAATGATATTCTAACAAAATAAAACTTAACTTTTTTTTAAAGAAGAAAAAAAATCAGATTTCAATTATTTAAACTTTAAATATTTGAATACAGGTATTCTTTATATACCTGGAGCTCAATTATAAATATAGGCGTTTGAACTCAGACTTTCAAGCACCCTTCAACTATCCACACTATCTCATACCACTGATAGACATGACCACACACGTGTAGAAAAGATAAATAATCACCAATATACGTATTTTGTGCTGAACCAGCACTCATCATTTGGTCCAGATTACCACCTCCCACACATATATATAATCAGTACTCAGTTTATATTAAGATAGCAAATCTTTATACTTTAATGGACAGGCTTCAATCTACTCTAACCTCGCAGCCATCCATACCATTGAAAATCTGATGATGGAAAACTCAAATTCCATGCTGATGTCAATATTATTGGCATGCTCATGTTAACCTCAAGTCACTCTGACCCCTCATGTATAGGACCTTATCCATTTAAATATACAGAAGAGAGACGGACAGGATGTAGGCTTAATGTATAAAATATAGGCATTCTTTATATTCCTGGAGTTTAATTGTAAATATAGGGGATTTGAACTCAGACTTTCAAGCACCCTTCAACTGTCTACACTATCTCATATCACTGATACCCATAACAACACACATGTAGAAAAAATAAATAATCACCAGTATACATATTATGAGCATTGTTTATATATGTGTGGGAGATGATAATCTGGACCAACTGATAAGTGCCGGTCCAGCACGAAATATGTATATTGGTGATTATTTATCTTTTCTACATGTGTGTGGTCATGTGTATCAGTGGTATGAGATAGTGTGAATAGTTGAAGGTGCTTGAAAGTCTGAGTTCAAATCCCTATATTTACAATTAAGCTCCAGGTATATAAAGAATGCCTATATTCAAATATTTACACATTAAGCCTGCATCCTGTCCATTCCTCTTCTATGTATTTAAATGGATAAGGTCCTATATATGAAGGGTCAGAGTGACTTGAAGTCAACATGGGCATGGGAATAATATTGA
Organism: Epiperipatus broadwayi; assembly: GCA_028023455.1. NCBI lineage: Eukaryota > Metazoa > Onychophora > Udeonychophora > Euonychophora > Peripatidae > Epiperipatus > Epiperipatus broadwayi. The sequence continues at coordinate 526,097 of JAQFVV010006285.1, read as the reverse complement.
CATCAGCATGAGATTTGGGCTTTCTATCATCAGATTTTCAATGGTATGGATGGCTGAAGAATTGGAGTAGATTGAAGCCTGTCCATTAAAGTATGAAGATTTGCTATCTTAATATAAACTGAGAACTGATTATAAATATGTGTGGGAGATGATAATCTGGACCAACTGACATGTACTGGTTTAGCATGAAATATATATACTGGTGATTATTTATCTTTTCAACATGTGTGTGTGATCAAATGTGTCAGCAGTATGAGATAGCATGGATAGTTGAGGTTCATTCAAACCTCCTATGTATTACATATTGGAGTGCAGATATGAAAAAATCTGTACTGTAGAAAAAAATCATATATTAAAATTATCCAAAGATAACCAGCACTTAACTACTCCTATAGACAATTATGTATCTTGCTTTGCAACAGATACAATATATTATTATGATCTCAGAAATAATGAAGCCACTTCTACCAAAATGAAAGGTGATAATTAATATTTGTACATAGATGAATCTAAAAAATAATTCTATAATATGGATTGTTGTTTTTTATGCATTTAAATGTATGCTAGAGAAATCATGTGATAATATTTTTAAGTTTTTGTTTTAAAGATACTATGCCTTGTTTTAGTATGAATCAATCTGCTGCTAAAAGATTAAAGGTGTCTACAGAAATCATCAAAATATAAAATTATTGATTTACTGTCAGGTCTATTTCTGATGGATATATAGATTTGGGCTCAAAACTTACAATATATAAATACTTTCAATAAATAATCTGAATAGCAAATACAAGTACTGGATTTTCTGAATGGATAGTTGCAATTCAATACTTCTTATTAAAAAAGCCAATAGCCAGAAATTAGTCTAAGGATCTAGGTGATACTACTATTTGGTAACCACTGATTATTAATGATTATAAAAATGGCTCTACAGTATAGTGACAATTATTCATTCTTACAAAAATTTGCTGTTCAAGAAATAAATGATATATTGCAAAATGATTTCCTTCATACTTTTTTTAAGCAACTATTTATTTTTACAATATATGAATAAAAAGAAATAATTTTATCTTTATTCATGGTTAAAAACCATATGAACCCTATGGAATAGTTGCTTACTATATCCACTTCCCCTGCTCAGAAGCTGAGGTTCACATCAACGGTGAATTTTTTCAGATTAGATGCAGGCTAGATGTTTTTCTTTCAGATAGATAGCCCATTGTCAATTCAGCTAGCTTTCCAATTATTGATCAAAGTATAGATATCTAGCTATTCTTAGAGAGAGATTAAAATAAAAGTCCTTAGCAGATTATAGATGATTAATCAGGTAAGTATTAAGAAAATGAAAGATTAAATTATTAATAATAGAATAAAAACTCTATTTTTGCAAATTAAGAGCATATGTATTATTAAAATATTTGATAATAGTAACCTTTTTTTCCCATAATAGTAATGCAAAGCAGTTTTCAATATTAATTTGGAGCTGTTGACCTTTTAATTGATTTTTTTTTGGCAAGCTGTTAGATTTGTGACCAGAAAAAGTGCAATGAGCAAAAAAGTAATCATTTCCGAAAAATAATATATTTCATTTGATCTTTGATACAGTATTTTTTACTTTTAAGATTTTTTAAATTATCTCAATTAAGCAAGATAATTATTTAAAAATAGATATACATAAAATGATTATTATGGAACAAAGTTTTCCTATAGTCATTAGTATTTAAATCAATCACTAAATAAATTGTTACTATAAAAATAAAGCCATTGCATACCCTTACAATAAATTTATCAAATAAAATAGCAATATTTCTTGCATATATTAAACTCTTACCAGAATGTCAGTATTCTCAAAGTAGTTCCTCCAATATGGACGAATCTTTCGTTGTCCTCCAATATCCCAAACATTTAATTTGAAACCATCTGACTGAACACTCTTAATATTAAAACCCTGTCACAATAATATAAAAAACAAAATATAAAAAATAATTTGTATACAAAATCCTTAATAACTTATGTTTGAGCATAATACCTGTGTTGGTGTTATATGACTAATATCTTCAGAGGCCAAACTTTTTAAAATTGTTGTTTTGCCAGCATTATCTAACCCTAATAATAAAATCCGCAATTCTCGATCAGGAGCTGTTTTTAATTTTCGTAAAATTGAAAGCAACCCCTAAAATATATATATATTAAAGGAGGGGGAGGTAAATAAATCATTATAATATAAATAAATAAAATTTCAGTTTCATATTAATTAAAATAATAACTAAATATTAAAAAAAAAAAGCACATTCTAATGTTCTCATCTCTTATAAAACTTAAAATTTATTAAGTATTACATTTGATGCAATTAATAATAGATATTATACTTAAATAATTATATTAAAAAAGACAAATAAAAATTAAACATGCATTATTTATTCAGCAGTCTAATATTATTTTATAAGAATCAACATTTATTGCACTGAGCTTCATATGGGGAGAAAAAATACTTCACAAATAAATACATCTAACATGACTTGTATTTCCTAATGTTAATAAAAATTATATAAAATGTTTAAAACTCTAATATTATAAAATAATGTTGTTTATTTGTTTTTTTAACAAATGTAAAAATAACTATAAAATGAAAATATTTATTAAAATTTTTAGAGTGGTGAGAGTGGTAGCACAAGGACTATAAATTCATGGATAGATATCCATTTGAGATAAGTTTAAAAAAAAAAAATCTACTTGGTTAATTAAATGGAAATGTACATTGTGCTCACCCATCACTATGATAATCATATGTCACTTGCTCCTGTGAATAGTTAAACATACAACTTTGATTTATATAAAAAATAATAGTGAAAAATTAACATTATGTGGCACATTTGCCATTGGTAACTACGATAAAAAAATATTAGGTAGCATATTTTTACAATGATATCCAGTCTAAAGACAAAGACACATTAAAAATTAGGAAATAAATTTAAAATTATCATATGATTATCCAAATATGAGAAGACAGAAAATAAACACATTATTAGAATATAAGTTTTAATAAAAATGGAGAAGAAATGATAAAATTATGATAAATATATGAGAGAGAAGATTATGGTAAATAAATAAAGAGTTGATGAGCTTTTTTTCACGATGGCTAAGAAATAACATGGAAATTAGAAATAAATTAGTGTAAAAAAGAAAGAAAATTCTTTAAAACTGGAATCATCAATATCACTGTCAATCATAATCCAGTAGAATGAAAATCTTTCCAAGTTTAATTCAGTTTCTCCAATCTAGCTTAATTTTTCAAAACAGACCAGCAAATTTTCTTATTTAATCCATCCATATGTGATTTCTTTCCAGTCTTCTACAATCTTTTGGGATTTGCACTGTTTTAGTTTCTTAATTCTTTCAATGATGGCAGTAATACCTGGTTGTTGTCTCATTCATGCATTTCATTTTTGATCTTTTCTTGTTGCTCCTCATAATATACATTTCCCTAAACTTCATTGAATGGTTTGACATCTCTGGGTTGCTCTATGTTAAGTGTTCAAATCTCAAATTCATAAGTAAAAACTGCTAAGACATTATTAAAAACCCATTCAAACACACAAGCATCTCTCTTTTAATATTAACTTAGTTCTACCAAAGCACTTCACTCAAGTTTAGTTCTATGATTAATTTCATCTAATTGATGATTGTCAGTCTTTATTTTCTTCTAAAAAAATCCATTGAATTATTTTATTTTATTAATTATCTTTAGTCCTAATATCTTGCCTTCATCTGATAATTCTTCCAACATTTCTGAAGATCTGAAGCATTATTTGCAAAAACAACCACATCATCTCAAAATCTAAATGATTTAAATACCTTCCATTTACTTTTACTTACTATAGCTTATCCTATTAACCCATTAAATAGACATTGTAAAACTGCTGTAAAAAGTTTTGGAAATCACTCTTCTCAATGTTAAATCTACTTAGTGTCATTATGGTAATATAATCATTGCTGTTGCATTTTAATATTTTTCAGAATATAACAATATCCTAGATCTATATCTTGATGATCTAATGTTTTCTTTTTCAGAATCAAATGCCTTCTCTTAATTTATAAATCCAAAGCATAATGGGAACTCAAATTCATTAGTCCATTGTATCAAAACTTTTTAAATTCAGCTTGTTCTTTTGAAATCCCAAATTCATTACAGATAAGTTGTAATTATTTAGATGAAAATTTTGTATAGAACAGATAAAAGACTAATAGATCTGTAATTTCTAAACAAAAAAAAAAAAAGGAGGGGGGTAAAAATAAATGTTTTACAAATATACAGTATGTATAAATTAATATTAGTTGGTGATGATTTTGGACAATGGATAGTTACATTAAAATGACCTCATGAAAAAAAGCAACAACAGTATATAAATACTGATATTTAAACAATTTTAAGGAAGATAATTATTTCATCATATTCTTTCAAATAATGATTAGAACTTTGATATTTTACTTCTTTTAAGTCTTTAAAACTACTGGACAATTTATACAAATTTCTTCATTTCTTTCTATTTTATTTCTTATTCAATTCTTCTCATGAATCTTTCCTAATATACCTCAATTACTATTCAGTAATAATAATAATCCTTGTCTTTCTCTCTATTTCTTTCTAATCTTTTAAACTTAATGATAATAATCAATAATTTTTTTTTGAGATCTATTCTAAAAAAATTAAAGTAAGTGTTTTAATATTAGGGATGCCATTTTACTTTTGAGACTGTTTAAGAAATGGATTTTTATAAACCAATTATGTACACCATAAATTTATGAAATACTTCCATCTAAGAATTATTAAATATGTATCAGAATATGTTACACAGATTTTTCCAATTCTTAAGATTATTCTGGCATAAAACTGGTAATTAGTATTTGGGGTAGTCATATAATCTTTAATAAAAATTATTATAGTAATCAATAAAGCAAGTCATATATAGCATGACATTGCTTTTATAAGCTTGTATTTACAAATATGTAATATAGAGAGCATACCAATAGCTCAAATAAGCTCTTAATTCATAAGTGCAATAAGAGAAAATATTTAAAATCTCTATCCGAAACATTCCTATCCCCAGAGAGGAGCTAGAACAGTTATTTGGTATCAAAATTGCTTAAAATAATTCTAATTTTATGAACATATCTCAGTTTTTTCTTTTTATTTTATTTATTTTTATATATTTTCTGAGATTTTTCTCCTTTCTATAAATGGTCCTTGACATAAACTTTATATATATTTAAATAGATATACTTTAGAGTTTAGATTTAATTATAGGGGATTTGAATCCAAACTTTCAAGCTCCCTTCAGCTATCCAATTTATCTCATACAACCCATACAGATGATCACACATGTGAAAAAGATAAATGATCTCCAATATAAAAGTTGCATATTCTGCTAGAAATAAACATTGGAGGTCATTAACCTTTTTCAGACATCTTCATTAACTTGTTAAGTTGTGTGTGTGGTGAGTTAAGTATATTTAGAATAAACTTTATTGGTAATAAAATTATTAATTATAGAATATATATTATTTTAAATACTATTAGAAATATGATGCTTCACATAATAATCACATAATAAAAAGATTTTCAAAATAATAACACTTGGAAAACCTGATCATTCAAAAAAAAATACTCTTTAACTCCCCCTCTTATATACAAATCAAATTATATAAAAAATTGCTGGATGGATTTGTTACATAAATAGGAAACTATTTATACATTTATTTAGTTCCCCATCAAATATAAATAATAATCATAAAAATTATATCATTAGTTGCATTTTTTTTTTGTCATTAAACCTATTTACAGTCAAAAATTGTATTTTTTCAGAAACCAACATATACACATACACAGATATACATATTAATGTTATAATAAATACTACTGTGTAAATGTCTTATTTTGAGACAGAATAGCAAAAACTAAGATGATCACATCTCATCAGATAGTTTGTACAGTTTTTTGGGTGGTTAATCTGAATTCCCATTGCCTCAAAATAAAACAATATATTGGAGATAATTGCTATAGTTACATATATATAACCTTAATCAACTTTATATAAAATTAATAAACATCTTGAATTTATATAAAATTTATTTAAAACATTAAACTACTTTTTATTCCTTATAGGATTCTTTTCAAGATGCTTAATTCTAATTATCATTTGATGAGAGATGCACTGTGACTTCTCCTTTTTCGGAGTCGGGAATCTCGAAGCTGCCATGCCCAGAGAAACCTGTTAGCCACTTTACCTTTCTTTTCTATTTCCTGCCCCAAGTTTTCCCATATTCTTCTCTATCCTGCTCCACCCCATTTCCACAACATAATCTTTGTCAATTCCGTGGCCTTTATATCTAAATCCCCCTTATCTTTTTCCAAACCCAGCATAAAAACTAAGAACCTAACTTCTATACAATCACTTTGTTTATATTTATTTTCCCATAACTTCATTACTTATGGCCTTTCTATTTGCAAGCATTTACATTCAATTACCAGATACCTAATATTTTCTATGCCTTCCTTACCCAACTTGCAGACTAAATCACCCACATTTTTCCATTTATGCGTATATTCCCCTGTTGCTAAAGATCCTCTTCGAGCCTTAAACAATAAACTACTTTCCTTGCTATTATTATAAATTAATTAGCACCCAATATTCTGTTTACTTCTATATATATATTTAAACTCTTTTTACTCTCCATACTAGTTCTCCATGTCTCCAACTCCCTACTCTTTATTAATGCATCTTCTATTCTTCTATCCCATTCCTTGCAACTATTACACTCAACAATTTCCTAACACAATCATCCCACCTTTTGTATAAGTATATTGACATAAGATTATTTTATAGCATCTCCTCCTAGCAGTTATTATAAAAAATATAATATATTAAAAATAAAATATATATATAAATAAATTCAAACTTATTTCCTATTTTATATTACATAAATCAACTATATGTAAATAATATTTTAAAATATATTGTTATAGATTCCAATAACCTAAATATGACTATTTTCCACTTGAATTGTATTGAAACTTTAATCATGTTGATTTATTTATTCATATTTCTCTGAATATACAAAGTCTCATTACATCTTCCTTTATTTTCTAATATATTTTATCACATATATTTTGTTCATAAATTATTTTGTGACTTATATCTAAAAAATGAATATACAATCCTGATTTTGTATTATTTCTTTCAACTGCTCTATCAAATTGTTTACCTTTTTCATTCACAGCTTTTCCTGACTTACTTAGATAAATCACATTGCAATGACTGCAACTAATTTTATAAATTATCTCTATTTATAATTAAAGATAATTTTTTATTTTTTGTGATTCAGCAATGCTTTAAAAACAATTAACTTTGCCTTCAATCTGCTTTCATTTTAAAACCCTTTTTTTAAAAACAGAGCTTGTTTCTAAATGTTGTAAGTTTTTAATTTTCTTTTAGTAGTCTTATAAATAATTTCTACATTTTCAGAGATTAACTGAAATGTAAAATTTGTCTAAAGCAAATAAATGTCTTTTTTTTTCCACTTATAAAATTAAAATAGTAAAATAAATTACTTTTTATAATTTGATAAGATTATAAAAAATGTAATATTATCAAATCCCTATAATTAACATTAACTCTGATTTTTTTTAGTATACATATATTTACTGTATTATTAAAATTATAGATATTCTGTACCTTATACACATACATATTTTTCTAATAATAAGTGGAGAATGTGCTTAAAACTAATAGTCAAATTATTACTTAACATGTACAGGATTTCAGTGAATAATCATTAAATTGTATTTATCTATATTTTTGATAGGATTCTATCTAGATTCAATAATCCATTGCTTATTTTGCCATATCTTTGAAGAATGATTGAATGACATTTCATTATATATATATAAAACAAGTAAATAATTGATCATTCTATTCAATGTTTATAAAATAAAATTTAATTATAAATTTAAGTTACTTGATATAAATCTATGCATACATAAAGCTTACCAACCAAAAACTTCAAATAAAAATTCCTTAACTTTGAAGAAAATGTAATAATAAACAAATTACTGTGACCATGAAATAAAAAATGATTAAAGTTTAATATCAAATCATATAAAAGTTGTGAATAACAATTCCAAAAACAATATGAAGTAGTTAGGTAATATATGCATTTCATGTTAAGTATCATTAAGCATATCTAAAAAATAATTATGTTAGAAGATATGACTACTCTTAAAAATGATAGTGAATATTTTTCAAATAAGTTTGAGTATATGTCTATGCCTGATTAGTCATATATCAAACAGAAACCCATAATGAAAAATTTGGCAAACAATGGCTAAAGAAAATTAGCAGCAATTACTATAACCTAGGCAAATATATGCTTAGACAAATAGTTGTTATATGGCAATATCCAAAACAAAGCAAAACTCTCCATATAGTAGTGCCATATAATAGTGATCATGTGATGTTTATATGGCAATATCACAGTTAAAAGTTATTGCAGATATTATTAGCTGGACAATAGTGATGAAAATAAAAAACCCTACTATGAGCCAGATGAACTAAAAATTTGCAAAGAAAAGCTTCAGTTTCCAAAAGAATATGATACACCACGATATAATTTTAAATAAGTATCAAATTCAGTTATTAACGTAAACAAAAACTGTACTATAGTGCCAGTTACAATAGACATTCCATAATACCAAATAATTGACAACTCAAAATGATTGATGTTTTACACTATGTATTGTTGGCATTTATTAAATAATAACTCTAATGTCATTTTCCTAGCAAAATAATGCATCTTTCAATCAATCACCTTTTACAAAAGATCTAGATATTTCTTGACATTTTCAGAGTTTTCATTCATCAAGCATGTGACTGGAAACTTATTCATAATAGTCTGTACTTCATCTTGAATACCTACAATATAATAGAATTTTGGTATCAAGAACTACATTAGAAGTTTGTATCATTTCATATCACATCAGGTAGTTACATTATACATGATTATTATCATAAAAATAATGCAGACTTTAATATAATTTTTTGCATCTTATCTGACTAATTAATATATTATTAGAAAAACTTTTATAATTAATATTAAAAATTATAAAAATAAAATTTTGTTTTTATTATTTAATATTCAAGTATTTTAAAATAAAAACAAAAATTTCAAATCTCTTTTTTAAATATTACAAATAAGAATCTTCTAAATCAGTATAAGAAAAAACAAAAACAATCTCACTACCAACTATAACAATAAAAACTATTTTGTTCAAGAATAAGACCAAGAAAAAAACAAAAATGAAAACAATTTAATTATTTTTAAAAAATATGTAAAATGTATTATTGCTAGTGACACGTGTAAACAGTCATAAAGAAATAAAATATTCTACCTTGCTCAATTGCAAACATATTTTTTTCTTTTTAACTATATGTGAATTTAATTTAATAGTGATTAAATACTTTGAACATTAAGACAGGTTATTTGAACAAAAAAATAATTTTGAATAGATCTGTAATAATACCTTGAGACAAAACCAGTGAAGAGAATAAATACATGATTGGATATGCAGTATAAAAAAGGGTTGTAATCAATATCAGAAATATATATTACCAAACACTAAATGCAGTTGTAATCTATTTCTAACATTAATACCTTTTAATTAGCTTAATATAGTTAATTATTTTTAGCATCACCAGTAATATCATTTATATAATTATAGTAGATATCTTCTTTATGAATATTAGTAAACTATTATATTAAACATGTTTAACTTATAAATACATCCATGAAACAAAATTGAGGGCTAAAGATGCTTCGATCAAAATTCAATGTATCATTTCTGGTGTTTGATCATTACATGACCTCTTAAACATTTGACTATTAATTTATTATTTTATTAACAATATAAAAAGGGCAATGTAATAATAAATTGAGAGAATAACCACATAACTGAGTATGCATAATGAAATGGTTAAGATAATTCATGAGAGTACTCATATAGATGAGCATATACATAAAATTTATGAATTTAAATTTAAGAATTTTTAAATTATTTATTTGATATTTTTTCAAACTGTGGGATACTCAAAATATGGAGGATGAGTTTACATGTACTGGAGAACTATTGTATTGTTTAATTATAATGTTATCTAGTGAAAAGTAAGAATAAGCAAATTATGTGCATTCAAGACCAAACATTTAGTACTTATTTTTAATTAAAAGTAATCTTTAATTTTAATTAAAATTAAATTTTGATTCATAGTAAAATGCTAATAGGATATAAGTAGATGACTTTCTTTAGCAGTTTTCTTTAATTTAATTAATAGTTTATATTGATTTATCTCATTTCTTAAAGCTAATATACATGTACAAACATAATATACTTCAAATATTAATTTTCCAAATTTAGATTCTTAAAAACTTAGTTAAAACAGTAGAAAACAACTTCACCAAAATCTTATAGTCCTTGCATGTTCATCTCTTTTATCTTGAATTTGTAACTTCAGAAACTTCAATGATGAACTGGCATTATCATATAATATAAATACCAGTTTGTTTTTCCAATCCATATCATTATTAAAGTTTAAAACATGACTGATTTAAGCATAGAACTAATACAATTTAATAACTAAGAACAATCAATTATAAAATAAGCTCTCTAATTATCTATATTTATATGCACCTGTAAGTTGCTTGGAAACTGAAGATTTTAATTTAAATGTCACATAACAACCAAATATGTACTTACATTTTGATGCAAGTAATATATTTATAATTTATGGTAATTATATCATTGTTTCTTTATTTAAAGCAAAATATTTTAGGGTAATTTATTATTAACTTTCGAGCTTTACATAGTAAAAAAAAAAAATAATGTATACATTTAACTGTTTACTTTGAATATTTTAAATAATCACACGCGTAAAGTTTTTATTTTTATTTTTTAACGGACTATGCAACAGTCAGTATCAAATTCAAAGTTATATAATAATTCGAATAATATTTTTCCCGATTGAACGCAAAAAAAGTTTATCCATTGTCAGATCGTAGTATATAAATAAATATCAAATTGGGATATACCGATATAAAAACTAGTTAACATGAACCATATTCAACGTCTGCCTCTTTTAATTTTAGTAAAACAAGTAATAAATCTAAAAGTAGTTACAAGAAACGATCATTCTCAAATACGTTTATCCAGACTATTATATTTTCCTCAAAAATATTACAAAGACCAATTTCAAATAGAATAATGGGCTTGTAGTATCGCTTTGATTCAACGTTAGTACGCTGAATAAGATGCACAGAGGATCAATTCTCCATTGCAGGAACAATTATTCTTTAAATTTAATAATATTCTTGAAAAACGAGGCTAAGATAACAATATAATGATTCGGTAAAATTACTATTATGCCTAGCTTATATTGCAAACATAAATCAATAATGTTTTATTTATTATTACAGTAGATACTCACCATTTTGATTAAGCTTCTGTGGTTACTAAGAAATGACGACAATAATTTAACTGGGATCATGGGATAGATGTTCCATTAGAAAGTTTTTTTTAACTTTAAAAAGTTAAAATAGATAAATTAGTTAAACAATTTTTCTTTTCTTTTTTAAATGTATTTAGCATTCTATATCGAAGAAATTTTAGTGAATGATTATCGTTAATTTTCGGCTAAAAAGCAATCTTACAACTTTTTCTCAACTTTTCATACATTCATATTATTCACTTTTTTTAAATCATTGATTGATCATCTTTGTTATTTTTCCATCTCTCTTTTATCTTTTGTAGAATTATTTTTACATATCCTTCATAATTTTTTTGTACTTTGTCTATTTGTTTTTTATTTCTTAATTTCATTGCAAAACAATCGTTTTCCATTGACTCATTCAGCATCGTTAATCCAATTCTTAAACATCACATAATCACCATTTCCTATGCTTGCACAAACTGCTAAAACAGTGATGTGATATGGGTATTCCTTTATCGAAGTCAGAAATCTCTAAGCCAGTATGCCGAGAGAAATCTGTTAGCCACCTTACCTTCTCTTTCCATTCTCCACCCTAAGTTTTTCCTATATTCTCTATCATGCTCACACCATTTCCACAAGATCTTTGGCCACTCTAAGCCTCTATATCTAGATCTGCCTTATCTTTTTCCAAACCCAGCATAAAACTCTTTCCATATTCTTCTCTATCCCATTTCCTCCAATTTCCACAACATCAACTCTGTCCATTCTATGGCCTTTATATTTAGATCCCCCTTATCTTTTTCCAAAACCAGTATAAAAACCAAGAACCCACTTCCAGTATAATCCCTTTGTTTGTATTTATTTTCCCACATTATTTTGTACCATTTCTGTTTGTAAGCATTTACATTCAATTAGCAGCTGCCTAATATTTTCCATGCCTTTCAAACATAATTTGCAAACTAAATTACCCATATTTCTCCATTTATGTGTATATTCTCTTTTTGCTAACGATCCTGTTTGAGCCTTAAATAGTAAACTACTTTCCTTGCTATTATCGTAAATTATTTCACACTTCTATATATATTATGACCCTTTATACTCTCCATACTAGTTCTCCAGCTCTTTATTTTTTATTAATGTTTCTATTCTTCTATCCCATTCATTGCCACTACAACACTCAACAATCTTTCTAACACAACCATCTCATCTTTCTACAAGTATACTGATATAAAGTCTTTATCCAAATCTTCTGCGTATGTATTATTTTTCTCACCCATCTTAATGCCTGTCTTTTACTCATAAACCAATTAAATAGTATTTTGATTATTCTCTTACTATCCATAAATTAATTAGAACAGAAATAATTGTATGAACATTTATAAAATGTCAATGAATTTAACTAATAATTGGATAATGAAAAACGAATGGAGGGTTACATAATGTGTGCTATTATAACCATACTAAAGGATAATTATAGGCTTATGTTAATTTTATATAGAGCCAATGAATGTCATTATCTATGTAATATAGGTTGTTTTTTGTAGTTAAGATATGTTGAAAAACTGCCGAAAAGAGCTTTTTTATGTTATGAATATATGATTATATTACAGCTATTGCCATATATTATTTTGTTATTATATAAAGATATTTTATTCTATATCATATCTAGGATTTATTCATAAATTGAAATGGTGATCATGTGATGTTTGGTGGTTTAAATTGGAAACTACTGCACATTTTCATTTTGCATCTCTCGTGTAAAAACTTGGCCACCCCATATCTGCTTGAATTGCCTCCTTTGCCATCCACACATCTGCATTTAATGCATGTCTTCCTATTTTTCTTTGTACTTTTTCTAAGTAATCTAATACTCCTTTACTAACACATAACGCATCATTACCATAAGTTAACTCTGCTATTGTCACTCTCTTCCATACAATTTTTGCTACATCATATGTATTATATGAAAACACTGTTAATTTCTTTATCAGTCCCTTTCTTTTCTTTGCTTCACTTGCCAATTTTTTCTCTCATTCATCCAGATAATTCCTATCATTACTTAAGATGATTTACAAATAGTTATACTTATTCACATTTAATTTTATATCCCCCAATAAAAATTATTTCTCTTCTTTTTCCCCAGTGTTTATCATCATTACTTTCTATTTTTCTTCACTAAATTAAATCCCCATCTCTTTACCTGTGCATGTGTTCAGCATAATTTCCCTACTTTCTGTGCACAAGAAGATATCAGCAAATAAAAGACCTGATAATTTATATTCTCCCTTGCCATCTATTAATGGTATCTCTATGCCTTTACCTAGTCTTTTTATTGCTCTCTCTATTTCTCTCAAATATAACAAAAACAAAATAGGTGTTATAGGGCATTCTTGACTTAGATCCACACCATTTTAACTTTAATTCTATATTTTGTAATTGATACTTGTAAAGATATCTTTACAATTTAAATGTTATTACTCACTACCAGATCCAAATCATTTTTTATAACCAGATAAATATATATTTTTAGTTATAAAATATATAAATTCACACACACACACACATATATATATAATTTTATAACACAATTATGTAATTAAAGTGTTAAAATTTTATTATCTTAATAGAAAATTTAAACCCTATATGGAAGGGAAATTGTAAGAGTTACTTACAATCTTGTTAACCTCATTTATTTAAGTAAAAGATTAAAATATACACTGAAAAATATAAGTGTAAGTTTGTGAATAGTAAATACATTTTTAAAAAAAAAATACACCTGTATATATTGAAACAGTATTCTTTGTCCATCATCCTGTTTCACTTACTATGTGTCATAGTAGTACCTTTTCCCCCATTTCAAGGCCATCCCAGTTCATGTATATAAACTTACAATAATTTGTTTTAATCTGTAAGAATGTATATTTACACGTATGTGTGTGTATTTGTAACTGTGCACATATCTAATAATATTGTTAATGTTTGTATGCATATAATGTGTATGCATTTATAACTTTAAATTTAATAAAATTAAAATAAGTTGTGAACATCATTGTATGTGTAGAAGCACACCTGTGTATATATGCAAAGGGAACTGTAATGTCATAGATTTAGTAAACATTACAGATTTTCTAAATTCTTTCTAAATTATTTTTAAGTTATTTAATTTAAAGATTTGTTGATATTCACATATAAATCTTAAATTCAGGGGTGTCTGTCTTATGTATATGCTAGAATGTTGACAGCTTAAATCTCCTTTTTAAAAACAGAATCAAAGGTTATAGATTTCTCAGAATTACTTTTCATTAAATGGTAATCTGAGAACCAAAATTTTAAGAGATGATGTTAAAAACAAAGACAAAATCATTAACTCAATCCTGCTTGTCAATAATTACAGCTGGATCTTTTGTCTTTGCTAAAATTAATGTGTGCCATTAAAATTTAAAAATTGGAAACAAACGATTGTAAATATCTTAATGGCTTGTGACGGGGGAGGAAAAAAAGTTAATAAAAACCCCAAAATTTAGTCAACAATTTTCACTCATTAACTTTTGCTACCATGAGAACCTTTGGGTAAAGCAACCATTGCTCCTCCCTTCTGGGATTGTTCCAGAATGGAGACAGAGTTCAAGACCCACATCCTGCCAAGAAGACATTTCAAACTAGCCTAATGGAAAACATCAGCATCAAGTGACTCAGTAAGAAGATGCAGTAACAATTTTTCCCACAGAAGTCTTTAAAATTAATTCTAAAAATTCTCTAAAACTTAAGCTACCTAAATAATGAACATTCAAATTAATAATTTGTAATAACTTTTTAAAAGTAAATTCTGTAACTTTATTTTAATAATAATCTTTGTAGGATCTTTCCTGCTTAATAAATGTTGATAATTTATAATTTTCTTAAGATAATAATTGTAACCAGTTATTATTATTTATCTGTTTCTTTCTAATCTGCAGTCATGTCCATTTTCTAATTTATATATTTGTAATTTATCTATTTATGTTATGCCATTCAGATCGGAGATTGATAATAATAATTTTGGAGTTGATTAACGCTCTCACATAGCTAATTATGTTGCTGATTAGCACACCATATAAATCTCTGGTCTGGAAACCTACTCCTATAAATATTAATTAAAGCTACTATGTTTTAGCTTATTGTTTAATTTAGGTTTGCTTATTAAAATGTCTGTTTAGTTAAGTATGGGAGAATGATATTTTAAAGTATATTATAAGTAATTTGTTAATTTTAAGTCCCAAATATGCTTTACTCCCCCTTAGTTATTCTCATAAACTATATGGATTACTGGGTAAACTAGATTACTTGTAATTACTTCCTTTTAGCATGATTTAAGTATGCTAAATTATGAATAGGCATATAGTAGTTTCGCATAATGAAACTATAGATTTTGTGCTCAATTAATGTTAATGTTTATATTTAGAAAGCATTAAGAATGTGTTTTTATAAAGTAAACAGATGCAGTATATGCCTTGCTCTTGTATTTTATTAAAATGGGATTTAGTGTAAGAAACCACCCCACTACTCTTAGTTTGGACAGCTGGGACTCATCTTATAGCTAAAGACGCTGCTCTACGGTGTGGTTTTTGCACTAAAACACATAAAAATGCTGTTTCCGCAGCCGACATGTTCAAACCCACGTTTTCTATAATACAACTTTTTTTGTTGTGCTACAGAAGGCAGGCCGCTATGTCGCGTCACAGTACAGCATGTATGTTACATCACAGCAAATACATTTTCCGAATTCACACATTTTATAAAATAGTTACAGCTTGATGAGAGAGTTTGTATTTGAATTGGATGGAAATGTTGTTTTCATTGGATTTTTTTTTATTTTAAAGTATTGAAATGTTCAGAATTTTTAAAGTAATAATTCTAAGACTTTTTACAATGTACTCTGTTGGGAAAATGTTAAATGTCTATGTTTTTAGTGAGTTGCAATTAGGTAATGCGTCA
Organism: Epiperipatus broadwayi; assembly: GCA_028023455.1. NCBI lineage: Eukaryota > Metazoa > Onychophora > Udeonychophora > Euonychophora > Peripatidae > Epiperipatus > Epiperipatus broadwayi. Next base: position 509,592 of record JAQFVV010006285.1, on the reverse strand, counting down.
AGTAACATACTGTTCGTAACATTCAACGAGACAAAGAAGATTCAAAGAAGATTCTACCATGTGTATATTTTTGAATTAAAAAAGAGCAATACCAAAAAAATATCCAGTAAGAAAAGTACAAATATACACGATTTTTGTAAATTTCATAAAAAGCAAATATTATAAACATGTTTAATAAGTAAAGAAGACATCTATATGTATTTGTTGTTGTTTAAAAAAGTTTGAGTTTCTTTCTTTTGTCCGAGTACAGTTACGATTTTGAATTATTTTATTTTAACATTACAAACAACAGAGCACTAACTCTAAAACTAACCCTAACCCTAAAACTAACCCTAAACCTAACCGTAACAACTTTTACTTTTTATTGTCATTCTATTTGAAGTAAAAAATAGCCATAATATCTCTTTGTCTGTAAAAAAAAAAAAAAAAGTAAAACGAAGACTAAAAAAATAAAAAATAGACTAAGAAATTTTACTTTTTATTACGATTATTATTTTTTAATTAAACAACAACAACAACAAAAAGTCATAACACAAGTAAAAAAATATCCGATAGAAAATTGATAAAAAAAGCCGTAACACAAGTAAAAAAATATCCGATAGAAAATTGATAAAAAAAAAGCCGTAACACAATTAAAAAAATATACGATAGAAAAAAACACGAATCAAAGTGTAATTTGTTGATTTTATTTTACATTTATTATTATCATTTAAATTGTATACGTTAATAAAAAATAATATTTATAAAAGACTATTTTGTTTTGTTTTTATTTTCACATTACAAAAAAGCACAGCAAAATTATTATAATCAACGGCCCGGGAATGGTCATATTTTATAGTTTTAGCATGAAAATGGCACCATCCAATGGCAGCTTTATCTATAAGACAAGCACTGGACAGCTCTTTTAAAAATGGGCTTTGGTTTAAGGGCCACCCCATTATCTTATTTTAGAACTGGAACATGAGGGTCCAGATTGTTTTATAAGCTGCTCCGATCACCCAAACTAAATGCTCACTTATTTTAAGATAGCAAGTCATACAGTCCATGGGAAATGAGTACTTGGTACTGAATCCCATGAGTAACTGCACATTCAGACTGCATCTCTTACTTATTTTATGTAGAGCCAGAGTGTTGGAAATTATGCTACAAATTTCCAGTTCGCCCTCCATGATATTTGTTCAGCATTGATCTGAACCTCAGACCTAGCTTATATTATGCAATCTGCATAAGAGCACATTTATAGCTCATTATGTAATGTTAGTAGATTATTTATATCTGTTATCATTCTCATATGATTTGACTATTGGCAAACTTTGTAGGGATGGCATATCATAGTTAAGGCATGAATAGACCATAGAATGAAACTGTAATGAACATTAAATTGTAATAAACACTTTTAAAGTACAAAAGATTAGAATCTGCTTTCATCACTATAAAACACCTGTGTGTGTAAAGCCAATGCATTTTTATATTTGTATTGTTTATTATATATTTTATAATTAAATATTTAAATATCAAATCTCATCAAAATTTACTCTAATATAGTATTAGTTATTGATATATGCATTATCTAATCAGTCATAGCTGTGTATTCATAATTCAATTAATATTCCCTGAGTCTCTTGTTCCACCCTTTGCTACTGCCTGCACACGAACTAAGAAATTTCAAGTATAACCTCATATATGTCATCATAGGGTAGTAGTAAGTCATGGAGTGTTGGTGGAGGAGTTGAGGTGCAATCAGATTTGAGGTCTCAACCCCTCATCTAGATCAGCCCTGGAATAATTTGCCAGGACTCTGGATTTTGTTGCATGAATGTACAAATCTGACCATTACAATATATAACTTAAAGGTTAAACTATAAAAGCTTAATAATGAAAGTCAATTCAAATAAATAGTTGTTTTAATAAAATTAAAATGATTATAATAATTATTTAAGCTGACTAAACTTTATAATCAAAACGTAAACTTGGAGATAACCTTAGCTCAAGTTGCATCTTAGCAACTAAACACAAAGGAAATAAAATTTAGAATTCAATTATACAATTATTAATTATAGTAATTTCAACAATAGTCGAATATGAAATCATGAAATCAAATAGTATATTTAAAACATGATACCAGAAGTCGATTCTACTACAAAAGCTGGATCAAATAATTTCAAAATTAATCCTATCTTTTGCCAATGAACTAGCCACTATGTAGAGTCATTTTGCTGTGTTCAAATTCTGAACATATTAAAAGATGGATTAAAAATTTAAACTAATCTTGTTGATAAAGTTTTTATTAGAAAAGAACTTTAATTTCACTCAATAAAAAGAGTAAATAAATTACTCTTTAATATTATCTATTATAATTTCAAAACAAAATTATGTATATATATAGTATTTATTAATTAAAAGATCTAGTAATAAAATCATTCTAAATTGGAATCATAAAAAAAAAAAATTTTAGTCAAAAAAAGTATTTATATATGTAAATTAAATTATATTAGAAAGATAATAAGTATATAAAATGTGTCATGAGGAAAGATCATTTTGTGATAGGATCAAATGCTATTGTTTGATCTGAAAATAATGTATTTGTTTATTCCTACTGAAATTCCTAAACTGTATGTGTACTTCATTAATATAATTAAAAATGCAATTTCAATTTATATCGAAATAATTATGGAAGATGTCATTATCATATAAGAAGAAGAATTCTGAACAACAGAGTATATTAATTGACTCACCTAAGATTGATAACCAGGGAATAAAGAACTTTATCTTAATAGACATTACTTCATAAATAAATAAACAGCACAATATCATAAACTTTTATTACATCTTATCATTATGTTTTCAGACATCTAATTTTATTTGCTTTGCTTCCAAAATCTTACATTGAAATAGTCCATTTAAGAAAGTTATTAGATGAAGAGAAATGAAAAGATCATTGATTTAAATTTTTTTTTTTCTAATAAAATTTAGGTCTTTCCTAAATAACTTAATATGGAGGTAAGATTTTATTGTTCTTCATATTAATTTCATTCTTGACAGAACATAACATTTTGTTTATTGCTAACATAATTAACTTAGTAATATGTGTTTATTATTCTTTGTATAAATGATTAATATCCTTGGGTGAAAGATTTTTTATTTTATAATAATGACTACATATAGAAGGGGGTTCTTATAAAATTGGAATTGTTATACAAGGATTGGATAATATAAAATCTTCATTTATAGATACAATGTCATATTACATTTAGCTAGTTAGTATTATTATAATTTATAAAATTTTATTTTTTGTTTTATGATTTATTAAAGTTTGGTTGTAAATTCAAGGAGGTCTCTGATTTATTTTAATTATTTATTTATTTTTCAAGATAAATAAGATATGAATATACATACCTATATACATATATCATACTAATTTAATATCTTGATAATTTGAGTGAAATTAATTTTAAAATCAATTAAATTAAATTAAGTACTATTACTAATGTAGGGTATTGATGGAAAGACCTGAAGAAAATTAAATGTAAAAACTACCCTGAGTTCGAATACTGAGCATAACAGAACTACAAAGGTGAAGATTGAATGAATTAATCTAAATTGCATCTGTATTGAATATTTAATTTCAAATTATCTTGTTTGAAATGGATTAAAGTTAAATTGTACCATTCACAACATCCTACATGAAGACCCTAAATCAGATTATAGTTAGATGCGACCACCTTGATTCCTTTAGGGGATCTGCACCATTATAGATACATGTAGTAATTATTTTCATACATTCTCATAATAAGATCTGATAAAGTGCTATTTATTTCCAAATTTACTAAACTTACCCATAATTTATTTCTGTTTATTCTATCATATGCCTTTTCTATATTTATAAAGACAATATATAACTGCCTACCTGTATTCCTACTCATATCTCTAAGTTGTGTGACTACAAATAAACTATCACCTATATGCCTATCCATTCTAAAACCTCCTAACATTTCTTTCACTATATTATTTTCTCCCATCCACCTTGCCATCCTTCCAGCTACCATATATGCAAAAACTTTATATAACACTGACGTTACCATTACAAGTTTATAATTGTTTATCTTTTATGATCCTTACCTTTTTCTTTAAATAACAGTCTCACTCTTGTATTATTCTAAGCTATCTGTAAATTCTGTCTTCAGTGCCATCATATTTCCCAGATTCATCACCATCTCTGCTGCCCATCCATCTAAACCTCTTGCCTTTCCACTTTTCAATTTCTTCCCTGCCTCATTCAATTCATTTTTTGTAAAACTAATATTTCCATTACTGTGTGCTTTTAGGTTTGTTATCACTCTGTCCTTTACATCTAAGATCTTTTCTATATCCTTTACATACTTAAGATTGTCTCTAATTTTTCTCTAAAGCTACACTCTTTTTTTTACATCATTTATTAATACTATTTCTCTCTCCCCTACATTCCTTTTTGTAATATATTTCCAAAATTATTTACTCCTATATCTTTCACTTTTATTAATATCCTCCAATAATTTACTATTTAATTTCATTTTCTCTGTTTTTTTCTTTAATTATCTATTTTAGCCAATTTCTTTTTAAAAAAATAGTTTTCCCATTTAATATTAACATCATTTTCATTGTTTTTAATAGCACATTTATATCCTCTGCATGTTTTTCCTCTCTTTTACACTTTTATTAATTTTCACTTTTCTATTAATTGTATTCTTCTGAATATTCTCATCTAAAACCCTATTTCCCACTTTTCCTATTTCACCACATCAGTCCTTATATTTATTCCCAGCAAACTCTTCCATAATTTCTTCTACTTTTTATTTTATATTCTTCTAACTTATTCTTATCACTTGCTCTCACACCCCTATCTTTCACTATCCTTTCTATCTTTATTATTCTTTTCCATTACATTACTAACCATTTCTATCATAAAGAAATTATGATTACTATTACATACTCTCTCTTCATTATCAATCACTAATTTTCCATGCTTTATTCATTCTCTCTTTTTCTATTAATGCCATAATCTATTGTGTGAAATATCTTATTTTTAAAGCATGTGCATTGCCTCTCATAAATATTTTATAAATTTTCAATGCTCAAATTCACTCTCTGACAAAAAAAATTCAAAAATTGTCCATTTTTGTTATCCATGTCATCAATTTCTTCAATATGCTCATTCATATCCCATATAACCATTATTTTCTTCCCCTTTTTTTGAAACTCTGTATATCCTTAACTAGGCATTCACATATGCTACTGTTCCACTCCATTATAGTTTGACTATTTCCAGTGGCCATATACTCTATAACCACACTCCATTGTTGTCTTCCTAACCTTATTCAAACCATAAATGTTCTTGACACTTTACAGTATTTAAATATTTTTTTGACATAATTCTTATACTACCACCCCTTTTTCACTTTTCTATTTATACCCTTCCACACCAAATTTTCTAGTGTATGTTCTTCTTCTTCTCTTAGATGTGTTTCCACTACTGCTAATAGCTCAAGCTCTTCGTTTTTAACTGCTTTGTTTAATTCCAACCACTTTTCTGGTCTTCTATAACCTTGCATATTCAAATATCCAATTTTAACAATTTCTTCCTTGCTTACTACCTTTTTATAAATTCTTTTGACTTTTTTTTCTCTATTACATTTGTAATTAATTTGTTTATCATTAGTTTTACAGACTCATTCCCTCACCACATCTACATTTATATCTGGATTAACTATCCTTTGTTTACTTGTTACATCCCTTCCATTTTTATTCTTATCTTGATAATACTGTAATTTAAAACCTTATTCCCTTTAATAAGTTTCCTAGACTATAATATTTTTTATAAATCAAATTCCTAATTCTTCACTTCCTCTTGTCTTGTTAAGCACAATCTATCTTTACTGTATAACTCCCTCTTACTAATAAAAAAAATACTACACATCCACAAATGTAACATTATTTCAGTCACATAATTTTTTCAATCTCTCATTTGAATAACATGTCCTTTCTAACATATACTTATTGTCAAACTTGGTAATAATCCAACTATTTTTACTTTTGCTGTAATCTTATTCAAACTACTAATCAATTCTTTGTACTCATCCATTACTCTCTCCGATCACTCTGACAAATCATTTGTTTCTACCATAACATAAACATCTCTATTTCCTTGTTTCTTCTAGCAAGCATACTCTTACATATCTATTTCTATTTTCCCTTGCAATTACATCTCCACATCCTCTAATTAGCAAGTTCTATTATGACTGTCTCATTGTTTACTTTCCCTACTTCATCTATAACATTCTCTTCTATCTTCTGGACTTCCTTACCTATTTCTTCCTTATTGCTTCTAGTCATTAACTTATTGATCTGCTCACACTTCATGTGTAACACTTTCATTCTACTAAATATATACCCAATTCTATCATACAATGTCAAACTATTAATGATGTAGTGGTGGCAAATGCAAACTATAGTAGTTAACAGGTGTAAGAAAGCATGTGCATAAAATCTCCATCTAGTGTCTACTCTTTCAATATCTCCAGACTAGTTTTTAGTTTGTGGCTTTCATTAGTGAAAAACCTTGGATCTGAGAACATAGCACATAGATTTTAGGATCTAATATAACCCTCCAGCAGCTATCTTTTACCCTTTTTAGTTAATGATAAAGTTACAATTCCAAAATGGAAAACATAATATTTTCATTCAATCTCATTTGTTTGTATAGTGATATAATGTGAAATCAGTTCAGTATCTATAATATATTTTGGTGTCATTGGTTTTTAATAACCATAGTGCATCCCATGGGCAGGAACTAGATATCACATGATTACCATTTCCTATGCTTATACAAGCTGTTAATCCACCAATATAAGCCATACTAATCAATGAATTCAAGAAGGTCTGTGGATAAAATCCTACCTAGTGTCTATTCATCCAATATTGCCAGACTAGTTTCTGACTTGTGGCTTTCATGAAATCTATATCATTATACAAGCAAATGAGCATGGATTGAAAACATCTGTTTTCATTTTGGACTAACTAAAAAGATGGCTGTTGGAGGATTGCATTAGATTCTAATATGTAAGTGCTCTCAGATCCAAGACTACTCATTGAAGAAAGTTACAAGCTAGAAACTAGTCTAAGTATATAGGGTGATAGACACTAGATAGAGATTTATGCACAAATCTTATTGCATTTATTAATTACTATGGTTTGCACTGGGAGGCACTTCTGTATGGAGAGTTTGTCAAGAAATAAATACAGGATATCTGATTTAGATATAAATGTAGAATGTAGAGAAGGAATAGGTTCCAAAATTAATGGTAAGCAAGTTATTTATAAATATAATGGAAAAGAAAGTGTCAAAAGAATTTAAAAAAGATTAGTTAGGGAAGAAGAAATTGTTAAATTTTATATTTGAATATGCAAGGTGGTGGAGGACAAGAAAAGTAGCTGGAATTAAACAAAGTAGTTAAAAATAAAGAGCTTGAGGTACTAGCAGTAATGGAAATATATCTAAGAGAAGAAGAACCTATACTCGTAGACTTGGAATGGAAGTGTATAAAATAGAAACGAAAAAAAGAGTGGTGGTATAGGAGCTATGTCAAAAAATATTTAAATACTGTTAAATGTCAAGAGCATTTGTGGTTTGAGATAAGATTAAGAAGACAAGAGTGGATGGTGGCTGCAGTACATATAGCCACTGGAGATAGTCGAACTATAATGGAATTGAACAGTAGCATATACAAATGCCTAATTAAGGATATCCAGAGTTTTTTAAAAAGGGGGGAGAGGATAATGGTTATAAAGGATATGAATGTGCATATTGAAGAAATTGATGATTTAGATAAAAAGAATGGACAGCTTTTGAAGAATTTTTGTCAGAGAGTGAATTTGAGCATTGGGAATTTATCATACATTTATGAGGGACAATACATATAGATTATGTATTAGTAGAGAAAGAGGAAATGAATAAAGTATGGAAAATTAAAGTATTTGATAATGAAGAAAGAGTATGTAATAGTGATCATAATTTCTTTATTATAGAAATGGTTAGTAATGTGATGGAAAATAGTAATAAAAGTAGAAAGGATAGTGAAAGATGTGAATGGAGAATGAATGATAAGAATAAATTAGAAGAAGATAAAATAAAAGTTGAAGAAACCATGGAAGAGTTTGTTGGGGGTGAATATAAGGACTGGTCTGGTGAAGTAAAAAAAGTGTCAAATACAGTTTTATATGAGAATATTTAGAAGAATAAAAGTAATAGTAAAGTGAGAGTTAGAAGTGTAAAAGAGAGGGGAAAGCACAGAGAATATAAATGCCCTATTAAGAACAAAGAAAATGAAAAAAATGTTAAAGTTAAATAAGAAAAGTCTTTTTGAAAAGTTGGCTAAAATAAATAATTATAGAGAGAGAATGAAATTGAATAGTAAATTGTTGGAGGATATTAATAAAACTGGAAGAGACTGGAGTAAAAATGTTGGAAATACATAAAAAGAAGAAATGTAGGGGAGAGAGAAATAGTATTACTAGGCAATAAAGGAATAGAGTGTAGCTCTAGAAAAAAATTAGAGACAATCTTAAATAAATGTGTAAAGGATATAGAAAAGATGTTAAATGTGAAGGACAGAGTGGTAACAAACATAAAAGCATATAGTTAGGGAAATATTAGGTTTACACAAAATAAACGGAATGAGGCAAGGAAAAAATTGAAAAATGAAAAGGCAAGAGATTTGGTTAGATGGGAATTAGAGATGGTAATGAATTTAGAACATAGGGCAAAATTAAAACTATTAACATGTTTTAATACGGTGGCACAGAAGAGAGATTTTTGGGTAGTTGGAGTAATACAAGAGTAAGGCTACTATTTAAAGAAAAGAGTAAGGATTGTAGAAAGTTAAACAATTATAGACTGATAATGATAATATCAGTGTTATATAAAGTTTTCCCATATATGGTGGCTGGAAGGATTGCAAAATGGATGGAAGAAAATAATATAATGGGAGAAATGCAAGAAGGTTTTCCATTGAATAGGCATATAGGAGATAATTTATTTGTAATTACACAGCTTATAGATGTGAGTAAAAATACAAGTAGACAGTTATATATGTTTTTTATAGATATAGAGAAGGCATGATGGAGCTTTAGTGAATATTATTAAGAGATTATATGAAAATAATTACTATACATATCAATTAGGAAATATAGAATCAGTTAAAGTTATAAATGGGATGGGACTAAGGCAAAGATGCCATATGTCATCTATTTTGTTTTTTTTATATTTAAAAGAAATGGAGAGAGCAATAGAAAGACTAGAAAGAGGGATATACCATTAATAGATGGCAAGGGAGTATATACATTATCAGGTCTTTATTTGCTGATGATATCTTCTTGTGCACAGAAAATAGGGAAGTTATGCTGAAGACATGCACAAGGTTGGGTAGAGAGATGGGGACTAAATTTAGTGAAGAAAATTCCAAAGTAATGATGATTAATACTGGGGAAAGAGAAGACAAGAAATTTTATTGGGGAATATAAAGTTAAGTGTTGTGAATAGGTATAACTATTTGGGAATCATCTTAAGTAATCAGGGAAATTGCTCGGATGAACGGGAGAAAAAATTGATAAATGAAGCAAAGAAAAGAAAGAGATTGACAAAGAAATTAACAGTGTTTTCATATAATAAATATGATGTAGCAAGAATTGTATGGGAGTGACAATAGCAGGGTTAACTTATGGTAATGATGTGTTATGTGTTAGTAAAGGGGTATTAGATTACTTAGAAAAAGTACAAAGAGAAGTAGGAAGATGTACATTAGATGCAAATGTGTGGGTGGCAAAGGAGGCAATTCAAGGATCAATGGGATGGTCAAATTTTTATATGAGATATGCAAAAAGCAAAATGAAAATGTTCGGTAGATTACAGTTTATGGATAATAAGAGAATACCCAAAATAGTATTTATTTGGATTATAAGTAAAGGGCAAGCAACAAGATGAGCGAGAAAGATAGTCTGGTATGCAGAAGGTTTGGATAAAGAATTTATGTCATTATACTTATACAAAAGTGGGATGATTGAATTAGGAGAATTATTGTGTGTTATAGTGATAAGTAATGGAATAAAAGATTAGATGTATTAACAAAAAATAAGGTGTTGGAGAGATGGAGAATTAATATGGAGACTAAAAAGAGTTTATATATATATATAAGTAAACAGAATATAGAGTGCTAGTTAATTTATGATAATAGCAAGGAAAATAGTTTACTGTTTAAGGCTTGAACAGGATCTTTAACAATAAGAGAATATACACATAAATGGAAAAATGTGGGAGCTTTAGTCTGCAAGTTGTGTAAGGAAGGCATAGAAAATATTAGGCATCAATTAATTGAATATAAATGCCTGACAGTAGAAAGGGTACAAATAATGAAATTGTGGAAGAATAAATATAAAAAAAGTGATTATATAAAAAGTAAGCTATTAGTTTTTATACTGGGTTTGGAAATGATAAGGGGGATTTAGATATAAAAGCTATGGAGTTGACAAATATTATGTTGAGGAAATCGGATGGAGCAGGATAAAGAAGGATATGGGAAAACTTAGGGCAGGGAATGGAAAGGGAAGGTAAAGGTTTCTCTGGGCATAGTGGCTGAGAGATTCCTGCCTCTGTATTGGAGGAGTCATAGTGCATCACATCACATTGTTTTAATCCCATCCTTCCAACAATAACTTTTCATTCTCCTATAAATCCATATTTTAAAATTTCCAATCTTTTCATTATTTTCCAAGGTGTTTCAAATAAAATATTTATGAATGAATTTTTTGTTTAAACCATTAAACATCACATGATTACCATTTCTTATGCTTGATGAAGCTATCAAAACAGGCAAAACTCTCCATACAGTAGTGCCACTCAGTGCACAAACCTTGCATTCATTGATTACTCTGGTTTGCACTGAGTTGCACCGCTGTACGGAGAGTTTTGCCAATTTTTTGTTTAACTGTAACTTTAATAGTCTACAAAATACTTTACTAAAGGCTCATTCATTGTAATTTTAATATTTTTTATTAACTGCTAAAATACCTAGCACAACATAATCAAAGTATGTTTAATACAACCATAGTTAATAAACAAGTTCAAATAATCACAAAACATTATATATAGTAAAATAAAACGGAGAATGAAATAAAACCAACTTTAAAAAAAAAAAGTGCAAACGTAAAAAATATCGTAAAGATATGTATTTAGTATAACTTTTTTATTTAGGAATTTAAATGCATATATATATATATGTTTGTCAAATCAATTTGATTTATTTTTTAATGTATTTTTATTAGCGAATAAAAAGGCACAATATATTGCCCATATTGTACTGAGAATTTGTAGAATTTCAGGTATAATGCTAAGTGAAGTTTTCATTTGGGGATAAAATTTTGTAGCAACATTTTGAGATTGATCGATTATCTTATCATTTAGATCAGCGGTCAACAACCAGGTGGTCTGTGTTGTAATTTTATGGTCTGGAAATTCAGATATTATTTAAATTCACTAAGATCATTTAATACAATTTTTAAATAAAAAATAAATTTTGTTTAAGCTGTGTTGTTATATATAAAATAGAACAAGAACATTATATTTGTTACAAAATACTGTTGGGTGACATCATTGGAGCAAGGTTTAGCAAAATAATATTAAACCAAGAACAGCAATAATTTTTAATATATATTACTATTATTTATTATTAATTTCATTTTAAAATTAAAATTATAAATAAATATATATGTATATCACACGCACAAACCCAAGTCATGCTAAAGAGGTAGTGGATTTTCAATGGGCCATACTATTGCACATAGCACCTATAACCATATGCAATTTACTATATATAGCTATGATAGCCCATACAAGTCTGATCTTTATACTTGCATACTAATTGTATCATTAATAACCTTGACAGACCTATATGAAATGCTAAGGCATGGTGTAATGCAATCGAAACCAAGCCACACAAAAGAGATACAGTTGACTTACAATGGACCATCTTATTGCACGCAACACCCATAACAATGCCTATGATAGCTTGCACAAGTCTGATTTTTTATACTTTAATATTCCTTGTAACATATATAATTAAAGACTTTGTAGAAAGAAATGTTCTAATAGAAGTCTATGAATTTCTCAATTTATTTTATTTAATAAGAGTTTTGTTTGTTTTTGACTGTTGTCTTCACTAATAGCAACAAATTATGAAACTTATTAAATAAATAAAATAGAAGATATTTAAACACTAAAAATATTTATTATTCAATGGTCTGAATTATTTAAATTAATTTAATCACATCTATCATAATAATAAAACAAAAACTCATCCATGAAGAAATTAGTAAGATGAATAAAATAAAGAGAAAATACATTTACAACTAATATTACAGTTAATACAAAATAATGCACATATACAAAACAAAACTTTTATAACAATCCTGACTTATTTTAAGGTGTATAAAAGTTTATATTACCACTAAATCCATCAAGGTTGCTGCTTTAGCTTCCTTAGGATTATTGAAGAGGTAGTTATCTATCTTTATCCATTTTATAATTTTGCAGGTAATCAATTGAGTCTTCTTGATAGGTTGACTTTAGGTCAGCTTTCTAAAAATTTAATTTCACATGTTGCATGATGAAGATTCTGCTCAGAGTATAGAGTTCACCTTGATAAGGTGCATAGCCCAGAATATTTTGAAGATCACCACTAGAAAAATTTGGTTGTTCATCTTTTTTAATTTGTCAGTCACTTGTCCCAAACTATTGATAGATATCTATGATTTTGCTGAGAGAGTGGTTAGTCACACAGAATGAAAAGTTTCAGTATAGCATAGAAAAAATTGGACAAGTGATCAAGGAATACTTTTAATAAATAAATTGAGAAATGAATAGCTTCTGCCTAGCCTGACTGCTTTCTGAATAGACTGAATTAAATGAATAGCTTGAATCTGAATAGATTAAATTAGTAAATCAATAGCTTCTGCCTAGCTTGGAATGAAACAATATATTTTAGGGAGCTTTTATACCATTTGCTCTATTGTTCACCCACACAAATTTTTCTAGATCATCATCTCAAAATAGACAGTTTTTAATTAATTAATAAGCCAGGTTTTTAATTACTTAAAATTGAACAATTTTACAATCCATGCTAATTACTTTTATTACATGTCTTATCTGAACAATCTTAACTTTTAAATTTTGTTATTATAACAGATTAAAATTTTATTTTGATGTTAAGCATTATTTTACAAAGTTTTAAAATAATCTCATACAAAAGATAATAGATTTATTAAAAAAGTTTACTTGTTTTTATTAAAAAAAAACTGACATTACTTTTATTAAACAGAATTATTTCTGTGATTAATGTGTGTGCATATATATACCTATGGAGATTTGTAGCAATCAATCCTCAATAAGAATTTTTGACAAATAATGAATTTGAAAAGTTGCCCTCTATTGAGCAGATGATGTATTGCCTATTGAGAAAAATACAGGCAATGAATTTAAAATAGATCAGAATGTTGTTGACTCAACTAAAGATGAACAATTGTCTAGATCTGAGAAATCAACTGATGTAAACACTGATACTTCTACTTCATGAAGTCAGAAAAATTGGAGAAAGCCAGCCAGATATAGATTATTTTCTAGAGTGAGGAAAAGTGTACTGATGGTGCAAATATCTTAAATTGTGTGGAAATAAAGTTTTAATTAAATCATATACATTGCACCAACAGTATTATTTTCTCCCCAAAATGATTACTCTAAAAAATCATATTATAAAAAAAACTTTCAAAACAAATTATATAAATTAGCATAGCTAATAAAAAGAGTCTGAGATTTTTAGCATACAGCAGTCAAAAGCTGTTAGTCACAGTCAAGAGGAACAAATAGCTGCCAAAAATAAAACATCACATTTCTCAAAAGGCAAAAAGATAATGCTAAATGAAGTTAGTTTTAGTAAATTACTATTACAATTTCAAATGGAAAGAAGTTTGCATAAACTTAAATTAGACAAGTTGAATAAACCTTTTGGAGATTAATGAACTGTATAATTATTAGCTGTGTGTGAAATAAAATATGTTCACACACTAAGTATATTCCATAGCAATTCCCAAAAGTAATGGGATAAATTATTATCAGTAATATAATTTGTTTGTACTTGTTATATTGTTAAATTAATGCCTCAGCAAACAGAAATAAACTTGCTGATATATATATATTGTATGTATATGACTCATTTCAAACACACAGATATATTATTTTTAAAAAAAAATTCTTTTATATATATGGATTCATGTGTGTATTTATTATTATATATAAATACTTAATAAATAAGCAGTTGTAAAGAGAATGTAATGAGAAATAATATTTAATATTGATTTATTATATTTTCTTATTAAATAAGGTGTTAAATTATTTAACATTATTTTTGGTTAAAATAAAGCAGATCAGAAAGAAAGTGATCAAGATAAGAGATTAAGATTTGAAAATGTACACGTGCAAAAGAGTGTGAGAGAATGAGAATGTCTGTATAAACATAAAACATTTTTACACAAATCTTTTAATGACTTAGATTGCCAGCCTTGTTGTTTGCATTATCTGTATCTAAGATTATTTTATAAAGGGGGTGCTTTGATGTAATAAAATGTGATTATTGATTTTCTTGTAAAGTTGCGACAGACATCAAACTTGTGAAGCTTTTGATCTTTTATTTCAAGATAAGATCTGCAGGTGGTCATTTTCTTTGATTAAAATTCGCAGTATAAATGAATGAAACAATATTCAGAGGCAGTTCAATTTTTGTTTGGAGGAGAGTGATCTAACAATATGTAGTTTTAAAAGAGAGTCAATCATTAATATTACTACGGTCAGTTTTTTTTTAATGTTATTAGAGAAGAGCTGTGGCAGTCAGTTTTTTTAATGTTGGGAAAAAGAGATGTAACGATCAGTTTATTCATTATTATTAGACAGAGATGTCGTGATTGAGTTCGTGAAAACTAAAAGGAAATGGACAGTTTTCATTTTTATTTTTAAGAGTGAGAGCGATTGATTTTTTTTTTCACTTTTTAAAAAAATTGAGGAAGAGAAAAATGACTGTTGTTTTAAAGTCAGTATAGACGAAGATGTGCGTATATATAAGTAATTCCCAGCAAGATTAAGATAAAGAAGGAAAAATGGAACAAAATTGAATTTATTGGAAGAAGTTATTAACAGTTCTATAAAATGATATTAATATATTTTGGTGTGTATAATATAATGAATTTGCATTGCTAAAACCATTTTTTCTGCTTCCTGAATAATACAGAATGGGTTAAATCACTGATCTACTATGGACTCATATACTGGTCCATAGTAACCAAAAGAATGGACAAATTTAAAACCAGCAAAAAATGTCATCTCATTATCATCTTTGACAAGAGCCAAAAAGAAAGGAAAGATGAATAAAAGCCACATATATAGCCAGGTTTGAAGCTATGAACCAAATTTTTTGTTAAAGTTTTCCTCAGTCATCTAAAGTTTCTACAATGTTTTTTTTAAAATGGGAGAGACAAGCAAATCCACCAGTTCATACTTATCTAAAAGTATTTGAAATAACTCTTTTTTTGAAATGGTAGAAGCAAGCCAGTCAACGAATTCAGCATTATCAAAAGTATCAACAATAAATAATTTTAAAATTGAAGAAATAAGCAAGTCAATCAATTCATGTTTATCTTAAAAGTATCTGCAAGAACTTTTCTTTTTTTTTTATGGAGCAAAGACAAGCAATCTGAAAATTCAAACTCAGGACATTTATAAGAAGTGAAAGTAATCGGGTAACTATGAACTTTCCTTAACAGATCTTTTATTATTGCTTATTAAAAGTAAACCTTAATTTATTGGTCAAAACATTATTTTTTTTCTTTGATACAGAAACATTAAAGGCTTGTTTATCAATAGTTATTCTCAATATCACATAACATAACTCAAACACAGTTTAAATCTTTAAACTTAAATTTTCATTATTTTTTTTATTTTTTTTATATTATATATTGTAATATTGAAATGTTTTTTTTTATTGTTCTTCATTTGTTATGATAATGAGCAACCTATAAATATATGCATTTATAATGTTTGTTTTTTTTATCTTGTTGCATATTAAAATTGATATAATGTATTTTATTTTTTTTTTGCTAAAAGGTTGCAAGAATATTTTTTATATATGTAATTTATGTATTAATCTCTAATATAGGAGTATACATTTTAAACATATATGTTAACATTACCGAATGTGTGCATGTGTAACTGCTTATACAAACAGGTCAAAAGAATAGGTTATACATAATTAGTTTAAATACGAGAAATTATAAAGCAAGACTTACATATGAATGGAAGTGAAATAAAACACAGGTTACATATGAAATTTATTTTTATGATATAATAAGTTAGAAAAGTCTTAAGTAAGCATTCCATGAAATATATTTTTTTAAATGTCATTTTAAGCCAGCTTATTTCAAAATTATCCAAAATGACGAACTTGTATATAAAATTTTGTGTTAGTTTTGTATTGAATTAATGAATAAATTTGATTTTAAAGAAAGAAAGAGTAATAGTATTAATAAAATATAATTATATATCTTAATTGGTTTCCGAGTTCTTATTAAAAAATATTGTTGTACTTTTTTGGTCTTAATTCTATTGTTTTAAATGATTATCATCATCATCGCTCACAGATATTAAGAATCATCAGCATTCGCAAATATTAAGAAAGCATTCGCAAAATGTTAAGTAAACTAGAATGTTGATTTATATTTAGATATTTAAGAATTATGCTTGATAATAACCAAGTTTAATAATTATAGTTCAATAATAGAAAGCTAAAATTATGTTGTGTCCATGAGTTTTGATCATCCTCATCAAAGATGGATATCATATTATTGATTAAAACACCTTTTAAACATGGTACTGTACATGAGTTATGATCGCCATCATCATTAATAAATTATGATCATTAAATCTAATGTTTAACATAATTAATATATTTAGTAAATAAGGATTTGTAGAAAGTTGAATATCATGCATAGAGATTAGTGATGATCAGTCATCATCACTACTATTATTAAATCCTAGTTTTAACTATAAAAGTATTTTAGTAAATAAACATAAACTTAAATAAATACTAGTGAATGTAATAATTAAATCCCAGTTTGACATGGGATGATTTTAAAAAGTGCTTATGAGTTTATAAAGATACATTCATTGTTGTGAGTTTATTAATAAGCTATGGCTGGTATCATCATCACTATTATTATCATTATTATTATCTTTATATTGTGATAAATAATCTAGTTAAATGGCCATCAATATCAATAATGGTCTTCATGATGCTTGTTTAGAAGCCATTAATATGATTATACTTGTCTGTTCATCAATATACATAAAATGAGCTAGCAATGTCTATAAGAGTCTTGATCTATATAAATTTTGTGATATGGGGATCTTACGATTTTATTGACATGGATAAAATATAAGAGTGTCATTTTTTTTTCATTAGTCATCCAAGTCATGTGTGATAAAAATGTACCAAATGAGTTTGAACTCAGTACACTCTAAACAGATATTTAACTAGATTTAAAACAATCTAGTGGTGCTCGTGGGAAAACACATGTACTTAGCTAAACTGAATAAAAAGTGATCCCATCCCTTTTCCAACTTATTAACTTTGTGTAATATGTTTTATAAGTTGTCATGAATAGCACCAGTGTGTGCGTATGACCATGAATGGTCTTATATAGTTGGAAAGAAGAATAGGAAGAATTCTTTGTTAAAAGAACCTAGTATTGGAGATAAGCATAATGCACTCCAGGAATCTTACAGTGGATAATTTTATTCAGATGCTATATTTAATATTATTTTATTTGATGACAATGGTCAGTATGTTTTAATTGTTCAAATGACTTCCCCAATATCTAAATATTCTAAATCTTTAATGATAATAGTTTTAATTTTCATTGTTGTTATTTTATATGGATAAATGAGATAATTTATTTATTTCATTATTAGCGTGACAGAATTAATGTTTGAGATAGTTGCAATCGGGCTATAATGTTATATTTAGTTATTGAATTATAGCAACTATCATTTTGTCACTCGTCAATATATATATATAAACATATTTAATAATTAATAATTGCTTCTAATTTTAATTCTTTTACAAATGGCACCCAATGTGGGGCTCGAAATAAGCCAAATTAGGGCTTGAAATATGCCACATACCTGAGAGATGTGTAGTATATAATGATGACAGATGTATAGTTTAAAAAAAAATTTTTTTTGTGTGTAATTTTTTTATTATTATTGTATAGAAATATTTTGGCCTTATTTTTGGATGATGACGATTACTGTTATTGCATTTTTGAGGATGATAAATAAATACAGCCATTAAATAACTTAATTTCAATTTTAAAATATAAAGATATCACAACTTATAATAAGTGTTAAAGTTAATAGCACTGTTTTTTTTAAATATTTTGCTTATCATTGAAATATAGCATTGCTGCTAGATAAGCATAGAAATATTTATAGCCTTGAATTGTAGAATAATAATTTTGTTCATATTTAAAAAGTACATGTTATAGAAAATCTATGATTTTGGAGGTTGGATGGGATATTTGATTGTTGGAGTTTGGTTGGTTGTGTTACAATTTTGATGATGGATGGAGAGTTTTTGTCATTGCCTTGAGGATGTGATGTATTCATGCCACTAGTGATTGATTTATCTCATTCACTGCTCCAACCCAGATTATAATATCAGTTATTATTTATCATGAAGCAGTTAATAGTAGGCCTGACATGATTTCACTTCTAAGACTCCAGAGAGAGCAAGGCATAGTTTTTATGATACATAATATTTCACCTCTAAGACTCCAGAGAGAGCAAGGCAGTATTTTTTACTGATATATATATAAGTTGCCTCTAAGACTTTAAAGATAAGCAAGGCAGTATTTTATGAAATAAAGCCCCTAAGACTTTGAAGTAAGCAGGGCAATGCAACAGTGTTTGCAATAAGCCATTATGGGTTGTAGTAGCTTAGAGTGATTGAATTGGGGTGATCATCTGAGTGTTCATGGAACATTGTATGCTTTAGGTGCGATGATTGAATTTTTTTTATCTATCTCATAATTCTTTTGGTTGTCAATATCTGTCAGATTTCTAGAAGGATAGATGAGTATATAAATAACTTGAGATGTGAACTTTATTATAAATATAGGCACATATGTTATATAAGTTTTTTTTTGCTTAGTGTATTAAAATAGGGCATAGAGAGAGTTAAGTTATGAAAGTATTAAAAACTGGATAAATGATGGCATAAATAAGGCACTAATACAGAGATAGCTTTTTTTTAAATAAATGTTTTTTAAATAAGGAATATGACCTCATACTTTATCAATTAGATATAAGTAAAAGTGAGTGATGATGGAGGTTAAGTTAAACAAAGGCACTTGAGATATGGATGGATGGATGGGGAGAATTATGGCTAAGAGTGGTTGGAAATTTTGAAGTACATGGGTGGATAGATAAAGGTGTTTAACTCTGGATGTATAGGAAATCAGGAAGCAGAACAGAATAAATCAGAACAGCATAGAGCAGAACAGGATAGATCAGAACAGAATAAAGTAGAACAGAAATCAGTAATATAAATATTTTTTATAAGTTTATAATTAAGTATAAAGAAATATTAAGATGGAACAAGAAAAAGAAGCAATTATTGAAGGGGTGGCGGAGGTAGAGAAGCAAGGCCCTCCAGAGTGGTTGCAAATTATGATGGCACAATTTAAGGAAATGAAACAAGAAATAAATCAGAAATTTGATCTACAATCTCAAAGATTTGATACTAAACTAGATCAACAATCACAAGAGATGAAGGAAATGAAGCAGGACATAAACCAAATAAATCAGAAAATGGATCAGTACTTCCAAACAATTTGTGAGTCTTTTAATGGACAGTCTAAGAAACTTGATAGTAAGATGGATCAACCATCACAAGAAATGAATAATCAAGTAACTGATTCAAGTAAAGATACAAATGACAGGATGACCAGTCCAGAACAAGAAATAGTGCCAGAAAGTTATGTGACTGTAGACAAGCCATATGAAAATGATGAGGTAGCTGCTGTTCAAGAACAGTGTAATCCCAAAGAGGATATATACAGTGAGATCCACAACCTAGAAATAAAGGTAGCCACTGTACAGGGACAAATTGCCCTCAGGAAAGATGTAGTCAGTAAAGCTAGTTTCTTAGAATTAAAGATAGCTGCTGATGTATATGCCCCAGTAAGTATAGCAGACATGTTTGAGACAAAGGGAGATACCGAAAGGATAGCTAAAAGTTATCATAAAAAGGAGGAGAGCTATGGTCTCCAATATGAGAGGTGGAAGAAACCAGTTATGCCGACAATTTCCCACAAAACCTGGCAAACCAAACATAGGAATGCCTGGGAATATATATATGATAGCAGATGATGTGTACTCCCCAATAAGAGTGGCAGACCTGTTGGATGCCCTGGGAGTTATAGAAAGTAAAGCTGAAGGTTATTCTAGAAGGGAGGAGAGATATAGTTATAAGATCTCTACCATTAGGATTATGAATAATCATTTAGGCCGACCCTATCCAACAAAACCTGGCAAACCAAACATAGGAATGCCTGGGAATATATATATATGATAGCGGATGATGTGTACTCCCCAATAAGAGTGGCAGACCTGTTGGATGCCCTGGGAGTTATAGAAAGTAAAGCTGAAGGTTATTCTAGGAGGGAGGAGAGATATAGTTATAAGATCTCCACCATTAGGATTATGAATTATCAGTTAGGCTGACCCTATCCCATAAAACCTAGAAAACCAAATATAAGTTGGCCTGGGAATAAATCCAATGATCTAAGTGAAAATTGTAAACCCATGATCAATAAAATCCAATAGCAAGTTGTTCTGAATCAGTAAGTAATGATACATGAAGAACACTTGTTTAATAGTTCATGAGGATAGTCATCCATAATAGACCATAGTCAAATTTGTATTGAAAAAAAAACCCAACAAATATATATATTAAGTAGTTGGTTAGTAGTTTAAAAAAGATAGTGTCAAGAGAGACTATCAAATTTTTTTTTTGTTTGGGAGTGAGGCAAATGTGTGTATATGACTCATTTCAAACACACAGATATATTATTTAAAAAAAATTTTTCTTTTATATATATGGATTCATGTGTGTATTTATTATTATATATAAATACTCAATAAATAAGCAGTTGTAAAGAGAATGTAATGAGAAATAATATTTAATATTGATTTATTATATTTTCTTATTAAATAAGGTGTTAAATTATTTATCATTATTTTAGGTTAAAATAAAGCATATCAGAAAGAAAGTGATCAAGATAAGAGATTAAGATTTGAAAATGTACACGTGCAAAAGAGTGTGAGAGAATGAGAATGTCTGTATAAACATAAAACATTTTTACACAAATCTTTTAATGACTTAGATTGCCAGCTTTGTTGTTTGTGTTATCTGTATCTAAGATTATTTTATAAAGGGTGTGCTTTGATGTAATAAAACGTGATTATTGATTTTTTTGTAAAATTGCGACAGACATCAAACTTGTGAAGCTTTTGATCTTTTATTTCAAGATAAGATCTGCAGGTGGTCATTTTCTTTGATTAAAATTCGCAGTATAAAGGAATGAAACAATATCCAGAGGCAGTTCAATTTTTGTTTGGAGGAGAGTGATCTAACAATATGTAGTTTTAAAAGAGAGTCATTCATTAATATTACTACGGTCAGTTTTTTTAATGTTATTAGAGAAGAGCTGTGACAGTCAGTTTTTTTTAATGTTGGGAAAAAGAGATGTAACGATCAGTTTATTCATTATTATTAGACAGAGATGTCGTGATTGAGTTTGTGAAAACTAAAAGGAAATGGACAGTTTTCATTTTTATTTTTAAGAGTGAGAGCAATTGATTTTTTTTTCACTTTTTAAAAAAATTGAGGAAGAGAAAAATGACTGTTGTTTTAAAGTCAGTATAGACGAAGATGTGTGTATATATAAGTAATTCCCAGCAAGATTAAGATAAAGAAGGAAAAATGGAACAAAATTGAATTTATTGGAAGAAGTTATTAACAGTTCTATGAAATGATAATTTGCATTGCTAAAACCATTTTTTCTGCTTCCTGAATAATACGGAATGGGTTAAATCACTGATCTACTATGGACTCATATACTGGTCCATAGTAACCAAAAGAATGGACAAATTTAAAACCAGCAAAAATGTCATCTCATTATCATCTTTGACAAGAGCCAAGAAGAAAGGAAAGATGAATAAAAGCCACATATATAGCCAGGTTTGAAGCTATGAACCAAATTTTTTGTTAAAGTTTTCCTCAGTCATCTAAAGTGTCTACAATGTTTTTTTTTAAAATGGAAGAGACAAGCAAATCCACCAGTTCATACTTATCTAAAAGTATTTGAAATAACTCTTTTTTTGAAATGGTAGAAGCAAGCCAGTCAACGAATTCAGCATTATCAAAAGTATCAACAATAAGTAATTTTAAAATTGAAGAAATAAGCAAGTCAATCAATTCATGTTTATCTTAAAAGTATCTGCAAGAACTTTTCTTTTTTTTTTATGGAGCAAAGACAAGCAGTCTGAAAATTCAAACTCAGGACATTTATAAGAAGTGAAAGTAATCGGGTAACTATGAACTTTCCTTATCAGATCTTTTATTATTGCTTATTAAAAGTAAACCTTAATTTATTGGTCAAAGCATTATTTTTTTTCTTTGATACAGAAACATTAAAGGCTTGTTTATCGATAGTTATTCTCAATATCACATAACATAACACAGTTTAAATCTTTAAACTTAAATTTTCATTATTTTTTTTTTATATTATATATTGTAATATTGAAATGTTTTTTTTTATTGTTCTTCATTTGTTATGATAATGAGCAACCTATAAATATATGCATTTATAATGTTTGTTTTTTTTAATCTTGTTGCATATTAAAATTGATATAATGTATTTTATTTTATTTTGCTAAAAGGTTGCAAGAATATTTTTTATATATGTAATTTATGTATTAATCTCTAATATAGGGGTATACATTTTAAACATATATGTTAACATTACCGAATGTGTGCATGTGTAACTGCTTATACAAACACGTCAAAAGAATAGGTTATACATAATTAGTTTAAATATGAGAAATTATAAAGCAAGGCTTACATATGAATGGAAGTGAAATAAAACACAGGTTACATATGAAATTTATTTTTATGATATAATAAGTTAGGAAAGTCTTAAATAAGCATTCCATGAAATATATTTTTTTAAATGTCATTTTAAGCCAGCTTACTTTAAAATCATCCAAAATGACGAACTTGTATATAAAATTTTGTGTTAGTTTTGTATTGAATTAATGAGTAAATTTGATTTTAAAGAAAGAAAGAGTAATAGTATTAATAAAATATAATTATATATCTTAATTGGTTTCCGAGTTCTTATTAAAAAATATTGTTGTACTTTTTTTGTCTTAATTCTATTGTTTTAAATGAGTATCATCATCATCGCTCGCAGATATTAAGAATCATCAGCATTCGCAAATATTAAGAAAGCGTTCGCAAAATGTTAAGTAAACTAGAATGTTGATTTATATTTAGGTATTTAAGAATTATGCTTGATAATAACCAAGTTTAATAATTATAGTTCAATAATAGAAAGCTAAAATTATGTTGTGTCCATGAGTTTTGATCATCCTCATCAAAGATGGATATCATATTATTGATTAAAACACCTTTTAAACATGGTACTGTACATGAGTTATGATCGCCATCATCATTAATAAATTATGATCATTAAATCTAATGTTTAACATAATTAATATATTTAGTAAATAAGGATTTGTAGAAAGTTGAATATCATGCATAGAGATTAGTGATGATCAGTCATCATCACTACTATTATTAAATCCTAGTTTTAACTATAAAAGTATTTTAGTAAATAAACATAAACTTAAATAAATACTAGTGAATGTAATAATTAAATCCCAGTTTGACATGGGATGATTTTAAAAAGTGCTTATGAGTTTATAAAGATACATTCATTGTTGTGAGTTTATTAATAAGCTATGGCTGGTATCATCATCACTATTATTATCATTATTATTATATCATCATCATCATTATTATCTTTATATTGTGATAAATAATCTAGTTAAATGGCCATCAATATCAATAATGGTCTTCATGATGCTTGTTTAGAAGCCATTAATAGGATTATACTTGTCTGTTCATCAATATACGTAAAATGAGCTAGCAATGTCTATAAGAGTCTTGATCTATATAAATTTGGTGATATGGGGATCTTACGATTTTATTGACATGGATAAAATATAAGTGTCATTTTTTTTCATTAGTCATCCAAGTCATGTGTGATAAAAATGTACCGAATATTTAACTAGATTTAAAACAATCTAGTGGCGCTCGTGGGAAAACACATGTACTTAGCTAAACTGAATAAAAAGTGATCCCATCCCTTTTCCAACTTATTAACTTTGTGTAATATGTTTTATAAGTTATCATGAATAGCACCAGTGTGTGCGTATGACCATGAATGGTCTTATATAGTTGGAAAGAAGAATAGGAAGAATTCTTTGTTAAAAGAACTTAGTATTGGAGATAAGCATAATGCACTCCAGGAATATTACAGTGGATAATTTTATTCAGATGCTATATTTAATATTATTTTATTTGATGACAATGACCAGTATGTTTTAATTGTTGAAATGACTTCCCCAATATCTAAATATTCTAAATCTTTAATGATAATAGTTTTAATTTTCATTGTTGTTATTTTATATGGATAAATGAGATAATTTATTTATTTCATTATTAGCGTGACAGAATTAATGTTTGAGATAGTTGCAATCGGGCTATAATGTTATATTTAGTTATTGAATTATAGCAACTATCATTTTGTCACTCGTCAATATATATATATAAACATATTTAAAAATTAATAATTGCTTCTAATTTTAATTCCGTTATAATATATATATATTAATTTGGTCTTGTGCATCTTCACTTCAGAATAGTATATGATATAAAGTAAAACGGGTTCTAGCTCAGTTAATAATTAATAAATAAAATATTCAAAGGCAAAACTCTCCATACAGTAGTGCCACCCTGTGCCAAACAGAGTAATCAATGGATGCCAGAAGGCTTGTGCACAGGGTGGCACTACTGTATGGAGAGTTTTGCCTTTGTTTACAACAATTATGTGCTATTAGTGGTTTAAAATATTCAGCATTAGTTTTAAAATATTCACAAACTCAAATTTAAAATACGATTAAGGTTCAGTTTTTAAAAATAAATTTAATACATATTTAATATTTTCATGAGACTTGAAGTGAAAATACAGGTGACAAGATAGATTACATTGAGCCAATATCCTACAGGATACTACCTCAATGGCATAAGAACACTATCCCCCCTTATTACTATTTCAAATAACAAACTCATAGTATTCTTATGACTTTAATAACTTCTACTCACTAAGATTAAGCTAATAATTACATCTTAATCTTTTATTTATAATAATTTAGCTTTATAAAATCTCAGGTTCATAAATTTATTCTAAGTTAATTTAAAATTACAGTAGTAAAATATGAGAAGGGATTTTATGTCATACACTAAACTAATAATAATAAAATAATAATAATATTCTTCATTGTATAATTAACTCTGTATATCTTTTCTTTTCGTTATATTTTTATTGCCATAATAAAATAATCAAATAATATAATATAATATTTTATCTTCATGTAATAATATAACAACTATGTGGTAGCATTTGATAATCTGACAAACAAAAGTATGTGTGGCAACTGATAGCATATAATTCAATATACTATTATGATAACTGATTTATGACCAATAAAACAATGTAAAATTATGATTATTTAATTAAAAGAATACCAATAAAATATTTAAATTCTTAAAATAATTCTCTATTTATCTTTTTGTGCAAAATTATATGTTTGATTCAATTATTATGAATATATCGTGATTTCATGCAGTGAAGTGGAGAAATAAACAATTCAGACACAAAAATTTTTGAAAACAAATTTTAACAAAGTTTATTAATAACAACAAAATAAAATAAACAATTTATGTACACTATTTACAGTGGATATCCTTATTTTATACTTTACATTTTTATCTACTGGGTTATAAAAAATAATTTATATTTAGTTATGTCTTTATTTAGACTTAAGACAAAATAAAATGTTACCATTTGTTTTCTCTTTATGCTTAACTTATTACAAATATATTTATTTATTTTATTAGCAAAATATTTCATCCTTAATATCATTAAACTATCTTATTTTTAAAACACATTCGTAGGAAAAACATTCTACAGAAAACAAAATTAACATTATAATTAGTATGGATTTCTTAAAAAAATTAAACAAATTTTCATCTTGCAAAGTCAAAGATGTTATATAAAATATTTATCCAAAAATTCATTACTAGATTTTAATAGATATCACTTATTACACTTTGTTTACTAAACACAACATATTCCCATTTAGGCTTACTTTGGTATGACATAAGTGTAATTATCGATATATTCCCATTATCCAATAAATAAAAATGATACTATGCCTATTCTATATATCAGTTATTTTATACTATTGTATTTTAAAAATATGCAATACTTATTTTTTTTTTAAAAAAAAAAACAATAATAAAGCATTCAAAAAATATTAACATTTTAAAGAAAATATCTTTGTTTTAGATACTCCATTCTAAAAATTTATATTTCATTCCAGAAATAAATTCAAAATATATTCTATGATTCTTTCCTTTCCTTTAGGATTCATTGGACCTCCAATTTCAAGTTATAAAATTCTATTCCTTTTAAGCAAATAAATCAATCTTATACAAAACGATAGCATAATCTAAGCTCTAAATTATTTAGCATTTCTTTTCAAAATATCTTACTAAACGATGCAGTTACATGAAATAAAGATAGTGAAATAGATGCATAGGACTAAGGAAGAAAGATAGAATATCACTTTTAACATATCTCAAAAATTATGGCACAGTGTATTAACAAGAAATAGAGGTATGACATTTACCTGTCTAATATCCTCTAGTACATAAACGATGTCAAAGCTATCCCTTCAGCTTTATTAGAACATCAAATATTTAAAGAAATATAAACACTGTCCAAATAAATGTGTACCAGTCATAGGGATTTGTTAACTATGCTGATATCTACACAAAGACTATAAGTATTATTCACATTCCTTATAATATCCTATTTTAACAAAAAACATCATCTTGGTTTCCTGTTCACTAAGTACTTCCAAGTCACCATCTCACTATTATTTCTCTAGATTTTCCACATCTTACATCGATAAATAACTATCTGCATTTACAAAAACAATAAATAATCTAAAACAATCTCGCTGTTCCACAAGAAAAGTTTGCTTATTTCATTATTCTGTATGTTTAATCATACACAATCTAATCAGATAATATTTGAATATCCAATAACATGAAAAGTTTTAAAAGAATCACATAAATATTTGTTACTATGTTGGATTATATCACTAATATAAAATCATTGTATGCATATTTTCAAATCAATCCTATCTCATAATGTTTTTAAAATGTTGTATGAAAAATGCATTTACATTTATAAGTAAAACATTTATTCTCCATTCTCACTCTTCATAGATAATCTAAAAGAAAACAAAGAATATACATTATAAATTATTAATATTCATCACCATTACCAAATAACCTTTATCTGGTCATCATGTTCAGTAGGCTTCCTTCACCCACTTGGATATAAAAACATTGTATACATAAAGGAAATATACATCCATACACTTTATCTAAAAATATTCTTATCTAAATTATTAGATTATTATATTATAAAATTATATGTTATTAACAAATTAATGTGTTATGTTCTCCTAATCTTATAAAAAAATATAGAAAATTTACATTTAAGCTAAATTAACAAAATAAAAGAAATCAAAAACTATAATTATGTATCACTTGACAATAGTTCATGATAAATCCAAAAACATTTATTATTTTCTCTAGAGTTTTTAAAAATGTTCTCCAATAATTATTAATCCATTTTAGTAAAGTTTATAGAAAATAATCCCGAGTCTTTACTGTTCAGAATGATAATTATTAAACTGTAATATTAAATTAATCCCCATGAAGTTTATTCAATATTCTCTGCCGGTGCATCTGATGCATCCTCCATCTAATTTAACTTTAGTTATTCGATAAAACTTTTAAGTACTATTTGTATTTTCATGGATGCATCTTTTTATTTAACTATATGTTCATTTTTTTTATGTAGGTTTCCATTCTAAATAAAGTGCTTTAAAACAAATACTTCTAAAGATGCGTTTTTAATATTTCTGAGACTAGAAGTTTTATAAATCACAACGCTTTAGTAAAATCTTTTCTGTAATTTCTTCCTTTAATTCTTTCAAGATATATATATATATTTTTTAAAAATGTTTCCTTCAAAAAGGACTAAACATTTTATTCCTTTTGATATAATATTTTATAAAACAATTCATAAGATATAATTGTCTTATTACTATTTAAAAAATAAATCTTGGATAAGCTTATAAAATAATGCGTCTCCAATTTTTTTAGACGGCAAATAGCTTTCCATTGCATCCGTATAATATCCGGGTTTTTATGTACCAAAACAGTTCTTCGGTTAAGCATTAATAAAGCTGTATCAACAAATATTCTAAACATTTTTACATTATTAGAATTTATATACATTTTATTTCGTAGTATATCCATCTTTCATTGTGGAGTTCTAGGTTAAACTTAGAATAAAATAATCCTGGTAAGTAAACTGTTAAACTTAGCAAATCATTTTCACGAAGTTTCTTTCTCTGGTTTCAATCCATTATTAATCTCCCCTGATAAATCAGTTACAATGATATTTATACCTTGCAAGAATACCTTATCCTATTGGTTAATTTTTACTTTTAGCTTGAGAACAAATTTACATATTTTGCAAACTTGCAGACTTAAATTTTTAAAATAAAAATTTATGACATAATAAACCCAAAATATTATTTAAAATATTACTTTTAAATCAATTATTACTTTATCAAAATTATTTAAACATTTAAAATAACTTTTAAAATATATTTTAATATTTATCCCACTCTTAATATTCAATTTATCTAGTTTTATTTAAACAAAATATTTAATTTTTATATTATGATTGTATTCTTCTTTATTATATCATTTAAGCATGTTATACGATAATTAACTTAATATTTAATATTTGCTTTATGTAGGTGATAATTCCATCCAATTCTATAATGCAATTTTTTTAAAATATTTCAAACTTTGTTAATTTAAATACAAACAAGCATGTGTGTGCAACTCTATATTACATAAGTCACATGATTAATAAAATTTGAGACAGACGATTTTCAATCTATTTCTCTGTCTGGATTTATAAAATTGCTACACTTATTATATTAAATAATATAATTATAAAATTTTGGAAGAACAATTTAAAAAATATAGAACTAAATACAATTTTCACTATCATAAAGCTAATTTTTTAAAATATACGTTTTTTTTAAAAAAAAATATCATTACTACATATGATTTTATAAATTTAAATACAACATTTATTAAATTATCAGTTTTAAAACTATTAAAATTTAGCATTTAAATATTCTTTTAAATATTTATAGCTGTGTTATTTAATATGGCCAGCTTTTGCAACCATATGCAACAATATTTAAAGCTTTACATAACTATTTTTAAATGATTCACTATAATTTTATATACTACATATTTTCTTTAGCTTCAAATTGTACTTTATAACATAATTGACAAAATATAATTAACATATTAAAATAACATATTCTAAAATTTAAATTTTTTAGTAATTTACTGTAATTGACTATTTGTGACCTATAGAAAAGGGTACAATATATATTCAAGTTGTGTGTGTATTAATCATTTTCATCTACATGGCTGAGATTGTCTCCTTGTAGACATGGCAGATACAAAGATGAAACCTAGAGTATTATTTATGCTTGAATAATAAAAATCAGATATTTCTCTACATATTATTTTAGCATCATAAACTGCAAAACAACATCCATGCATATATGTGAACAACATGTATTGATTTCCACAAATGTGACGAACATACTTCTGAATTAGATTTGAATGATTTGTATATAGATATTTTTAGATATTTGTTTCTTGTCAGTAATTTTTGTTTTGTAAAGATGTAATATTTATCAAATTTAGAATAATGGAAGATCATAACAAAAAAATTATAAAACATAATTACAAAAATCAATAAATTAGATAGTTTTATAATATTATTAATTAATAATGCAAATCATAAGAATAATCCTAATCTTAATAAAGAATAACCAATGATGAATCTGATGAAATATATAGAACTACAATAAAAGAATCCCAAGTAGAACACACTGGCAATATTATCCACTGAAATTAATTTTATATTAAATATTAATTGCAACAATGATTAATAAGTGTTATAGTTTTTAAAAAATGACAAACTGTTAATATAGGCATTTCTTCAAACTAATTATTTCTTAATGATAATTAATAATTTCATTTTGCTAAATGGAGAAGTACAATACTACTACTAGGAGTATAAATAAAATAAATCTATATCTATAGATAATCAATATAAATTGCTTCATATCCATAAATGTAACTCAAGATTAATAGGTTTCTTGAAACAATACACAAAAAAATTTCATAATTAGGAGAATAGTTGCTTAGATATGTTTCAAAATATAGACTGAAATCATAATAGAAAATCATATAAAAAATAATTTTAATAACATTGCACACTAGATATGTAAGCAATTATGTAAAGAAATAAAATAGAATTATAAGGTTTGGTATTCTGGTTATGTTTGAATAATGAGATAGCAAAAAATCCTCTAACATTACTTTTATAAGATAAGCATTAATGCACAATACTATATGAAATGTCATGCCAGCATACTGTAAAAATCAAGTGCAACCCCAAAGTATTCTTCCTAAAATAATTAGAAATACATTTTAAAATGTATGAACAGCATAATACATAATGAATATCTAGGAAGCTTAAATAAAATTTAATTTGTATTTTGATTCAATTAAAATTATATTATTATTGCCTCCCCTCCCCCTAAATTAGTTAATCTGAAATTTGTCCATGATGTAGTGCTATCTATTGAGCTTGAAAATGTAATTTTCCCATTAGTTTTGGCCCAAAACACATTCTTTTGCAATAGTAATTATATTTTTATGCTTGCCAAACTTAATGTTTTCCATCCACGTAAAAGATCTTTTTTTTAATTGGTTAATTTAAAAGTTTGATCATAATGTATGATTATTCAATTAATTTATCTGATATTAAAATGTAATTATTTGGAGTAGTTTTCTGTAAATACAAGTGTGTATATATATACGTTAATGTAATTTTGTCTCATATTTGTCAAAATAAAAAAGGCAAATAAATATTATTTAGCACCTCAAATGACATAATAGAAGTCGCACTTTTTATTTTTAATGACTATAATTGACTTAATAATATATTAAAGGAATTAGTGGGTTGATATTTTTATAAAATGTTAAACTATATTTCAGTTTAACCATCTAAAAATTATGCTTATTTGGGTTACATATTTTTATTGTTTACCAATTATGTCATTTATATTACTTAATGAATCATAATTAAATAGTTTGAAAAAATTTGATTTGCAGATTAATTTTTTATTTTTATCAAGATTTGATTTGTCAATTTCATATAGTTTATTCATATAAACCAGCTTATATGATGCAGTAAAAAAGTGATTACTAGTAATAGAAAAATATAAAATAGATGAAAAACAGAGTTATGCAGTAGCATTGACTTTATTTTTATTTTAATATCAGTGGTCTTGGAAAGTTTCATGAAACAGAATTCAAGATGCAACATATGTTTAATCATAGAAAACTTCACCATTTTGGCATTTAGATTAACAATATGCTATTGATTATAGTATTCTTTCCAGTTCAAAAGAAAATCTACAGAATGTTTTTAATATTTTTGGATTTATTTATTTAGCTTAGAGATTATTTTTAGATAGCTTAACTATAAAAAATTTCATAAAGTAATCTCTAGAAATTTTAACCAATCTTAATACTGAATATAGATTTGACAATCATTAACTGTGTAGTTCATGATTTGGGCTCGATTATATTTATTTATTTCAGAGATTATTAAATTCTATTTATGAATCATATTAATGCAATAACAAAAGATGGCTGATGAAACTTCAGTAACAACTAAAAAAATAAGTTCTAATTACTTCCACTGTTGGTTCTGGAAAAAAAAAATTTGGTTGAAATACCAAATATCCATTTTTTAGTGTAATTCTTCATTTATTGAAGTGATTCTTGGTTGAACATCGTGTAAGAGGATCTTGATTTGAGTCAAGTTTTAGATGACTAAATTGTATAAAATCTACTAAACAATTTATTATACATTTCTGCAAGACAATTTCTCTTTGTAAATCCAATAGAAGAAACTGAGAAATAATAGGACGCAATTGCAAATGAGTAAATTTGAATATAGCAGTCATATTTCTTATGGAAATATAAGCTCTGTATTCAGAAGATTAGTGTATCATTTTTTGTTCTGAATAAAAATACCAAAACAATATGCAGAACTAAAAAATCTGTTCATGAATATTTACACTATTATCTGTGTAGTGCCAATTACTTTCCAAACTTATAAAAAAGATTTTAGATCTAAATAAGAAAAAGAAATTAAGCTATGGTAAAAATTATTCTAAAGTAGAATGGAATGCAATTATATTTTAATATATAATTACAGAAGATTGTATTCAGTTTAAATATCTGTTACATAGATAAAAACTTGAGTATACTGTTGTATTTGTATATTGGACTATTTCAATCATCTAATATAAGTATTGAATGTCTTTAGAAAAATTTAACTTTATTTAAATATTCTAAACTATTAGGAATTTTAAACTGCTCTCTCAATATTATAATATATAAAATTAAAAGTGTATGAAGCACTTGAAAGAGAAACTATACAGAGAGCAAAAAATATTAAACGCTAAACGACCTTGAATCGCTTATCATTTAATATTTTTTGCTCTCTGTATAGCTTCTCTTTCAAGCGCTTCATATGCTTTTAATTTTATAGATTAAATATTCTAAATACATTAAACTGTTAGTAATAGCACACAGGTTAGTATATGCAAGTTTCAAGAGGTATTATTTTCTCCTCTTTTTCATGTGTTGATGGTCTGCCATTGATAGTATTAGTATAGAAATCAAACCTGGGCCCTTAGATTCTTGAATATTGAATTTTAAAATAATGCTCTAGCCATCTGAGCCATCCTGACAAAGGCAACAGTCAGTAGAAATTTTATATTTTTATCTATATTAGATGATGGAAATAGTCCAATATATAAATACAGCTAAAACACCATCATAACAAATCTTCAGTAAAACATTGAGTATACTGTCTTTATAATTCTTCTCTAATAATGGTTATATTCTATTCTGTAAATCTCAGATTTAGAAGTATGATGTATAAGATTGGCAATCTTCTTAGCAATGACAGTGGTATCTGTTTTAGAGGTGCTTCTACAACTACCAAGCTTATGTAAAAGTAACCTTATTTTTTAATTGATCTTGTAAAATTTTGTTTTTCCATTTTTCTTTAGTCTCATTTAAAGATTTTATAAATTTTGTCCAGCAATTTCTGGATCTTTTGTAGATAAATATTAAAGTCCTGTTGGTTTTGTTTCAAAACTGAAATAAATCACTTTTGATATTCTTGAGGAATGACTTTTAATAGATGTTATTACAAATTTGTTAAATCTATCATTAGCAAAAGTGGATGGGTGAAATTCTTTAAACACTTTATTCAATATATGCAATATATTGTCTCTAATTTTCTTTAAATTCCATTTTGAGACAAGAGTGACCTTCACTTATAGGAATATAAATTTCAACAATGATTAGACTTTGTTTCTGTTGACTTGGAAAAAACATTCCAATATTGATAGATGTATTAATAATGGAGCATTTTTGTCAAAACAAATCATATATCAAGAATAATCTTTATTTCCTAATTTGTCTAAATAGAATGTTTATTCTTATTCAATATTATAAAGTGCATATTGTTTAAAACCACCATTACAATTTCTCAGCCTACTCAACCCAGTTACATTTTTCTGAAGGCTATTGTGGAAATGAAATCTATCATAAATACAAGAGGTGTAAATACATATGAAAAAGGATAAAACTTATTTATATGGATAAATTTGTAAACATTGTATACATAAAAATTAGCTAATTAAATGTAACTTATAAAAACTCTGGTTTATTAATTAATTAAGATGCTTTATCAGTCAGTAATGAAAAATCTTGAAAATGAGAATAGAAATAAATATCTTGATGAATTTTTTAAGCAGAAAAATGAATTTATAATATGGAAACACAGCACAGACTCTAGATCACTTTTACTAAATTTTAACAAATTGAAAAATAAATATTTTATTAGCATTTCAATTAAATTAGCTTAAACTGTTAATGTGAATAATTAATTACATAAAAGAGAGATATAGATTCCCTTTCATCATGATATAAAGATAATGGATTTTTTGAAAGTATCTAATGTAATATTCTACTGACAGAATATATCTTCAATGCATTGATCATGAGAACTGAATAAATAATGAGACTTCCTAAAAAATATATTTTATAATGAACTTTTGAATGTAACTTTTATGAGAGAAACAGATTCTATTTCCATTTTAAAAATTATAACAAAGACATTCTTTAAAAAAAGTAAGATTAAGTGCTTTTATTTCAAAAATATTGCCAATGATAGAATACAATGGACAACTACAAATAGAAAAAGTGCTGAAATTTTATTTTAAAAAGTTAAAAGACAGCATTGCAATATGTCAAATAAAGAATTTGGGAAAAGGATATATATGCGAATATATTTATGATTTCTCAATTGGTTTGTACTGTCGTAACAAAACTTACCTTGAATTTTTTTATTTATTTTTATTTTTTCGGGAATAAAAATATTCACGAATGAGTAGATAGTTCATGGTAAATAATTCATAATTATCCAATAATGTTGAATCTTATTATAACATATATTTTTCCAGCTATGAAGATGGTAGCAACTCCAAGAGAAATCATGTTTAGATTAAATCATCTACCCATAATTAAAGGAAGTTTTGGAAATGGATGATTGTAAAAGTTTGGGAACGATCATATAACTATTTAGTTACTATATGATAAAAAACAAAAGATCACAATTTTTGAAACATAGTAATAATGTATAGCACCAATTTGCAAGATGTTGGAAGTTTTTCTGAAAAAAAAAAACACTGCTGCACAAACTGTTTTAAAAAAGCATTTAACTATTAAAAAAACAAAACAAAAATACAGCACATAATATCTGTAGGCGTATTATTTAAAGTAAACAATACTTTTCTTTTTTTTATTATTGTATTTCATTCATTATCAAGCAAATCATCTCCTTTTATACTTAATGTAATGTATATGTGTGATTTGCTTGATATGTGAATGTATTTCGATTCAAAGATGGATATAGACTTAACAAAATTTATTTTTAATTTTTTGTCTCTTATTTTCTTTGGAATTAGGATAGCCATACTTATTTAAAAATAGTTGCTAATAAACACACATAGAAATCTATACATTGGGAAATATTCTGGACTGAGAGCAGTACTTTTATTCCATATGAAATTTAATTTTATATTGTCAGTCAGAAATCACATAAATTAAAAATATGATTATATGAATGTTGATATTAACAAAAACATGTAATTAAAAATAATAAATTGTCAATTGCATTGATATATTTTAAAATGGATCAAGGGGGACTGCAAGAGTGATATTAAACATATATTTACCATCTTCATTTGACTAATATCATTTCATGGCAGAGAGATGTCTTCAAATTAAATACAGCTTCTCTAATCTATAGCCTCTCTTCCACATCATATCAACAAATTTCTTTATTTCAGCCAATCATCTCACATAATGATCCATTTCTAAGTCTTTTGAAATTTCTAGGAATCCAATTTAAAACTGTAACTTTCCATTTATTATGACCTTTTCTAGCAATATATCCAGTATAGTCAAATTTTAATCTCTACTTCTTTCAATAATACCATTGATATTTGTTTGTTCTTTTACACATGTATTTCATTTTCCATCTTTTTTTCTTACTCCTAACATATATTTTACTATATTTTGAGAGTGATCTGACAACTCTGTATTGCTTTTCTATTAAATGTCAAATCTCAGATCGATATGCAAAAACTGGTAAAACACATCTATTAAAAATCTTTTCAAATGCATAGATAAATATTTTTTTAATACTAAATTATTATTTTTACTAAAAGCACTCTATTCAAATTTAATTCTATGATTAATTTTATTTATTTTTTGTTCTTTATTAATAATCTTATCAAAGTATTTGTAGTTGTTAAATTTGTCTAATTCATAATTATAATTCTTTACTTTTTTTTCTGAGAAAATCCATTTAACAGTACTTTAGTATTTTTAGCATTTATCTTTAATCTTATTTTTATATAATATCTCTTGCAATATTTTCTGAAACTCAGAAACATTATTTGCAAAAATAACTATGACAATCTCCATTTACTTTGATTCCCTTAGCTTCCCATTTTAATTGATCAAATACTTGTTGGAAAACTGCTTTGTCATATACCCTATCCGATGTTAAACTTCTTAATATTACCATGTCACTGATGTCACATTTCAAAAAAATATTTTACAAGATATGATCCAAAGCTTCAATCAGCATGAAAATGCTTACAGAATTAAATGCCTTTTCATAATCTATAAATTCAAAGCATAATAGCAATCTATATTTATTGTTCCTTTCTATAATTTCTTTCAATATTTGTATATGAACCACTGTGCTAAAACCACTTTTAAATCTAGCTTGTTTTTTTAATTGGTTAAAATGTAGTATTTTGTATAAAACTTACTGAACATTAATAGCTCTGTAATTTTGTAATATCTTCTTTATCTCTTTTCTTAGATATTAATATTATTTTCTTCAATTATCTGGTACATCTTTAATATTTAACCATTTGGTATATAGTTTTTATCAACAATGTTTTTAATCTTTTGCTTGCTTCTAGTAAAATATCAGTAACAATTTCACCACTTATTAGAGCTTTTGTCTTGTTTATACATTTGATTACATGCCCACCTCTTCATTTAAAATACATCAATTTTTATTAATAGCTCCATCTTTTATTTTCTTGCTGATAAAACATCTTTTTTTCTAATACCAAGTTATCATTTTTATTCACTTTTATAGTTTTTTTTTTTTTGCGAATTTGCAATGATATTTTCTTATATTATTAATAATTCTTTTTTGTACTATTTTATAAAACTCAACATATTCAATTCTTCTTAATTGATCATTTTTTAAAATATGCCTATTCCTTTTCTTTATGTATTATCTTTCCCAGTATTTATCTAATAAATTGCTCTCTTTTATATCAGCTATCTTTCTTGCAATTCTTTATAGAATATCAATTATTTTCTTATTGACTTCAGTCAAGGCTGAACCATTTTTAAAGTTTGTTACTATTTTAAAACGATTTCCAAGTTTTTAACTAAATTCAATACAGTTTTTTATGAAGATTAGGAATATCAACATTTAATACTATCTTAATAGTTTTCATCTTTAATTTTGCATTAACACATGTCTTATATTCCAGTAATCTATGATCCTTTTTGTGATGAATCTATTAAGAGAATTATCTTAAAACACATATTTTCTGTTAGTCAAAATATTCAATTATGCAGTATCTTCATTTGAGTTCTTTCATATTCATTTCTGTTTAACATTTTTCTCAATGGAAAAATCCATAATATACACTTTTTTGTGTGTAAATGCCATAAGTCTGTGCCCTCTCTCATTTTTATCATTATACTCAAATTTATTCACAATGTTTTTTATTTATTTTAGCATTAAGGTTTCTTCATGACAATTTTAAATGTTGTTTAGTCTGATTAAAAACATTTTATACATCAATATAAAAATTCTCTACTTCTTCATCATATCAATAATTTGTTAAAGCATATACCTGAATTATCTGTATTTGGTGTTTTCCATTAATTTGAAAAATTTATCTTACTATTCTGTCTGACATATCCATTTCCATAATATTGTTCTTCCATTTTAAAATACCATTCTACTTATGTCTGTAATATTTGTGGTTTCTGGTGAAGTTTATGTTCACTTCTTAAACCAAATTCTTCATCCAAATTTTATAAGATCCAAGAATGTCTAATTTAATATTAGATAGTTCTTCTAATTTATACAATTTTCTTTCATTTTAAAGTCATTTGCAATTGTAGGTACTTATATAAAAAGTCTCCTGTAAAATAAAAGCCATAATTTAATTTGTCATGATTGCAAATAAATATAATAAACAATAATCCGTATACATGTTTATCATGTCTTCAAAAAATCCAATTAATATTTTAGTTTCTATCAGACAACTGAGAATATCTTAAGTTCAGCGATAAAAGGCCATTAACCTCACCACACTGAATAATGTATGCTAATGAATGGTTCATCCATGTTCCTTAATTACTGTACCATGTTCCTTAATTACTGTATATGAATAATCACATAACACCACCAGCTGTATCAACAAAAATATATGGAGTGAATATTAGGATTTGCCTTAATTGGTTCCTTTAATGTTTCAAAAAAGATTCTTTATATAAATATAATTTATACCTAAATATGTGTGGATAACATAATTATAGAAATTATATAATAACACATTATCTATGGAGAAAATTATGAATTAACCCTTATCCTTATAATGCATGTATATTAATATCACATGATTACCATTTCTTATGCTTGCTCATAACTGTTATTAAAACAGGCAAAACTCTATATACATATTGCCATTCACTGCAAGCCAGAGTAATCAATGGATGCCAGAAAGCTCGTACACAAAACCCCCATCTAGTGCCTACTCATCCGATATCCCCAGATTAGTTTCTGGCTTGTGGCCTAGTTAAGACAAAGAAAGTAACTAAAATCATAAAATAAATTATTATAAATAAAATAAATAACTTGGGAAGAGAGAGACTGCAATCAATCCCTAATTAATAATTTAAAATAAAGCTCTCCCTTTATCAAAAACACATTCTCTGAACTATAAGCATTTTCACTTTTAAATAATAATGATATCTTCTTATTGGTTCTCACATCTTTTCTAATGTCTTTTTAAAAAAAATGCTATGTAAATCATTTGCCAATATGATCGGGGATTAACATTACTCTTGCAGAGTAAAATGAAAGTGTAAAGTATATTTCTTATGGTATAATTGAAAATAAAATTCTTACGCCTCAACACAGTTATAATAGTGATGACAATCAATAACTTAAATAAAATAAAATAATGATGATCTTAGGGTTTTTTCGTATATCTTTGAAAATGCTCTGTAGTATTGTATTATCACACATGGCTGACATTCTAATAGGCTATAGGAAACATTCACTTCACTTAAAGCTAATGTCTCCTAGCATCAAATAACAACAATTATAATTACTTTATAAAAGAAAATTGATAAATATGACTAATAATAAATAAAATAATAGCATAAAATTTGGAATAATTTAGCCTTTTATCGAGGACATCAGCCAGAATAATAGAAAGACAAGGGTACCTTTTATATCCCTCCATCATCCATGACAACCCAATAAAATAATTACAACTGTTGTTTTCATAATTTGACTAAGAAAATAAATGGAATAATGTGCAGTCAGAATTAATAACATGAAATAAAATTCATTTCAATGTCAAATAAATGTTTAATCTGAGATTTGTAATTTTTATTTTTACTGGAAAACTCCTAAACAATTGTAATCAAATGAAATGTTAGGATCTGCATAAAATTGCTTATCCTGCATATTATTGCTTATCTGGCATATTGAGATCTCTAGAATTTGAAATGGTTTAGGACTCAAGAAAAACGTTTTATAAACATTTTGCAAACATGCACTTACTTTGCATATAAAAAATAAACCGACAACGATGATTGAATAAAATATTATAATTTATTAATAACACAATATAAATATAATAGAAAATTTGTTAAATGCTACAAAACAATATAGGCACTGTTATCATAAATGCATAGTTACATAATATCTAGATAATGCCCTTTCAATTACAATTACAGTAAATTAAAATAAATGAATATATAAGCCAAGTATTTAGGCTACAACTGTTCTTTGCAAGAACACAAATACAATATATTCCTATAAGTTTGGAATTAAACTATTAAACTAAAGTAACTAGCTGAAATGTACAGCTAATATACTACTACACTGATTTAAAATTTTGGAAGTTACATTAAACAAATGCTTAATGTGAAATAGACAAATAATAGCAGCTTCAATTTAAGTCTTATAAAAGGGTCTGTAAAATAAATATCTTATTTTAAATCATTGGCTAGCTATTTTTATTATGATATGAAGTACACATATGGAACTAAATATTATTTGTTTAGCTATTATGAAATGGATTCAAATATTATTCTCTTTTAAAATATTAAACTCTATTGTTCCTGAGTTGACTAAATTCTGGTTTATAATTAAAATAAATATGAATGAATATGGGTCATTCATCAGAAGTCATACACACAAATTAATATTTAACTTAATGTC
Organism: Epiperipatus broadwayi; assembly: GCA_028023455.1. Classification (NCBI taxonomy): domain Eukaryota; kingdom Metazoa; phylum Onychophora; class Udeonychophora; order Euonychophora; family Peripatidae; genus Epiperipatus; species Epiperipatus broadwayi. The sequence goes on along the minus strand of JAQFVV010006285.1, from coordinate 468,651 downwards.
CACATAAAAATAATAATAGATATTTTAACTATAAATGACTTACAATTCCAGTGAAGAATATTTCTCAGCTACTGATAAAAATAAAATATTATGTTTGAATATTCCTTTGACAACTAAGTGTTTTAAAATATGCAATTTTAAATTAATTCTATTTAATTGGTTTGCTTGTGAACTACTAGCAAAGCTTAGTAGCACAATACAGATATTGATCCAAATCACTAAGGCACTACTAATGATAAAGTGCATCCTGATGAACTAATACCTCAAATCTAACCTCTATCCTTGCCATAATTTCTAAATAGAACATGGTAATCTACACCTTCTATGGTGGAAAAATATTCTAAATTCATATGAGGGACAAAAATACTGAATAACCTCTCCAGGACAAATACTTCATTAAAAGGACTGATCTCCAGGCCTATCTCTCAGACAAAAAATGTAGATGTGTACTTGATCTCACCACCTAAGAAAAAAGGAACACACACCAAAATATAATTCTCTCATAGGATTAAGCTATACTAGCTATATTAAATTATCATATAACTTCTAGATAGTCTTCTCCATAGGATTTAGCCCCACTGGCTATACAAATACACTATAACAAGATATCAAAATAATTCATTCATGGAAGATATAATGCACTATGGGGAGAACACCTCCAATCCCACAAAGCACAATACATAATAAATATCAAAATACACTGATATTAAGCATATATCAACTCTAAACTTAGGCAAGATAGTGAAATACCCTAATAATAATAATCTATATTAAAAGTGCATACTTCAATCAATATCTGAAACCAATGAATGAGAACATATCTCAGCCATACAACTGTTAAAAATATGTAAAATATTACAACAAATTTAAATCTAAGCAAGGAATATTCGACAGCAATGTATAGCATAAACACTAATATTAAAATAAAGTGGATGTACTAATAAAGAATAATTATTAATAAATTAATTAATTAATGAAATAGATATTCCATTGAAACTTTAAATAAGAAATATGCTGTTATAGCATAAAATATATTCACTTCTGATAATTTTAAAATACTGTTTACCCATTAGAGATATATAACACATATTTTAAATACCTATCATGTGAGATTAATATCTCCAGTTGCATGTAAAATAAACCAGCTGTATTTTATTGGTATAAATTCATTTCAAATATAAACTTGATTCAATATAATAGTAGAAACGCCTACCCATTTGCTAGAAGACCTGTAAATATTACATAATAAATGTAAACCTTAACATACATTAACATTATAAAAATAAAATTTTATCAAATAATTTTTTTAAAACCTTAGTTCTTTAGCAGGGCTGTTTTCTGTGCTGAGCTATTGGTCAAGGTAAAGAGAGTTCTACTTTAGTCATTGTTCACAATAAAAAACAACAACACTTGAAGTTGCAGAAACGCATTCTTTTAAAATGAAGATTTTTTTTTCCTTTGGCAGTTGCAACATTTTAACAGAAATGTAGTAGAAATAAAGATTAAATAAATCCTAACTCTAATGATGAAGATTGGATTCAATAGACAAATATTTACAACACAAAGACAAGCATGAATATTATAGAATACAAATATGATAAGCTAGCTAAGACCTTATTGAAGATTTGCAAGTTTTCTGGAATTATAATATGTCCACTGTGGTTATGTGAAACTATAAGAATTCCATTATAATTTTTTTTTAAAACACATAAATAAATATTAATCAAAGATTATTTTCAGGTAGTTAAAGATGCATCATTTAGCTGTTTTCATTATTTTAACATTAAGTTTAAAGAGTTTAGTTTCTTTTCTTTTTTTTAACCACTTTTAATAAGTTAAAACTTTTTTAATTCAGTCACCAGCATGCAATTTTTCTCTCCAAATGATTATAAATTAACTGAATTACATATTAATAATGTATATAATAGTTCTCTTATAAGCAGACGCAGGTACTATAATATTTTTTTTAAAAATATGTTTGAACGACATATCAAAATCTTTAAAGAGTTTTTCTGATACTTATTAATTAGTTCATGCTAAAGTTCTTTTTTTTATTTTATATATATATACAAGAGAAATATTAGTAAATAAACATAAATAAGTAAATAGTTTTAACTTTGAAAATGCTTATTTTTCCTTGTTTAGCTAAATCAATAGTTTCACTTATAACTTGCTTTAAAATTGCCATTCTACATTTTAAAAATCTAAATTCTCGATGCATTAATTTATAACTATAGAAAGCTCATAATTGTCGAAAGCATAGAAACCAGAATGTTTTAAAAAAATATTTACCAGAGCATTGTAGACTGAAGTGTTAATATTCTTTAATTTATTACTGTTTTCTAGAAAATAAAAATAATTATAAAAATTTAGCATTATTTAATAATGCAATGAACTTATGATCCCAGAGGATGGCAAGAAGCCAGACTAAGCAAAAACAAAATGAACTGAGTATTTATAGTCCAATTCAATTCACAACAAAGAAGTAATTGATTCTGAGTATTTATAGTCCAATTCAATTCACAACAAAGAAGTAATTACATAAAATAATCACATGGTCATCAAGGTCAATGGAAATATATCACATATCAGTTTAATAAACTAAAATAATAAATAAAATTAAACTAACAATAATTATTTGTACTTGTAATTAAAGATAAAATTATTTTCTTTATTAAATAAACTTATCAGAAGTGTTAAGATATTCTTTTGATTATTAATTGACTGAAATTTATATTAATTTTAATATTTTTTATTTAATTTTTTAGAACGCTAGTAGTTTTTTTTTAAAAAAAATACTTATGCAAATGCCTAAAAATAAGAAACCAAAAATACTAGCATGCACACTAATTTTTCCATGTACACGCACATATGAACTTTATTTACTACCAATTATTTTACTACACCTTAACAACTTTACTTGCTTATAATTAATTGCAATTTTTAAATATTTTTAATACCAACTACTTAATGAAACTACCACTGTCAATAAACTATTTAAATAACTGACTTTAAGTCATTATTATAATAATACTATTATATTTCTTTATCCAGCTATGTTTCCTACATTTATTTAGAACTAAATATTGCTTATTAAAAAATTTAAGATTGTATTAGCTTACTATCATAACACTATTTTATTTAGAATAGTCTGTCAATTTATAAAACATAATACAGCATTGTAACAATACTAACTAAACTAACATAAACTATATCTATGCAAAATGGATAGCACACTTTATCAGTTAAATATTATTTTTACTTTATTTCATTTTTTTTAAGAATAGCATCAATATTATATACACATAATATTAAATGAAAACCAAGTGCCAAAAGCACTGGATTACAATATATATATATGAATAACAAAAATAATTGTTGAGTTTTTTCTTATAATAAAATTATTAATTCATTTATATGCTTGTATGCAGATTGATGAACAATTTTATTACAAATATGTAAGCATGTTTTCACATATATTTTGGATATATTAAATATGAATTTATTAATTATATAGAATATATAGAATATTATCACCTTTTATTTTTATAGATGAAGAATATTGTTATCATACAACTATTAAAAATTTTGCTTGTTAGTCATTCCTCTAGTTGTGATGGCTGGACTTTAATCAGTACTCAGTCAAAACTTAGAAGCAATTGCCTTAACACTATATAATAATTCAGAACCTTATTAATCAATCTCCTCTATATATCTTTCATCATAAAATCATTCTACTATTTTTTCCTTAGATTTTTCTCATTTCATCTACTCATTTGTTACACAGATATGTACATTTTATTTTCTTAAAAATGATTCCACAGATTCCTAAATCACTTGACAATAGTTGCTGTGGTAAAGTAACAAAATCTTTGGTTATTATCAATAATTGGTTTATATTTTTCATTTAATCTTTAATATAGTACTTAGCTTATAAGATGACTTATAAAACTATAATCTTGATGTTCATTTCAAGGAAGGGGGGAGGTTTCTTGAAGAGGAGGTTTCAAGCAATAAAAAATATCAGTGTTTCTTAATTGTAAATTTATTATTTAAAAATGTGAACTATTTTATTATTCTAAGAAATAAAATGACTGTCTTTAGAACAGATTAAAGTTTTAAGTGCTAGCATTTTTGCTATTAGTGTTTTTTAGCCTCGACAAATTACATGCATAATGTGTGTATTACTTAAATTATATAAATAAAACTTTTTATTTTAAAGAAATTAATACAGATATACATATGGATAACAGTCACTCATAAATGAATATGGTCAAGAAAGAAAATTTAAAAAACTGCTCTTGAGTTTGACTATACAAACTAATCTGGGAAATACAAATAAGACCACATGTTAGTCTATTTTTTGTGATATTTTGTGATACCGTATTTTAATTTTTTCAGCAGAAAACTGTTCTTTCTGAAATATTTTAAAGCCTTATCTAATTGTATCTCTTTAATGTAATTTACTTTCTACCATATCTTTCTAATGGAAATGATCAATATTGCACTTCTTTAGAATGCCTTTAAGATAATCTTTATAATGTAGATGGGGTCTGCCTTTCCCACAAAAACAATGTTTAAGTTTACCATAAAACATCCTTTTAAGAAGGTCTTCCATTGTTCATTCATTTTACATATCCAATCCAATGAAAGTATAATTTTACAGCACATCCAGCAACTTTAAAAACATAATGATTGGTTTTATAGTCTTGCCATTGTATTTTTAAAATTTTATGGACTATCCTTAAATGAAACTTTTCTAATGCCTTTATAGTGCATTGATAAGCTTCCAAACTCACTCAATAAATTAGATAAAATAATAGCTAAGATAGTTTCAGCAGTTATTTCTCTATGATGAAATACTCTTATTATTTAACTTGTTAAAAGCAGCAGCAATACATTGGAAACTATGCTTTATCTCAACATCTAAATCTTTCTACTTATAAACCTACCTAAGTATTTAAATTGGTTTACATTCTCAAGTTAATAACTATCCAAGTTAAAAATTGCTGAGAATTTTTTTCCATAACTGGTTGATAAAGTTCTAGAGTTTTTTGAACATGTTTAAGTATTGCAATCAAAACATTGAGTATATTCTTTTGTACTGGCAAAAATAGAATCCAAGAAGATGAAGTTCTTGTTTTTAATTAATTCAAATTAAAAAATTCTACTATCATATCATATCTTGACCCCTGTTTCATTAAGTTGCTTATAAACAATTCCAGAAACAACTATCATAAAAACAGAAAACAATGGAGTAAATACATATTATTTTCATTTTCCACCTGCAGTAATAATACTTTCTCTTATTCTACCATGTACAAATTATATAATACAAATACATTTTAGTGGACAGTTATCTAACTTTAAACAATACCATAAATGTGTTTAACTAACTCAATCAAATGCTCTGATGAAATCAATAAAATCAATATATAAATCACTTTTAGGTTTCTGATATTATTCTAGCATTTGCCTGACAGCAAAAGCTATATCTATAGTGCTTCTTAATTCTTTAAAACTACAGTGAGTCTTTGGTAACTATTCATCCATGACTGGAAACAATCTATTGAACAAAATTCTTAAAAATCCCTTTGCGTTAATGGATAACAATGATATTCCACAATAATTATTACAAACTTGTTTATTCCCTTTATTTTTAAAAATTGGAACAATAAAAACCTCCTTAAGATAAAATGGCACAACGTCATAAGTTCATATATTCCTAAAAAATTCCAATATTTTTTAAAAACTTCTCCAGATATTTCATCAGGATCTGCAGTCTTCCTATTTTTAAGATTAAAAGGAGCTACTTTGAATTTAGTAATCTGAATATCTTCATCAACATCTAAATGAGTAGATAACATGATTATATCATTTAAAGTTGCCATCTCAATTCTTGTACCAGTATTTAAAAAATGATCAAAGTACTCTTTCCACCTGATTATAATATTGTCATAATATAAAAGAGTGCCATTGCTGGATTTAATAGGATTATAATATCAACTTGTCTGTCCAGATGTTGCTTTCAGTGCATGGAAAAAAAAATTTAGAGTTATTATGAGCAATAAATGTCTATCTTCTTTGCCGTTTTAATTTATCAATCATTTTTAAGATTTCTTTTCAATTATTAAACTTCTACCTTCAGAACTCTATATTTATAAAGTTCCACAATTAATTTATAATTCTTACAAACAGAAAATAACATTTTCCCTTTTAAATAAAAATAAGATTATTAAAAAATCAAGAATAATTTTTGTTTTAGTGAATCCAAGAATAGACTTCTTAAGTGATTTCCACATTTCAGTAATATGACAATTCTGGAGTACAAATTAGTAATTTTCGAGTTTAATACCTATTAAAATTTAGTATGTATGGTATAAATGCTTCTAAAGAATGAATATCAATTTCTTTGTGAATATGATTGGAATAAGAGCTACTATTTAATACATCTATCATTTTAATCTTAGAGCATACTAATCTATGATCCATCCAACAATCTGCATTTGTAAGTGCTCATTTTCTTATATTCTGATTCCTAAATATTGCAATCTATTAAATGACATTGTTTTAGGCATGGATGCATCCATGTTCCTACAAAGTCTCTTTGATAATTAATCCATATGTTGTGCAAAAAAACCTTTCTTTCTCTGAATGTATGGATGAAGAATAGAGACTAATAAAATGAACCCTAGTATTATTGAGGAACTTCAATAAAAGAAATTAAATGAGACTTTACAGAAAATCCAATACCATGCATTCCCCTTTCACTGACAATCTGCCCTTTGCAAAACACTGATAGTGTCTGGATGATGAACTTCACTAAGAATAGTTATATTAATATTAAATCTTCATAGTTCTTTTCAATGAACAATGTAATCTTCCATTCAGGTCTTCAAGAATTTATATTAAATAAAGTTTGTATAGTCCATGTACCTATATTTAGGAAAAAATAGATTTATAATACTTAACTTTAGTATTACCATTCTCTTGTTTTACCATTATTACTGATATTATTTATTATCATTTCTATTGCTATAATGAATAATTCATTAGGCATCACAATCTAGCCAGAGTATGTGAGTCAGGCTATTTTAGACCCTATATTCTAAGTCTTTTCTACTTCTATAGTAGGTAGAGGGATCCTTAAATAGGATTGCCTAGCACAAAATCTTTGGCAGTTGGAATTTGTCTCACAAATCCAGTTTAAACAGACTCATTAGTAATTGTATTGCTTGAGCAAATATCACAACTAAGAACTGTCAGTCTACTAAGTCTACCACTGGCATGACGTTCTTAATCCTCAAAGGCTTGGCTCAAAAAAAAAAAAAAGAAAGTAAAAAATTAGTCAGAAATTCTGTGAAGGTAGATGAAAGATGGCAATGGGGTTGTGCAAACATATCATCACATTGTCACAGTTAGTAACAAATGACATAAGAGACTCATGATGACTGGGTCCTACATTAATCCAAGTGACTGAAGAAAGAAGAGATAGAAATGACCATTTCCATCAGAAAGAGTGCCCAATGCTTAAAGAACAAATACCTTTTCCTATAAGATAAAAGGAATACTCTTGTTTGGGCACTGTTTATTGGTTATTCACAGCTAACCTTCAGATATGAAAGTCCATTATTTGCCACCTGTGGAAGTTGTAGGAGCCTGGACACAGAAGTGATTGCAACATTTGCTTGATATGTTGAACAACCTGGAGTTTGAATATTGGTATACTAAAATTGGTTGTCATCGATGAACCAACATATCCCACTGGATGGTGCTGTTTTCACGCTAAAACACATAAAAATGCCGTTTACTGCGGCCGACACGTTCAAACCCGCGTTTTCTATAATACAATCTTTTTGTTGTACTACAGATTGCAGGCCGCTATGTTGCATTGCAGTACAGCATGTATGTTTACGCAGCAAATACATTTTCCCAATTCGAACAGTTTATAAAAAGGTTATGGCTTGGGGAGAGGGTGTGTTTTTTTGAATTGGATGGAAATGTTATTTTCATTGGATTTTTTTTTATTTTAAAGTATTGAAATGTTCAGATTTTGTAAAGTAATAATTAACAGACTTTTTACACTGTAGTGTATTGAAGTTTTAAGTAGTAAATGTTGACGAGATATATGTATAAAGTGAATTGGAATTAGGTAACGCGTCAAGTAACGTACTGTTGGTAACATTTCCACGAGACATTTTAACATTGTACCGTGTGTATATTTTTGAAATAAAAAAGAGTGTTAACACAAAAATATCCAGTAAGAAAAGTACAATTGTACACTGTTTTTTCAAATGTCATAAAAAGCATATATTATAAATATTTTATATTGAAGCAATGGATCTGAAGCCCGATCCATGCTTCACATCTCCCTATAAACTTAATTAGTATTGTAGACCTGAATTAAGTTTATAGTTCAATATCAGCAGGGTTTTGCATTAGAGTTAAAAATAATTATGCTTATCAAATGTGTATTACATTTAAATATTTTGTTTTAAATAAATTTCATTCTATTAATAAAAATTGCTTAACCTATTAGTCAAACATATATATACATCTAGCGTATATATATGAGTTAATGCAAAATTCTGCTGAAATAAAATGCTTATTCTACTATAAAAAAATAATAATATATTGTTGTTAAAATTTTGTTAAAATATTTAGTATGATTTGATTTTGAGATAAGCCCGCCAACATTTTCTAAAAGAATGTATAGTTTTGATTAGTGAGCCATTCAAGTCTAATTAAAGATGGCCTTCTCTTTCTTTCTTTTTAATTAATAGAATTCAAACTTTAAAGAAAGAAATCTAAAATAAAAAAATAAAAGTTATTTTTAGAAAATGTTACCTTTAAACAAAGGAGCATGGGGAGGCTTATCAAGATCTCAGATCATACAAACAATAGAAGGTAGCTGACAAAGAGGGTATAAATAGAAGTGAGAACAAAAGACTGGATTATTCAGATTTTTCCTTTGGAAGGATTCAGTATTCAGATTTTCCCTTTGAAGGATTCAGATTATTCAGATTTTCCTTTCGAAGGATTATTATTCAGATTTTCCTTTTGAAGGTGATTCATTCAAAGTTTTCTTGCTGGCATTCAGATTTCTCTTTGGAGAACTTTTTCAGATTTTGCTTGTGGAGATTTTATTTAAAAAAAGTAGACAACTGCCATCTTCAAAATCATGGAGAGGTTTGAACATGCTCAATTTAAAAGCAACAGTATTTTGAGGGAAATGAATATGCTTGGCTAGGCAAATAAATAGCTTTGCCTATCGCCGAGGTTCCTGAATACCATCCAAAATGCCATAGTATCCACTCAATAGTCATCTGAACTTTGTGCCATGTCTGGAGAACTTTTCGTGAAACCATACTACATTTTTTCATTGTCCGGACAAATACCTGTCGACGGTCGGATCAAGCCACGAACGCCGTAGGGAACATGACCAAGAAAAAAGGACGGTAATCGTATCTCCTCTATTGAACTATTTCTTATGCTACCTTTTGTTCATACTTTTTTAATTGCTTCATTGAATTATATGTATTTGTTATGTAACCATTTTTTTTATTAGACGAGTCTTAATTATATATATTGTGTGATCATCTATCTATATTTAGCCTTTTTCCCTTCGCTATTCTTCCTTACTAACCCGTGTAAATATTTAATATCCCATTGCGGTTAAGTTTAATAGTTAATTTTTGTTCATTTAAAATCTCTTTCCAGTTTTATTTATGTTTGTTAATTAAATACGAGTCATTTTCTTTTGTGTGCCAACTTGATCTCTTTGATAACGCCTCTTTTGTCCGCCATTAGCTTTACGTATATCTGATTTAGCTATATACGTTTTAAATAATTTTTAAACACTGTTTGTAGCGCAAAGCCATTAGAAATGCTTTGCGAAAGATTCTTTTTTTATCGTACTTTATCGAGAAGATCGAGTTGACAATTTTTAATAAAATTGGGAAGAAAAGATTTAGACCGCAAACCTATTAATCTGTTTTTATTGTCTAATTAGTTTGTTTCATTAATTTAGGGGAATAGCGGAGGCCATTAAATCATTATTCCTATTTTAAAGTCATTAATTAAATATCTATTATTTAACTAACAAGCTTGACTTTTGCTAAATTTGTTCTAAATGCTTTATTTTACTTTTCAATGATCCAGGCACGCAAAACACATATTTCTTAGTACTTTTGCACATTTAACTATTTAGTTCCGTAAGTTTCCTGTCCATGTTTCTTTCCGCTGATGCTAAGCTGTGGCCGGTTGAAAAATAATTTATGCATGGCTCAGATAGTGTTGTTTGTTTGTGATCAGGCCTCGAGAATGGGCGAATGGGCAGAGGTCATAGTATTCTTGATTTAATATCTCACGTATGGGTGGCCTTGAGGTACTTTCGCCGAGTATTCGAACTGAGTTAAGCCAACATACATTATCTGATTGTCACAATATATATATTTGTCGTTGTTTAAAAAAGTTTTAGTTTCTTTCTTTTCTCTGACTACTGTTATACTTTGTTGAATATAGTTTACATTTATTGTAATCATTTATTTTATAGATGTTAGTAAAAAAAAAATATTTACAAAAATACGATTTTGATATTTTTTATTTTAACCGTAAACCTAACCCTAAAACTAACCCTAAACTAACCCTAAAGCTAATCATAAAACTAACCCTAAACCTAACCGTAACAACTTTTACTTTTAGTTGTCATTCTATTTGAAATAAAAAATAGCGGTAAACAACAAAAAAAAAAAAAGCCGTAACCCCAGTAAAAAAATCTCCGATAGAAAATTATTTTTCTAATAAAAAGAAAACTAAAAAAGACGAATCAAATTGTAATTTGTTTATTTTATTTTACATTTATTATTATCATTTAATTTGTATATGTTAATAAAAAATAATATTTAAAATTAAATAATATTTAAAAAAGATGATTTTCTTTTGTTTTTATTTTCGCATTACAAAAAACACATCAAAATGATTATAATTAACGGCCTGTGAATGATCATATTTTATAGTTTTAGCGTGATAACTGCGCCATCCAGCGGGATATGGCTGCTCATCAATGACAACCCTAAAATTTTCTTAAAATGGCTGTAGTAAGATTAAACCATTCTATTGGTAAAATTTATGAGGCCCATATATATATATATGTGTGTGTGTGTGCTACAAAGAAAATGAGTTTCATTAATAATAAAAAAAATAAACATACATGCATCATTTAATACTTTGGTTTATAATAATCCTAGGCATAAAATATATATATGAAATTATAATAAAATATTTTAAGAAAGAAAGAACAAAAACTCTGAAATTGAATATATATATATATAAAAAATCCAATTTTTCACTAGCAAATTCACTAGTTATTTTGAAAATATGTAATACTAATTATTTATGTAAAATAATATCATATGATTTGATTTAATTTTTAAATCTTTTTTTAGATAAAAAAAAAACTTTTTCCCAACAAATTGCAAATAGGAATAGTTTTTTTTTTCAAAATAATTTCAAAATTTGAAAAAGTTATTTTTCTTGCAGCCTTGCTTACTTTAAAAGCCACATAGAATTCATCTTTCTCTTCTTTATCTTTCTGTTCTAATTCATTAATAAAATATATATCTTTATTATATATCTCTTTTTTAATTCTTCCACATAATTTTGTTTTCTTTTTGGATTAGTAAATTTAAATCAAAGAATATTTAATTTTTTTTTCTACATTATTCTCAAGGTTTTATTTCTAGAAAACTGACACAAAATACTGAAAGAACTAATAATGAAATTTACATGTGATGAAAAATATTTTTTTTTTAAAAAAAGCTTTCCTTTTTTGTGACTTAAATAACTGAGTCTGTTTCTTGAAAGCCAAACATATTATATCAATGCTTATTTTTTTTACAATAAAAAATTTATCACAGCATAATTTAATAACATTTTCTAAATCCTTTAAATAGTGAGCATTCGATAGATTGCAATCCTTTACTAGCAGTATACAGTGATTACAATAAAGTGGAACGTTTTTCGGAGTAAAATAATGCTCCAAATTATTGTTGTTAGTGTTGTTTACATTTGATTATTTTCTTTAATCAAAGATTATCTCTACTTGCTATATGTTTTTTTATCAACATTAAAACATAATGTAATGTAAAAGATAAATATGTAAAGAATAATTTTTTTTTCCATTCACCAACAAAATAAAGTACATTTTAGAAAAATTTAATAATAAGAGAAAATACTTCTCTAAAAAAAAAAAAAAAGCAGCGCAAATGACATTTAATTATTATACTTATCAATAAACAATTTAAATTTCCTTCTACTTCTCCTTATTTGCATTGCTAAATTATATACATTATAATACACCATATACACCTTAATTGATACTCTACAATGCAGTTTAACATATGATTTATTTTATCTACTCTTGCCTACAATTTCAACTGTCCAGCAGTCATCATCAGAGCTACAACATTTAAACATATACAATTAATACCTATTTATACATATACCAATATATATATACACACATACATATACAAATATAATGTACCGAAGTACATTGTTATTGAATGGTAGTGTTATTTTAAAATAGTAATATTTTATAAATTTTGTCTTTTTAAAAAATAAAGTGGGAATAAAAGTTAAAAGTTGAAAGAAAAATTAAAAACTAAAAAGTAGGGTAGGGGTTTTTTTTATTAAAGAAAATAAATAATAAACGCTTTAAAAGAGGGTGGGATTTTTTTATTTTAAAGAAGAAAAAAAATTGATTTTATAAATAAAATGATTTAATATTATTTTGATTAGTTTGTAATAAAAGCAAAAAAAATAATAAAGAGAATTTAGTTTTGTTTTATAATAAAACAATTAAATGTGTGTGTGTGTATGTGTAAAAGTTTTGAAGAAAAAATAGAAGCCCAATCAGAGCGAAGTAAAGGAAAGTAATTTCATGAGACAATAGTCGCTGGAGATAACAAAAATTTTCCATTGTTAGGACGTTTTAAAAACTTTCAACATTCTGTTTTCATTTCGAATATCTTAAAAACATTTAAAAATATTTCTTGAAGTTACAGATATAACAATTATATAAATTGTTGTCTATCAAAATGATGCAGTGTTAAATTACCGTACTGTACAATCGGCTGAAAACCTCACTGCAGATAACATCAGCAGGAAGTTCGGTGGGTAAATCATGGTCAAGTAAAGCAATAAAATACCGAAGTGTCGATGCTGAAAAATCCATGAAAGTTGTATAATATCGCGGAGTCAAGGAAGGTTTGCTTGAAGTTAGCGCTAACCGGTAATAAATAATTTTTATAGAAACTACATTGTGCTGTGTACATCATTTCAAACTCTCCAAATCCTAGGTAACTTTTGATTCTAGTATTCTCTCATTCTTGATTTCTTTTCAAAATAAAAAATAAACTGTGATAAATAAAACTTTAAACTTTACAAAATAATATTTAGAAAGTATAAATGATATTGGCTTCTGTATTTAATTATATTTAAAGACATTGTGTGTACGTATGGGTGTATCTTAATCTAATGTTAAGTATATTTTATTTAATATAATTTATTAAAATATTTGTTTAAAATGAAAGAGTAATATAATGTATTTAACTATTGATTTAAAATGAAAAGAGTAATATAATTAAAATATTTATTTAAAATGAAAAGAGTATGTGTGTTTAACTTATAAAGCAAAATGATTGTTTTTGTTTTTTTTTCTTAAGAAAAGGAAATACTTAAAATGTCATTTAAATATTTATGTTTATATTTTGAATACACACATTTATGTTGAACAATATTTTAATAAAATGGGAATGGAGAGATTTTATTATTAACAAGAAATATTTAAGTTAAAATTAAAAGAATAGAGAAGCCATATTTTTTAAAAGTAATGATTTGCTATTAAAGACGTTAGTGTTTTCTCGTTCAGTAAGTTATCATTATTATTGAGATAGGATTATTAGAGAGGACAGAGTTTTATTTTTCTTAAAAGGTAGTTGCAATCGATGAGCTAGTTGGAGCTTCAGATACTGGATTTAGTGCTAATTAGATAAATGTTGATTACGAATGTAATTAACTGGCGCCTGAAGGGTTTACCTTAAAAATAAATAAAGTGTTTATTTGGTTAGTATTTGTCCCATAGTCGAGTGTTTATGTTATTGGTAGTTTGCTGCCAATGATATTTTGCACTTTACCTGAAGACCAAGCACCTTTAAAGATTGTATAGTAAGTAAGGTAAAGTATTAGTTTTTTTCTATTCATTGTTGTTAGTTATTATAAATAAAGAAGGTGGGCAGTTCATTTTGGCGCATCAACATGACCCAAAACTAGACGTTTCAAGTGGTAGGACCAACATAAGTTGTGGTTGGACATTCATTTGGCATGTTAACATGGCCTGAAACTAGTCATTCCAAATGGTAAGACCAACATAAGTTGTAGTTGGATGTTTTTGAGGTCGAATTGTCAAAGTTAGCCATTAATAATATAGGTGACAGTTAGTGAGAAAGAAGTTAGAAGGCGTGATAGTGTTTTTTTTTTTGAGAGAACCGGTTAGATTAGTACAACTAGTAAACAGTGATTTTTATATGACATTATATAATGTGGAGGCATAATTCTTAGAAAAGAAAAAGGGTCACCCCAGACAAATGAGGATAGATGAGTAGGAGGTGTAAAAATAGAACTTCAAGAGGGCTAAGCTTGATTGTACATATGTTTGAAATAAAGAAAAAGAATTTTACTCTTTAAATGAAATTAGATGAATTATTGGTCAAATGGAAATAGTGAGCCAGATTATGAAAATAAAGACTTTCTCAGGAAACAGAGGGGAAATACCGAATACACATTTAGAGAGTTTAGAGCAGTTTTTCTCCTGTAATGAGTTTAATGAATTAACTAAGGCTAATATAGCCATTAGTTATATACAGGAGGAGGCTGAAGTTTGGTGGGACTCAATGGGAGTAAAACCGACAAGCTTTGAGGAGTTCAAATGAGCATTGCTGTCAACCTATTGGGGGGAGGAACATCAGGAGATGATTAAGCATCAGGCAGAACAGGATAAATGGAGGATAGGGGAATTATTGAGCATGTTTTTTCTCAGACAAGTAGCTAAATCGAGAATGGTTATAGCATACAAGTTGACTGAACAGCAAAATGATTGTTTTTTTTTTCAGAAAAGGAAATACTTAAAATGTCATTTAAATATTTACGTTTATATTTTGAATACACACATTTATGTTGAACAATATTTTAATAAGATGGGAATGGAGAGATTTAATTATTAACAAGAAATAATTAAGTTAAAATTAAAAGAATAGAGAAACTATATTTTTTAAAAGTAACGATTTGTTGTTAAAAACATTAGTATTTTCTCATTCAGTAAGTTATCATTATTATTGAGATAAGATTATTAGAGCGAAGTTTTATTTTTCTTAAAAGGTAGTTGCAATCCAATGAGCTAGTTGGAGGCTTCAGGTACTGGATTTAGTGCTAATTAGATAAACATGTTGATTATGAATGTAATTAATTGATGTCTGAAGGGTTTACCTTAAAAATAAATAAAGTGTTATTTGGTTGGTATTTGTCCAATAGTCAAGTGTTTATTTTATTGGTAGTTTGCTGCCAATGATATTTTGCATGTTACCTGAGGACCAAACACCTTTAAAGATTGGATAGTAAGTAAGGTAAAGTATTAGTTTTTTTTCTATTCGTCATTGTTAGTTATTATAGATAAAGAAGATGGAAAGTTCAATATATATAAATATAAAAATAAAAAACAACATTTCAAACACTCCAACTATTAGCTTAAATATGGATTTTTAACATTCTACAATCTAAAACCTCTTTATCCCACACTTATATTCAATTAACTTTTTTTATATAAAATTTTATTTTATATTTTAACATTTATTTCTTCATATTCTAATCATTTAAATTTGCCTTTAATCTAATTTATTTCTTCTGTTTTAATTACTTATATATTATACATTAATCAATAACAATAATATTAACATAATATCCTTATAATTTTATTTCCTCTTAATTTTTAATTTTTTAACTAATTTTACCTTTAATACCAAAAAAACCTCATCACTCCTCCTCCTCTAACCAAAATAACTTTCAAAAATTAAATTTTTTTTTATTTCTTTATTTTCTTCACCTCTACACCCCCTATGAACACCTTCCAAAACTATATTTTATTCTAATTCTTTAAAATCTACACATACCTATTCATTAACAAAAATATTCCTACAATATTAATGTTTTCAAACTCTTATCCTTATTAAGAGAGGGCCTAATGCTTCTAATCAATATAGCTTCCTTTATCTTTCTATTCCTTCCATTTTAGTATGACTTATCATTTCAATACTTCCCTTTTCAAACATGCCATTTCTAATGAATGTAAATAAACAGGTGAGCTCCTATCATATCTGTGCTGACTCAACCTTGTGTAAGTTAAATTTTTTGCTTCACCCACATAACTATTCCTAATATTTTTTTCTTTACAGGATTTACATTCTTTTCTATATACTTCATTTATACAATTTTTTATATTTCCTATATATTTATTATCCAAAATATTAAGCATACTCTTTCTTTTCTTATTTATCACTTTAAATTTTATCACATTATTAAACTTGCTATTAATTCTCCAAATTATTTTATAAATGTTCTTTACAATATTATTATATGTTTTAATACCCATATCTTTATCTTTACTATCTTTATTCTTATTTCTATTATTCTCCTCATTATTATTAACAATAAATCTTTCTTCTACCATTCTTATATTATCCTCTATAATCTTTACTGTGTAATCATTACTTTTAAATTCCTTAACTATCTTTCCACTTGCTTATTATAATCCATTTTATTTGAGCAATAATTTATAGCTCTATACATTCTTGAAGTAATACTATTTACTTTATATTTCTTATCTATATTTGAATTCCAATTAGCTGTTATTATCTCTATTCATCTTTTTATATTTTGATGTCTCTATTTTACACCTACCATTAGAATATGACTTCATTAATAGAATATCCAAATATGATAGCTTATTTTCCTTTTCTTTTGCTATTGTAAATTTTATGCGTTTATCTAATCTCTTCTTCAGGGAAAAAATTTAGTTGCCTTGGACTTTTATTAAAAATCAATAGATAATCATCCACGTATCTTTTCATAAATATTGGACCATTCTTATTACTCATCATTAAATCTTCTACCCTTTCCATATATATATATATATCACTTAGCGCTTCATTTAAAGCTCAGCCTAATCCTTTTTTGTTGTTTATAATACTCTCCTTTAAACTCAAATGTAATTTCTTTGCAACAAATTTTCATAATCTCTATTAATCTTCCTATTGGTATTTCTATTTCCTTATTCTTATCATTTTTATATCTATTAATTGCCACTTCTATACCTTTCTCCACGTTAATATTAGTGCACATTGATACCATATCCATTTTTATCATTGTTAAATTATAATTACTATATTGATCCACTTTTTCTTTAATTTCCTTTATCAGATTTTTACTATTTGTAACATAATGATTATCATTTCTATTATATATTTTTTTCAAAATATTATTCGCTATCCACTTTGATGTTTTATCAAAGTATGAGTTTGTACCATTAATTACCGGTCTTAACAGTATCCCTTCCTTAAAAATCTTTGGCAATCCATAAAAAATTAGTTAAAAAATTAAAAATTAAGAGGAAATAAAATTATAAGAATATTATGTTAATATTATTGTTATTGATTAATGTATAATATATAAGTAATTAAAATAGAAGAAATATATTAAAGAGCAAATTAAAAATTTAAATGATTAGAATATGAAGAAATAAATGTTAAAATATAAACTAAAATTTTATATAAAAGAAATTAATTGAATATAAGTATGGGATAAAGAGGTTTTAGATTGTAGATATTAAAGGTCTATATTTAAGCTAATAGTTGGAGTTTTTGAAATATTTTTTATTTTTATATGTATATATTTATGTGTGTATGTATAAATAGGTATTAATTGTATATGTTTAAATACTGTAGCTCTGATGATGACTGCTGGATAGTTGAAACTGTAGGCAAGAGGAGATAAAATAAATCATATGTTAAACTGCATTGTAGAGCGCCAATTAAGATATATATGGTGCATTATATTTTCAATAAAAAAATTCACAAATATAGATCAGGACTTATCAACATTTTCTTCAAAAAAATATTGAAAAAAAACCCGTGGTCCATATTCGACACAAGCACAAGTATTATTGAGTCTAAATAATGGCAGAAGGATTAACCGTTAACGATAGCTCTTGGATTTGTAGAATAAAACAACAAAGTTTTGAATTAGATGGCCCGTTAAACACAAAACATGTATTCTCAAAACAGAAAAAAGAAATTTAAATTTTATAATTGTATATTATTCTAAGAACTCAATAATATACTCATTTTTGCTCTCGATTGATTATTTCTAAGCAAAATAGTTTGATAGATAACTTTCATTTTTTGCGTTATTTTAATAAACAGTTTGATTATTTTTCTTTAATTAAAAAAAATCTTCCAATCACTGGCGATTGCTGGATTCCTCTCGGTTCTCTGCCTATTGGCAAGTTCGTCATCCAATTAATTCGCCTGTGAGAAACGGAGTTTCTAAATGAGTTTTGACTTTTTTTATATATAATCAAGGAACTAGTTATCTATCTGAAATAATAAAAATAGATTGATCTGATCAGAATTAATGTACCGACCAAAACACAAAGAATAGTCACTATAATATAATTAATTTTTAGCACTATAGATAGAAATATCTACTGATGTAGCTAGAATTTTAAGCCCTTACGCAAAGTTTCAAAAAAGCATGCTTTTTAATATTTATAATATATAGCCTTAGCATTTTTTTGAATATACACAAAACAAAAGGGATCTAGGAGCCCATACCCACTGGCAGTTTTGCTTCAAGCTTGGTACGCCATGAGAGATGTTGTACTTCGATAGAATCTCGTCACTTTTATAACAACAAAAATAAAGTATGTCAAAAGTCTACATCGATAAAACTTGTAAACATTAGTAACTATATAAAGAATATTTAGTAATTATATTAAAATAATCAAGAAATGGCAGGTTAACATCAACTTTAATCATATTATAATTTGCCTTCTTTTGGAGTGACAAATTCGAGTAAGGAATTTTAAAACAATCATATAATAGTTTTATTAACAGCATATAAAAAACAATTTATTTTTATTTTCTTCCTAATAATCCAATATTCCCACTTTATAATCAAACTGAGAAACAAACAAAAAAAATTGTCAAAATATCTCGAAGTAAAATATTTCATATAAAATCAGTTCTACTTATTTCCAATTAGGTAGCGCTACAGTTCTTACTATAAAACATTTTTTACGTGAGTTGCACAAAAAACTATAATTATGAGGAGTTGACTCTTGTGGTTGATTTAGGATAAAATATTTTATATTATTAATCTTTAAGGTAACAAAAAATAATAGTATAAAAATCTAATTTGTTATTATTCCATAGTACTTCTTAGTTTAATTGAATAATCTTTTATAAGGGTCACGACTTATTTGATAATGAAAAATAATTTATTACCATATTTTTTATTTTAATCATCGTAGTAACTAAAAAAAAAGAAGTTTTGAAAAATATATTAATTATAATATTGCAACTAGATTATTTAAGTAATTTGACATTATAAATTTTCTATAATGGTAGTTTTTAAATGTAATTTAATTTGAGATTTTATTATATAGTATTAAAGTTGATTAATCAAATCCTGCACAAGCGTGTAAATAAATAAAAAACTAGTTACCCATTCAATATTAAGGCGTTTATATGCTTGTGATTTGATCGACCAACTTCGTTACATATATTTCAAGGGTTTTGTCATGTTTTGGATATATTATTTATATCTGAATATATGTTTTATAATTAAATAAAATGCAACACTATATTGTATTATTTTATTTTGTACAAATGTGAAAGAAGATTGTTAATTTACGTGTTGAAAATAGTTGCAATATTATTATTTGTAGTGTTATAAGAAGATTGTCATAATAGTAGTAAGAATATTTTAAGTATAAAAACATGGAATATGTGAACGTTGCTCAACGTGGATTCTTCAAGATCTAAGCGTAAACCGGCAGTTGTAGCTAAGAACTTAAGATATAAGATTAACCTGCTCTTAGTGGAAGTTGTTTAATTGAACGTATGAGAAGATTATAAGTTTTTTGGGAAAAAAATTCTCTAGTGCAGTGTTTCCCAACCTTTTTTGGCTCGCGTACCACTTGGTAGTACATCACGCTAAATTGTACCACTTCGTAAAAATGTTTGTATTTCATGAAATTTGTTATTGCGAGTGTGTTATTTTATTTGCATTATAAATATTATAGGGTGACCATGTATGTATTCACATCTCATAATGAGACAAATTACATTGAAACACGCCTAAACGTCACGCCAGATTATAAACTCACTGTAACATATTTATATGTATGTGTTTGTTCAAAGTTTCATATTTTTTCCAAAATAATTTATTAAAGATTACATTATTACATTAAAGGTTATTTGGTACATATTTTGTTCAAAGTGTTTTCTCATTCCTTCATTTGGTTTTCCCGAATTTGAGTCTGTTTTCTCTTTTTCGGAGCATCTTGCTATTGGTTGGGCCATGGAGAGGATAAATCCAGCATGTCCCAAGTCATGGTAAAAATAACCTCAGGGATTATCAGGCTATCTCTTGTTCTTGTTTTCTTTATATTGTTCAGCATGAAGTTAATAGGATTAAAATTTTGATGATTAAATACTAGCTTACATCTAGTAATCCACAATAGATGATCAAGAATTAATGAGAGTCTAATTTCTGGGTATGATCCTTTTCTGATACATTCTTTCAAATTAAATAATTTAGATTGATTTGCCTTGATCCGACTCATTATTTATCTACTATTTTGTCATATTTCGTTTACTAATAAATGGTTTTAATAAAAACACAAAATTATAAAAAAACAATTAGTATATTTTCTTATCATAATCAAATATTTTTATAAAATAAATTTAATGAGATCTTTGTGCTTGTTTCGAACAACATAATTTTTTGAAATTTGGTTCAAAAGATGCGAGGTATACCCTTAAGTCTACAGCTGCGTTCAATCTGTTTCGATACTTATTTTTTAAAAAAATATATGAAGAAAAAGCTCTTCCTATTAATTCCATAGTAGTAAACGGTAATAATTTAAGAGCTTTCTCAGAAAGTTGTTCATATTCTTTAATGTTTAACCAAAAATTAATTAGATTGTGTCGTTTGAATTCTACTTGTAAAGTTCTGTCACATGATAATTCTATTAAATTTTCTTTATCCTTTATTGATAATGATGTAGCTTTTTCTAAATTTTCTGCATAGAAGGGGTTTGAAATCCAATTATCATTTGTGTTTTCGGGTTTTGGAAAATATTCCATGAAAGACAATTTTAATCCTGTTAAATGTGCTATTATATTTTCTCGTATATCTTGAGACAGACTAATCTTATTTTCAAACAAAAAAATATGTAGAGTTTCGAATACTTCCAGTGGATTGTTTTCGATACTTATATATATTACTGTTTCCAAAAATCTAATTTCTTAATCATACTTTCAATTTTATCATTAACATTAAAAATCGTTATCGACTGTACATATTAACAACTTTACTGTATAATATTATTAATTAAAATAATTTTTATGAATTATAGGAAAAAACGTTTCTATATTTTTATGATTTTTTTTTTTTTTTATGTCCGCCATTATTGATTATTTTTCGTGTACCACCAACCAGCAACTCGCGTACCACAGGTTGGGAAACACTGCTCTAGTGAAAGAATTTTTAGCGGCCACAACTTTTTGCCCTCTATTTTTAAAAAAATGAACTATATTTTTTTCGTATTATATATATAATTGTAAACTATATCTAACTATAAATGTATTTTTATATGAAGATTAATAATTTTTTTAAAAAAAACTTAATTTTTATGCGTAGTTTTGAGCTATGCACACGAGGAAATTCCCCAAAATGGTAGCATTTTCGTGCATAGCCCTAAATGCAAATTGCTGCAGGTAGGATTAATCCTAATGGCAAAAAAAAAAAAAAAAAAGGATGAAAACAAAGCTCTGCTGGTACCAAATTGGTATTTTAACTTACGCTTTGCTCTCATACATATATTTCCCATATTATTAGTGTGGATAAGTTCATCCAGGTCAACCAAGTTGTCTTGGTGGATAACAACAGAGTGAAAGTATATCCTATTAGCTAGACCACTTATATTGCTATATGCATGCCAGCTGTCAGTGATTATATACATACCAGGTAAAATGTGTTGCTTTATGAGCAGTTCCAGAGTGGCAGCTGATTTATCTTCAATTTCTTTTAAAAAACACTTTCTTGACCCTCTCTCTATTTCACTGAACACCCAATGGCCTTTTCTCATTGCCCCCTATGGTGTTTTTGGTGAAAGAAATAGGACTCGTCAATCTCCACTATCCACGGTTCCCATTGTCATCAAATCTGTTAACAAGTGCTGGATTTCGTTGAAATATGTAACACATTCTTCCTGACAAAAGTGACACCAGTCTATGACCACTTGTTTTCTAACATCAGTATCGTGAACAATAAAGTGCATTGGCAAATTATTTGCCCAACAAAACGTTATATGAATAATGGCGTTCAAAGACAGATGACTTCGGGAAAAAAATGACCCACTTCTTATGGATGTACATTGGTGGCATATTCTGCATTGCCATCTAACACCATCTAAGCTGTCCAAATATTATACCCGTGAACACTGAATATTGCATCACAGACATGGCACATGGTCAATTCCGGAGTTTGAAATTGTTCCAGCAAGCGACATGTATTCCAGCTTTCTGCCAGAATAGCCGCAACATCTAAAATTTCATTTTGGGGACCAAAGAAGTGATAGAAATTCTCTCTGCCATTCTTGGCATGGCAAAAATTGCACGTGGCAAAAGTAGCTCATAATTTTGACAGCAGGGCTTCTTTTATGACCCTTGTTAAGATTTGCCACATAACCTAGCTCAAAATTGTACATAAAAATGTAATTTTTTTAAATGTCTTTTTATTAACCTTCATGTAAAAATACTTACAATTACATAATACAATATAGTTCAGTTTTTTAAAAATAGAGGGTGAAAAGTTCCTGGCCGTTAAAAGTCAGTTTTACCGACTATTGTAATGGATTCACCATGAGATCTATCTTGAGCCACGGTATGAAAATCCATAGTACTATTGCATCAATATCAATAAAAGACTGATCTGGGGTAATTCGGAATTATTGGAAATAATATTAGCTCTGAATTCGAATGGTCTCGATTATTGAATTTTTGCATAATCTATGATTGACTTTTATCAAAATTTTATTTAGAAATCAAAATTGTTGAAATGAAACTTGGCTGCATCTATGCTTAAAATAATGGCATCTTATAGATTATGTAATAATTAGCAGTTAGAATGTAGAAGAAATCAAAAATTTATGAGTATTTAAAGTAAAAATAGATTTATCCCAAACATATTGATAGTAAGTTTCTTTTTTTTTTTTTTTTTAAGGAATGTATTACGGATGTGAAAAACTATCCTAAGAAGAAAAATTTTAATTGGCTTTTTGTTAACTTGATTAAAAGGAAATAGGACACTATTGAATAATTAATAAAGTAAATATAGTTTCTTAAGCAGTATAAGGATTTAAAATTTAACACTTAATGAATTACATCTGCAAAGAAAAAGTCATTTGCAGATCATATTCATTTTTTATCTATTTTGTGTGTGTATTGAAACTAACATTGACTGAAAATAATATAATAGCTCTTTTAAGTCAGCAGATGATATTTTTATATAATAATTATATGTTTTGAACATTTTATTCTATTGACTCATAAAGATTTGATGAAGTTAAAAGTAGCTGTTTGTAATCCTTAAAAAAGAAAGTTTTTTGATTCTAATATAAATTCCAAAGAAGTTTTAATATAATTGAATATTTCATCTTGAAACTTATTAGTGGTTTTTTTAAGTATATGGACCAAGATCCTTATGTCTCTAAATCTTAAGAATATTTCTATTATTTCAGTTTATAAAACTAAAGGGAATCAAATTTGCAATAATTGCCATGGTATATTCTTGTTATCTATCATACAAAAATACTTTTAAAGATTTTATTGAATAAGCTGTTTTATGACATAGGTGAGTTATCAGAGATATAGATAGTATTTTTGTTGCAAGGAAACTGCAAGAAATGTATTATGACCAAAGAAATATTTTACACATTAGTCACTGTGCTGATCTGAGTTAAATGAGAATGTTTATGCTAATGTTTGAAATTGACACAGTGAACTAGATAGTTAATTCATACTATATAGCTATTATATGATTATATAAGAAAAAGATGTGTGGTTTGGCCAATACAGTATCAGGCATCCTGAAATGGAATGTATATCAATATTAAATTTTGTTTTTCATTTTTATGGGTACAGTTTATAAACAGCCTCTTCATGAAGCAGATATTAAAATACAATATAAATTTGGTATGGAATTGGAATTTTAATTTAAATAAATTAAAAGCAAAAGCCAAAACTCAACTTCGTGGCTTATTATTTTAAAGCTAATATCATTATCCTTGCCAATTTAAGTAGTGATTTTTAGAATATTTTGAGTGTTTGAAGAGAAATCATTAACCACTTTTGACTTGGGTGATTATCAGGTTGAGAATGTGGATAGTTTAAAATATCTAAATTGGATGTTGACAAACAGCACATATTAATGTTTTGTTATTGCATTAGTCAGACTAAGAAATATTATTTCATCATAGTGATATAACTACTTCATATAAAATAGTAATATTTTATTATTATTCTATTAGTTTTATTGTATGAAAGTCAAATTAAGGATACTGCCAAATATTTTGAAATGCCATGGGAAGATCATAAGATCTATTTGTAATTTATTAACAGGAGAATAGATTGTTGATTTATAGCATATCCGATCTATTGGTCTGTTGCAAAAAAAAAAAAAAAAAATCAAATCATTAAATTAGCATTTTAACTCTTGACAATATATTAGATTTTTTTTCCCACCCCCAAAAAAAAAACATATTTTAAAAAAGATAACCAAACCCAAATGGAACCTTATGTATTATAATTGATGCATTGTTTGGAAAAAAAACACCCACAGAATCTTTGTTGCAGAATTATTGTCATCCTTATTATACTGTATATGATGTATCATTATAAATCTGTAATTAAAAAAAAAAAAATGCAGTATTTGTGCCCATAATTATCACAGCCAATATTAGCCCAAATGTATGCATACATTAAGATAAAACAATATTTTATGAAGGATGACTGTCATATTGAAAATTTTTAAAAATATATTGCAATTAAAATGTATGCTTTTATATGTTTATTATACGTCTATATATTGAAACCATTATGGGTTTTATGGCATACAACAACATAGTAGTGTGTGTGCATATATATATAAAGTTGAAAGGAAAAATAGAAATAGACATACAAATTTTTTTTTTTTTGTAGATATCTTCTACAGTACACTGGAATAACAGTAAAGAGTAAATAATTTTGAATTTAATTTTTTTATTTATTATAAATTAAACATTTAAAAAAACAAGTCTAATTAATCTTTTGTTAATTCTGATTTTGAAATTAAAACAAGCATGTTCTTATGTTTCACTAGATATCCTGGTAATTATTAAATTCTACTATCTATTTTAAAGATCTGTTTTTAGAGTAATGCTTGTATAACATTTTGATAAAAATTCCACAAAGTGGTTTTTCAAGGATTAAAGTGAATTGAAAATAGTCATTATTTTTTTTCAATCAAGATAGGAAAAAAACATTTCCCTACACTTTGTTATATTTTTAAAAGGGGGTAGGTCTTAAGTAGTTGTGGGTAGTTTTAGAGAGTTTCAAGAGTTGAACAGATTATGACAAAAGCTACCATGAAGAAATAGCTGATGCAAGACAGTGGATCCAGTGACTACTACTAGTTCATGATATTGGAATTCGCATTCACCTAGAAGTAAGACCTAACATTTCTGCATTCTCCATAATCAACATTGTACTAGATAACATGCTTGAATTCTATCCAATTCTAGACTAAATGGAGCCAATTGTTATGCCAACAGTTATATACTTTCCTGATGATGCGAGAGGCCATCAGCTTGCTGAAGAATTAGTTATATGTATGCTGATTTGTTTATACGCAGAGAAATTGAGTAGAGAAATGGATATATGGTTGTAGTATATTTAGTTACTGGAATTGGGGAGAATGTGAAAAAGTGGAATGATAATGTTTAGGAATGTTTATGTAATGATATAAATTAATTTAATGAAAATAATTTTAAAATAGTGATTACAAATGATACGAATGAACATAATATTAATGGATTGGAGAATATGAATGGAGCTTTATTAAAAAGAATGTGCATAAAAAGTTTATTGAAAATTGAGAATTTGAGTAAAGTATATGATGAAAAATTTACATGAATTGAGGCAGAATCTGCAAGTATATTGTTGGCAGATGAAGTAAAGTGTTTGATGATGAAGAAGAAAAAAGATAGTAATGCTTATAATTTTATGTTTCTGAAAGGTTAAATAATGACATTTATAGAACAGTTGATAGTGTTATGTGAGAAATAAGCAATGAGGTTAAATTAGGTTTAATAGTTTTTTCAAAAGAATTACGAAAGTTGATGATTTAAAAGTTATTAAGAGTGAATGGATATGGTGAAGAAGATTGCAAATGAGTTTTTATTTAGAATCAACATGATTAATAAGAGAAAATGGAATGAAAAAAACTTTAGAAAGTATAAAAGAAAAAAAACATATAGATATTATAAAGAGATTGTGCATATAGAGAAGAGGAGCTAAAGGTTAGATGGGATAGCTGTTTAAGGAAAAAAGAAAAGTTAGAATACAGTTAAGATGGAAATAGAATGAACTTAATACACAGTTAATGAAGGAAATTAGTAGTAAGGGAAGAGAGAGTTGTGAAAATTTTTTTGAGATATATGAAGAAGAGAAATAAATAAAAATCTATATTGTCAAATGTAGAGGGAATAGAGTATAAAAATAGAGGTCTTGAAGTAGTACTAATAAATTTGTAATAAAAACTTTGGGTGAAAGAAATTTAATAATTGAATATGATTCATTAGAGAACTTAATGTATTAAAAGATGGATAGAGTGGGGTGTGGGAACTGAGTAGAATAATAGGTAAATTAAAAAAGCAGCATGAATAGATGGTTGCAACTGAAATAGTAATAGGTATTGGATGATATGTAAGGATTGATTTTAAAAACTTTTAATAAAATTGTAAATGATTACAAGATTCCAGATAAATAGTGAAAAAATTACATTATTATATAAAGGAAAGGGGAAAGATTTTAAGTTTTTAAGGTAACTATAGACCAGTAACAATAACTTCAATAATTTATAAACTATTTTCATAAATTTCAATGGGTAGTATTAAAGTTTTGTTGAAAGAGAGTGAAACATAGGGGGTGGGGGTTTCAGAATAGAATTCATTTAGAGAAACAGAAGGTAATTTATTCAGTGAATCTCTAATAATTGAAATCTTTTATAAGTTAAAACAAATTGTTATTTATTGTCTTTTTAGATATATGATGGGAAAAATAGAAATAAATTATGAAGTCTTGAAAACTTATAGTTATTAAGAATGATTAGGATTATTTACAAAGATTATTTTTATAATTGACAATTGAGTGATATAGAATTAG
Organism: Epiperipatus broadwayi; assembly: GCA_028023455.1. Classification (NCBI taxonomy): domain Eukaryota; kingdom Metazoa; phylum Onychophora; class Udeonychophora; order Euonychophora; family Peripatidae; genus Epiperipatus; species Epiperipatus broadwayi. Next base: position 440,830 of record JAQFVV010006285.1, on the reverse strand, counting down.
TGGAAATTGAATGTGAAATGTGACTGAAAACAGTTATGTCCATATTTTTTTAATATTTATTTTGTTTCTAAGAGGATTGGAAGTTGAGATAGGGATAGAGATGGGAAGTGCTATAGTTGAACAAGATGAATACATATTATGCAGCTCTTTTTGTGTGTGTATGTGTGGATGATATAGTGTTATTTTTTGCAAGCATTATAAAAGGTATAGGATTTTATGATGAGGTAGGAAAAGGTATGAAAATTAAATTCAGTGAAGAAAAAATCTTAAGATCCTAGTATTTAATGGGAAGAATTAAACTGAAAAATAGAAAATGAGAGATGTTTAGTAGTAATTTTTATTAATCATTTATTAGACTAGAGATTATCCAATTAATGAATAATATTTCTGCAGTGAAATTTTCACCAAACTGCTCTCATGCAAGGGAGGGACTGGTTTCTATCCACTTTTAACACCTTTCTTGCATGAAAGTGGTGTAGTGAAAATTACACTACAAAAATATTCATTATTGGATAATCTCTAGTCTAATGAATGACTAATAAACATTATTAATATAATTGCATCAAGTGGTTTGGGTCAAAATTGTGAGGGCAGAAAGTTTGATGCTTATTCAATTAAACTATAGTAATTTTCTATTTATATATACTAAATAGTGATTAAGATATGTGTAACAGAGTGTGATCTGGGCCAACTGATGAGTACTGATTCAGGAGGAAATGTGTATCTTGAGGGATCATATATATTTTTTACATGTTTTTGGTCATGTGTTTAAACCCCTCCACAAGGTGTTAAAAGTGGATTGAAATCAGTCCCTACCTTGTGTGAAAATGGTGTAGTGAAAATTACACTACAGAAATGTGGGAGATGTTTCTCTTGAAAAAAATGGAAGAATAAATGTATTTTGGTATTTTGTTGGGGAAGCCCCCAACCCCCCCCACCAACGATGGGGGGGGGTGTACCTCCCTCTTTTTAGGGGGGAATAGGGGAGTTTTGCTAAGTAGAAAAATGAATTATATAGATAGTTGGGAATTGAGAAAAAAATAAAATGGTATTAATTAAAAGTCTGACATGTTTTTTATAAATATTACGCATGTAGAATAATTTGTAAAAGTGCCTGCTTTAACATTTGGAAATGGTACATTTGTATTGCCTGGGACTTTTTCTAATTCAAAAAAGAGATTGACATGCATTGAGTAGTAAATTGCTGAAAGCAAATGAGGTTATTTAAGAGAAATGGCTAAATTTTTAATGAGGGAAATAAAATATTTGGGAAGTTACAATGTGTGAGTGAAAATAATTAATATAAATCGTGTTTAGTATAAATTGTGTTTAATATTAGTACATGTGAGAAAAACAAACATATTAGGTAAAAAAGGTTTATAATATATGAAATTAATAGATAGATAATTTATTTTTATATAAAAAATGAGATAGATATTTTGAGAATATATTACAAGTACATAATTATGTTGGGAAAGAATAAGTTGTTTGTAAAAAAAAATTAGAATTATGGAAAATGAATATGGTTAAAAAAATAGCAGTTTGAAATCATACAAGATTAAAAATTATATAAGATATGAAAACATATATGATAACACTAAAGGAATCTTATTGTTATTTGATACAAAGATAAAGGGAAAGAAGATGAAAATGGAATAAGGATTTGGATTATAAATGTAGTTTATGTGGAGATAGAACATTGAACCTTTATTTTTTAGAATGTAGGATATTGAAAAGGGATGAGAATGAATTATGTGGAGAATGGGAGAAATTTAGAGATAAAAAGAGTGAAAGATGTAGAGATTTTATATTTTGTTTAAGACTTAATAAAAAAAATTGGGAGATATGAGGATAGGGTAGTGGAAACTATCAAAATAGCTTTTATTAAAATAGAATAGAAAGAAAAATAAATGAATCAGGGCTGGAAAAATAATTGAGTAGCAAAAAGTAGATGAATTTTCTATGGTTATATAATACATACATACATCAATTACTTGTAAACAAGTATGACCCTTCTTACACCAAGAGAAAAAAAAAAGAGAAAAAACTCTCCAAAAATGAATTTTATGATGATTATACAAATCAAACCATAAATAAATACATCTACATGTAGAATATGCAGGTTCATTTTTTTGTTTGATATTTTGTGATACTGTCTTAATTTCTTCAGCAAATAATTTTTCTTTATGAATTTACTATGATAAATTTAACTGCTTTTTATTTCTTATTCAATTATTTTTAGGATTTTGAACAGCATGTTTAACTTGGTTAACATAATTTCTAGATATATATCAATTCTGACTATTTAAGGAGCCATTTTGCATCACATAGTAATAAATAGTTTTAACCAGAATTCATAACATAGTAATTCTCTTAATTATGCAGGTAATATGATATTTTTGCAAATAATATTGTAAAAAAATATGGAATTGTTATCAGAGAAATTTACAGAAATAAGAAGAAAAGGAAAATTAAATTCAGTGAGAAAAATGCTAAGACATTAATAATTAAAGAAAAATGTAAAATTTGAAGAATGGAAAATGGAGGATATTTGATTTAAAAGAAACAGAATCCTATAAATATTTAGATATTATATTCATAATAAAATTAATTACAGAAATAGATAAAAAGCAAAAAAATAGAATGGGATTGATGAAAAATCTAGTGAGTTTCTCATTCAACAAATATGAGTCAAGTAAAACAATTTAGAAAGAGTGATGGTATAGTTTAATATTTTGAAATCTAGATACTTTGTCTTAGTTAAGGGACTCAGAACTTTTTGAATAAAAATTAAAAATGTATGCATTAGGTGGTAAATTGTGGATAGCTGATGAGTTAATTAGGGAGAGCTGGAGTAACCAGTTCAAAATGTTAGAAAGTGGTTACAATATAAGAATGAAATAAATTAGTTAAAGTAGCATTTAATTGGTCTATGTGTAAATGATAATAAACATGTTGAACTGGAAAGATTTTGCAATGTATAAATTTAATAGAGAATTTATTTCTATATACAGTATATAAGAAATTTGATAACCAAAATTATTGGGTGGGAAAAGAGGATAGTTAGAGAAAAAGAAATAGAATTATGGAAAATAAACATTAAAAAGGTAGAGTTATGTAAGAATAAAAACATATGAAAGGATGATGATAATGCTGGAAAGAGCTTATTGTTATTTGGTGCAAGGATGGTTTTTGAATAATATAGACAGAAAACAAAAATGGAATAAAAATTTGGATTGTACAAGTAGCTTATAGAAATGGGAGGGAGAGTATGTATTTATTTTTGGAATTTTGGTTGTTGAGGAGAAGATTGGGATAAATTATACAAAAGTAGGAAAAACAAAAACATAAAGGAAAACTAAAAAGTTTTTTTTTATTTATTTAAGTCTTTATGACAAGAATTAGAAATATGAAAATAATGAAATTTTTTTTTATTAAAATGGGATTGAAAAAGGATCAGCATTGGGAAAATAATTTAATGATTATAGAATGGTAGAGAATAGTAGCAGAGCAGAAGTAAATGGATTCAGAGAGGAGAGAGGAAATGTTTAATTTGGTGAACAATGTCACTGGTCAAAGAAATTTCTAATTTCATCTAAGGAAAAACCATTTTATATCATAAATGTATTATATTTGTTTTGCTATTTAAAAATAAGAAATATAGTTAAATAAAACTCTTAAATATACTATAGCCAATTGTAATATAAAGACTAACTAAATGATTATGGACATTAAAGTGAGTTATGAGTTAAATAATATGACTATTTGCAAAAGAACCTAACAGCTTAGAATTTTCCAGCCATTTGGATATGGATGGTATAAGACTTTTAGCATCCAAGACCATTTCTGGCACATGCAGATCTATATTGTAGAAATATTTCTATATTGTATATATTTATTTATAGGCATAAAGCCGAGCCATAGATTAATTTGATAATCTTTCATCCTGAAAAAATTCATAGACTATTATCTGAAAAGAAAAATAGTTAAATAAAATTATGAATATTTAAAATATTAATTATCGTAATTGCATACTAATGTATATGCTTGACATTAAAAAAGAAATGAATTTATGGACTGATGTATATATTCTGAAGATATGAAGGTTCTTAATACATCATTTTTATTGATATTTCAATTATATATAATTGGAAATTACTTCATCCTTTTTCTTATTTTGAAATGGTATCAATATAACTGTTATTGTGGCTTGAATTTTCTTTCTACTAATATTTTACAATCAAAGAGCTTTTTTTTTATTTATTCTGAATTACAACAATGTGCTTTTATTCTTCTTTCTTTCATTGAATAAATTTTTGATTTTAACTTTATTGTTTGTCTATTTAAAGATTGATTGAGTCACTTGCCTTTTTAAATATTAATTTTTTTTTTGAAATTTTTGAAAAGTTTTGAATATGTTTAAAGTTATCACTTGTTTTAATTGCCATAGAGTCAGAAAGAATTGATAATAGATTACCTACTCTTGTGATATGAATCTCTTTTTTTTATTTTTAAATGTGTATAATTTTAAAATACTTTTCACATGTCTCTTCCAACTCAAGAAGTTATATTGTTGGCAGTTAGGAAAATCAATATATAGTCAGTGTAAACTAGAGTCTTTATATTGCTTTCTAGATTATCAACCTTATTATGTTGTTCTTCACTTTTTAATTATTTTTAGCTAACCAGCCTTTATAGATATGTATGTCTGACACTAGACCACTGACTATATAATTTAGTGACATCAGTTTTTAGCTAATTGCAGGCAACTCTAGCTAGCCACTAAGTATATGTTCACTTGAGTTTCTTTCCAGCTTATATCTATTGACACCAATGACATCTGTTTTCCAATTCTGGAAATCATAATGCATAGAATGAGTAAATTAGTGGTCATTAAATAACTTATAAAGTTAGAGGAGAAGTGTTACCCGAGAGTCAAATTTGCCTGAATTAATTTAAAAGTAACAAATGTATTATGACTGATATAAATAGTTATATAGTTGATTGGCTTGAGATTAAAATTTTTGCATGTTTGAATTTCCAATCTATTGGTTTGAATAGCTAGATAAAAGTAAAAAGAGTTTAATAAGATAGAATAATGAACTTCTACTGTCTTTTGTTAATAGATGGCCACTTATTTAGAAACCATTCATAATCAACTTTAGTCATAGCTTATATTCTAACTTCTTGAGTATGAAAAGAGATATATAAGTTGACTTAAATTGAAGAGGAAGTCTATGTAAACTAAATTTAGGCTATCATCTGCAAGAATTGACCCTATTAAGTCATGAATCCTTTAAAACTGTTAGACTTTAAATTTATTGCAGTGTTTTGTTTTAAAGAAACTCAGTTTTCTCTTTCTCAATCATTTAGTTCACCCTTGCTTCTTTTTCTATTTTTATGCTCTCTTCTAATATATTTACAAAATAAAATTTCAAACTGATTTACAATTTTTTACGATTTATTTTATTGTCTTGGTTACTAAAATATTTTGAATGCTGATTATGTCTGAAAATGAAGATAAAGTCATCACTGTCTTATGCAGAGAAATGAGTTAATGGGATTTTGTGATTATTGTTGGATATAATTTTACATTTGGTAACATTTTATTTTTTCTTTGAATAATGTAAATTTAATAGCAATAATTTTGTAACATAAATGTGATAAGAAGGATCTAATTTTATCAGTTTTTATAATTAATGTTATCAAAATTTTTAATCACTTCTTTGTGCTATTTTGATTTATAATTTTCATTACTCCTTTAATATTTCATAAGTTTAATCTTTTCACTTTACTTTCCTTTTCAACTTTTTATTTCTGAAGTTTATGCTTCAGCATGTATATAAGTATTTTAATTTCTTTTGTCATAATTTCTGATATCTTTCACTATGTCTTCATTTTTTTGTCACTTTATGCTGAAATTTTTTTTTCGCATTGAGAGATGATTAACAAGTCATTTTAAATTTTGCTTCTCTAAATGCTATTTTTATACCCCTCCCTCCCTGCAATAAATTTTATCTAGCATTATATCTTTTTTAATTCAATAAATTTCTTGTGTATAATTTGACCATGTACTATATTTTCTTGTTTATATTTATTTTTCTATTTATCAAATTTAATCTATATTATATTAGTTTTTTTTTTTCTCTTTTAGTAATTTTAATATTTTGTTATTTTTATTATAACTTTATTCAAAATACGTAACATTAAAACTTTATTTTGCTTTAAACATCTTGTTATTTGGATTAATCTGTCTCATTAGGATTAATTACCTGGTCAGTCCTTCTACTTTTTATTTTATTTCATTTGTAACTTTTGTTCTTAAATATTATATAATTACTAAGATTGCAACTATAATAATTATATTTTTTAATTATCTTTGATAGATGTCATCCCGTATTGATCTCGACATATCTCGCTGGGATCAGAATACTTTTTCAGGGCGTCTTAAACATTTTTTTAATATAACTGATCCTCGTACAGCATTATGTTCTGAAAAACAGTTGGATGATGCTAAAGAGTTATTGCAAAAATACCGGTAAGAATAATTATGTATATGGTTTAATAATAATGAATGCAAAAATTGAACAGACACCCCCCCTCCTATTTTCTGTTAAGTTCATTTTTGATTTTTTAATTTTTTTTTGAGTGTTTTCTTTGAAAAAATAAATTGTAGTAAAAATATTTTTAGTATAATTTAGTAAAAAGTTTTATTAGAACAGTGTATAATGCATTACTTTAATAATAAGCTAGTCAATCTTTAAGTTGATCTTAAAGAAAGCAAAAAAAAATTTAAAATATAATGGCAATATTGCTAACTTAATTTTTTTTATTATTAGTCAATGGGCACATTTATTTCACTCATAACTGTCTAGTGTCCATTAGCAATATTGCCATCATTTTTCCAACTCCAGAAGTTACAGTGTAAGTAAGAGTAAAAACAAAGAATGTCAAGTGGAAGCATTTTTATAATCAGTTTTTAGTTAATTGACTTTCTTCTGGTAAGAGGCAGTGCTCTCTGCTTATTGGCCATTTTTTAAATCCTATCTTGGTATTCAGTTCAATAAATTGAAAATTCAAATAATCTATAAGTTTGGAACCAAAGTCATCTAGCTGCTCCAAATTTCAGTGACATCAGTTTTATGCTTACTGCAGGCATCCTTGACTTTTTATTAAAGGATTATAAAATAATTGATTTTACTCATTTGCTTATGTTTTAATTTAATGGAGTTTAAATGTAAATATCATCATTGTCAATTAATGTAGACTAAAAAGAAAGGCTATTAATTAATTTAATGTTGACATAATTATCTCAAAATGAAGTAATAGTCATTGTTATTTAATACTGAGGGTTTGCTTTTGATTTTTCTGGTTCACTGTCAAAATTTTCACTTGATTATGAATTAAAAAACAATAAGTTTAGATTTATAAGCTAGAAGTTTGATGGTGCAAGATCTTTATTTTATATGAGTAAAGTACAAATAAAAGTAAGTAGTATGATAGAATTCCATTCCTGAAAAATAACATGGTTCCAAATTTTAAATTTAATTGCATAAAGCAGTATGTCTTCAAATAGCACATATAGAATTTGACATTTATTAAAGTAATATCGTAAATTAAGTCACATTTAGGATTATTATCCACAGCAGAATAGCTGTACCAGATGTAATTTAGAATTACTTTCTTAGCAGTTGTTAAAAATTATAACAAACATTAATATCTGGAATAAGCACTGAAATTGGTTTTTTATATATAAACTTATTTAACAAAATAGTAAAAATGAAACTTTTTAAGAATGCTCTTATTAATCTCAAAAAAAACAACAACATTTATTTTCTAAATCGACAAGAAAAGAATAATAAAACAATTGCAACATTGATTATAACAATTAGAATAATCTTGAGCATTTTTTGATAAAAATAAGTTAGTTTTGAATGGAAAATGCTTTGAGAAGTTTAATATTACTAGTAATGTATGTAAATCAGTAATTTATTTATTGAACATGTTTTTTTTTTTGTAGATATAGTGGTTAACAAAAACTTTAATAAAGGAATATGTAGTTTTACTAGTGACTTTATTAAGTTCTTCAATTCTATCATTGTATACATAGATTTAAAAACCATTAACTATGTGGTTCGTGATTTTGTAATCAGGGGTTGTTTAATATTATTTCTGAAGCAGATAAGAATCATAGCTATAGCTGGTCCTGAATCTGTTGATGAGATTTTGATAACATCTAATAAAATCAATCAAATTAACTTTATTAGTTGAATCTGGAAAAAGATATTTGTTTGATACTTTACAAAAAGGCCATTTTTTTATACCAATAATTTGATTATGTGAAAGAGTCTTGATTGAGTGTTAAGAAAGGATTGAGTTAAAAGAAAGTTTAATCTACTTAATAACTCCTGATATATTTTCTGTAAGACAACTTGTCTTCTATTATCTGATGGATGAAACATGTGGAAAGATGAAAAGCCACTGCAATGAAATGACTTGGGAGAATAGAAATATTTCTCATGATAATCTTGAATTGTGTATTCAAAAGTTTAATGTGAGGATTTTTTCTTTACACTGGGCACAATAATCTCAGTAAAATATGGTGGAACTGATGAAGTTCTCCTTAGAATTTTTACATGACAATCGCTAATATAGTCAATCAAAAATTATTTGTTTTAATTTTTTTCTATTTAGAATAAGCCCCCATTCTTTGGAAAATATTTTCAAACTTTTCATATCCTTATTAAGAGAGTTTTCTATTTCTGGGAAGGATTTTTTTTTTGTATGTGAAATGAAAGCAATATCACCACTATAGATGATCATTCTGCATTTTGTTTTTGGAAAAATACTACTGAATGTATTAATAAAATAAGTGAAAAAACTCGTTTCAGAGGGAGACCGTTATCTAAAATTTTATATTGCTATAATTATCATTTATTGTTATTTGAATTTTTTTATCAGAGAACATTTTGTTAAGTAAATTGATGATTTCATGCATTTAAGGATTTTTCCATATAGAATCACACGTTTTTGAGTTAGATCTATAATTGTGGCATCAGTTTTCATATTATTTTAAAAGCTCATTTTAATGTGAAGTGTTAAAGATATACTTTTTTATATAAGCTTTTTCATTTAAAGCCAGCTTGCTGGAAGCATAGATGATTCTCATCTATCAGCATATATTTTTTAAAATTAGTCTTTCAATTAGTTTATAAAAAATACATAATGATACCATTGTTTATTACTAAATTTTTGGCATAGTTTGATAATGTGGCTGAATAGTTTTAGATCATACATTTTTTGGAAACTCCAGAAATATACTATCTATTCCACGATTCTTTTTTGTTTTATAGTAATTAAGGGCAATTTCAAATTCAACACTATTTACTGATCTTATTAAATTAAGATTACAGGAATATTGTGAAAGAGAAGCTTGTAGTTCAGCTTTAATGATTCATTTCTGGTTCTTCCATTCTTGAGTTTAAAAATAATTGAATATCTCACTAGCAATTATTGTGACAATTTATTTAGAAATGCTTCTATACTCACTAAATTTATGTAAAAGATCTTTTGACTTTTTCTCATAAAATTTGCTGTTTTCCATGGTCTTTCATCATCTTTCTTTATTATGATCAAAAGATTTTATAATTTTTCAGAAATTTTCAGATCTTTGGTTGACAAATATCATTTGTAAATAGCACTGTTGGTTTTATTCCAATTTCGGGTGAATTGCTTTCGATATTCTTGAGGAATGAACTCTTTGGCAGCTGTAGTAATAAATTTGCTAAATCTGTCATAGCAAAAAGGGATGGATGATATTTTATTAACCATTTCTTTCAAGATATCTTATATATTAACTCCAGTTGGTTTTCCTTAAATTCCATCTCAGAATTGTGTAGCTTTCAGCTATAGGAATGTGAATTCTAAAAATGCTAAGTCTTGGTTTTATTTGGATAGGCAATAATAACTATTTTTTTAGCAAACAAAATATAAATCAAGGATTGTCTCTTTGTGCCATTTGCTTGAATCAAATATTCCTTCTTGCTTGACATCACAAAATATGTGCATGTTGTTTAAACCTATCCATTCAAAAATTTGAGAATCAGCTTTATTTTATTTGCATATCCTCAAAGGTATTTATGAAAATTGAAATCTCCTATAAATGCTGAAAGCATTGGAAGGTCTGGAAGAACAGATTAAGGCCAATCTTGTAAAAATATTATATACATAAAGATTGTCTATATTAATAATGATTACTAAACCATGTGTACTTTTTCAACAGAATTTAAACGTGAAATAAAGTTATCCAAAATATATATTCTATCAAGAAATCAGTGTGAAGTCAGGGGCTTTAAGATACACATTATTAGAAAAATGATGTATCTTTTTAAATAATCATAAATAAATAAAATATCTACTTTGTTTGCATGCGCGCATATACATGTTATTTTTAACTAATTACATTACATATGAATTAATATTAGTAATATAGGATTTTAGATATTTTGAATATTATACTACTGGTATCATTTTAGAAGTAATTACTATGCAATAAATAAAACAGAAAGTAGAAAAATTTAATTAAAAAAAAAAACTTAGAAATTTTTTTCCATCAGAAGTTGAAATTTAAAAACTTCTTTTGTGATTGCAGTAAAAAAAGTGATTTTATTATATTTATATATTAAATAAAAATTTTAAACTTTGTTTATACATGTGGTTTTTTTTTTAAAATATTTAAATTATTATTGTTTTGTTTTTTAATAATTTGTGAGTTTAATTTTGATTGATTTTAGTCTTGGTCAGGAACCACCTGGCACTACTGAAGAGCAAATTTTTTATGCCAAAAAGCTTTATGAATCTGCTTTTCATCCAGATTCAGGAGACAAGATGAATGTCATCGGACGAATGTCTTTCCAAGTCCCTGGTGGTATGGCAATTACTGGTTGTATGTTACAATTTTATCGGTAACCATAAAATATTTTATAATTCTCATAGAACATTAAAAAAAATAGTTTCTAAAAAAACTATTATTGTTAGTAAAGGTTTTAGTATTTAGTAGTAATTTAATATTATTATCTTTTCTATTATTGTTTATATTTGTATTATTATTTCTGATGTTATTATTACTACCTATTATCAAGCCTATTATAATATAATCATTGCAGTTTCTCTTCTCAAATTATTTTTTTGTTTATTTAAATATGTTTAGATTATGGAATTTTTGTTTTGTCAGTCACTTATAATTAAAAATAATAATTTGATAATATGTAGTATTTGTTTATATTTTATTAATATAACATTTAAATAAATTTCAAAAAGAAAAGGGAATAAATTCTTCATCGTTTTTTATGACATTAAATTATTTTAAGATGAATTTTGAAATCTTTTTTGATGTTATTTTAATTATCAAAATGCATTCATTTAAGACCAGAGGCTTAATAAATATCTAAATTTATTATTTTATAGGAAAGTAATGAAATTGGGCTATATATTTCAGAGAGTGATGATAAAACAATCAAAATTTTAATAAATGTCTTTTCTTTTTGATATGGAATAAAGTGTAAGATGTCATTGGATATCTTTTCACTAGCAGAGGAAAAAAAATCATTTAATGAATAACAAGAATTATGCAGATTACTGATTCATAATAAAAAGCAGATAAATTATTACTCTTTGCTTTTCTAGACTTGAAAAGACTGATATTAGAAAAGGTAATTCAATTAAAAGTAGTATGCTAATCACAGAGAATATCATAATTATATCAACTAGTCTTATAACTATAGAAAGAAAGTATGTGTTTTTAATGTAGACTGAAGTTTAGAATTTTCCATTTTTTTTTTTTTACATAAGAACTTCTTTTTCAAATGCATTTAAGTTGTAGACCTTATCTTACAAATATAATATTCCTGTGTCTTAAACATTAAATTGGATTTATTCAGTAGATAAGAAATAATTAATGGTAACTTACAGACAGTAGTGTACAGTAATTGGAATGTGAAAGTTTTTATATAATATGATAGAGTTGATTGGGGGAGGGGTATAAACAACATGGAAGAAAATAAAAAATAGTAATCTAAATAAATACAAAATAATTGCTCATTCATTTTAATAAATTATTACATATTTTGTCAGTAAATTATAAGATCAGAACAAAAACAAATAATGCACATTGGATTACACATTGGGAAGTATTGATCTATCCATTAGACAGAGATATCATAACAAAAAGTTGTTGAAAAAGAGATAGAAAGAGAACTTTTAAGTACAGCAGTAAAATGATAATTTATATAAACTTGTTAAGTCTTATAATGAACATGGCATAATCTCCAAATATTTCAGTAATTGCCTTTATAGAACCATTTATTTTGGTATAAAGAAATGAATTTTATCCTGACTGCTCGCAGAATACCAGTACAGTTAAGTATAATCAACTTCATAGATTTTGCTAAAATTTGTAGCCTTATTCCATGCCAAATATTTTTTTAGCAACTATTTTATAAATCTATTAAAACATGCTTTCCAGAAAAAAATTTTATTGACTAAACAATTCAGTAATTATCAAGGAAGGGTAATTGACCAATGTTTTGCCTTTTTTAGCAAAGAAAGATTCCACTAAGCAATGAGCATGCAGAATTTTTGAAAGTAGGCATTTCTCTATATATCTTTTAAGGTCATGTCCAATTTGTTTCAAATTAAAATAATAATAAAAAAAATCCTGAACTGATTGTAGATGATGTACTCCATAATAATGGTAGACACATTTTCTGAGACTGTCATCATATAAGAATATCCACTACTTATTTTATCTATATTGCAAACTATGCTATTGGAAAATGAAAATATGTAGTTGAATAGATTGTCATGTGCATTTTAAGAATATATCAGTTTTACTATATTTATGATTTAGCTTTTAGGTATTGAAATGTTAGAGTAAATAGTGTTAAGAGAGTGTTAAGCAAAGAATAAGTAATCACTATTGAAGAACTCATTCTTATCACTAAATTATAGTACTCTGTTGATTAGTTAGTATCACCTATTACTTCCATGAAGGAAAATCCAAAGATATAGTCTTTGGTGGCAGTTGAGTTACAACAACAGATGAAATCACAAATGAAGAACATGAACTAACAATTACATGATGTGTGCAGATATTGTAGATATGAAACTAAATTGGTTCTAATGCTAAAGTAGAACCTAATCTATCTTTATCTAATCAGTATATGTTTAGGTAATAAAGGATTTTTAACCAACCAAAAGAATAAGTGGTTTTATCACTGTGAATCACATTGCAATACTGAGAGAAGTTATAGAAAGGACCAATGACTATAAGTTGTCTTATGATTTGGATTTGTAGATTATGAAAAGGCATTTGATTCTATAAGCATTTATTCAGTGATTAAAGCATTGGATCATCAAAATAAAGATGCCTAATATTGTTATACCTGAAGAATATTTAGCAAAATGCTACAGAAATGATTAGATTACATAGCAATACTAGGAAAATTAACCTAGAGTAGGATATATGACAGAGTGAATCCATATTTTCAAAACTTTTTACAGCAGTTTAGTAAGAAGTAGGGCAATAAAAAGTAAATGGAGATTTTTTAACTCTAGCAGATGATGAAATGCTTTTTGAAAATAATGCTCCAGAGCTTCAGGAAATGTTGCAAGAGTTATCAGATGAAGTAAGAAAGTAGGTCTAGGGATAAATAATAAATAAAACAAATAATGTTCAATAGATTTTTTTTAGAAGAAAGTTAGAATGATAATCATAAATTAGAAGTTAACAACTACAAATATTTTTATCACATTATTATTTAATACAGATGGATGAAATTAATCATAAAACTAAGTTTTGGATGGAGTGCTTTTGGTAGAAATAAGTTAATATTAAAAAGAAATATGCATATGAATTTGAAAAGGTTTTTAATAATGTCTTATCAGTTCTTACTTATGCATCTGAGACTTGGATACTTAACAGAAAAAAGAACATTATGGAGATTTCAAATAACTCAATAAAGTATGGAGAACTGTATGTTAGTAGTAACAAGAGAGGATCATATATGAATTATATGAGTGAGAGAACAAATAGGTATTATTGATATCATTGAAAGAATTAAGTGACTGAAATGGAGTTGGGTGGATATAATTACTTAAAAAGATGATAGTAGATGGATAGTTGAAATCTTACATTGTTCCAAGAGAGTGTAAAAAACCTAGAAAGAAACCACATGTGGATGGATAGACAAAATAAGGAAGTGTTCTTGGAGTAATGTGGAGAAGGAAGGTTAGAGATCAAAGAAACTGAATTAAACTGAAGAGATGATCATATAGTCACTCAATAATGGTTGAAAATGATGATGAATAGAAGATAAACCTCATCTATACTTGAATTTTCAAACTTAGGTTACTCTTCCAGGGACATTAGATAGATAAAATGCCATTGACAATTCCAAGGAGAAAAAAAATATTTGACAAGCAAGCTTGAAATGTGTATTTAGTAATTTCTATATCAGCGAAGGAAAATTATACAGAAATTATGAATTTTATTGATTTTAATAATAAAAGTAATTCATAGAAACCACGTTACATTAAGAGTAAAGTATACTAATCTTTTCTATAGTAATATGCTATATGCAATTTTAAGTTTGATTATTTATTTATTTTCAGTTATCTATCCAAATAATGTATTGCCAAAGCAAAAAATAAGAACAATGTTAAAATTGGTTTGACGAAGCAATCTGAATCAAGTAGCTAGATGATAAAATGAATTTTAATCTGTTTATAGCTCAAGCAGAATATGTTTAAGTAATAGAGGATAAAGCCTTATCTATGATTCAAACTTTGAATTTAGATAGCTCTCACATGATCATTAGGTAAATAAGTGTTATTTTTCATTCCAAAAAAGATGAAAAAAAAAAAAGTTTTAACAAACAAGGTTAACATTTGAATTCATTAATATTAGTGTTATAGTTATTACAAAAGCCAAGTTGTACCAGGAATCAAATTCTAGATATAATAGTATACTACTTGCAGTTTAAGGTTTTGTTACTTATTCTCATTTCAGATATTCAAACAGGCAAAACTCTCCATACAGTGGATGCCAGAAGGCTTGTGCATAAAATCCCCTATCTAGTGCCTTCTCATCCAATATCCCCAGACCACTCGCTAGCCCATGGCCCTCACCAGTGAGGAGCCTATTGTATGGAAAGATTTGCCTATTTTAATAACAGTTATGAGCAATTATAAGAAATGGTAATCGTGATGTTTAGTGGTTTAGTATCAATTCTGCCTAATAGAATAGTAGTGGCTATGGTTATTAAAGAACCAAAGGCACCAAAATGTATGGGTACTGAACTGAGTTCAGACCTATATGACTATATAAGCTAATGAGCTTGGATTGAAAATATTGTTGTTTCAATTTTATTCTCATAATTTTGTAGTTAAGTAGAGATAAAATGCACCTGCTGGAGGGTTGCATTAGATCCTAAGATCCAGATATAGTGCTCGTAGATCCAAGGCTCTTCACTGGCAAGGCCATGGGCTAGAGACTGGTCTGGGGATATTGGATGAGTAGGCACTAGATAGGGTTTTTATGCATTAGCTTTCTGACATCCATTAATTACTCTGGCTTGCACTGAGTGGTACTACTGTATGGAGAGTTTTGCCTGTTTTAATAACAGTTATGAGCAAGCATAAGAAATGGTGATCATGTGATGAGTTTAGATATTTATGATCCCTACAAATGCATTGTTGATTTAAATGGCATTAAAACATTAATAGTGACGATCATGAGTTTATTTTTAGAAACCAAAGAATTGTATTATTCTGTTTAATGGATGATATCTGTATTAGAGATTTGAAATGAAAATTTTTAAACATTTTCGAGATCAGCTTTTGCAAATCCAAGTAGATATTTTTCTAAGGCAGTGATAATAGTCTAACAATGCTTTTTTCACTTTTGTAAACTCTCAATTTATCTGTTTGGTAACTTTGTATTATTATTATCTTTACAATTGGTTTCCAAAATATCTGAAATGCAGCACTTTTATTTTTTTTTTGTATTATATTGAGAGGGACAAATTTATAAATTCATATTCTATAATATAAGATAGAATTTCTTTGTAAAACAGTTTTGAGCAATGATATTTAAAGATTTCTGTTACTGATCTTGGTTTGAAAGTAGTAGTATCTAAATAATTTTGATAAGTAGTTTGCTTTATCCCTTTTTTTAATACTATTGTGTATCAAAAAAACAATCCAATATTTTTTTTAAGCAAGTAATAATAATATGATGTTAAAAGATTTGATAAAATTCTGTCAGAATCAACAAAATAGTGGACAATACAGTAAATAGTAGTATTTGATCAGTAAAGATAATAATATTGATAATATTTCTGAATAAGTTATCTCAACTGAAATGATCCATCATTGATTATGTTAAACTTTTTATAGACACACAAAAAAATGGTAGTGATTAGAAATTATAACATTGGCATAATCTCAGATCCCTGATAATGAAATATTAGAGCAGATAACAGGATCAAGGTAAACAATATATCTTATAATATTTGCCTCCTAGGAAAATTGATTATTTACTTATTTTATATACAACTAAATCATATTAGACTACATGAGATTGATCAAATTACATTAGTTTTAAAAAGAATTTGTTCAAATATTTTGTTTTAACATTAGATTATTTGAGACTTGTTTTTTAAATATTTATTATTGAAGATAGGAAAAGATTTTATTGCTAAAAAATTAAATACTGTTTAATTATTCCAGCACGAAAATGCATCATGCTTTGATGGAATTCTGTGAAGTACAAACATATTCTAGGTTAATAATCAAGTTACTGTTATATAAATTAGAATTTTTTTAGAAGTCATACTACAACTAGTGAGTATAGGTTTAAGAAACCCAAATTATTGCATTTAGATATAATCTTTATCAACTGTCGATTGTATATCATTATATATTGAAATCTGTGCAAAATTTTATCTTTCTCTAACAGTCTTCAAAAGGATCTATATTTTTATTTGTTTATTTTATATTAATTCTTGTTTTTGTTTTGCTTTCTTCTATTTGTTTTGCTTATATTTTTTTGAATATTTTATTAATATTTATTTTGGACTCCAACATTTGTATAATAATAATAATGATAGTCACATCAACAGCAATAACATCACTTTAAACTGTCCTGAAGGAAGCAGAGATTCTATATATATATATTTAAATTTTGCGAATAATAAAATAGTAATCATCAGGAATTGATGCTGATTTAATAATTCCTAATAATAGTAGTAACTATATAGATATTAAGAGACACAAAGTAAAACATGTTCACATTAGAAGTTATTTAAATAATAAATTGAAAAAGTAGGGGTTTTATATTAAGAACTTATAATTTATTGATATATATGTATATTGTTATATATAATTTTGTTTGAATAATTATATTAATCCTTTATTGTTCAATTATTTTATATATGTATATTGATACAATATTTTTCTTTTTAAATACTCATCTTAATATAATTTATTATAAATTGTAATTATATCCAATATTTACTCACAATTTCATATTAATTGATATATTTATTTATATGACCTGTTTATTATTTTCATAAATATATCATAATTTTTAAAACAACAAATATTTTTATTTTTTTGTAGAACTAATTCTCAAGTGATATTTTGGCAATGGATTAATCAGTCATTCAATGCTTTGGTAAATTATACAAATCGAAATGCTGAATCAGGTCTTACAAACAAGTGAGTAAAGTTTTTCTAAATAACTGAAAACTATTTTAAAAATATCTCATATCTGTTTATCATGTCATCATCATTTAACTTTATCAATCTACTGCAGGATAAAAATCTTTTCCACGTTTAATTCATTTTCTCTGATTCAAAGCATTTCTTCTCTGCACCATTTCAGCAAACTTATTTATTTCATCCATCCATTTTGCATGTGATCTCATTCTACATTTTTATAATTATCAATAGTGTTAAACAGGAAATAGTTTAAATTTTGTTTTGTTTACATTAAGTTACATTAACAATACCTTAGTTGTCATTTTAAAAATTTTTTAAAAGAAAGAGACTGCAGAGAGACTGAATTAGGTAATAAGTTAAGACAAACCTATTGTGTTACCTATCTATTTTTTTTTAAATGGGTGGTAAAGTCAGTTTGATCAACTGAATGAAATTAATGTGTTCAACCTGTCATTTTGGTAGTCATGTACAAATTTAATATATGTTTCTTAAAAAAATGCTTTATTCATTATAGTTTTATTCTCAAATTATTTTATATGTCATTTGTTAGTCATTATCAATCTGCATGCCAAATATGAAGAAACAAAGATTATGGTTAGTAAGACAGCAAATGAATTTAAAATTGATGGTGAAGACATAGATGTCATTAACAATCGATAGTTTTTACTTTCTTTATATGATTTAACCACTACATATATGTAATAATCACTTGGTTCATTACAATTGATTCTTCACAGAGTCATAATGAAATGTTTGGAAAAGATATTTAGATGTAGGGACATATCTTTAATAATAGATACAAAAGAATATTTTATAATCAAAGCTTTTATTTGCTTTGAACTAAAAAAAATTATTTTTTCAACTACAATTGGAATTTTTATATTTCACTTGAAATAAAAGTGTACGTATGTGTGAGTGGCAAAAGTTCAGAAATTAATTAAGTTGATTATAAAATATTTTTGTATATCCATTTCTATTTAGTTTTTAGCATTGATTGTAGTCAAAGATTTGTTTTTGTTTCAATTTTAAATGATGCTAAAAGACTTTTAAGGTTGAAAGTTAAAATCATAAGTATTAAATCAAGTTGTTTACAATATAGTTTTGTTTATCCATCCACTGTTCTGTATTTAAGAAACTAGATAACCTACCTAAAATATTTTAGTGTTATATTGCATTGCAAGTAATTTATAAGAAAAATTCCAAATGTGAACAAATTATATTGAATATAAATACATTAAACCTCAATTTTAAAATTGTATTCTAACTTCAATAAGCCACCAAACCATATATATATAGCACCCTCTCATGTGTATTATTGAAAATGTATTGAAATGATAATGTATTTTAAATTTGATATAAAAATATTTAAAATTTCATCTGCACATTGCTCTGAATTTAAGAAACTAAGTAAACTACCTAAAATATTTTAGTATCATATTGCATTGCTAGTGATTTATATCAAATATACCAAATTTGAACAAAATATATTGAATATAAATATACTAAATCTTGATTTTAAAATTTTATTTACAAACAAATCAACAAACAGAGATTATAACTTAAATAAGAGCTTTTAAAAATGAGGATAAGAATTGTTCAAACTTTGATATTTCCTGGACTTAAATCTCAGATATCGGTATTGGATATTGAATCAAAAAGGTAGAAATATTGATTTTCTTGAATTGTGGTAATGACAAAGCCTTTTGACAATATTTTACTCATTAAGAAAAAAATCAGACATAATCTGAATGAATTTTTAATGAGATTGTATCTGAATATTTATTGAAAATTATTTTATTTTAATTCACATTAAAAGATGATCATTCTCATTAGAAAAGTGTATATTATTCAGATAGGTTGACATTAAAGAAGACAATATAATAAATGTGCCATTGAGGAATTTGAAAACTATCATACTGGAGAAATGCCATTCATATTATCATCAGATCTCAACATTGTTTATGATAGTAATTGTTATAAATTAAGGATAATCTCAATGATTGAACTTAGTATCAATATTATCGAAAAAAGCCAAGGCAGTATGTCTGGGATATTAATTTGTAAATGCCTTCATTAAGTAGATTTATGGAACTTTTCCAGTAAACAATTATTTGAATTAAAAATTTAAACTTTAGTGTTTTAAAAAAATGTCCAGTGTGTGCTTTACATTCAGAAATATTCACTTCTACTTTAATAATGTACATGATAATAAATTTATGTTTAGATATTTTTCTATTCCTATGATTCTTATTGTTATCTCAAATATCAATTTGTATTCACCAATAACAGAATTGACAATGTTACATTTTTCAATATGCTAAACATTGATTAAAATAAATATGAATTATTTTTTATTCATAATAGTTAGAAATTTATTCCATTCCGATCTCTGTATGTGTATATATGAAGTCAACTTTAAAAGGATTAATATGAAATGTTTTTTTAATTTTATCTATTCAATGACATGATCTATTTTTCCATATATGAAGCAGTTTGATAGTAGATTCTTTATTAAGAAAAATAAAAATAAATGTCTATCTTGCAATTTGAGATGGAATTGCTATGGTGCTAATATCAGTAAAACTATGCTAGAGTAGTCAAACTCCTCCAGTCTAACTAAATATATCTCAAAATGATTAAGTAGCCAACCAATAGAAAGAGCGTGCTTAAAATTATAGTAGATTTGATTAGATATTTAATTATTAAGCTAGTCCAAATACACCAGTTTCATTATAGATAACTAATATTGATTGACTACTCACAATGTATAAAAATTAATTACAATACAATGTGAAAAACCCTTAGACTTACCAAAATAATGATCAAGACTGAGGCAGCATTTAAGTGTCCCAGATTCCACATTGAAACTTTTAGATGGAATTGACTGGATATTAAAACCATGTCCTTCTTCTTTGGCTTTGTTCACTATGCTGAGCCTTTCAGCCCCTTTCCTGTGGTTAATCTGTTTTCTAACTGTTATACTCTATTGCTCTCTTGGAGTAATTGATAGTTATTATTTTTGATTATGATGCTCATGTTGACTTTAAGTCATTCTGACTCCTCATGTGTAGGACCTTATCCATTTAAATACAGAAAGGAGGGATAGACAGAATTGAATATAAGTATAATTTATATACTTGGAACTTTAGATGTAAATTATAAGGGACTCGAATATAGACTTTCTAGCTCCCTTCATCTATCCACTCTATCTAATTATACTTGTGTTCATTTAAATATTACAGATTTAGCCTGTATTCTGGCCATACCTCTTCTGTGTATTTAAATGGATAAGGTTCCATACATGAGGGGTCAGAATGTCTTAAAATCAACATGGACATGACAATAATATTGGCATCAGCAAGGGATTTGGTCATTCCATCATCAGATTTTGAATGAGATGAATGGCTGAAGAATTGGAGGGTAGAGTAGATTGAAGCCTGTCCATTAAAGTTTGAAGATTTGCTATCTTAATATAAATTGAACATTGATTATATGTGTGGGAGATAATAATCTGGTTCAGCACAAAATAAGAATATTGGAGATCATTTATCTTTTTTATATGTCTGTGATTATGTGTATCGGTTGTATGAGATTGAGTGGATAGTTGAAAGGAGGTTGAAAGTCTGTGTTCTAGTTCCTTAGAATTTACATCTAAAACTCCAAGTGTATAAATTATACTTGTATTCAAACAAATTTTACAGATTGAGCCTGTATTATCTATCTTTAGCAATGTGGATTCCATTTGTTAATTAGTTTTTATTATCTCCATGCAGTTTATATTTAATAATCAAGCCAATTCCTTACATTTACATACACAAATTAATTATATTGCTTTCAGTTTCAATGTTACATTATTTTAAAACCATCAAAAAATCACACGATGACCATTTTATATGTTTACACATTCTGTTAATAAGAGTATCAAACATTTCCACACAGTAATGCCACCAAGTGCAAGCCATCATAATCAATGACCGCAGAAAGGTTTATGCATAAAATCCCTATCTAGTACCTACTCATCCAACATCCTCAGATTAGTTTCTAGCTTGTAGCTTTATAGTTACCAAATAGGAGAAAGATGGCTGCTGGAGGGATACATTAGATCCCAAGATCTAGGTGTAGTGCTTTCAAATTTAAGGCTCCTCACTGATGAAAGCCACAAGCTAGAAACTAGTCTGGAGATGTTGAATGAGTAAGCACTAAATAGGGATTTTATGCAGAAACCTTCCTGCATCCATTGTTTATGAAGGTTTGCACTTGGTGGTACTACTGTATGGAGAGTTTGGTACTCTTATTAAATTACTTTAATATATAATATTCTAATTACTCGAGTTGCAATTTTATAATTCTGCCTTTTTCAATGTACATATCAGTGCCTCTTCTCTTTTGAGAAGACTACATGTTTCACTTGAATTCTATACATAATCTTTTAGATATGCAAATGGTTGATGATTTAGGTCTTGATTATTTTCTTCTTGGATATCTAGAGTCACCATATTACTCATCTGTCAACTCTCTATTCTGGATGAAACAATATTGGGGCTTTTGTCACACCCAATGTTTGAATCTGTCCAGTTTTTCCAGATATGGTTATTATGCCGACTGAAACACGTTTTAGATTTTGTTTGTATTTCCAGTATTTGATTGAAAATTTCTTTAGTTATTTTGCCTCTATCTTATTTTACATAGGTGTTTTGTATGAGGACTCTTTCTCCAATAGCATACATATTCTTCTTAAGGTTTGTTTCTTGTTTTACTTTAACTGGAAAAATAATGGCTAGTTTTTTTTTGAAACATTCAACCCATGAATATTTCTGCAGGTGATTTACTAATAGCAGTAGAAGGTATAATATGTTGTAACATACAGCATTTACGGCTGCTTACATGTTATTATAGTTTAATTTGTTTAAAGTCTGCTAAGTGCTGCACCATTTTTTTCAGCAATCCTATTGGATTCTGCATGACAAGGAAGAGCACGAACATGTTTAGTTTCCCATTTAGATAAAAACATGTCAAATTCTGTAAAAATAAACCCATATTCATTATCTTTCACCAAAATTTCCAGTGATCAGTGATATGAGAAGATTTCATTTAATATGTTGATAGTTTCTGATGAACTCATTATATTTAATACTCTTCCTATTTGGAGCAGGCATCTGCTAGAACCAGAAAAATTTGGCCTTTAAATAGGCCAGCATGATCCATGTGCATACTGCTCACAGTCTGTTTTTGGCCAAGACATATATATCTTTGGCTGCATGTTTACTTCAGTTTAACATGGTTTACATTTTCTAATATATGTTAAGATATCTGAGCCAATACCTGATGACAAAACATAACTGCATGCCAGAGCTTTAGCTCTAACTATACTGAATGATCCTGGTGAATGATTTCTAATGTATAAGGGCATCCATCAAGTGAGATTAGCACTTTGTCATCTAATACTATACAACTCTTAATAGGTGATAAATGTTGATGCATACTTCATAACAATTTATGTGGGTATTGAAGCTGTGCATATATATACAATTATATATATGCTAGCTTCACCATTCACTGTGGACATGCTAAGACCCTAAGTCCATCCACAGCGAATGTATGCTCTTTTTCTTAAAATAAATAATGACCTGCATAAATAGTTATGTTGAAGGAAATTATTTAAAAATTTAATGAAATAAAATATAAAAAGTTTAAATTTTTATTTGTAACTATTTTAAAATATATGATGGCAGAAATAGATAAGGTAAATTTCTTAATTAAATAGACTCCATTAAGAAAGGGAATTTAATTTATAAAACATTTTTTTAATTAGATAAAATAATAGATAACAGGGAAGAATTTGAAACAATAGGCTACTAATAAGTAGTTTCATTAAAAATAGAATTGAAAAAGGGTATAAATAAAGAATTTTTCTTTTGTTTGGGGTATTATGCTTGCTGTAACCTTTGCTGAAAGTTTTATATTAAGAATTTTTGCTGGAAGATAATTTGCCGAAAAATTTGACAACATTGGGAAATCTTGCTTGCTGTACTTACTTCAAGCCATAGTCTATTTGTTCAGCATATATATAAATCCAGTAATGTGTTGCTCTGCAAAAATGCGTGAGTAATCTCTTTGCCTTTTCTCTCCCATCCATTCCTGAGACCAGAGTCATAACTATGTGAGCCAGCCAGAGAACTAAAGTATCTGCCGTGTATCAGTGAATATCTGACATCAAAACATGAAACCAATTTGAAGAACCAGGAAGACCTGCTAGAAACATCAAATGAACCCATCTTGACCCACCCCCTCTAGTTACCGGTAACTATCACATAAATTAAAAAAACCTTTTTGTAATTTGCAAATTAAATCTAGATTTATGTTGTTTTATATATATATTGAAAATTATATACACATGTCATGCCCACAATATTCTATATATTTTTTTATTAATATTTTAATTGATGTGGGTTTAATACATATAAGGGTGACGATGACTCTTATTAATTTAAGTGAAAAATGCCTCACTAAACTTGATCACCATTATATACCTATAATTAAATATTTCATTTTATGTATATGTTTTATTTTTAAAGAAAGAAAAGAGAGAAAGCAAAACACAGAATGTGCAAATCCCCCTTTTTTTTAAAAATCACTTTTAACTTTTTTAGTCAATGGAAGAGTTATGAATGTATAATCCTATTTTTGAAGAACGATTAAAGTTTTTGAATTACATATTGACTCTGTGGGTAGATGGGTTAAACTATAACTAATCATTAAAATATCTGCCCTTTTTGTATAAGTGATCTCAAGTTTATGAAGGGAAAGTAAGAATTATTTTATAACAGATTTTCTGTTTGGTTAGACTTTCGTAATGTTTTATATATATATTTTTGCAAATGGTTTTTTTTTTTTAAATTTAAAGGTCGTTAGACCGTATTTGTATTATATTGCTTTCTGAGTTGATCTGTGAGCGTGTCAACATGTGTTCAGTGCACTCATTTACCAAATCTACATAGGTTAATATACCTGCTTCAGGATCATAATGAAGATTAATAAAATTGGATCGCATCTCTTTCAGGTATTTATATGTATAAGAATACATAACTGGACATAAGCAATAAAACTCCATGTCCGAATTTGGATCACACTGTCAGCAAACGAATTCCATTTTCTCTAACTCAGTTTAGAGACGGAGAGCTATTCAGACCTCACGTTAGCCTCTTGGCTTTTACCATCATATCTGGGACCAATCCTAGCTCACAATATTCGATCACCTTAGGACGTAATATTTTATATTTATATTTATTTTAAAAACCTTTAAAATATTATTGAAATGTTTCTGACAAAACTGAGAATATCCGTTGGGATCACTATTTAATTTTTAGACGAAGGCTGTACTTTGAATGTGTCTAAAATGTGTTTTAGTTAGTTTAATAATTTATTTCTTACCTCGTGCTCTAACCATATAGTCAACTGAAATTATGTCCCCCCTTCATATTATTCACTCCATTATTATTATTATTATGGTTAAATATATAATCTATAAACAATAATTTACAATTTTCTATATTCATCCATTTTTTCAAATCTTTTTATTTCACTTTTATACTCTTTAAATTGTATAATCTGACTGTTGGCTAGAAATATTTCCAAAATTTAATATAAATTTGTCTTTTTTTTTTTTGTTCTCATGATAGAAAGGTGATTTTCCTACATATCTGTATACATTTGCAGGGAAAATAACCGGCAACACCATTAATAAAGCTTTGTGTAGTTCTGCTAAAGTAAATAATAAAAGTTTCTTTTATCTTTCATTCACTATAATTAAAACCTCGTAGTATTGTTTTTCTTTTGTGATATATATATGTAAACCTGGTCAATATATATGTTAAAAATTCCTTTTTGTGGTCTCTTCTCTCCCTGACCACCGGGCATACATTAAGAATAAATTCTAGTGAGGTTTGGGAAGTAAGTCGCTTAGTAGCAATCTGGAGGATTAGATGAGGTTCGAATCCCTCCTTCCTACATCTCTAGGTTAGGTTAAATCTCTACTTTTCATACTGTTACAGTTTATGGGCCATTAATTGGGTCAATATTCACTAATTCAGTACATGAGATTCTGGTATCCAGTTGTTTCCTTAGTCCAAATAGCAATAATTTTATTATTTATCAATTTGGGATTCTGGTGATCAAATAATTTATTATTACTTCAGGGTCCCTTTTTTTATTAGATCAGGTACAAGTGATAAAGTGTCTGCATGTTTAATTTAGCTGCTTTTCTGAAATTGAAGTTGGTACTCATCTTTTAGCTAAAGGCATCGCTCTATGTCGCGCTTTTCGGGCCAAAACACATTAAAATGCTGTTTCCGTGGCCAACACATTCAAACCCGCGTTTTCAACAGTACAACTTTTTTGCTGCGCTACAGAATGCAGGCCGCTATGTCGCGTCGCAGTACAGCATGTATGTTGCATGGAAGCAAATACATTTTCCGAATTCGCACAATTTATAAAGTAATTACGGCTTGATGAGAGAGTTTGTATTTGAATTGTATTGAAATGTTGTTTGCATTGGATTTTCTTTTATTTTAAACTATTGAAATGTTCAGATTTTTTAAAACAATAATTATAAGACTTTTTACAACGTACTATATTGAACTTTTATTTGGGAAAATGTTAAATATCTTTTTTTTTATTGAGTTGCAATTAGGTAACGTAACATTCCACCAGACAAAGAAGATTCTAACGTCTGTATATTTTTGAAGTAAAAAAGAGCGGTACGAAAAAAATATCCAGTAAGAAAAGTTCAAATATACAGGTTTTTTTTTGTAAATTTAATAAAAAGCAAATATTATAAACATGTTTAATAAGTAAAGAAGACATTTGTATGTGTTTGTTGTTGTTTAAAAAAGTTTGAGTTTCTTTCTTCTGTCTGAGTACGGATACGATTTTGAATTTTTTTATTTTAGCATTACAAACAAACAGAACACTAACTCTAAAACTAACCCTAACCCTAAAACTAACCCTAAACCTAATCCTAAACTAACCCTAAAACTAACCCTAAACTAAGTCTAAAACTAACCCTAAATCTAACCGTAACAACTTTTACTTTTATTACGATTATTATTTTTTAGTTAAACAACAACAAAAAAAGTCGTAACACAAGTAAAAAAATATCCGATAGAAAATTGATAAAAAAAAAAGCCGTAACACAAATAAAAAAATATCCGATAGAAAATTGATAAAAAAGAAGCCGTAACACAATTTAAAAAGTATACGATATAAAAAAACACGGATCAAATTGTAATTTGTTGATTTTATTGTACATTTATTATTATCGTTTAAATTGTATACATTAATAAAAAATAATATTTAAAAAAGACGATTTTGTTTTGTTTTTATTTTCGCATTACAAAAAAGCACAGAAAAATTATTAAAATCAACGGCCCGTGAAAGTTCATATTTTATAGTTTTAGTGTGAAACGGCGCCATCCTACGGCGACTTTATCTATAATACAAGCACCTTGAAGTTTATCATTATATGTTAGTTATACCAGTGCACCATTCATGAATTTAAAGGGCATGGTTACATGAGCTCTATCTCTTAGAAAACTTTCAAAAAACAAGCCTTAAAAAAAGTCTGTAATTTTCTTTAATACTTTCAATATCAGGCTAGATATTTGCACCAGATATGACATGGCCTAGAAACTTGTTAGAATCTGGGCAATCTTTGTATTTATCTGGACTCTGTCTCAGGTTCTGATTCAGCTTCTTTACATTCTAAGTGAGACTGTAAATTCTCTTGAATTTCAACATCCGGTTAATGTATTCACCCAGTTTCACTATCTCTTTACTATCCAGTAGTATTGCCATTGGAAACTGGATATCTTATGTGATTTGATGACGAACATAGTTTATATGCATCTGATATTCCTTTCCGTTTGTATTCGAATGGTCTGGATAACTTATTGGTGATTATCCCTTTGATCATTTCTTTTCTTCACCTATTTGAAATGTGTTGTCTTCAACATAATAGAGCAATAAAAAGAAAAGATACTAAGTCTGGACTATATAATCATTATTTAGAAATAGGGCATACAATAAATTGTGAGGAAAATATAAAGTTAATAAAGTATAGTAAAAATTTAAAAAAAAGAAAATATTATGAAACATTATATAGAAAACATAGGTAAATGCATTAATATGGTCAATGGTTCGATAAAATTGGGAGGGAAATGGTCATTATTAGAGAATTGGAAGCTGCAATATGTAAGAAGCGTATAGGTATGTATATATATTGATAGCATAAGACAGGGATTATTTTTTGGTTGATAGATAGTTATAAGATAGAAAAAAGATGAATAAGAAAATATATAATGGATGCATATATATATTAATATGGTCAATCGTTTGATAAAATTGGGAGGGAAATTATCAATGTTAGAAAATAAGCTGTAATATAAATTAATGTATATGTTGATGATAGTATAAGAGGGGAGTCATTTATTTGATGATAGATAATAGGTATATAAAAAAGAAAAAGATGAATAAAAAAATCTATAATGGATGTATACATGTGTATGGGTTTATTTCTAATGATGACCACTAAAGAGTACTAAAGATGTAGAACGTTTATTGTCACATGATTAATTTTGAAAACAGCATCTTGAGAAGGTTCATTTGTGAATGAAAATCAATTTGATAATATTAAATTAAATTGCATACAAACCAGTTGTCTATTATTTCGAGTAATGCATAATTTGATTGATTAAGTGTTTATAAGTTTTTGACAATGTTGCAGTGTTCAAGATCAAGCAAGGAATATATATATATATGGGTGCAACAATAAATGTTTAATAATTGTGTAGAATAAAAATAAAAATATTGAAAAAATAATAAAGAAGAGAAATAATAGGAAAGATATTAAAAATATTATATATAGTAACGTTTAAGAGATGTTTTATTAAGATTAAAAAGATTATAAAAAGCATAAACAATAAACACAAGGGGGATAGTAAGTTGATTATTAAAGCTGTACATAAAAAAAAATTGAATTTAGGAAATTTAAAAACAAAAAATATGGAAATTGAAAAAATGAATGGAATTTATTTAATTGATTGTTTAAATTGTAAGAGGGAAGAAAAAAGCTTTCATATATTGATACAACAAAAGTAGATTAAAAACTGGACTTCAACAACATTTAAACGATAAAAATTCAAATATTTACATACATTGTAAAGTTTTGGGGCATAAAAATTTTAATATAAAAATGTTGGAAAAGGGTTAAAAATTACAGGGAAAGGATGATAAAAGAATATTTTTACATAAAAAAATATAATCCTATTTTAAATAGAATTAATGGTGTGGATAAGGAATGTAAAGTAATATATAATTAAAATGGAATGTTTAAATTGAGTTAGTAGATTGTTAAAGCTTTTAAAAAAATGTTTATATTTGTTTTTAAATATGTACATTTAAAGCTATAGCTAAGGAATGTGGTTTTTGAGATGGGTTTTTAGATAAAGATTAAAGAGTGTAGTAATTTGCAATTAGGGTTGGTTTAAAATTGGTATTTAAAGTTTCTTAGATGTTTTTATAAAGTAATAAGATTTGTAATTAAATAATGTAAAAAGTAATAATAGTAATAAAAAGTAGAAGAGGGAGATGTAAATAAAATATAATTATGTTTAATTAATATATATTTTTAAAGTTTATGTTGATATAAGAAGAAAGTTTTATGTAATTTAACTATTATTTATAAATATGTATTTCTTTTTGTTGTAGTCCTTGAAAATTTACTGTAAGAATTTAAACAGTTGACAAGTTGGAGTTTGTATTATATAAATATATATACAGTATATATGTTCATTGTTAACATAAGAATATAAAGTTAAGGAGAGGATTGTGTATTTGTTGATATTATTGAAGAACATATATATTTAAAAAAAAAAAAGTGATTGTATATTTATTGTGTTATAATATATGGTAATAAAAATAACTGTACAATAATTATGCATAATGATTATGTGAAATAATTATATATATAATGATCATATAAATAAACTGTGTAACAATAAATGCATACCAATGTTATTAGGTCATAGAATTGATACTTGGTCTTATAAAGTCAGAGAACTATAAAAAAATCCCATATATGGTGAGGTATGTAAAAAATACATTTATATGTAAAAAAGGCCGTATATGGTGGGTTATGTAAAAAATGCCATATTTGGTAAAGTTTGTAAAGACCGTAGAAGTCTTGAGGGGTATATAAACCGCCAGAACTGGGTCTATAGATTCTGGTATTAATGAAATTTAGAGACTCCTGACTCTATATGTCCAAAGCAGGACTAGGGTTTATTATGTGCAGATCACCACAACCTTTTATTATTTTACTGCGCTTTAAATAGGCTGTGTACATTTGTAAATATGCTCATATGTTATTTAAATTAAACTATTAGCTTACCATCTTAATTCTGTCTTTGTCAATTATTTACTTGCTGCTCACAAGACATAGCAAACATTATGGTCATATAAGTTGCTGGAAAATGATTATAAGAAACAATTTTGTAATGTATACATTAATTATGTAATAATATCGTAAATTAGTGATTTATTTTTTAATTACATTTAAAGTTTATTCTTCAATTTTTTTACTCTATATCAAGAAAAACATTTATATAAAGTTACATTTTTATTAAAAATTATAAAAATGCCTATTATATAAAATTTCGATAGAACAGCCTAGTGGCATAATGATTAGGGTACTGACTTTCCATGTTTATTATCTTCATGAATTTTGAGTTCTGGTGAAATTTTGAAATTTTTTAAAATTCTAAACAAGCTTAGAATTTTTCTTTATTTTTTTTTTTTCCAATAGTCAATTCTTTGTTAAATTAATTAACTAGAAATCCAATTATTGTTGGCTAGATTGATATCCAGTTAATTATTCTTTACAAGATAATAAATTAGGTTATCCAGGAAATTCTTATTTTTAAGCATTCATTTATATAATAAATATTATTTTCACTTTTTTGTAGAGCAATGTAGAAATTTTTTTCTCCTTGCAATTGGTTGTTTTACAGTTGTTTTATTTTTATGAAAATTGTATTTGTTATCTGTATGTATTGAATTAAGTGTCACAATACTATTAAGGAGTTATAATGCTAAACACCTTTTTGGGATTTTAAAACAAATTAAAATTTCTTTTGGTTTTTAGAAAAATCACTATTGCCTATGTATCAGCCACTACTAGTGCTCTAATTACAGCAATTGGACTTAAAAATTTTCTACAATATGTAAGTAAAATTGAAAATTTTTCATTTATTTTTTTATTATATGAATACCATCATTCTATGTGTGTATATTTATAATTAATTCGTTCTTGGTTATTATTATTAATCTTACACTATATTGTATTTAGGTATTAATTTTTAGGTTTTTTTTAGTGTAAATCTAAATCATCCACCAAAAAGGTATAAACTTGATGATTCAAGCTCTCCATGCAGTCACTATGCTATCCAATATATTGCATCAGTATGGAGTGAGGCATACAATGAGAAACTATTCAAGTCATACATTGTAATGATACAGATAAGGGATATGGAAATCATCTTCATAGTGAAATGAATAATTATCAACAAATAGAAAATGAACAAAGGATCTATATCTGAAGCCACTATAAGTTATATTTAAAATTATAAATATAAATTATAAGCATTGCTTTACCAGAAATAATCATCAATAGTCAAGAATTAATAGTTATTCTTTATGACTGGATTTAAAAAAGATATAATATAAAATCTTAGGCACTCATTATCTAGCAATGCCAAACTTGGAGTATAATATTATAAAAGCAATTGTTAAAATTTCATCTGCACACACATATTTGAGTGCTTAAACATCTACAATAGTAAACATAAAAAATGCCTGGATGATGATATTAATACTGATCATTGTCAGTGCTCTGAGTCATTGGTATTGTGTATACTATCCATTAACAAAAATAATAAAATCTGAAGTAAAGTGAGTGAACTTTAAAGGTGATCTTTATGTTTGTATCATCCAAATAATTCTATAAGAGCTCATTTAGAAGTCCACATACACATATACCCACACATACATTGCAAATATTATGCCTGAACTAGTATTGGAATTACAAGTACAGTACTTTAATAACTGTAATTGTGAATAAGAGAAAATACACATATATAAAATGTAATCTATTCTAATAACTTTACTAGAATAACTTAAAATAATGATTAATATATTTATTAATTAGAAATAATAATCAAAAAAGAAAGATCTAATAAGCATTCTGTAATACAAATATAACACTCTGAATTTAACTGTTCATAATTATCACTATTATTTCTATAAATTGAAAAATTCAATCAAATTTACAAAAATATATAACTTTACACAATGCATATATGTAAGCACATAGATGTGTGTACATGATAAAATAAAATATGGCATTCATCTATAATATAATAAATATTACTCTATTTTAATAATAAATAGTAAATAATTCTAAATATATCTTTTTTTGTATAATTCAAGTTTATGCCTCAACAAGTTTGTTCTCATAGTGATGAAGTAGTAGAATATTTTTATATGGATGTACAAAAGGCTTTTGATCAGAGTAAACATTTTAAAATTGTTATGGGAGACTTTAATGCTAGAATTGGTAAACAAATGAAAGTGCTGTAGGTAATTTTAGTATGGTAATAGAAATGAGAGAGGACATAGACTTGTGGAGTTTGCAGAAAAACTTTATATTATGAATTCTTTTTTTTTGAGAAAAATGTTAAAAGGAAATGGACATGGAAGTATCCAAATGAAGGTACAGCAGAATTGGATTATATTTTGACTAACAGAAAACATATATTTCAAGATTGCAATGTTCTTAATAAATTTAACACAGGAAGTGATCATCAATTAGTAAGATGTAAGATATGTGTTAATGCAAAACTAGAAAGACAAAAATTATTAAGAAAAACAATATTTACATTTGATATTCCTAATCTTCAGAGACATTCTAATGAATTTAAATTTGAACTTGCAAATTGGTTTCAAATATTAGTAGATTTTGAACATGGTTCAGATTTGAATGAAATTAATAATAAATAATTGATACACTTTTAAAAATTGTGACAAAGATAGCTGATAGAAAAAAGCAATTGACCAATAAAATTTTTACTGAGACTAGAGAATTTATGAAGAAAAGAAGGAATATGAAGAAATACAAAAATGATGCATTAAAGAGGATTGACTAACTTGAATTTTGTAAAATGATGCAGAAAAGAATTGATAATGATTTAAGAAAGTATAATTGTGAACTAGCAAGGAAAGCTGTAGAAGAGAATAAAAGTCTCAAGAATGTAAAACAAAATTTTGATATTGGTAGGAAATCTATATCTGCAATAAGAAAAAAAGATGGAACTATTATTAAAAAGAGAGATGACATATGAAATGGGTAGAAGACTTCTATCAAGAATTATATAGTAATAAAGAACAAGTACTCCTACATCTATTATATCTTATGAATTGCCCAGAATTTTAAATGAAGATATGAGACATGCAATTAAATTTATGAAGAAAGGAAAACTCCAGATATTGATGAAATTATAATTGATATGAAGAAATAGAATTTTTTTATCAAAGTTATATGCGAAATGTCTAAATGATAAAGATGTACCAGATGATTGGAAGAATGCAGTATTAATATTAATATGTAAAAAAGATGATAAGGAAGATATTAGAAATTACAGACCTATCAGCCTTTTATCAGTTTTATACAAAATTTTTATCAAGATAATTACAACTCGTCCATGGAGAACATTGGATTTCCACCAACCAAAAGAACCAGCTGTATTTAAAAGTGGTTTTAGTTTAGTAGATCATATCCAAATAATGAGAGAAGTTATAGAAAGGACCAATGAATATGAGTTGCCATTATGCTTTGGATTTTTAGATTATGAAAAGGCATTTGATTCTATAAATATTTTTTCAGTGATTAAAGCATCGGATCATCAAGGTATAGACCCAGGATATTGTCACATTCTGAAGAATATTTATAAAAATGCAACAGAAAAAATTAGATTACATAATGATACTAGGAAAATCAACATTGAGAAGGGTGTAAGACAGGGTGACTCCATATCTCCAAAACTTTTTACAGCAGTGCTGCAAGAAGTATTTCATGGATTAAAATGGGAAACTAAAGGAGTGAAAGTAAATGGAGATTATTTAAGTCATTTACATTTTGCAGATGAAGTAGTTGTTTTCGCAAATAATGGGTTAGAGCTTCAGGAAATGTTGCAAGAGTTATCGGATGAAAGTAAGAAAGTAGGACTAAAGATAAATGTTAAAAAGATTAAAATAATGTTCAATGGATTTTCTCAAAAGCTGAAAATAAAGATTGATTATGATGGATTAGAAAAAATTAACAACTACAAATACTTTGGTCAGATTATTACTACAGATGAAAACATAATGGATGAAATTAATCATAGAATTAAACGTGGTAGAAATAACTTGATACTAAAAGGAAATATGCCTATGTGTTTGAAAAGGAAGGTTTTTAATAAATGTGTTTTATCAGTTCTTACTTATGGATCTGAGACTTGAACACTTAATAGAAGAGCAATACAGAGATTTCAGACCACTTAAAGAAGTATGGAGAGATGCATGTTGGGAGTAACAAGAAGAGATTGAGAATGCAATATATGGGTAAGAAAACAAACAGGTGTTACTGACCTCATTGAAAAAATTAAAAGACTGAAGTGGAGTTGGGCTGGACATATTGCTAGAATAAATGATAATAGATAGACAATTAAAATCTTAAACTGATTTCAAGAGATGGTAAAAGACACAGAAAGAGACAACATATGAGATGGATGGATGAATTAAGAAAGTGTGCAGGGGTGATGTGAAGAGAAGCTAAAGATTGGAGAAGATGGATTGAATGTGGAGAGACCATCCTGCAGTGGATTGATAATGTTTGAGATGATGATGCTAGATAAGCACAGACACTACACATTATAAAATGCAAATAATATTTTATTTGTTAATAATAATTTCATTGAATCTATGCCAATACTATTCTATTTTAAAAATATATAAACGGATCTATAATAAGTGCACACATACATCTAATAAAAAAATATTACCAATTATTATTTTTTAATTTACATTCAAAATTATTTTTTAACGATATCTTGTTTACTTAAAATCTGAAGTTTTATATATATTTAAAAAAAACAACATATTAGTAAACTCTAACAAGTGTTTTTAAAATTTTATGTAATAGAATTCGAAGAAAAGATGCTGTTGTGTTTCTATTCTCTAGAGACAAACTGGGCACTTACTCTTATTTTCTTCCACACTATTTTTTAGTTAGCAGGATAATTCATTTGATTAAATTTACTTACTATTAAAGCAAATCAGTATAGCAAAGAAAAATATATATTTTATTATCTGTAGAGTTAATATTTGAAAGAATATGTCAATATATATTTCATTTACTAGCTAATTTCTTTCATTTGTACTCCGTATGTCAGAAAAATAGATTTCAAGCATATATAAATTAGCGTCTATAAAATATGGCATTGGAGTCTTAATTAGACAAATAAGATAGGTATATGCAAGATAAATATTAGCAGTCCTCCATTTAGATTCTTTAACTTGATAGATAATGGCCAGGCAAGCAATCTACTTCTCACATACTGGTCTATGAATCACTAGAGGAGGCATCCCTACATCTGTGGAAGGTCAAACTTTAGCAACACATCTTTTCTTTGAAGCTGGCTTGTACTCTATATCTACATTCTCTATAATTCCAATCTAATAATCTCTAAATTTGAATCCATTATTTGTAGTACTTAGTGGAATTCAAAAACAAAGGAATTCCATTATTTTTCATTTTGATTGATAATTTATTGATTTCATCCTGTATTTAAAAAAAATTGTTTAAGCCTGTAACTAAATACAGAAGATAGAATTAAATCTATAATTAGTGTCTATTAGAAAGAAAAATACTTTGTTTTATTTAAAATATATATTTTTTTTTCTTTGTTACGTTGAAATATTTTACACTTTTGTCAAAATTAGAAAAGTTGAATAAAATTATTTGCATTAAACAATTTATAGTTTTTAAAAATATCAAAATTGTTATTTAACCAACATTTCAGTTATTCAAGACTATATAATTTAACTAAATATATATAATAAATTTTGTCTGTTCATTTCTACCTTTCCTTTTAAGTGCATGTCTCCTAGATTCTGTGCCATAAGATCAATTTAACCTCATTATTTCTCCTCTTGGAAAAAAAGAAAAGTGAAATGAAACACATTCCTAATAATATTTTTCATAAACATACACCATACTTAAAATGAAGTTCATGTATAAAATTATTTACTCAATTCTTTTTTCAGAAATCTGAATGGCATTTCATAAAAAAGAAATGAATAGTGAGCTGCAATCCTGAAATAGATAAAGAATCCAACTATTGGATGCTAAGCACATAATGTAGCATGAATACCAGGAGAGCTATTATAATATGAACATTATAAGCAACCCGCATTTTAGAGTACAAAATATTAAGAAATCTTTGAAAAATGAAACCTTGTTCATGGGGTGATTTTTAAATCGTTGAGGCTGATACATATAAAACTTGAAAATTTTGCTTTGCTCTTTTGAGTTTTAAAGGCTGGGGTCTCATGATTCAGGACTAAGTTAACTATCCATGAAAAGCTACAGAAATATAAAACATGAAAGTGAGTTGGTACAATGCTTGAGATATAACCACTCTATGGAGTTGGATGACAATATTATGCCAATTATCATCTTATATTAATACTATAATGATAGTTGACTTGATGTTAAAGTGAAAATATTTGTATTGTGACCACTTTTACAAATTAAGCTATTTTAATAAAGCTATAAATTAAACAAGGCAGAATCAAATATTAAAAACCTTAATTAAGAAATATAACAATTGAAATAATCATTTTATAAAAAATCTGTAAGATGTCTACTCTAATCATCATGCGTAACTGTTTGAAGCTGTTTGGTAAATAAAATTAAAATTCTTGCGAGCTAAATGAGTATGATTACAAAAAATGATCACGCTGCAAGTGATATTGCATCATCAGCATATCTTAGAATATTTATATTTTGACTATCAATATCTGATCGATCTAAGTTGAATAAAAAAGGAATAAATCAATGCAATAGTATTTTCTTTACTAGGATATATAAACTTTTTTTTTTTTGTTGAGAACAATTGTTTTTACTCCAGGTTCATCTATTGAAAGCTTAAATGTCAACAGATATTATGTAATAGTTCTATTATATCCACATCCACAGATTAGTTTCTGTTTTATGATTTTTGTCAATGAGAAGCTTGGATTATGCATAAGGATTTTGTGAAACTAATATAACTCTTATCCAATAACCACTGGCAATCTGAAATTTAAAAATACTTTTATGTTTTGAATTCAATTTATCTTGCTTATATTGCTATATAATCTGATATGCAGTAACAGTACATTTTAGTATTTTCAATTTTATAATTACAGGTATACTTAATTCTTTTAGATAGGATAGTATAAATTAAACATCGATGGTATCATATGCTGTTAAGAACAATTCTCTTTGCTTTACTCTGAGCTATCTTTTGCAAATTTTTGTAATCAATAGGTAATAGTGGATGTAATTGTATTACCATGTAAAATCTTGTTTACTCAAGTTTACAATAGATGGCTCTGAAATAGAGTGAAGAGAGAATTGCTCCTAATGATATATGGTTTAAATAAAGGACAGTTATATTATGTTAATTTTGATTTAGGATCTAATTTAATATACTGGAATTCATGACTTTCTCATATCATTATACATAAATGTCTTGCTTTATCACTGAAGCACTGGGGGGGGGGGGTACACCAAAATCCAGGAACATTTGAAATATTTTCATCACTTTTGCTTTTCTAAAAACAATCTGTACATTTAATAATTCTGCCATTATAAATATTCCATATGTTTTTGTGTGATTTTCAGGAAGTTGTTGCTTACTTGAGCTAATTGGACTACTACACAGCAATTGAAATAAATGTGTATTCTTTATTTTGGAATATGAATGAGTTGTAAATACTGAATTTTTTTTTATTCTTTTGGCTATATAATTTTTCTTTTAAATTTTATGGTTCTATACTTATAATTTTGTAGGTGGCAATACTTTCATCAATTTTTACAAAATTCTATCAATTTTATGGACTTTTCTTTTCATAATTGGCTTCAGTTTCATTTGTCTTCTGTCTTGTGGCATTGCTTTTTAACTGCTTATAGTTTTATTAAATATTCCTGCCATCTTTCTTTAATTTCCAGTTAAATATTCAATTCTTTTCTCCATCTTGAATTTTTTACTGATTCTTTGTGGTCTGAAAATAGTAGCTCTTAATAATTAAAGACAGTCATCTGAAATACCAAGCTTATTAGTTTCCTTTATAAGAAGAGTATTTAAATGATGAAGATTTACACAGCTAACTATTAAAACATTCCATTATATATATATTTTTCATTTCTAAAACTTAATATTGGAACATTCTTACTTACTATTATAGGTGTATTTGTAGTAAAATACATAAGCTTAAAATAAATAATGATTATTAATAGTAATTATTTATTTTATAGAGAGCTTCATCACTTATGCAGCGGTTTGTGCCATTTGCTGCAGTTGCAGCAGCAAACTGTGTCAATATTCCTCTCATGAGGCAAAGGTAAAAAAAAATTCAAGTATGTGTTTATATGCATTAGGAGTTGCAATTCAGTATATTTATTTAAGAGCCATTTGTTATAAGCTTGAGCCATCAATGAAGGACAATGCTAGCTATTGGTCAGGGATTTTGATTTGATGCTACCATCTAAAATCTATTGATTGCTCAAGTTTACAATAGATGGATCTGAAGTAGAGATAATAGAGTGAATTATTGCTCATAATGCAAATATTAGAAATAAGCAAAGAAAGTCATATGATGTTTTGTATTATAGGTGTATATATTTATATTGAAATGAATAATGTTTTATTCACTTCACAATTAGCCATGTGATTTTCCACACAGTAGTAAACTGTTTTTCAGTTGTTGTGAGGATAGCTAGTAAATAGAGCAGTTCAAAAGTTTTAAAGAAAATTAAATAAAATAGAAGAAATATCTTAAAATAAAGTATTAAAATAATTATAATAACTAATGTTCAAATTGTAGAGTAAATTAATTTAAATTATATTTTTAAAGTGGTTTTATTACAGTAGATCATTTCCAGGTATTGAAAGAAGTTATAGAAAGGACAAATGAATATGAGCTGCCATTATGCTTTGGATTTGTAGATTATGAAAAGGCATTTGATTCTATAAACATTTCTTCAATGATTAAAGCATTGGATCATCAAGGTATAGATCCAGAATATTGTCATATTTTAAATAATATTTATAAAAATGCAACAGCAACAATTAGATTACATAATGATACTAGGAAAGTCAATATTGAGAAGAGTGTAAGACAGAGTGACTCCATATCTCCAAAACTTTTTACAGCAGTGCTGCAAGAAGTATTTTGGGGATTAAAATGGTAAAGGAGTGAAAATAAATGGAGATTATTTAAATCATTTAGATTTTGCAGATGATGTAGTTGTTTTTGAAAACAATGCTTTAGAGCTGCAGGAATTATCAGATGAAAGTAGGACTAAAGATAAATGTTAAAAAGACCAAAGTAATGTTTAATGGATTTTCTCAAAATATGAAAATAAAGATTGATTATGATGAGTTAGAAGAAGTGAACAACTACAAATACCTTGGTCAGATTATTAATACAGATGGAAACATAATGGATGAAATTAATCATAGAATTAAACTTGGTTGGAGTGCTTTTGGCAGAAATAACTTGATACTAAAAAGAAATATGCCTATGTGTTTGAAAAGGAAAGTTTTTAATAAATGTGTTCTACCAATTCTTACTTATGAATTTGAGACTTGGACACTTAATAGAAGAGCAATACAGAGATTTCAGACCACTCAAAGAAGTATGGAGAGATGCATGTTGGGAATAACAAGAAGAGATTGAAAACACAATACTGTATATGGATAAGAGAACAAACAGGTCTTACTGACCTCATTGAAAAAATTAAAAGACTGAAGTGGAGTTGGGCTGGACATATTGCTAGAAGAGATGATAGTAGATGGACAATTGAAATTTTAAACTGGATTCTAAAAGACCCAGAAAGAGACCACATGTGAAATGGATGGATGAAATAAGAAAGTGTGCAGGGGTGATGTGGAGAAGAGAAGCTAAAGATCGGAGATGGATTGAACTTGGAGATACCTTCATCCTGCAGTGAATTGATAGTGGTTGATGATGATGATGATGAATATAATAAGAATGATAAAAGTGTTTAAATTTAAGAGAACTAATAAAATTATATAAACTACATTAAAACTGTTTCTCTTATCAAAGTTTAAAAGAATATATGGAATGTATTGCAAAACCATAATTAATTACACTAATGTGAAAAGAAATAGATTTTAAAAGTTTAATTAAATAATCTACATTGTGATTTAAATAAATAATTTAAAAATAAGGTAATAAAAAGATTAAGTCTTTTTTTGCGATATAAGGTTTCAAAATGGGAAAAATTCAAATAACTTAATAATCAGGAAGTTTTGAAAGTTCAATTTAAATAATGATGGTGTTATAAAAATTCAGTCAGTTAAATGATTATAGCATTTTGAAAATTTATATAATTAAAATAAAGTGAAGTTATAAAGATATTGTAAATAAGAGATTATCAAAGTGTTATAAAGATGAGAGCAATGTATAAATAGTCAGTTTTTTTTTTTAATTAATCAATCTGGATGCTTGCTTTATTTAAGCTTCATTAAGCTGCCATTAAGATGACCAAGTAGAAAGAAGAGAAAACTGCCAGCTCCTTGAAATTAATTTGAATCTCCTGATAAATCTGATCTAGCTATTTTGAAGAAATATATTCGGAATGAAGGAAAAAAAAAGCCTAAACTTCCGATAATTTCAGGACAAAAATCTTATAAAGAAGGTGTAGTAATTTGTAAAATAAAAAGAAATATGATAATCAATTAGTGCATGCCATCATGGAGAACTATTTAGCTCCAAAAAAAATATCAGACTGAACTGAAGAGGGAATTGTGTACAAAACTTAATGCTATGTAAACAAAAAAAAAATTGTTTACCAATTAGACTAATATAAACTATTTATTTTATTTTATGATCTCTTAAAGTATAATAATTCAAATGAACTATATTTTATTATGTATAAAGTGTTTGCATATTATTGAATTGATTGATTAAAGGAGGAAGTGAATGTTTTGTTGTTTTTTTTTAAAAAAAAAAATTGCTGTTAAGCATCTATAAATACTCTGTTTTAAGCAGACAAATACAAAATTCGCTTTATCTTTTATTATGTATAGGATATGATTAGTTAAAATTTTATCTCCCTTCCAAAAAAAAAAAATCAAGAGGTTTTCTTTTTATGTAGAAATTGTCATAAAATATTTATTTTTAAACACCTGCATGCATGTAAAATATTTAATGGGAATTATCCAAATATTAGAATAGTAGAATAATTATTGGGTTTTAAGTTAAACTAAAGGTTTATTTTGAAATTTAATCAAGTCTATTTGTATGCAAATTAACCCTCACATTAATTACCATGAATTAGATTTTATGTGGCCTAGAACTTATAATACCAATGCAATTGTTAGATCATTATTGAATGATTAAAATATATTATATATAGTGAATTTATTCACAGTTTTGTCTACTAAATTCAAGAATGGATTCAAAATGGGCCACCTCATGTAATTAAATAGAGTTATTATTAAATTCAAGATCGAATCCAAAGGAATCATCTCATTTAATTAATTGAGTTACTATTAAAGTATATTAATTGAGTTAGTATTAAAGTATATTGACTATAATAATCTCACATTAGATAATATGTGTGTGATTATGCTATGAAGCAAATGATAGGAATAAATGCATTGTATTTGTGAGGGTCAACTATATACAGGATTATCTACAGTGTGCATTAAAGGTTAGAGAATTACTCTGTGGAAGGTGCACTTATATTAGTATTATAATATGTAATTGAAAGATTAATGTTTAAAATTAATCAAAATAAACTTTGCATTACTCCTGTTTCATATTCATTTTCCAGCATGTGGGTGAACTAAAAGTTAAGAGGTAATGAAGAAATATCTTACTAAAGCAATTATTATTATTAAATTATAATCATAAAAGTAATCAAATTATTAAAAAAAATTCATTAATGCCTATGATATAGTCAGTAAAGTAATCATGTTTGGAAAAAGAAAATTATATTTTATCTGACAATTATGATATTTTGTAAATTAATTGTTTTTTCATTATTTATTTAAATAGTGTGTGTTAACTTCTTTCTACATAATTTTGTCTGGTCTGCATATTAATTTTATCTCAGTTTCACTGGAAGTAGCTCATGTTTTTTTTTTTTTTTTTTCATGTCATAGCATCTGCCGGGACGCGAACCCACAACCGTCTGCAAACAACTACTTGCTTGCATGGCAGCTGCGATACCTCTCGGCTAACAACGCAAGACGAAGTAGCTCATGTTCTATGTGATTTGGCTAAATATTACAAATAGTAGTTGTGTAGTGATCATCATCATTGCATATTAAAAACATTTTTTTTTTTCGAATCTTATTAAATTATATAAATAAAGAATTTATGCATATATATTTTCTGATGTTAGCAATATCCAAATCAATTAAATTAGATTAAACATGTGTAAGTTGGCCATTATGATATATTATAATTAATTAGTATCACTTTATTATATATGTGAAAGAACATTTTTAGTACTAATTTATTTTGAGGGTTTGTGAATAATTTATAAATACTCTTATTTATGAATTGTTTCTGAAATATCTTTTTTTTTGTTTTTTAGAATACTGAGTTTTAAATTATATATTATTATTTCATTATAATTTCAATTTTAAAAAATTTATATTTAAGAATTATGTTTTGTTAGTGAAAATCATAATTAAACCTTACTAAATCAAAGTCTTAACACAAACATAAACAATCTTTTTTAATGTCTAGATTAAATGTAATTAGCTTTTTGTTAAAATTATATAGTAGAATAATT
Source organism: Epiperipatus broadwayi (assembly GCA_028023455.1). Classification (NCBI taxonomy): domain Eukaryota; kingdom Metazoa; phylum Onychophora; class Udeonychophora; order Euonychophora; family Peripatidae; genus Epiperipatus; species Epiperipatus broadwayi. Next base: position 397,857 of record JAQFVV010006285.1, on the reverse strand, counting down.
TAAACAAAAATATTTTCATTGCTAAAGGCATAAATAAGCAGGTAATTATTCTGAGAACTGAACTTTACAAATTGTCACAAAGATAATGACTGATGTTCTAATCAAAGTAGGTGGGTCTTGACACATTAAGTGTGATTACATGAGCTAATAATATTTTATATTCATTGTAGAATCCTGGTTTTGTTGACATAAAAAGTGTTTGTTGTAGCATTTGTACATTGCATTGCAACATTATTTATTGCAATATATCTCACTACATTAAAATTTTTCTTTTTTTCTTTATATAAAAAAATATTATAGTAAATAATTCAAGCATTTAAATATTTATATCCTGTATAGTTTTCTTTACTTTTTTTTAAAATATCTTTTTTTTAATTATTATTACACAGAATTTTTATATATTTTTTCTATTTATTATACAAACATGTATATCTATGTGTCATACAGAAAAGAACATTCAATAATAATAATAGTATTTAGTCAAGCATGGTTTCAGTACTGTGTACCAGATGCGTGGCGAACAAACTGAACTGATCAGATAAGATTCCAATGCATGCTCAGTGAGACATTAGTATTTCTTTGGTTGACAACATTATTAGACTTGGCAATAAACCAGATCTCTTTTATCTTCCTCTTCATATCATTAGGCTCATTGCAGACTGCATTAATTATTTGAGGATAAAATTCATGTTCTGTGTTTCTCTCATGATTAAAAAAAAGAGAATTAATTTGAGAATTCACTTTAGACTTTTTATATTGATATACAAGTGGATTCTCAAATTAATTCTGTTTTATTTAATCATGAGAGAAATGCTGGACATGAATTTTATCTTCACTTAATTAATGCAGACTGCAATGAGCCTAATGACAGAAAGAAGAAGAGAAAAGAGGGCTTGTTTATTGCCAAGTCTAAGAATACTGTCAATCTAAGAAATTTAGATTTTTTATATTGGTATATAAGTGGATTCTCAAATTAATTCTGTTTTCTTTAATCATGAGAGAAATGCTGGACATGAAAAAAACTTAATGATAAGAAGAGGAAGATAAAGGATGGCTGGTTTATTGCCAAGTCTAAAAACATTGTCAATCTAAGAAATTCTACTGTCCCACTGAGCATGTACTGGAATATTAACCAATCAGTTTAAAAAACATTGTCAATCTAAGAAATTCTACTGTCCCACTGAGCATGTACTGGAATATTAACCAATCAGTTTAGTTTGTTTGCCATGAATATACACAGTAGCAAAAGTGCACTTGACTAAATATCAAATTTTCTTTTCTGTATTACACATAGATATATATATGTGTGTGTGTATTACATTGTAGAAAGTATTATTGATTTATTTTTCTATTTATGTTTTTTGTTTATAATTACATTATATTTAATTTCATTTATCATTGTATATATTATTAAAATTTATTAATTTATTAATCACTACCTTTAAGAATAGTAGTATTAGAACAGGTGTGGTAAACGTACGAACCACAAGCCTTATATGGCTTGTGAAATCATTTTGTCTGACACATCAAGATAACTGTGGATAGGACTTGAAATTCAATAAATCTAGTAGCTTTTTTTTCAACAACTGAAATTTATGTTATGCGATTCAGATTGATGATGCACACATTGAATAGTCTTTAAATTCAGAATGCAGAATTAGAGTAGCTACCAAAGCAAAATAATCTGTTACTGGCTACACACACTGGATAGTTATTAAATCTAATGTAGTGTGACATTGTATAAATGATGATTTCAAAGCAAAATAATCTCATTGTTGATTAAGTCACAGTGATAAACTAAAATAATCTCATCATTGGAAACACATACTGGATATTTATTACAATTAAAGTGTTGTTACATTCTACTAATAGTGACTATAAAGAAAAAAAAAATTGATGCAGAGTGTTGATCTTTATGAACTATTATAACTTTATCTTTCTTATTGCATTGCTAAATCCGTATAATATTAATATCGTCTATGTTCTTTATTACTTTTTACAATGCTTTTTTTTTGAATTGATAGCAGTTAAGATTTGGTAATATAAGTAGAATTTCTGAAGACGATTGCTAGGGCAATTGAAACCATCTAGTGGTTTGTAAAAAAGCATTATAAAAAGTAATAAAGAACATAGTTGATATTAATATTAAGTGTTGATCTTTCCAAGAAAAATGGACAAATGATTTTTTTATTGGTGAAGTTAAACGCAAACCTGTGGACCTAATTTGTGGTGATGAAAAATTAGCTGTAATTAAAAAGGGCAATCTGAAGCATCATCACAGCTTAAAACATGCTAAACTTAATGAATTGAAAGGCCAGATAGATTTGGATAAAATCAATGGTCTTCATCAGAATTTAGAATCATATTAAGCTACTTTCACTAGGCCTTGTTATGATAGAGATGATGTTATTCAGATTTGTTATGTAGAGAGCTAGCTACTAAGATCTAATGTGGAAGGAGAATTTATGAAAGAGTGCATGGTAGCTGCTGCAGAGTTGTTAGCACCAGATAAAATAAAATTGTTTTAGTGTATAAGTTTGTTTTGGAGAACTATATCAGATTACTGACTTAGCACAAGATATTAAAATTACACTGAAAGTTTCTGCAAGAGATTTCCAATTTTTCTCTCTGGCTTATGATGAGATAATGGACATAACAAATCCTGCTCAACTGGCATTTCTCATTCGAGGGATAATTACAGAGTTTGTCATGCAAGAGGAACTGTTGCCATTGTAAGCCATGCATGGCACTACAAGAGATGAGGATTTGTTTGGGAGACTTGCTTTATCAATAAAAAAACTTGAACTAATATTTGAAAAGTTAAGTGGCCTTTCTACAGAAGGAGATCCACCTGAGAATGGCTCACAAAAAAGATTAGTTGCATTTATCAAAAAGAAAGAAAGATTATGTCAGTTTTTATTCAAATGATTTAAATATATGTCACTGCATTGAGAAAGTCTGCACAGTCATTAGCTCAACAGTGTGATGACAACAGTAGTGTCATGCATAAATTTTATCAAAAGCAGAGAGTTTATTAACTGCCAATTTAAATAGTTATTAAATAATTTTGATTCTGATTATGGTTATATTATTTTTTATTCTGAAGTATGATGGTTGAGTCACAGGATCACGATGATGAGTTTTTACAAACTGTTGGATGAAATCAAACAGTTCATGGAGATGAAGGAAACATCTATCAGAAAACTCATTGATAGAAAGTGGTTGTGTGACTTGGCATTCATGCTTGACATTACCAAGTACTTCTTGGAGATGAACATCAAGTTGCAAAGTCATAATTAGCTTCAAGTTGCAGGATCCCAACTAGTTTCTCAGATCCTTGTTTTCAAATGAAATCATTTGAAACTAAATTAAGGTTGTGGAAAGTGCAACTTGAAAGGAATAACATAATACATTTCTTCACTCTGAAAAGATAGATGCTTTCTACAACATTTGAATATGCTATTGAATGTATGGATAATTGATGCATTTAGTGAAAGATTAAAGGATAGAAAAAGTAAACAAATGGAATTGAACATCTTTGTTACATCATTCAGTATGAAACCAAATGATGTTTCTGATAACCTACAACACAAAATCATTCAGCTGCAAAGTGATCATGGGCTGAAAGCTATGCACAATAATCTCCAACTGCTTTATTTTTGATAAATGTCATAAAAGCAATTATGAATTTCCCACCTTGAGGAGACATGCATTGAAATATGTATCTGTTTGAAACATCTTACTGCTATAAGCAGTTCTTTTCAAAACTTAGCATTGCAAAGAGTCAACTACAATGCAGATAGATCAACACAAACCTGGAAAAGCAGTTGTAACATCATCATTATCAGCTAACACCACATGTTTCACCAAAGTGAAGCAATTTCATCCATAAACATTATGAGAGAATTAATTAATTTTTTGATCTAATTTAGCAGTTTAATTTTTTAAGTTGATAATTTTGTGTGGCTTGTGAATAATATTATAAGTATTCAAATAGCCCTAAGTAGAAAAAAGGTTCCCAACCTCATATTAGAATAATATGCTAAAAATAGAAAAGGATAATAAAAGAAGCAATAATAATTAAATTTTTTTAACTAAATTTGAATAAAGATAATAATACAAAAATTTTATAATAAATATATAAATTTTAATCATACAAAGAATATGTAAATAATTATTAACTAGAATTAAGTAATATTTTTTAAAAAGAAACATAAGTAGAATGCAAAAAAAAAATTAAATAGAAAAATATGAATTAATATAATAAAAGAATTAAAAAGTAAATGTAATTATTATATAATATGTATAAAAAAATATTTTAAAAATAAAGCAAGAAGGAACTGCTATACAGGATATAATATTTAAATATTAGAATTCACATTATATAATGTTGTTTTTTTTTTCATAAGAGGTAGGAAGTGAATTTAAATAAATAAAAAAAAAGGTTAAATATGTTTTATGGTGATAAAATTATTATAATAGTTACTATAAAATAATGAAAAATTAAAATTAAAATATTAAGGGAATTATATTTGAAATTAAAACAAAGATTAAATAGTAAAATAATTCATAAAGATATATGTGAAAGTGCTGGGTATATATATGATTGTAACATGCAATTAGTATAGTTAAAAAAGAAGAGTAAATTCAGGCTATGAATAAATAGCAAAGTATATTTAACAAAGGATCAAGAATAGAATGGAACCACCTATTCTTTAATTTTTTGATGTTTATAAGTACATTCTTGCCAACATTAGAGAAAATTCATAATGAAATTATTATATTAACTAGAAGAAAATATGAAATTAAGAATTATTGAATTAATAAACAATTATATAAATATAAAGATAGAATCTTACTTTTAATAAGCTTGTTTAATAATGAAACATTAATAGCTGAATGTATATGTAATTACAGGGAATAACCACAGGATATGAATAAATACCACTCTTTGGTGCAAACTATATTTATAAACATCAAAAACTTTTCTATCAACATCATATGGAATTTTTATGTATCTGTTAAAGATCAATTTTCAGAATAACTTAATAAATACATCATAAAAAAATAAATATTATAGAAATTCATATTTATTTATATTTAATATTAATATTATATAAAGCTATCATACCATAAAACAATAAAGTTAATAAAATATAATAATTATAAAAAAATGAATTAAAATATTTTTAAATTTAATAAACTTTGATTTATTTATCATCATCATCAACCATTATCAATCCACTGCAGGATGAAGGTCTCTCCAAGTTTAATCCATCTTCTCCGATCTTTAGCTTCTCTTTTCCACAACACCCCTGCACATTTTCTTATTTCATCCATCCATCTCACATGTGGTCTCTTTCTGGGTCTTTTACAATCTCTTGGAATTTAGTTTAGAATTTCAATTGTCCATCTATTATCATTTCTTCTAGCAATATGTCCAGCCCAACTCCATTTCAATCTTTTAATTTTTTCAATAAGGTCAGTAACACCTGTTTGTTGTCTTACCCATACATTGCGTTTTCGATCTCTTCTTGTTACTCCCAACATACATCTCTCCATACTCCTTTGAGTGGTCTGAAGTCTCTGTATTGCTCTTCTATTAAGTGTCCAAGTCTCAGATCCATAAGTCAGAACTGGTAAAACACATTTGTTAAAAACCATTCTTTTCAAACACATAGGCATATTTCCTTTTAGTATCAAGTTATTTCTACCAAAAGCACTCCAATATGTTTCCATCTATATTAATAATCTGACCTAGGTATTTGTAACTGTTAACTTCTTTTAATTCTTCATAATCAATCTTTATTTTCATATTTTGAGCAAATCGATTAAACATTACTTTAGTCTTTTTAACATTTATCTTTAGTCCTACTTTTCTACTTTCATCTGCTAACTCCTGCAACATTTCCTGCAGCTCTGAAGCATTACTTTCAAAAACAACTACATCATCTGCAAAATCTAAATGACTTAAATACTCTCCATTTACTTTCATTCCTTTAGTTTCCATTTTAATCCACAAAATACTTCTTGCAGCAGCTGTAAAAAGTTTTGCAGATATGGAGTCACCTTGCCTTACACCTTTCTCAATGTTGATTTTTCCAGTATCATTATGTAATCTAATTGTTGCTGTTGCATTTTTATAAATATTCTTTAAAATATGACAATATCCTGGATCTATACCTTGATGATCCAATGCTTTAATCACTGAAGAAATGTGTATAGAATCGAATGCCTTTTCATAATCTACAAATCCAAAACATAATGACAACTCATATTCATTTGTCCTTTCTATGACTTCTCTCAATACCTGGATATGATCTATTGTACTAAAACCACTTTTAAATCCAGCTTGTTCTCTTGGTTGGTGGAAATCCAAAGTTCTCTGTAGACGAGTTGTAATTATTTTGGTAAAAATTTTATATAAAACTGATAAAAGGCTGATAGGTCTGTAATTTCTAATATCTTCTTTATCACCTTTTTTAAATATTAATATTATTACTGCATTCTTCCAATCTTCCGGTACATCTTTATCATTTAGACATTTGGTATATAACTTTGCTAAAATTGTTTCTATTTCTTCACCTCCTTCTTTTAATATATCAATTATAATTCCGTCATTTCCTGGAGCCTTTCCTTTCTTCATACATTTAATTGCATGTCTCACTTCTTCATTTAAAATTCTGGGCAATTCAGAAGATGTAATAGATATAGGAGGTACTTGTTCTTTATTACTATATAATTCTTGATAAAAATCTTCTACCAATTTCATGATGTCATCTCTCTTTTTAGTAATAATTCCATCTTTTTTTCTTATTGCAGATATAAATTTCCTACCAATACCAAAATGTTGTTTAACATTCTTGAGACTTTTATTTTCTTCTACAGCTTTCCTTGCTATTTCACAGTTATACTTTCTTATATCATTTTCAACTCTTTTCCGTACCATTTTACAAAATTCGAGATATTCAATTCTTTTTAATACATCATTTTTGTATATCTTCATATTCCTTCTTTTCTTCATAAGTTCTCTAGTCTCAGTAGAAATTTTATTAGTCAATTGCTGCTTTTTTCTACCAGCTATCTTTGTTGCAGTTTTTAAAAGTGTATCAGTTATTTTCATATTAATTTCATTCAAATCTGAATCATGTTCAAAATCTCCTAAACTTGAAACCTATTTGTAAGTTCTAATTTAAATTCATTAGAATGTTTCAGAAGATTAGGAATATCAACTGTAAATATTGTTTTTCTCAATAATTTTTGTCTCTCTAGTTTTACATTAACACGTAACTTACACTTTACTAATCGATGATCACTTCCTGTGTTAAATTTATTAAGAACATTACAATCTTGAAATATGTATTTCCTGTTAGTCAAAATATATGATTTATTTATAAATTGTATATTTTAGTATGTTTAGTTTTAAAAAAATTACATTTATTTTCAAAAAGAATAAAATATAGAAGTATCTGTTAGTTATTATTAATAACAGCTTTTTAAAATGAAAATAATATGAGTCGTTCAAATAAGCAGCAGAATCCATGATCTAAATAGAACTTCGTTAGTTTTTTTTCCTAACAAAATATTATTTTTGATATAGTTTGTTTTCAAATATTTATTTTAATAATAACACTGATAAAGAAGAAAATAAAAATAAGGTAGTACTTGACTTTGATTGATTTATACTCACACACATATATACACATTGAAAGCTAATACAAAAATATTGTTTATATTATGTGACCTATTTTACAACTAATCTTTAAAAATGTATCTAATAAAAGTGATTACTTCAATAAAAATAAATAATTAAAAGTAGATTTGCATGTAATAAATATGAAAACTGAAATTATATATATCTAAGTCCATTAAATTTATTATTTTCTGCATTAATGGCCATTTTTTATTTAATTATAGAAAAAAAAATATCTTCAATAAAATTCCTATAAAAAATACCACAACTACATAATGTACAGTACAGTTGTTGTTGTTTTTTTTTTTTTCTAAAATCTACAGAAATTATCACCTGATATAAAATGCACATATAGTGTTTAAAGTTTTTTTTTTTTAATTTTTGCAAAGTAGAAAATAGACAATCCATACTATTAAAATGATATGTGGAAGCACGTGTGATGTTTATTAGTTAAAGAATAGTTAGATCCATTTTATTCTTGATTCTTTGCTAAATATACAGAATATTATTTATTCATATCCTGAGAAAGAATGGCATACTTCCTTTAATTACATATATATTCAGCTTTGCGAATTTCATTTACAATTGTTAACTTTTCTTTGATTATTAAAAATAAGATTCTGTTTTCATCCATATATAATTGGTTATTAATTTAATAATTATTATAACCATTTTTTCATCTGACTAATTTATGAATTTCACTGAATTTGCACTAATGTTCGGTGTCAAATGTTTATAAATATTAAAAACTTAAAGAGTAAGTGGATCAATTCTATTCTTAATTTTTTGTTAAACCTAAAAAGTATTATGTTTATTCTTATCCTGACAAAGAATGGTTTATTTCTTTTATTTATGTATATGTATGATTATATATATATTTTTCTTTGATTATTAAAAATAAGATTCTGTTTTCATCCATATACAATTGGTTATTAATTTAATAATTATTATAACCATTTTTTTCATCTAACTAATTTATGAATTTCACTGAATTTGCACTAATGTTCGGTGTCAAATGTTTATAAATATTAAAAACTTAAAGAATAAGTGGATCAATTCTATTCTTAATTTTTTGTTAAACCTAAAAAGTATTATGTTTATTCTTATCCTGACAAAGAATGGTTTATTCCTTTTATTTAGGTATATGTATGATTATATATATATAATATTTAAATATAAATATAGTGTATATACTTAAGCTAGATATAATTAAAGATTTGAACTCAGACTTTCAAGTTCCCTTTAGTCATCCACTCCATTTCATACAACCAATACACATGACCACATACATATGGAAAAGATAAATGATGTCCAATATACATATTTCATGCTGAACCAGCACTCATTGGTCCGAATCATCATCTCCCACACATATATATAATCAGTGCACAGTTTATATTAAGATAACAAATCTTCAAACTTTAATAGACAGGCTTCATCCTTCTCCACTCTCCAAGTCTTCAACCAACCATATCATTGAAAATCTGATCATGGCATGTTAAAATCCCTTGTTTGCCAATTTTTTTATTGTCATACCCATGTTGACCGTAAATCATTCTGTCACCTCATGTAGGACCTTAAGCCCATTTAAATATACAGAAAAGGGATGGGCAGAATACAGACAAAATATGTAATATTTAAATACAAATGTATTATGAAGTATCATAATAACTTTCGGTCAACATGGGTATGACAATAAAAAAAACTGGCAAACAAGAGATTTGAACATGCCATCATCAGATTTTCAATGATATGGATGGCTGAAGAATTGAAGAGTGGACAATATTGAAGCCTCTTCATTAAAGTTTGAATATTTGCTATCTTAATATAAACTGAGCACTGATTATATATAAATATGTGGAGAGATGATGATTTGGACCAACTGATGAGTGCTGGTTCAGTATGAAATACGTATATTGGAGATCATTTATATTTTCCACATGAATGTGGTCATCTGTATCAGTTGTATGAGATGGAGTGGATAATTAAAAGGAGTTTGAAAGTATGAGTTCAAATGCCCTAATTATATATACTGTATACATATTTATATATATAATAAATTTAATTAAAAAAATGTTGTGTATGTAAACGCAATTAGATATTGCATATTGAAAGATCTATTTAAAAAAATTATATAATGTATAAATAAATGTAATAGAATTGGAGACCTTTACAAAATGTGTAATTAAGTAATATTTAAGTAATAACATGTAATTTTTTTTCTAAGATATTTGCAAAAGATTGCTAATCAATTGAAACATCAAATATTTATACATTTTATACATTGCAAAAAATTATGTGTGGAAAGCAGATATTTACAAAATATTGAATAATTAGATTCATTGTCAGCAGAAATAATATTGTTTGAATAATAAATATTTACTATGTGACAAAGCACAATATACAGATCAGAATGTGAATACACATCAAGACCATCCAAATCCTTCTCACCCCATTGAAAACATCTTGTCATTAGAATAAACCAATCAAAAGATGTGAAATTAAGTAGAACATTTGTTTTAAATCAAAACAATAGTGATTTTGAAACTTAAAGAGTCTGACTCCAGTAGTGGACTGATAATGAAACATTGTTGGTTTATTTTTATAGAATGAAAAAATGTCTAACTATGTAAAAAAAGAGATTTTTATGAATTGGATGATGCCTTCAGGTTCTTCAGGACTCCTAAATATTTGTCAGTGAATCTTAGTATTATTCTCAAGATACATATTTTTATGAAATGATTCATTAAAGTTATTCTGAAAGTTATTTAGTTACAATTTAGAAAAAAACATATCTGGAATAAATGAATACTAAATAGAAGTAATGGATTATTATTTTTTTTTTACAAAAAAAAAAAAGTCTATAAGCGATGCTTCTATGCAGAATAATTGGAATTTTTTATTGATGAATTTTTTTTTTTAGAAAGATAATCTCTTGATATAAATCCTTTAATGGTTAGGAAAAGGATTAACAATGACATATCCAATACAAGTATCTATTGATTAGTTCTTATGACACATTCTATTTTTTATTATTTCTTACAGAGGTTGTAAATGTTCTATTTGTGTTCAGTTGTGTGTATTTATTCCATGGAGAATTTATATTTTTTAAGTGTAACCAAAAAAATATCAATAACCATTGATGGCAGCATTCGTGAAATATTTAAGCAAATTTGGTTATAGTTCTCCACTTAATGAGGCACTATGGCAATAATTTTAATCTCTAAAATGTGTGCATTTTTTCTTATGGATTTATGAAAGACTTTTTGCCTGATTTTCCTTAGCATTTCTTTATATATTTCTATTTCTGTGATCATCATATCAATTTGTAACCTTCAAAATGGATTCATGTGGAACACCCTATTGTTCCCCATATTTCATAATTTGAATTATATATCATCTTATGGAAGTCATGACCAATTATGATCTGCTCCATCCATTATGTTAAAAAGTGACTTCTATAATGTTGGACCTTCTTATAATGTCTGTATCTGAGTCTCCTTATTGGACTGACAATTTCTTGTTGCTTTTTATATATTTTTTTAAAAGAAGCATTTTGTAAATATATGATTTAAAAAATATAACAATGATATAATAGGTTTTCATTATTTTGTCTAATCTTTATAAATGCAATTAGATTGAAAAAATGTGTAATTTATATTTAAAATAAATGTTATGAAATATTTTAAAAATATTTTTATGGATAATTTTAATAAGAATATAATATTATGTAAATCATGTAATGATGGATTACCTATAGATGGTCTATTCATTATTTGTAAAAGTTGTGATAATCAATTTCACTATAATTGCTCTTCAATATCAATTCAAATCTATAAATATATGATTGGCAAGACAAAAAGGTGTAATGGCAATATAACACATGTAAGAAGATTCATCAGCTATCATTCAGGAATTAAACACAATCGATTATGATTTTAATTTAGAAATTGTGAGAAAAATTGAATTCATTACCAACAATCTTGGATATGATGAATGATTTAAAAGCCATTGTTTTGAATTTTAAAAAATTCATTGTAGTACATAAAATAGCCGAAGATACTATATAGCTGCAGAAAATAAATGGGAAATTTCTCATGTAGCTGAAATTGTTGATCATTATAAGAGTTTAGATAATTCATCGGCAAATGGATTAGATGATTTAAAGATATGTGGATTTAAAAAAGATGTTAAAATTCAAGGTATCCCATATCAAATAAATAAATCTTTATCTGATTTGATATCTAAAAAATTAGATTTATGTGATGAATTTCTACCTGATATCAATGTTACATATTGAATGAGACTATATGGGGATTGTCTCAGTATTATAGTTATAGGATTTAAGAACCAAAAGTTCTACATTTCAAAAATATCTAATTTGTGGAAGATATAGTTAATTCTGGAGTTAAATTTTCAATATATATATATATGTGGGGATTGTCTCAGTATTATAGTTATAGGATTTAAGAACCAAAAGTTCTACATTTCAAAAATATCTAATTTGTGGAAGATATAGTTAATTCTGGAGTTAAATTTTCAATATATATTAGTGAAAGATTTACTATATATATATATATATATAATTGAAAACTTTTATGAACATCTAAAAAAAAATTAGAGGCTCTGTCAAGCTAGTTATAGATGGAAGAATTTTTGTTGGATGCAAAATATTTTGCCTATGTTAATTTGGTCAGAAATGGGTCTTCAATCTTTGTGAATCATGGAGTAGAATTTGATAATTCAAAACTTCACAAATTATAATAATAAAAATATTGGAAATTAACTGTATAAATTCATGTAACTATTTTTTATAGTATTGGTTTCCACACACAATTCTTAGTATCAGGAAAGTTGTAACATTTTTGTTTAATTGTAATTAATGATTATGTCTGCTGTGTCCCCGATTCTGGCTGAGCAACCAGCAAACATGAATATACATTAAATAAACAGACCAACAATTTAAAACATTGCGCACTTTTATTAATGCGAAATAATTTAACACAATATGACAATAATTATGAAATTAACATGAATAAATAAACCCTGCCTTCACCAATATAAGAATAAGTTCTTGCACCAAAACAGATTATGATCCAGATCCAAAAGTCTACAGTTATATACTAAATAAGTTCACTATACCTTTCCCTGATGTTGAACTCATACTCTCGAAGAGCACCTTAGGGCATTTAAAAAATATATAAGATCAGTGTGATTTGGTTCAGTTCTAATTGGCTGGATTATCTCCTCCAGACACAGATCCTAGGATCGCAGTCCACCGACAGTGCCCTTGCTGCAGAGAAATACTGGTAATGGAAGTCCACCCAGCAGTAACCTGGAGAACCCTCTATGCTGAGATGTCCAAAGCACAACAGCAGCAAGACTGCACAAGGGAAAAAAGACACCACAAGTTTCCTGCCTCCTCTTTTATATTCCCTTCGTTCATAGTCATATTCGCGTCTCTTTTCTGGAGTATCGTTTTTACACATAAATTTTTTTGAGTGTGGAATTTGGATTTAAATTGATCAATTACTTCTATTCGATTACAAAGCACATCCTTTTATTTGTTTAATTTTATTAAACATAATAGTTACTCTAATTCATTATCAGCTTTTAATATTACAATTTGTATCAGTTGCATTCCTTTCCCTTTTGGGATATCAGCTATCTTTTAACTAAGAGTTTGAACCTTGATCTATACTAATTTTAGACTGTATTATTTAAAAAATATCACACTTTGTTTCACTTTATATACATTTTACTGTATTTTTTATCCACTAAATAAAACTACTCTCTCTCTACATATATAACACACCTCTCCTTATTCCAGAAAAACCTGATATTGGTTAGATAGCTTTAAATATAATCTTTTAATTTGTACGGCTTCCGGGTTTGTCATTTTGGTCTGGGTGTATAGTTTGTCGTTTCATTTGGTTTTGAACTCGATATTGGGTTCCTTTCATTATTTTCTAGTATCGATTCTTTCTCTATTACTTCCTGTTGTTTTGTTTCTGTATTTTGCCACTCCTCCGGTAATCCCTTGTTTGGAATATCTGGTAAAGTTTGCGATTCTTCAACAATTCACTACCAGACATGATTTATATGTCTCCTATAAGTAGTACCATTTTGTAATTGGATGATTACTACTTGATGGGATAATAATTTGGTGATTATCCCTTCTACCCATTTCTTTTGTGACATGTCATGTACCCAAACTTTATCCCAATTTGACAAATGTATTTACTTTTTTGTCGCTGTCATCCTTTTTGGCCAAATTTGGGAGTAATAAAAATAATTTAATGCACAATTTCCTGCCCATCAACAATTTTGTGGGAGACTTTCTAGTAGCTGTTGAGTGTTGGTACAGCATTCGTTATTAATTGCTTGTTGTAAATCATGATTGTCCGCTTTCTTTAATGGCTTCTTTATTATTTGAATGGCCCTTTCAGCAATGCCATTCGACTCCGGATGATACAGTGGTGTACGTATGTGTTTGATGCCATTGTTTTGAAAATAATCTTCAGTTTCTTTTGCAATGAATGCCATCCCATTATCAGATACAATATTTTCCGGTAACACATGACACACAAACACTGCATTAAGGATTTTGACCATTTTGCTAGCACTTAAATCTTTAACAATTTGACATCCTGTCCATTTTGAATAAGCATCTATAACCACCAATAGTATTTTCCCATTTATTGGCCTGGCATGGTCTATGTGGACCCTTTGCCAGACTACCATTGCTATTGGCCATGGATTATACTCTTTAGCCTCCATATTCATTTCTATTTGGCATGCCAAACATTTAAAAATATTTTTCTCAGTATCTGTGGTTATTTTTGGCCACCGCTATGGCTTGCACAACTCCCAGGTGGCCTTCATGCAATACTTGGTATCTACCATCTATAGGTATCACAATCTGGTCACCCATTAAAATACATCCTTTACAAATGGACAATTTATTTCGATTTGCCTCAAAACTTGGGTCAATGAAATGAGGCCTTGAAACTGGCTATCTGTTTCTAATCCATCACATCAATATTTGTTAGCCTTGATCGGAACTTGTCCATATGACTACCCTTTCAGGAAATCTATATGACTACCCTTTCAGGAAATCTATATAGTTTATTTCAGCCTCTGCAGTTATTTGTTCCCGTTTATCCGGTATTCTCGACAAAGCGTCAGTGTGAGCAATGTCTTTCTCTTTTTTATATTCTAATTTATAATCATATGCTGACATTATATTCCTCCAATGCATCATGCATGGGCTTAAAGTTCAGGTGCAAGTTGATCGTGACTCAAGATTCCAAATAGTGCCTTGTGGTCAGTAACAATGTTAAAATTCCTTCCAAACAGAAACTGATGAAATTTTTTATGGCTAAACATAATCGCTAATGCTTCTTTGTTGAGTTCGCTGTAATTTTTTCCTGCTTTCGAGAGTTTTTGATGTGTATGGGTTGGGGCTTTCACCTTTATGACATAGATGAAATAGAACCACCCACTCCCCACTGTGATGCATCAGTAATTAAGCGTATTTCTAAGCTGTAATTATAGTGCACCAACAGTTTTTCCGATGACAATAAAACCTTAGTTTGATGGAATGCTTCTTTATGTATTTGTGACCATTGCCACTTTTGATCTTAGTAGTTCGTATAGTTGTTTGGACACATGAGGTTTATTTTCTAGAAAAGGCTTGAAAAATGCATAAGTCCCAAATAAGCCTGCAACTGCTTGATATTGGTAGGTATTGTCACATTTTTTACTGCTGTTACTTTCTCTGGGGATAGTTTCTTCCCTTTGTCTGAAATTAAATGGCCTGGAAATGTTAATTCCTTTGCCATCCATATGCTCTTTTGGGTGTTCAATTTAACCCCAAATTTATATAATTTTCTGCACACTGTGAAAAATCTTTTGCATAACATTTCTTCCGAAGTTGCAATGAGTATGTCATCAAAATAGGGTATGCCTCCTTTTAAACCTGATAACAAAGCATTGATCTTTGCTTGAAAAATATTTGGCACTGTGGAAAATGCCAAAAGGTGACCTATATGGGTCGTTAATGCTAAAGTCTCCACTGATTTTTCTGTCACCTGAATCTGGTGAAATGCAGAATTTAGGTCTAACTTTGCAAAATAAGAAGCATTTTGCAGTCTGGCCAGTACTTCCCCTATGTTTGGAATGGGGTAAGCTCCCTGCTTAAAAATTTGTTTACCATTATATGGTAATAATCACCACATATCCTGACTTCTCTGTTAGGCTTGATTATTATAACCCAAGGTGTGGCCGAATCAGATGTGTCAATGGGCATCAGCACTCCTTTATCCACCAATGACTTTATCTTATCCTTGACTTTAATTCATTATGCAAACGGAGTTTTCCACGGTTTACAAACAACTGGTCGCACATTTTCCAATAAATCTATTTTGACCACCTTTGTGGCTATTAACCCTAATTCTTCATTAAAAAATCCAAATATTTACTATTTCTTGTTTCAGGGAGATTTTCTTTATTATACTAATTTGTATCCCAATTTCATGGAACCAGTCCCTCCCTATAATGGGAATAATTTTTCTTTTACAATATATAAAAGTAGATTCCCTTTTTTACTGTAGTATTTAAGTGGTGCTTTAAGTTGGCCTAATATTTTGAGCACATGACTGTTTACATCTCTTGCTCTAATGTTTGTTTTCTATAAAACAATCTCCACATTAACTGATGACAAAAATTTCCAATCCATGAGTGACATTATGGAAATTGCAAATCCACTATCTATTTCCATTTCAATTTCCTTCCCACAAATAATTAGTTTAATCATAAACTGTTGTATACTTTTTACGTGCAGATTTTTAATCATGTAGGTTGCAGTCAGCTTGCCTCCCCTATTGTGAAGCATGGGTACCGGTTTTTTTTATTTTTCTCTTTTCTTCTTGTCTCCACGCTGTGCCAAATGCCCTTTTTTACCATATTTGGCATATGATTCTTTGTTCCATTTGCACTCTTTTGAAGGGTGACCTGTTTTCTGCAACAAAAACAGGTTATTTTAGCATTATTACTACTATTTGTCTTTCTTTGGCTGTGGTTCTCCCTTGTTGTGTTGAATACACCCATTTTTGAGTTTTCATCTGATTTTGATCTAAAAGCCTGGGCTTGCTCCAATATTAGCTCATAAACAATACCCTTTCTAATAGACATTTCATAAGTTAGCTCAGGTTTTACTAGCAATTGTTGTTTGAGCCTATCATCAGTCATACCCCACAGCAACTGATCCATTAGGATTTCCTCAATAAATTCATCATAGTCACAATCTCTAGCTAGTTCTCTCAGGATCAGGTTGTATTCTTTAACTTTTTCGCCACTAGATTGCTTTCTATTATGCAAAGTTAACCTCGCTATGTGACATGAGGGACTAGGGTTAAAATGATCATTTAATTTCTTGATTACCTCCTCATACTTAACCTTCCCGAGTAAGGGCAGTTCAAAATTTTTATTAATAACTTCAATTACCCTTTTCCCTGTGAAAATACATAAGTTCCACAATTTTCCTCTTATTATCATCTATCCCATTCAAAGTAAAAAAAATTTCAATCTGGGTTATATAAAATGGCCATTCTGATGCGTTAGTATTCTCAAATTCACCTACAATGTTCTGACCTAACAAATTCATAATAACTAATTACTGACACATAAACTAATGCAAAAGGAGAAAAAAAAAATCTAGGATTGTTTACAAGGTTTAATCCTGACTGTGCCACTTATTTACTGTGTCCCTAGCTCTCGCTGAGCGACCAGAAAACATGAATATACATTAAGTAAACAGACAAATGATTTATAATATTGCACATTTTTATTAATGCAAAATAATTTAACACAATATGACAATAATTATGAAATTAACATGAATAAATAAACCTTGCCTTCACCAATGTAAAAATAAATTCTTGTATCAAAATGGATTATGATTCAGATCCAGTTATATACTAAATAAGTTCACTATACCTTTCCCTGACCTTGAGCTCATACCCTTGAAGAGCCCCTTAGGGTGTTTATAAAATATATAAGATTGGTACGATCTGTCAGCTGGATTATCTCCAGGCACCGAGATCCTGTGATCGCAGTCCATCGACGATGGTCCTTGCTGCGGAAAAGTACTGGTAATGGAAGTCTGCCCAGCAGTAACCCAGAGAACACTATACTGAGGTGTCCAAAGCACAACAGCAGCAAGAACACACAAGGGAAAAAATGCGCGAGTTTCCTGCATTCACTTTTATATTCCTCTTGTTCATAGTCACGTTCACATCTTTTCTTTTCTGGAGTATCATTTTTACACGTAATTTTTTGGGTGTCGGATTTAATTTGATCAATTACTTCTATTCAATTACAAAGCATATCCTTTTACTTGTTTAATTTTATTAAACATAATAGTTACTCTAATTCATTATCAGCTTTCAATATTACAATTTGTATCAGCCACATTCCTTTCCCTTTTGGGATATCAGCTATCTTTTAGCTAAAAGTTTGAACCTTTATCTATATTAATTTTAGACTGTATTATTTATTTAAATATCACTCTTTGTTTCACTTTATATACATTTTACTCTATATATTTTACTCTATTTTTTATCCACTAAATAAAACTATTCTCTCTATATATAACAATGTCTGTAATTAAATAAAATATATTGTAAACATCTCTATAATAAGAATATGTACATGAAAATAATGTTAAAATAAAAATATTATTATCTTAAAATCAACTAGGCTAGCATGAATCGATAAATCTAAGGAAGGTCATAAAGGGTTCATGAATTTAATAACTTCCAGTTTCGACATCGATTAAACTAATTTTAAAATCCATAAGCAAAATATTATTAGATAGATTTAATATTTGCACAACCAATAAATAGTTAATAATCAGGTCTATGAAATGAATATTGAATTTGAATTACATATTAGGTGATAAATGAATTAGGTTGTAGATGACTAAATGGATGATGAAAACAAATAAATAATGAAAATGAACAAGCTTAAGAGTGAAGAGAAGAGAAAGGAAATGTGTTAGGATAATGAATGGTTAAGATGACGATAGAATAGGAGCCAATGAAGGATGAATCAATTATGATAATGAATTAAGATAAAATGAGGATGAAGAAATAAAAGAAAGAAAGATCCAGATGAAATATGAGAACAATGTTGATGATGAAGAATGAGATCCTGAACTATAAAACTAATATTGTGTTAAATGACAGTAAGATAAAAATAAAACAAAGTATGAATTCTAAGCTTGACTAAACCAGAATATTTAACCATGAAGTTAAAATAAACTATAAGTTTTAAAAAAACTAGAGAAGAAATTTACATCTTAAAATTATACAAACTCAATTAAACAATAAAAATAAACATGAGAGATCAAGGCAAAGCATAATAAATGACTTCAGACATAAATATTACCATAAATTCAAAATTATGACTGCTAACTAATAATTTACTTTCTCAGGGTTCAAATAACTTAAAATATTACTATTTTAAAAGATATACTTGGGTCAGTAAGAGGGATTTTGCCACTACCCAAATATAACAAACAAAGATAGCTCATAAAACAAAATAGAATGAATAAAGACTATTTGGCAATCCCAAATACTAACAATAATATGAACTTTAAACTTCATGAAGTGCAAATAAATTCTTAATAAAGCAAGCACAATAATTTACAAACTATCTTTTATTAAATAACTATGGGCAATATGATCAAGATCAGTGAATGATATCTCTAATGATTCAGATAAACAGGTTATTCCAAAAGCTAAATGTTTTACCTTTAAAATATTATTTAAAATAATACATATACTTTAGATCAATAGTGTTTTGATCAATAAGTGATGAAGCTATAGATACTTTAAATGTAGGAGCTTAACAAAATTTATTTTGATATGCTAACACACAATAAAATCTATTATATTGACTGATGATGACTTTATGACAATAAAAATAATATATTGATAGCAATAACAATATGGATGATAATTAGCAATAAGGCCACAGACCACTAAATATATTTTAAAACAAAATTTATTTACATTATTTTCAAGTTTTATGAATACACTAGAAACAATAAAGAAAATATATAATCCTGGACAAATATGACAGGAATTTACGTATATCTAGATTTAATAACATCATTTATGATTATCATACCATTTACAGGAAGATCTCTTAGCATCTATTTGCTATTTTAATAAATCATTACTCTTTTATTTATTATTATTCCAATTTATTACATACATTGAATTTATTTTAGCCTTATTATACTTCTATATTAAGATAACATAAGTATTTTAAAAACAACTTGGACTTTTTTAAAACTAAATAAATTATTAGCATTTTAAAATAACTTGAGTATAAATGATAGATAATGTAGCTTAATGATATAAATGGGATCATCTCGAATGGATAGATGACTAGTAACAATCTACTATAAAAATAACTTACCTAATATTATTGTTTATCATTGTTTTGCTTAGTGCTAAGTACCATCTACATCTGCAAATATATACTTCAAAAATGATTGTATTATTATCCATACCAAACTTAGGAATATGATGCATAATAAAACATATATATATATATTCAAAGATATAGTGGTGTTGAGCTAAGGCAAAGAACAAATTAATCAATCCAGACCATGGCCATCTTGTGACCGCATATGGTCTGAAATCCCTATGTTGCTTCTGGAGCACCTTTAGGGATATGAGAAAAAGAAAGGGGTGATTAGTCCCTTATTTAATAACTAGCTCAATATACTACTAAATATGGCCTTAATTTTCTCAAAGTTTAATAATTATTATTCGTAATTCACCCATGATGGTTATTTTATATCATCACTCGGGGAAAGAAAATAAGTTCACCTGATGTGATGCAGCACGGACCTATTACAAATTCCAAAATGTTATATACCTATCATTATAACTATTTACTATGACAACAGATAAATCTAGTACTAATCTAATATATTACAAATATATAAAGTCACTAGCAAAATGCTATGGATTACTACTTGATACATAAAATTTATAACTATCAGTTATCAATTTAAGAATGATCCATAACTATAGCTATCATTATACATATTAAATACCATGTTGAATATATTTAAATTCACCAAGTTATATACTATTCAATTATCATTATTATTCAACAATTATTCCCTTTTATCCTATAAAGAAAAAAACATCAAGAATGAACTGTTATATTTTATTAAGATTGCTTTTTATATATTAAATATGAATGAAATTTATATTTTATTAAGATTGCTTTTTATATATATATTTGATTAAATTTAGGTCTATTGCGAGTTTGAATTTTTTCTATACAAACCTTTTTTTTTTATACCTATAATAACAATATACAATATCATAGATAAAACATTATATCATTGATAATAAAATGATTAATAAAACTTTTAGTTTCACATTCGTTCTTGTAAAACTAAAACAAACAAACAAACAAAAAATCCATAACAATCATAGTTTCATTTGTTAAACACCAGCACGTTGTTATTCCGGAAATTAAATGAAGTTGGAGATAAACTTTGATACTTATTTTCAGTGTGTATCTATATTCCTTATACTTTATTGATTAATGGTACTATTTAAGGATTAACACACAATTTAGAATATGATTGTCATAATAATTCATAAATCAAAATTTAGATTGGCATTTAATTCACTTTTGATGAAATGCTACAATTCAGCTTGCAAAAAAAATATATTCTGCTTATAATGAATTTTCAAGATGGCATTTTTTTTTAAAAATTTGTGCCAACATGGGTTTTAAGCTATGCTGAGAATATTTTATATTAAGTCTCAATAAATACTTTATACACTTATATTTCATTGTCTTTATTTGTATTAGATAGGTATAAGTTATTACTATATTTTTATTCAATTGCAATATAACAATTTTCTCTTTTTTTTTAAATTTTATCTTCTGCACATAATGAAATTAATATAGCATACTTCAATTGTCACGTTTGAAATTAGCTTTAGTATTATATTTCACACTAGTCTGGGATACATGTCATGCCTTATAAATTCAAAAACAGCAATAAAAGACATTGAGTATTAATTATATAATTCTGCTTATTTTAAATTCATTTGACTGAAAACACAAATTATTTTCTTTTTCTTCCTCTTGCTGTCCAAATAATTTATAATTATCTTTATAATGCATACAGTAAATATCATAATTAAAACAGATATAAAATACAGAACAAAACTTTATGCTTACAAACTTCGTGTCTTATGTATCCTTGAAACCCATTTTAGTCGACTATTTCATTTCCAAGATGTCTACCAGCTTTATATGTGAACCTTGACGATTATGAATTGACAAAAGTGGCATGTATCATGTAGTAAGTCAAATGGGTCTTTTACTTCATTACTTGCATGTTAAAAAAATTTAATTTCATTTTCAATCCAATTCAAAATTTTACTTTAACAATTTTTCAATTCCACCATTTTAGACGTTATTGTTTCTCCCCTGTTTTTTTTTTTCTCTCTGCATCTCGCTTGTTGTTCCCCTATTTTATAAACTTTTATCAGAGAGAATTATTGTACAAAATAAACCAATTAAATCGTTATACATGCATAGATTAACTTATAATTAATAATTTTCCATCTATAAGCATGATCGATAACTAATTAAACCGTTCAAAATTATTTTAAATCGCAATAAAATATACTTAAGAATTAATTATAAAGATTAATTTAGAATAATTATCATCTTAAATCTTTTTGATTATTATTTAATAATAATAAGATATCAATATTTTTTTAAAATTAATAATGACACTAATAAATTATTATATTTTTGATACTATCAAACATTAGTCCATCTGATAGACTGCATATAAAGTCTCATACATAACCGGACAGAGGGCTTAGCATATCTTGAACAGTCTAAGTCTTTATCACTCTCAGAAAATTTATTGATAATATTTATTTTTTTTTATAATAAAATTTGGCAACTATGATATCACACCGCTGATATAATACACATATTTAATATTTATTTTTTAATTATTACCAAATAAAATTTAAAATTTTATATAATGGAATATTTAAATAGGACTTGATATACATCCAGCCCAACCATAAGATTTATTAATTGTTTAATTGTAATTAATGATTATGTCTGCAATTAATATATATATAAATGTTTATATATCATTATTCAATTTAATATGTATTTCATAACATCAAATGTAAATATTTATTATGTGTAATTAAAATTTTTATTATCTATAAAATATTTATATTATCAATATCATTTTTAATTAACATATATATATAATCTTTATTTTGGTAATCTAGTGAATTAGAAAATGGTATAATGACTTCTGATGAAAATGGAAACAAACTAGTAGAGTCACGTGTAAGTACAGCCACAAATGTAATTCCTACAAAAAAGTTCAATACTCCTTAGTTTGAAACAGTTTTTGTGTTTGAAATGTGCATTTTATACAGTTTGTTATAATTAATTGTTTTCTTTCATTTGTAGTTTGCATGTTATATATGGTAAATATATATAAAAAGAATATTGATTTAGCAATTCATCATTATAGAATTTTATTTCAAGTATTGGTTATATCTGTTATCCTTTTCTAATATTTGTGTTTACATTGTTATATGTTTTATTTTTGCCATTATTTTTTCTTTTTCATTGCTAAGGTTGAAATGATAGCTTGCATTATTTCTTAAGAATGGCATATCTATCCACATATCAAAGATTTTATAGAAAACTGATTTTACAAGTGCTTTGATTATTATCTGAAACAACCTCTTTTGTCATATTTAAAACGTATGTTTATTTAGGCTCTCTTCTCCACAGAGCTATTTTAATCATTTTTATGTCCAATATGTAATTTATGTAGCAAAATTTATATTAATTTCTAAATTCAAAATTTATTATTTCACTTTATAATTTCAATCACAAAGGAATTCCTTTATAACAGTTCAGATTTCTGTGGAAGAGAAAGTTTTAAAATTGAATATTTCCTGTTTAATATTGAAAATGAAAGAAGAAAATATTCCTCGGAATTGTCAAAAATCAGGCAGTGAGATTTTTTTTGTTTTTGTTTTTTTTTAGCTAAGAATATTTTGATTTCCATTTACCAACAAATAATTGGACTAATATTAGCTAATGATTTATGTCTCAAACACTTGAAAATAGAATTGATCTTGCTTGAAACTGGAGTTTAAACTCTTAAATCATGACTAAATATAAATATATACATCAATCATGAATTCTAAAAACAGTGGTGAAAGTTTACACATTGCTATGGGTGAGTTTTTAACAAATGTGCACACCTATATACATACACACACAATGGATTAGGAACTTATTTTATAATGCTGTATATTGTTAAATAGTATATATACATTTCAGTTGTATTGCTAAATTTTTTGATTAATTAATAGTATATTCATTACCTGGATATTAAGATTATTTATGTGTTCGGATACTAATGAGATTTTCTTTTCAGTTTTATAGCTTGTATATTGTACAATAATTTTGAAATAAATATAGCTACAAAATAATAATCTCCAGCAAACAGATCACAATAGCAAGTTTTTCTGAGTAAAAACTACTTCAAGAAACACATTGGCTATAGCAAAAATCTTACTAGCCATAAAATATCAGTACATTTTACTACAATTTGATTGCAAAGAGTAATGTAAAAATTTTATTCATGCATCTTAGTTTGACAATTTTAAAAGATAATTTATCACTTTTATTTAAAATCTAAAAATTGTTCTTAGTATAAGTTAATAATTGTTTTATTTGTTATATATATGTATAATCCAATTTTGGACTGTCCTGACTGTGTGGTTGCTTATTATTGTTATATCACTGACATTTCAACTCACTTTCAATTACTGTTATTATCTAGATAGTATAATGATTCAGTAGTAGTTATTGCTAGAAATGTTTTTTTCCTCATTATAATTACCAGTGTCTAACTGTTAGCCACCTATATTATTCAGAAAATATTAAATGAGATCTGATCAGTATTAGTATTATAACATTAATGAATAAACACATATAAAAACATTCTAATGTATTGTAATGGAATGGAGGAATTATGCGGGTGATCAGATTCTAATGACATAACTGGATAGTGTCTAACCCCAGTAATTGGTCGTTAATTGTAATGGTCAGGAATAAAATGGCTATTTGTGCCATTAATTTTATTTTACATTGAGGCGATGGTATGAGTTCAAGGGCCTAAAGTTCACCAGTTGCAAATATATCACATTTGATGGTATGTTTAATTTTCACTCTGATATATATCATCATATGATTGCCCCTTAGGTCCTTGATGTCATGGGTTCTTTTCATATTCCCATTACTCCGCAGTATTCAAACTCCGCAGTTATATACATGATTCTAATAAACTAGGGTGATGATTACCATAAGTTTGATATAAACCTATAATTATTTACATCTGAGTTATGCGTATCTGCTAGGGCATGAATAATGGAAAGTTAGATAAATGAGGAAACATACACAAATTCTAATTAAATACAATAAATCATTAACAACTTTATTCCATTATAGGTGATTTACAATCTTTTGGAAGAAATCAATTTGATGTTTGAGTAGGTCAGATTATCTTTCATTTGATTCATATAATAGTATGATTATTCCCCTAACCTTTGACTCCATGTAGGATGGTCATCCTCTACTCGTTCTAACCATTTGCTTAATCTAGCAATGTAATTTATGATTATTTTGATATATTCATCCTGCTGACCAAATCCTTCTATTCCCTGACTTTAACTTGTCTACCTTAATCCATGGTGATGCATCATGGATTATTGACTGCTGCCTTTTGGTATGAAATTTGTCCCTTGATGTTACCGGTATTTATGATAGCAATAGCCATTCATACTAGCAGTTTAGTCAGTCATACAGAATAACAATAATAATCCAAGTTAATTTAACAATAACAATAAACATATAAAATTGTCCTGAATTAGTGCGAGCATTTAATATTTTATAGATAAAATCTTACCTCAACACCTGTCAGTCATCCAGTTCTTTAATTGATAGGTCTAGTGATTAGCATCTAGATTTTGTTACAGTCAAAAATTATAGTGATTGACCTAGAGACCCCCCTTACATAATTATGATTGATGATTCTAGGGCTGGAAGAAAGAATTATACAATAAAGAAAAATGGATTCTATATAATACATATATAATTTGACTCATTGAAATTGTTAGTTCATGTAGTTAGTTATTCTTTGGCATGTGGATACACATATGATAAGATGACTGATTCTTTCTGGATTAGAAAAATTTCTGCGTCTTGGGAGTTGGTAATCCATTTGAGGTTGTCTGGTCATTTTCTAGATAATCAGTCAATGACTTGCCAGTGGATAGGTGATGTTCCTTGGTTTACTGATGCTTTCTCCATAATCCTAGTGAATACTGTCTCCTGGTGATGGTGAAGACATTACTGATGTTATTAGCATATAAAGTCAAATTATTCATAGGCATATGACTGGCAGCCTTTCATCTATGACATTTAATGAGTTCCTACCCCAACATCTTTTTGTATTGCTTATTATTCATTAAAATTAGTATTATCTGCTATCAATTAGAAGGTGTGTGGTTTTTTTTTTTGTTAGTATAGCAAACTAATAATTTTTCATATGAGCTTCATGTCGCTGAGTAATAGAATTTTACATGAATTATTCTTTGAAACTATTAACATAAGTCTTTTCTATGGAAATATATTATTTTTTTGACTTCTATAAACTTTCCCTCCTCTAATCATTTCCAGTAGCTTTTACGGATAATTTGTTATTTATAAAATTATCAAATCATAAATCAAACAATAATTCCATTTTAAGCATTATTTTAAAATATGTTGATGGCTTTAAAAAAAAATTATTATTCCATTTTTTTTTTTAAAAAACCATTCAGTTTCTTCTTTTTTTTCATATTCAGTCTGTTCATGAGCATTTTATATATCATGCTGTATTTTCATTGTTTACGTGATTTAATTTCATTTAGTCTTTTTTTTTTTTTTTAAAAAAAAATTAATAATATAATAACTTAAGTTTAGATTAAATTTTTCTTTGTTACTCTTTTATATTAAATTTGGCAATTTGGTAAATTGAGTATCAATTATTCTTATTTTGTAGTCAGTAGACTTAACACAACAAAAAGAAAATAAAAACCAAAAAACGATGTCACAATCTACTTATAATTAATATAATTTGTTTTTACATAACAAAAGTTTTAATAGGTTTATTATACCTTTAATTAAGTATGTTTTGTTTCAGACCATCTTTGTTTCTAATAGATTGGAACCATACTCTTACATTTTCCCATCCTTTAAAGGATTAAAATGGACTATAAGGGTTTTAATCCTCAACTGATATAAGTTATGATTTTATTGCTTAATCTTCTTTTTTGATGTTTGATAACATAAAGCTTTCTTTTATAACACTATAATTTGAGAAAACTTGATTTATTTCTTTTCCCATTGAATTTGTGGTTATGGGAAATCCGGTTTCCACTGTGAGAAATTTACCAAAGTCAACTATAAATATTTTATTCTCATGGTATCATCACATGTTCAGGTGATTGGACCCTTGGTATGATACCTTGTGCATGTATATATAATAGAATATCGCATATTAGATTTGAAAAACTCCTAAAATTTAAATCAGTTTTTATCTATTGTCCTTAATAAGCATGTTCATGCTAAAAACATTAGAGTTGACTTTTTTGGTCATACAATTATTATGTAAGTGTGTAAAGAATTTTAATGGCTTTGGGATGTTTCTTCCCCCCTAAGAATGTTTAAATCCATATTTTATGGTTTATAATTTTGGTAGTTGAATAAATATTTACCTGAACTAAAAAATAAAATAAAATAAAACTCTATGAGGCTATTTGATGTTGCTTATCTCTCAAAACCTCTTGTCTGAGAGCTTTGCTTTGGTAATGGGTTTGATTGTGGATGTTTGCAGACATCTGTCCATTCAGGGTCTCATTAATTCTTTTTTTTTTTCTTCCTTTTTTTTTAGGTTAATTTTTCAGAATATTCCCTTGGTAGGGTTTTAATATTCTTGAATTATAAGTACTCCTTATCTCACCTCCACAATCCAACCAGTATGTGTTGTGACCTGAGTATTTTATGAATCTTATATGGTCCCTCATATGCATTGCAAATTTTTATAAAAAAATTTTTTTTGTTTTTTGTTGATGAGGTGTTTTTAAAAAAACCAAGTCTCCTATCTGGAATTGATGATTTAACTTTACTTAGTTTTTCTTGCACTTACTTGCCATGTACTTGATTTGGTCATGGGCTTTTCTCTGATTCTCTTCAGTATCTATTGGGGTTTTTGTGAATGTGGGTTTGTAGATTTAAACAATCTTGGGATATCTTGTTTAAAGTGTAACCTGATAGGTGTGAACCCTATGGATTAATTATACTCCAATTAATCTGTTTGGTTACACGCTTCATATGCACATGATACATTCACATGGGTTTGATTGTGGATTTCTAATGGAGTTTTAGCACATTTTATTTGTAGTTTTTCTACCCTTTTCTTCCACTCTTTCGATAGGAAAGGGGTATTGTGATCTGATAGGATCATTTCTGATTTCCCTATTTCCATGAATGGAGGATCCCTAATACTTTGACTATATATCTAGTATTAGCTTGGGCCATTGGGTAAGCTGCCATGAATTTTGAAAAGAGATCATAAGCTACTAACAGATACCTTTGTTTATTAGATGGTGGCAAAGGCCCTTAGAAGTCTATAGCTAGGATCTCATTTGGTCTTGTTGGTATTAATTTTGGTTTAGTGGCTTCACCCTCATGCACGCTTGACATTGCTGGATTACCTTTAGGGTATCTTTGTACATTCCAATCCAGTAAAACCAATTTTTAAGCATCTGTTCAGTTTTATGAGCTCTTTAATGCCCATATAAATAATGCACATATTGTATGAGTGGTTTTTTAAGCCTGTCAGGTACCCTCTTTTTTTTAAATTTTATAAAACAAATTTTCCTTATTTGTGATCAGTTCTTCATCTTGGGGCTGTAGGTCATGAGTATTTATCAAATCAGTATATATATCCTTATTGAATATTGTATCAATGTTGGTAATGTAGGCATTGTCTATGGACTGGTATCATTGTTCTGACTCGTACGAATTTAGACTTATTACATGGACTACTATGTTTTGTGATCCTTTACAATATTGGACTGTATAGTTGAATTCTTGTAACAATCTCCTTCTAACCAATAGGCTGCTAGTGAGGTATCTACGGTTCAAGAATTTGAGGCGTTTGTGATCTGTGATCACTATTACCTCTGATCCAAGTAGCATCTGTTAGAAATTTTTTGGAAAGCCCACACTATTGCTAGTGCCTCCTTCTCTGTAACCACATAATTTAATTCTCAACCCTTTAGCAGGCAGCTAATGAAACAGAAGGCCCCTAGTTGACTCTCCTCTGGATTTGGGATAACATCACCCTTAAGCCATAACCACTACTGTCGGTTTATATGGTGAAGGTTTATTAAAATCAGGAAAAGTAGCATGGTTTGTTTTAGAAATCCTGTTTTAATTTTCTCATATGCCTTGTCTTATTCTTTGGTCCAATTCCATTTTTCATCTTTTCTAATGAGTTTCAACAATGGTTCCATGCTGTCAGAGAATTTTTTGTAAAAATGATTGTAAAAATTACAAAGCCCCCAAAATAATCAGATTTATTTCTTATTCGTAGGCTTTGGAAAGTCCTGTATAGCACTGATCTTATCGGGATGAGGTTTCATCCAATGATATGTTTTAAGGATACTTCATTACTCATTAGTGAACTTTTATTAAAATTGACTTTGATCCTTTTATCATGATATTCTTTAAAGAATTTTCCCAAATGTTGAGTGTTCTTCAATAGTAGATGAAGAAATTATGATACCATCTATGTAAATAGTAATCATTTGCTTGATCACAGGAGAGATGGTTTGATCCAGGCATCTGATTAGACTGGCACCACTACTTATCAATCCAAACAGCATTCGATTAAACTGATATGTGCTGCCTTTATACTGGAAAGCATTGTACTGGTGGTCCTCTGGGTAGAGTTCTATCTGCCAATAACTAGAAGTTAAGTTGAAAGTAAAGAATACTTTCTTATTCCCTAAATCTCATGAACAACATGTGGATGGGCCAGGTGGTATATACCTGTCAGGAATGGTAATTTTGTTTAGTTGCCTAGCATCTAGACAAAATCTCATCAACCTATCTTTCTTCACTGTCACTACTATAGTGAAAAGCATTTGGATCCCCCACTCAAGCATTTTGTTGATTTGTTTGATTATTCCCTCATGATATTGATGTGGTATGGGGTATGACTTGGATTGAAATAGCTGGTCATTGAATAATTTGATGCATTGTTGAAATCCCTCTATCATTCTTAGCACTTAAAAAAATATTTTGTTGTATTTATTAAGGATGAAACTTAACTTGCTCTTGTCATCGCCATTGACCAAATTTGAATTCAATGATTTTTGTTTATATCAGTGCCTCAGGGATATTTGATGCTATACAAGTCAATTTTAGGTAGGTCATATTTTGGCAGCAGTGTCATTTCTAAGACCTCATCACATACTCTCACTACTTTATTAAGGAAATCAACTAGACAGTTGTTCATGGGTAGGAAGTTTGTCCCTAATATGGATTCATGAAAGAGGCCATTTAAGATAAGAAATACATGGTACAATATTGTTGGTGGACCTTTATCCAGATTTTCTTTTGGGCCAATTTAGCCTTCCTGTTGTTGACTAGCATCACTTGGACTGACCTCATTGGTAGGAATTAATGTTAGGATTATCCTGTGTAATTTTATTGTAAAGGTCCATTGATATCTGGCTTCCAGGGTCAATTAGCATTCTGGTAGGCAAATCCTCAAACAATATTTCTACCATGTGGCAACTTTGCAAGCATAGCTGGATGCTCTATCTTCCTATGAATATGTCATATTGGTGATTTTCCTGACTAAAGGTTTAATTTTGTTCCCCTTATTTAAAGTGGTTGCTTAAGATGAGGAACAATCTCTCAAGTACCCATTTAGTTTGTTATGTTACTGTTTTTGATTGGAGTTTTATTGAACCCCAAGGTTGATGGTTTTGGTATGGTATTAGAGGTCTTGAATGTACATTTCATGCCCCACAGTTGTTGGGCATTGATCTTGTCGTTTTTACTATTGATACATTTTTACCATTCTCTTTTCATTTTTTGTGTTGGCTGTGTTTTTTTTTTTTTTTGTAGTTAATGGCATTAATGGGGATTTCTTTCTTTCTCTTTTTGCCAAATTTACTATTCATGTTTTGGCTATTGATTGTTAAAACAATAATTCTGCCAAGTGCTCAATACTACTAACATTTGTGCATATCAACGATTGCTTGATTTTCAAGGGAAGGTTATGCCAAACTATGCAAAGGATGTGTCTCAGTGGGTAAGTATCCAGGGTTTTTAACCTGGCGATCTGTCTTCTAAAGAATTTCATCATTTCTCCTGGTGTGTTACGGTATTCTCTTGCATTATCTGATATAGTAATGCTTCCTTTCTATTTTCATTCCAGAAACTTTTTATTACTAGAGATTTGTAATCATCATAGGTTGACAGGATCTGGAACAATGACTCCCACCATACCAGTGCACCATCCTACAAATGACTATACGATTATGATATTCCCTTCCAGGCTCCTAAGATGTTCAGTAGGGGTTTCGTTGGGATAAGCCTTTGAACACCTTCAACTTAACAAATTGGTTGACTGAGCTCACTGTACTTTCTTTATATTGGACTGACTCTTGAGTTATTATATTTTTTCTACAGGTTTAGTCTTCCAATTTCAGGTTCTTTCTTTTGACCAGGGTCTTTATTCTTATGTACGTGTTGTGAGGGCATCATTCTGCCTCTTCCTCAATTTTGATTGTAGGATTATCTTATTATGATCTCTTTCTTGGCCTAAGATTTTTTTAATTGGAGTATCTAGTTTTCCCATGAGTGAACTAATTTCTTCTTGTGACCATTGGCCCTGTGAGGTCCTTTGAGTTATTTCTCCAAGCATCCCTTTGGTCCTTTTTATTAAACCATTCTCTAGGATCACAATACACTGATTGATTGATTCTTTTTGTTCCTTTAGTTGGGCCAGCAAGTTGTTTTGATTCTTGGTCATTTTTCAAGGCCCTCATTATTTTAAGAAATTTTATTCTTGATCAGAACTTGTACTTACATTTGTCTTTAATTATCGTCCTCCATTAACTTCATTTTACCTTCTACATTGGTCATCTTATTATTTTGTATGGTTTCCATGATCACAACTTGTACTTCCATGACTCTTATTTATGAACTACTTTCCCAAATCACTTGTAATTTCTGTTGTTCTTATCTTTCCTTCATATTGTACCGGTATAAATCCACCACGCTTACTCATACACAGTACCCGAGTTCAAACCCAGTCCACGTTTAAGAATAAATTCCAAAACGCCAACGAAATTCAAACCCAAACCCCGGTATGACCAACCGATGATGACTTTATAACAGCACGGGGTTATCCCTTTACTAGCTCAACTCAGAACACAGACTAAATTACTTACAGTTTTATATATAGATCTATTATACTCTGGATATCGGTACGGTCATTAATGTAATGTATATATTTAAGTTGTCAATACAGACAGTAGGTGACTAAATAGACTTCGAGAGTAATGAGGTGGAAGACACAAAATTAGAGTAAATAAATTGTTTAATAACAAATAGAAAGCATAAAAATATAATATTCAAAAGTACGGTAAGATTTCCATAAATATTCTATTATAATTAGCTACTAGTCTTTAGTAATCATTTTACCTGGTAAACAAACTCATACCAATATTTGTGTAGTGAAATGATTGACGGGTGGCTAAGGGAATCAGAGCATTTGAGCATTGACAATATTTATCTACGATTTTTATTAAGTTATTTTATTCGAATAGATTCGAACCGTTGCGTGTACGAATAGTTGGAGGGTGGTTTCGTATAACTATGATATCTAAGATTGATGTACTAGTGGTTGCCTAGATTGAAGAGCCCTACAGTAATCACTTGCGGTGCATCAACGGAATACCGGGCGGCTTGTACTTTGACAAGGCTTAATGCCCCCAAGTAGCTCCGGGACACTACAACCAGCCGGGATCATTTCGAAACCCGGTGATCCAAGAGATAACCTGGGAAAGAATTGCTTTCTTCCCCAGATGGTAGTATGGCGAGACGCTAACTTCGGCGAAGGGAAGGCATTGCCACAGTCATCGAGGACGAGTGCTTGAAGTGGATTTGAAAAGGAATTATACCAAACCTGGGTAATCAATTCGTATATTTCTGCGCAACAGGCTGATATAACTATTCCAATAAAACATGGCGGAATCAAACTGACCGCGAAAGCAATAATTAATTAAGTTTACTCTGAAACCCCTAACTCCCCCAGGTCGTTCAGGCGGTAGCGATTATAACAAATTATACACTGAGAGCTATTTCTCATTTCATGTAGGAAACTAAGATAATAAACTTAAAACCCTTTACATATTTAAGATTGAAGTATCGGTTACAATAGTATGACAAAACTAACAAAAAAAACATAATAAAGTGATTTAATATCTGCCAACTCAATATATGAAATAATCTTTAATTTAACAACGAACTTCCTTTTAAAATAACTATAATCAATATTATAAACTAGCTTTAAACAGAGTTGGGAAATATTTCTATTGGCATCGTTTGTTTATAGCATAAGTAAATAAAGGAAAAAAAAATATAAATGTCTTCATTTGAATTCTTATTAGTAGATACAATATTTACAAACTATTTTCTAAAGACTAGAGCAGAGAAAAAGGAGAAAAGAAAATTTACTGACAGGTTTGAAACAGTAGCGTTATAAACGAAACAAAAAAAACTTACATGTGATTCATTTGATTGACAGATTAACTTATAACATTAAGCTCGGGAGAAAGTTAAAAGTTCATGTAACACAGTTACCCTTCCTTCTTCATCCGGCTTGGCTTCTCACGATGGTATTTCTGACGAACGTAGGCGCGCATTTGAAATCTACTTGGAAGGCATAGTCAATTTGGAGATTGGAAGCTGGAAATTGTGAAGCACATAAAACATGATCAGTCAGCGGCACAAAGATTCAAATTGGCGGGACAGAGATCAGCTCCTGGCACTTAGCCCATCGACATTACGGTTTACTGGTGGACTTCTTAACAAAAGTTGGAGAGATTTCTCTAGCAACTGCTTTGCTGTTTTTTTTGAGACGATCTACTCCCAGCCACGTCAAAAGTTAGAATGTTAGTTTTTTCTACGATGGCCACGGTTGACCTTTCTGTCTGGTTTTTGTTTTAGGCTCCGCCTACTTTTCTCTAGCCTTCAGCAATCCAGCTTGACCATACAATATCAATTATCCATTTCCATTGTTCCGTTTTCAGCTATCTTTAACTTTAATACGCAATTTTAAATTGACAAAGTAATTACAAATATAAATTCCTTATCTAATTTCGAATACAACTCAATTACTCTATACATTTGTACAATACAGATTTTAATTAAAAACACTGATCAAAGGAATGTGACTTTTGATCAGTATTTTTAAACGACTTTGTATAATTCTAAAAGGCTAAAATTTAAGCAAATACACCCGCAATGAAACTTTTAAATTAAGCTGATATAAATTCACAAACCACGCACACACGAATATTATTTCATGATTTGTGACATTTATGCACGGAATCTTTACATATTTATTTACAAAACATAAAATATATATAGCTCAATTTTTGTGACTTGAAATGGAAAAATCCCATTGCGGGCGAATAGTAGTTCGAATTACCGTACTTAAACACATGAAACTAAGATCGGTTCTTCGATCTGTCTGTTTCATTTCTTCTCACTTTAAAAAAAATAACAAAAAAAAATGTTTATACATAATTCACTGGTTAACATTTTCTTACAGAATTGATCGACTTTGGAGAACAGTCTGGGTGAGGGTTCGAACCTAACATTTATCAAATTTGGGTGTATTAATCCGTTGTTCTTTTACTCATCATCATAGACATTTCACAGTGGTCGTTTACCGGGTTATCATTTATTGTAGTTTCTACTTTCTCCCTGGGTCGGGAGGTATATAAGGTTTTAACGGCCTGGTATTGTAACTACACTGCTCCCATTCCCTTTTTGTTGGATACAAGTCCCCATAGTCGATCTGGTTTAGCAGTTCCACAGTTTTTTCGAACGACATAGGGCAGATCCCCAGCATTATCCTTTGCACCCACGGTGGTAGGTTATGCACGACGATACGGGTAATGTGCTGCTCCGTGTAGCTAAAAGCGGTGAGAGATTTAAGTATCATCGCTTGGTGCGTGAAGAAGGCTGCAAAACTCTGTCTGCCACTCTCATCGTATTTCAAATTCGAGAACTTGTGTAAAAGTCCCTCCTGCTTCTCCACACTCCAATACCTTTTCAAAATAGCTTCTTCATAGCCTCGCATAGTACTCGGTGGTTGTTTTAATAATTTCCACCACGCCTTCGCAGATTCCCTCAGATAATGGCTGGCTACCGTTATTCTCTCCCTTTCGGTCATCGGGTGGAAGCACAGAAATTCTTTGATGCTGTCCAGATGCACGGCTGGATTTTCCCCGGGGTCGCCTCTGAATGTCTGAATCTGGATAGATGATCCGAAGTGAGGGATGTTAATCATCCTTATTGGTGGGTGCACTGCCTGCTCTCTTTTTATCCCTTTTCCTTTGTTACTAGTTCCCATTGCCGCTATTAGGTTTTCACTTTGGCCCTGCGCATCAGTTTGCCTTTCCAACTCCGCCATACAACCGTTTTATTTCGACAGTCGTAACAATTTTCTGATGAGCATGCTGTAGGAAGGAATTATCAATTGACATTCCTAGTGCAGATGTTAATGGCACCTACAACAATATTTCCTGCTCATCAGAGGATGTAGTACAATAGAGACTGGGAACATCTAAACATTTATATGTTTGGTTTTCCAAACAGCGCCATTAGAGTTCTGTCTTACTACAACCTGACTGGCCTTGGTCTAGCTATGTCAGACGTAGCTCAGAGAACATGAGATTCTCATGAACTAGTGCTATAATTGATGAGTGATGTGATAGATAAAACAAAATAGAATTGGATAACTGGACAACCAATTTAATTTTTAGTAACAAAAAAAAAATTTATTAGATAACAATTAAAGAATAAATTTGTAAACATTCTGGTCTAGTAATAATTCATTCCGAATTTAATTAACAATTCATTTTGAATTCACTTGAGAGAAGATAATTATGAAAATCCTAATTCAATGACAGTTCATTAATTTTTTTATGAGAAGAAGCTTGTGATTATACTGATTTAATAATTATTCATTCCGAATTCAGTTAACAGTTCATTTTGAATTCACTGGAGAGAAGATAATTATGAATATACTAATTCAATGATAGTTCATTAATTTTTTTTTATGAGAAGAAGCTTGTGATTATTCTGATTTAATAATTATTCATTCCGAATTCAGTTAACAGTTCATTTTGAATTCACTGGAGAGAAGATAATTATGAATATACTAATTCAATGATAGTTCATTAATTTTTTTTATGAGAAGAAGCTTGTGATTATACTGATTTAATAATTATTCATTCCGAATTCAGTTAACAGTTCATTTTGAATTCACTGGAGAGAAGATAATTATGAATATACTAATTCAATGATAGTTCATTAATTTTTTTTTTATGAGAAGAAGCTTGTGATTATTCTGATTTAATAATTATTCATTCCGAATTCAGTTAACGAGTTCATTTTGAATTCACTGGAGAGAAGATAATTATGAATATACTAATTCAATGATAGTTCATTAATTTTTTTTATGAGAAGAAGCTTGTGATTACTCTGATTTAATAATTATTCATTCCGAATTCAGTTAACAGTTCATTTTGAATTCACTTGAGAGAAGATAATTAGAAGCAGCAAAGCATTTATGGTTTATACAATGATTCATTTGTTCATTTAATGAATCATTATTGACTAATAAATATTTGAGCTCAACAATTCTTGGTTTATAGAGCATTTATCATTTGATAATTGAGGCATTTATAACTTAGCCAAATGTGGAAGCATATTCTTACACATAAACTTTATCACATTACAAGAAACCCAGAAATATCCAAATATTTGTGATTTATACAGTATTTCATCATTTTTGAATTATTACTGATTGGTAGACATTTGAACTCAACAAATTTTTGTTTATAGAGCATTTCATTTAGAAGCAGTCAAG
This sequence comes from Epiperipatus broadwayi, assembly GCA_028023455.1. Taxonomy (NCBI): domain Eukaryota; kingdom Metazoa; phylum Onychophora; class Udeonychophora; order Euonychophora; family Peripatidae; genus Epiperipatus; species Epiperipatus broadwayi. Next base: position 360,763 of record JAQFVV010006285.1, on the reverse strand, counting down.
CATTTATAGTTTATACAATAATTCATTTAAGGTAAGAACCTTATAAGCAGTCAAGCACTTATAACTTATACAATAATTTATTTAAGGTAAGAACCTTATAAGCAGTCAAGCATTTATAGCTTATACAATAATTCATTTTGTAATATTTGAGACTTATGTTTTAATATTTTATAAAAGTTACCTTCCAGTTTTACGGTCCATTTTATTCAAACGAAGGCAGGCTATTTCATTAATAGAAAGTCATGGTGTAGCGTGGAGAGATTGAAGCACTTAATTTATTCCAGTTTCATGATAATTTCTCTAGTAAAACTTTTTATTTTTATTTTCACGTCTTGTTAAAGCCCTCTGTGTAAAACGATAGAGAGAAAAAATTTCTTCTTTCTTCAACGACGTGTCTAATTTGAATACTGCCTCAGTTTAACTCAAGTATCATTTTTTTTTCTTTTTAATGATTGGATAATTAATTTCTTTTTTTTTTTATTGAGACAGATAAAAAAAAAAATAAAACAAGACGATATAACATTTTATTTAAATCCATCAATATTAAAAATCAAAAATATGATTTTATTTTCCATTTTTAACGAATCACAACTTTATTGCGTTTCCAATTAGACTGAATCACGCTAGACATTTTGAATGGGGGGGGGGTGTTTTTATGGATATTTATATGAGGAACAGTATTCCTGTCTCATTACCCCTCACCAAGTTTTGGGATGAAATCGCCTGGAAGTACGATTTCATTCCACATACTATACACATTATTTCTCAGTACTCTGGTTTTAGATATGCTGATGAATGGGTAAGATGAGCTGGAAAAGTGAATACATGAACCATAGCCTCCAATGCTGGGACAAATAGATGGCCAAGCACAAACTACCAGGACACACCGCCTCATGACGTCACGAGAAAATATCTCATTTTTAAGCACTACCTCTCTTGTACCTAGAAGCATCATCCAACCAAGAATAGGAGCCAGAGAAAAAAAATCAATTTGGCATTCAGCCAACCCTGCTCAGCTCCAGTGAGTCTTAGGGGCTATCATTTGGCCTATCCATGAGACCAAGGTCTATCCATGAGACCTATATATACGCACTGCTGGACTACTCTTGAAGCACAACATCCAGGTCGGGATAGTGCTGAGCATATACTTCGGAGCATCATAACACAATGCATCCAAGCAGCTCTGCTCAATCATCCACCATCTCAACATGAAAAATACAAGTTCATGCATCACTACATCACACTCACAAACTTTTTCCATCAGCTATCTCTATTTTATTCTGAATCATAACTGCAACCTGGTTTGGAGACTGAGGATCATGATCAGTTCTCCTATAGTCCTCTTTTATATTATGAGGTGACATACTTCTGGATCGTCTCTTTGTTGAAAATTTATCATGTTCAACATTACTGTGGTGTCTTGCTTCTTCACTTCTGTATTCTCTTTGGAGATCCTTGTTACTGTTTGATCTTCTAATTATACGCATCTGATATGGACCATGAACACCATCTGTGAATTTTCTCCTACTCCTCTTCCATGGTGGTATTTCATTTTTACATAAAAGTTTATTTTTAAATGGTTCTTCTGCCATAATAATTATTTTTTTAGTATTTATAAAAGTTTCTTGTTGCTTAATTTCTTTCACACTGATAAATCCTGAGTTTTCAGATTCCTTTTTGGTGTCTTTTCCTGCGTAAGCAACTATATTTTTAATAACTGTCTTTATATATTTTTTTTCTGTACTCAATTTTTGATTTGAGTTTATTAAGTTTTTGTTTATAATTTTTACATATGGCTGAGGACTAACACACTTTTCTTTCCATTTTATGATCCCTTTCTCTATCTTTGTTACTATTTCATAGCATATATCAGACAATTTTTCTGAAACATTTTCTTCTATATTGGATAGTCCCTTTGTTATATTTTGATTATGTTCATTTCACGTTTTTCATCTTCTTGAAGATCAGAAGATTTTAATTTTACTTTATTAGATTCCTTTTCATCCATTTGAAACTCTTTTACTGTATTTGATACAATTTCATTCTCAGCTTCTGTATATACTGTTTCTTTATTTTCAATTTTAGAGGTATATTCCACAATCAGAAGTTTTCCTGAAGGTAGACTGACAATTTCAAGATCACTCTTTGTAATTTCAATTTCTTCCTTTTTAACAATCTCAAATTTTGCTTCATCAGTTATAGGATATTCAATTTGTGATTCCTTTAAAATATCTTTGCTTGGAGATTCCAAAGTTTCCTCCTCATCCAATTTTTTAGGTTGAATTATTTCCTTTATCAACTGGTCTAACTTTTCATTCTGTTTTTCCACTGCTTCCATAATTTGTTTTTTATCTTCTTCTCTCTGTTTGATATCTTCTTCTCTTTGCTTATCCCATTTTTGGTTATATTCTTCTCTTTGTTTATCCCATTTTGGTTATATTCTTCTCTTTGTTTATCCCATTTTTGGTTATATTCTTCTCTTTGTTTGATATCTTCTTCTCTTTGTTTATCTCTTTTCTTTTTATCTTCTTCTCTCCATTTGATATCTTCTTCTCTTTGTTTATCCCATTTTTGGTTATATTCTTCTCTTTGTTTGTCCTTTTTCTTTTGGTCTGCTTTTATAATTTCTATTATCTGAGCTATCGTAACTATTTTTTCTGTTTTTTGAGCCTCCATGTTTACCATTTCTCCTTTGTTTTCTGAATTAGTAAGCTTCTCTCTGTTTGGGTTTCTAATTCCATCGGGATGGTTTGGTCCTCTTCTCCCTTCCTTGCACTGGTATTAGCTTTATCTTCCCTACCTGTTTTACCGTCCGTCCCCATACGCCATTCTTCAATCCTTAACATACGCTCCATCATCGCCATCATAATCTTCAGGTCCTCTCTCATCTCCTCAAGGATCGCGTCAAACTTCGCATCACGATCGTGCTCCCTCTGTTTGGTTTTCCTATCTAATCGACCAAAACTTTTTTTTTTATCGGGAAATTTCTTGAACACAATTTCGTGATCACTGGATGTGTCAGATGTCTCTGCGCCAGTTGCGGATGAATTATTGTTTCCTTCTATTTCTGCCATTTTCTCTTTGTTTTTATTTATAAGTGTCTTCAGCATAAGAGTTAGTTTTGTAAAATAATTTGATTTGTATATATAACATAAAGATACTGATCCCTGATCCTATTGCCAAATCCTTCCCCGCTGCTGATACTGTTTGTGTGGCTTCCTTCCTTTCTCTTTTTTTCGCCTACGTTCCGACTGGTTTCTGTTATCTAAACTTTTCACTGTTAATATTTTTTTTTTTTTTTTTTTTTATTTAGGTATATACAATATGACATGCTTAAATCATTACTAAAAGAATAAAGGGAAAAAACTTTATTTCACCCAGTTCGCACTGTTCTCCTCAGTCCTATAATATAAACATATTAATAATGGGTATATAACACAATATTATTTTTGTACTACTGTCAGTAATTCTCTCTATATATATATGCCACCATTCTCTCTTTTGAACCCAACAAAACTCACCACTGCTGTATGGACAAACATATTTGCTGACAAATTTATTTGAAAGGCGCCAGCCAGCAACATGTGACCAATAGATACTTTAATCCACTGATCCCCAAATATATACTTTTTACATGACCTAATAATCATTTGATTCAAGATTAATGCTTTATATAGGGGACGATTAATATTAACTCTGACTCTGATAAGATTTTTATATTACAATATATATATACGTACGTGTTTTTATTTTTAAGACCTGGAATTAATTCTACTTCTTTACTTTTTTCTTGAAAAATTTCAAACAACAAGAATGAACTCGCAAAAAAAAATTATGGAATAACACTCGTTTATTTTAATTAAATAAACGCACAAAATCGCTTCCGCTCTCTTTTCAAAAAATCTCACTCTGTTTCTTAACGATATTTGGAAGTAGACTGTTTACTGAAACTTGGTGTAAGGGAAAAAACAAATTTTATATCCTTGCTTTACTCAACTATCGTTTTAACTTGCGCATTTTAATACGCCAAATACATATCAATATTATGACAAACAAAAAAAATCGAATATTTTTATAATTTAACTGTTTACTCTCGTTCACTCTGCAGGGTGTGGGAGATTTCTTCATCGGAGCACCACGGAGGGCGTCCAAAAATTTACTAACTGTACCGGTATAAATCCACCACGCTTACTCATACACAGTACCCGAGTTCAAACCCAGTCCACGTTTAAGAATAAATTCCAAAACGCCAACGAAATTCAAACCCAAACCCCGGTATGACCAACCGATGATGACTTTATAACAGCACGGGGTTATCCCTTTACTAGCTCAACTCAGAACACAGACTAAATTACTTACAGTTTTATATATAGATCTATTATACTCTGGATATCGGTACGGTCATTAATGTAATGTATATATTTAAGTTGTCAATACAGACAGTAGGTGACTAAATAGACTTCGAGAGTAATGAGGTGGAAGACACAAAATTAGAGTAAATAAATTGTTTAATAACAAATAGAAAGCATAAAAATATAGTATTCAAAAGTACGGTAAGATTTCCATAAATATTCTATTATAATTAGCTACTAGTCTTTAGTAATCATTTTACCTGGTAAACAAACTCATACCAATATTTGTGTAGTGAAATGATTGACGGGTGGCTAAGGGAATCAGAGCATTTGAGCATTGAAAATATTTATCTACGATTTTTATTAAGTTATTTTATTCGAATAGATTCGAACCGTTGCGTGTACGAATAGTTGGAGGGTGGTTTCGTATAACTATGATATCTAAGATTGATGTACTAGTGGTTGCCTAGATTGAAGAGCCCTACAGTAATCACTTGCGGTGCATCAACGGAATACCGGGCGGCTTGTACTTTGACAAGGCTTAATGCCCCCAAGTAGCTCCGGGACACTACAACCAGCCGGGATCATTTCGAAACCCGGTGATCCAAGAGATAACCTGGGAAAGAATTGCTTTCTTCCCCATATGGTAGTATGGCGAGACGCTAACTTCGGCGAAGGGAAGGCATTGCCACAGTCATCGAGGACGAGTGCTTGAAGTGGATTTGAAAAGGAATTATACCAAACCTGGGTAATCAATTCGTCTATTTCTGCGCAACAGGCTGATATAACTATTCCAATAAAACATGGCGGAATCAAACTGACCGCGAAAGCAATAATTAATTAAGTTTACTCTGAAACCCCTAACTCCCCCAGGTCGTTCAGGCGGTAGCGATTATAACAAATTATACACTGAGAACTATTTCTCATTTCATGTAGGAAACTAAGATAATAAACTTAAAACCCTTTACATATTTAAGATTGAAGTATCGGTTACAATAGTATGACAAAACTAACAAAAAAAAAATATAATAAAGTGATTTAATATCTGCCAACTCAATATATGACATAATCTTTAATTTAACAACGAACTTCCTTTTAAAATAACTATAATCAATATTATAAACTAGCTTTAAACAGAGTTGGGAAATATTTCTATTGGCATCGTTTGTTTATAGCATAAGTAAATAAAGGAAAAAAAATATAAATGTCTTCATTTGAATTATTATTAGTAGATACAATATTTACAAACTATTTTCTAAAGACTAGAGCAGAGGAAAAGGAGAAAAGAAAATTTACTGACAGGTTTGAAACAGTAGCGTTATAAACGAAACAAAAAAAACTTACATGTGATTCATTTGATTGACAGATTAACTTATAACATTAAGCTCGGGAGAAAGTTAAAAGTTCATGTAACACAGTTACCCTTCCTTCTTCATCCGGCTTGGCTTCTCACGATGGTATTTCTGACGAACGTAGGCGCGCATTTGAAATCTACTTGGAAGGCATAGTCAATTTGGAGATTGGAAGCTGGAAATTGTGAAGCACATAAAACATGATCAGTCAGCGGCACAAAGATTCAAATTGGCGGGACAGAGATCAGCTCCTGGCACTTAGCCCATCGACATTACGGTTTACTGGTGGACTTCTTAACAAAAGTTGGAGAGATTTCTCTAGCAACTGCTTTGCTGTTTTTTGAGACGATCTACTCCCAGCCACGTCAAAAGTTAGAATGTTAGTTTTTTTTACGATGGCCACGGTTGACCTTTCTGTCTGGTTTTTGTTTTAGGCTCCGCCTACTTTTCTCTAGCCTTCAGCAATCCAGCTTGACCATACAATATCAATTATCCATTTCCATTGTTCCGTTTTCAGCTATCTTTAACTTTAATACGCAATTTTAAATTGACAAAGTAATTACAAATATAAATTCCTTATCTAATTTCGAATACAACTCAATTACTCTATACATTTGTACAATACAGATTTTAATTAAAAACACTGATCAAAGGAATGTGACTTTTGATCAGTATTTTTAAACGACTTTGTATAATTCTAAAAGGCTAAAATTTAAGCAAATACACCCGCAATGAAACTTTTAAATTAAGCTGATATAAATTCACAAACCACGCACACACGAATATTATTTCATGATTTGTGACATTTATGCACGGAATCTTTACATATTTATTTACAAAACATAAAATATATATAGCTCAATTTTTGTGACTTGAAATGGAAAAATCCCATTGCGGGCGAATAGTAGTTCGAATTACCGTACTTAAACACATGAAACTAAGATCGGTTCTTCGATCTCTCTGTTTCAATATTGAGGCTTAGGTTCTCACATGCTTGTGTAATTTTCACATCATTAAATCGACTTTCTAGCCGTCTCTCCAATTCCATCATTCTATTTTGACATTTGAAGTCCATTCTTTCAATCTCTTCCTTCATATTTTTGATTTCATCCCTCATTCCAAAATTTGATTATTAAGCCTTATGAATTTCCACTTTCATTTCATTATTCTGTTTATCCATTTTATTTTCTAAACTGATTGTTAGTTTGGCCATATCTGATTTCATGGATCCCATTCCTGATTTTAATCCACCAAAATCTGCCTGCATTTGGTCAAACTTGCTGTTTTGTTTGTTAAACATTTGTTGCATCATCATAATCTGGTGCATGGGGTTTTCATCCATCCTCATACCTCCTCTCTTGGATTTTCCACTGCCATTATTATTTTTCTTTGAGGCTTGTCCATTTCAGTTCCAATCCCCCAGGATATCTCATCATCCTGTTCCATTATATCCTCTGAAATGGACGCTTCTATTTTATCCTTTATAGAATTTTTCCTATCATTCTCTTCTAATTCCTCTCATCTTTTGATTGGTTTATGTATCCATTCATCTGTATTTCCTTCGTTATCATTTACAAGTATCTTGAGCTTTTTCTATTATTGTTTTATGCAATATTTGCCAGTTTTATAATGAACTACCTTTTTTAACAATAATACTGGTTCAACATCGCAGAGGTTTCCCTGCCTTTACACGCCTATTATAAGCTAATGTTTATTTCCTATTCATTCAACATTTTAGTTTGTTATTATGCACTTTGTTTAGATCTCCAATTAATTGGTTAGCTACAAGTTATTAATTATTTTTTTAGTTCCTCATTTACATGATTTCCATCTGCCACATATTAAGTTAATTTACCTCCCATACTATTGTAATATTTTAGTTTCTTTGAATTTGGAATTCGTTAAATAATCTTAATCCTAATTTGTTCCAAGTTGTCGCATATGTACAAGTGCTACTTCTAGGTTCAACTTTAGATAAAATAATCCCCTGGATTCAAGGTTATTACATAGCGGTGTCATGTGTAGTGGCATGATAATTGTGGTTTTGAAAAGGTAACTGATCATTATGTAGATTTTCCAATGATATGACAACCATCTGAGTTCGTGCCACAATAGTTGGGCACCATTTGTAGCAGAATGCAGGAATTACATGTGTGATAGGTCGTTAATTGTCACAGAATGAAATAAAATGGCTATTTGTGCCACTCATTTTATTGTATATTTGAGGCAATGGTATGATTATGAGCCCCTAAAGTTCATCAGTTGTAAATATATTGCATTTGATAAGTATGCTTGTTTACACTCTGATATATATCATTACCATATGATTGCCCCTTAAGTCCTTAAGGTCATGAGTTCTCATATTATCATTACTGCTTGGTATTCAAATTCTGCGGTTATAGGTACAATTCTAATAAGTTAGGGTGATGATTACCATAAGTTTGATATAAACCTATCATTATTTACATCTGAGTTATGTGTGCTATGGCATGAATAATGGAAAGCTAGATAAAGAGGAAATATACACAAATTCTAATTAAATCAAATAAATTATTAACATCTTTATTCCATTATGGCTGATTTACAATCTTTTGGAAGAAGTCAATTTGATGTTTGGATAGGTCAGATCATCCTTCATTTGATTTATATATTATTATGATTATCCCTCTAACCTTTGACCCCACTACCTGCTCTAACCGTTTGCTTAGTCTAACAATGTAATTTATGATTATTTTGATATGATCATCCTGCTGACCAATCCTTCTATTCCCTGTCATTAACTTGTCTACCTTAATCCATGGTGATGCGTTGTGGATTATTGATTGTTGCCTTTGGGTATGAAGTCTCCCCTTTGACATTACCGGTGTTTATGATAGTAATAGTCATTCATATAAAGAGGTTTAGTCAATTATACAGAATAACAAGTTAATTTAACAATAAACATATAAAATTGTCCTGTACTAGTGTGAGCATTTAATATTTTATAGATAAAATCTTACTCAACATCTGTCAGTCATCCAATTCTTTAATTGGTAGGTCTTGTGATTAGCATCTAGATTTTATTACAGTCAAAAATTATAGTGATTGACCTAGAGACCCCCCTTACATAATTATGATTGATGATTCTAGAGCTGGATCATCAATTCTTTCAATAAAAACAAATAACAAAGAGTTATACAACAAAGAAAAATGGCTTCTATACAATACATATATAATTTGACTCATTGAGATTGTTAATCCATGTAGTTAGCTATTTTTCAGCATGTGGATACACAGATGATGACTCATTCTTCCTGGATTAGGAAAATTTCTGATTTTGGAAGTTGGTAATCCATTTGAGATTGTCTGGCCATCTTCTAGGGAATCAGTCAATGACTTACCAGTAGACAGGGATTTTCCTTGGTTTACTGATGCTTTCTCCATAATCCTAATGAATACACTCTTCTAGTGATGGTGAAAACATTACTGAAGTTATTAGTTTATAAAGTCAAATTATTCATAGGCATATGACTGGCAGACTCACATCTATGACATTTAATGAGTTTCCTACCCCCACATCCTTTTGTATTGAATTATTTGGTAATTTTATAATAGCATGTTGAAACCGCCTGAGGGCATTATTTCTATGATAGCGCACAGAATTATGCCATTTAGGTAACCTCCGCTATTGAATGTTCTATTTCTAATACGTAAGCCTAGAAATAGTCCATTGTATGTGGTAGCTGTATCTATTTCTATGCTAATGCACAGAAACATGATGTTTAATCTACCGCAGAAGCTATCGTGTCAGCTTACAGCTCAGATTTGTGTTATGCATTTTTGATGTGCGATCACATTTCACTTTTGGGTACAGTATTGTGTGAGGGTGGCTGGAATTCCGAATGTCAAAACTATTTTAATATTCATTAAGACCATCTTCCCCTCTATCTCCCATGTTTTATGAATGTCTACTAACAATTATGAGCACAGTCTCATGCTTCCATAGCCCAGATTTCCTGCTCAAAAATTCGGCAAGTGTAGGTGCAAGCGCGATTTGGATCAAATCACGCTCTAAATCATGTTTCTGCAAAAACTGCGAGCTTAATCAAATGGCTGTAATAGGAAAGTTTCCGAATGTCAAAGTCCTCTATCTGCTGGAAGGGTTATCAAACAAAAGAGCTTGAAGCTGCATGCATGCTGTTCCTGAAGAGCCAAAAAAGTTGGTTTTAATTGCGTATATATTTGTCTTTGTAATTACCATAAAAAGTTTGTCGAGTTGCGTTACCCCGATTTGTTAAGAATTTTACCCCCCTCCCCCCCAAAAAAGTTTGACTTTTTGTTGTAAATGTTACTGTTAAATGGAAATATATTTATTTGTAATTTAAAAAAAAAAAAGTTGATTTCGTAGAATACCAAACCGAAAATAAAAGTAATGAAAAGAATAAAAAGTAACTACATTTTAAAATTCATTTCATGTATTTTTTTTGTTAAAATTGAGATTTGATATTAATTTTTAAATGTGATAAACAAACAAACAAAAAAAAAACCCAGCCTGAAAATATAAGTAACGAAAAGAATAAAAATTAAGTACGTTTTTAAATTCATTTTGATTTTTTTGCATTTTTTGTGTTAAAAAATTTATTTGATATTACTTTTAAATGTGATAAACAATCCCCCCCCCCCCAAAAAAAAAAAAAAAACCCTGGCCCTAGCAACATTATATTTATCTTTGTTTACAAACAAACCATGCCCTCCGGCAGTTTCACCACGCTATTCTAAAACTACCAATTATTCATTAAATATTATCTGCTGTAGTTTGATAGTGTATAGTTTTTCTTTTTTGTTTGTTTCTATAGCAAGCTTATAATTCTTCTTATAAGCTTCATGTCAGTTTCTTCCTCTAATCATTTCCAATAGCTTTTAGAAATAATTTGGTTCTTTTATAAAATTATCAAATCATAAATCTAACACTAATTCCATTTAAAACCATTGTTTTAATGCATGATGATAGCTTAAAAAAAAAGATTATTATTCCATCTCTTTTTTTTTATATTTAAAAAAAATATTTCTTTCTTTTTTTGTATTCAGTCTGTGTCGCAAGCATATTATATATCAAGCTGTATTTCCATTGTTTATATGATTTAATTTCATTTAGTCTCTCTTTTTTTTTTTAAAAAAAAAAATTAATAATATAATAACTTAAGTTTAGATCCCATTGTTCTTTATTACTCTTTTATACCAAATTCAGGAATTTGGTGAATTGAGCATTAATTACTCTTATTTTGTAGTAAGTAGACTTAACACAACAAAAATAAAATAAAAACAAAAGACAATGTCACAATCTACTTATAATTAATGTTATAATTTGTTTTTACATAACAAAGAGTGTTAATAGGTTCATTATACCTTTAATTAAGTATGTTTTGTTCAGATCCTCTTTGTTTCTATGTTAGAACTTGGTGGGATAATAGTAGTGCATCTGTTTATCATATTTGAAACCCCTAACATTTTTACAAGATTCTTGGGGTATGCCTTTAAGTGTAAAAACTGTAATCTAAAATATATATGCATACTTTAATTACTAATTTGAATTTCTTAATTATCTATTTACAAAAGCATTCAAAAATTTTAATAATTAATTTTGCTATTGAATTTATATTGGTTTTCCATAACTTTTTTTAAAAAATAAAAAAAAAAGTTTATAATTCATATACTCTTCATTATAAATTTTCTCACATTATTTTCTGCCAATATAATCCATATTCCAAGAACAGTTATTTTCATTCTAGAGCTATGTATTGTAAAGATGACTAATCAATTGACATCAGATGGTATAATGTTATACCTTAAACTCCAGACTGGTTTTTGCCTTTTAAAACTGGAAATAATGCAACTTATGCATTTTGCAAGCATCTTACATTTCTTTATATTCAAGCTCAAGCTAAGGTTTTGAACACAAAGTCAGTTTCTATTTGTTTTAATGATCTCAGTTTTATGCTGTCATGTAATGTTGATATTATTCCATATTCCTTTATCAGGTATTTTGACAGACATCATCACTCAGACCTCTACTTAAATAAATCCTATTTATATAAATCAAATTTTCATAAATAATTCTGGCATATATAAAATACAAAAAAATGTTTTGTACAAATCACAACCCTTTGTTTTAAACTGTTAGAACATTTGATATATTATACTGCTTATTTTTTTAATGAAAAAATATTCGATTTTTTTACAGCAAGACTAATATTAAAATGCATGTGAATGAAAATAAGACTTATTTTTGGCTTAAACAATAAGTCGTAGAGTGCTTTATTTTTATAAGTAGAGAGTTACTTATGTAAGAATATATTATATAAACAAATGAGGAGTTTCATGTTGTAATGATTGGTATATTCACCTGCTATGCTCATGATCTAAAACTAAATAGTAAGGAAACATATTACACATTTTGATCACTGAATCATTATTGAATGAATAAAAGTTTTTAAGGTCAAAAATACCCTTGCAAGTTATTCTTGATTTGAGGCTTCAGAAGAGTTGGAAACAAGCCAATATACTGGAAGTTTTATATATATGTAATCAAAGTAATACATTTATTTGACCTGTATTTGACAACTATAATCTTTTTCTGTTTTTTTTTTACTCTAGAGATAGCTTAAAGAGAATTTACTATTGCAGGTGTTTTATCTAAAATTCATATAAAATAATCAGCAGCTTAGCACTTTCGAGGTGAGTTGCCTCATATTCATAGCAATAATAATAAATTGTACAGAAAAAAGTGTTAATGACAATAAGCAAAGTACATGCAAATTCTTTATGTAGCCCAGCATTTGGAGATATGTCTGCTGGTGGAGTTTTTAGAAACTAGTCAAAGATAACAATCAACAATTTCAAACTGCTGTCAAAGCAACAACTTTTTAACAATAAAAGTGGAATCCCATCTTTATTTATTGTCCCATATATTTATATAGACCAGGGATAGGCAAACGATCGATCATGCGCAGCTTGACAGTTGATCACAGACATTTCTCCATTAGATTACTGTTGCCTAAATTCCAAATCTTTTTATTTTTTACATTTATATTTATAAATTCTATAATTGAGTTGACTGATGGTTAGACACTGTTCTTTCTGTATGTGTGCACACATCGTGCTTTAACTCCTCATTATACATCTCATCTCAATACTATGGCATCTTAAATGACTTGGTAGCCTTGAGTGGCAGTACAATGTAGTATCTATATGTTTTTATGTATTTTGTTTTGCTCTTATTCTAAAAAATTTAGCAACTAAGAAATTTACATTAAAATATATGTTTTTTTGGCTTGAAAGTGAATTTGGTATATATAAATAATTTAATCAGGTAATTTTTCTGATGTTTCACTCATTAATTAATTATTACCACCGCTAAGATTCTGGATTCTACATCTTATCAATAAAAATGATATATTTAGATTTTTAGTTTACAGCAATTCACACTCCATAGGAATTCTTCCAACCAATCTTTAAAAAGCTTATTTCTGCCAATGTAGCAAAAATATATAATAAATAATTAATAATAATCAATAAACAAAATTTAAATTTTATAAGATATTATTTATTCCTTTATTACTCAAAAATTCAATTGCCTATAGATAATAAATAGAAAAGTTGATCATGCTACTTTTAAGTTTGCCCATCCCTGATATAGACACTAAAGATTGCAACTTGACCACAAAAATTGAAATTATTTATACAAAGAAGTTTAAATAAACTTCCTTAAACAGGTAAATATAATCTATTCTGAATGCGGACTAATAAATAGTCAATTATAACATTACAAATTGCAATTATAATTTTCAAATTGCACCTAAAGTATTACTTAAATCAGGCATGGGCAACCTTTCCTAGTTCATGGGGCCAAATTATCTCTCTGTCTTTGAGTCAAGGGCTGGACCAAATAATTAAATAGTACAATATAATAGTGAATGATAAAGGCTACATAAATTTCATAATAATGACGTAACAATTTAATGTGAGGATTAGTTTTGTACTTCAACAATGAGCCTATCAATGTTGATGGAAATACTGCTTAAGAACAATCACATAGAATTTTCAAGGTTTTTGTCCATTATTGTTCTCCAAATTTTTGATTTATTAAATTTAATTCTAGAAAAAAACTGTTCACACATATAAGTGCTGCCAAAAAGACAAAATTCTTTTTGAAAAGGCATTACATTTCTATATTTTTCTTTCACCAAATGTTTATAAAAATCCATCAAAGCAATGTTGTTAAACTGTAATTTTAGCACTAAATCTGCTTGAACCTCAATAAGTTCCATCTGTAAATTTTCTGGCACATTATTTATATCAGTATCCATCGGATGAGAAAATATAGTGAATATGGAGTCTTTATTTTGGAAGTCAGTGAATCTTGTATCAATTTGCTCTATTAAGGCCTTCAGTTCATTTCCATAAAATTATAAGGGATATTTTTATGAGTTGCTAGAGTAGGAAAATGGTAACAATTTTTAGCTCTTATCTGACTTTCCAACAATTTAAGTTTATTAGAAAAAGCACTGACATGTCCATACAGTTCATGAATCAATTATCCTGGTTTTTGCAATTTAAGATTTTCATTTAGGTATCCAGTGACATCTACAAGGAATGCTAAATCAAATACCCCACTCATCATCTCTTACTTGGTTAAATGTTTTTTCTTTTGTGTCCATAAAATCTGCTGTCTTGTCTCAGATCATAAATCATTTTAACCTTTTACTTTTACTCAACCACCTCACTTCACAATAAGACACATTTTCATAATCTGAAAATAAGTCTGCCAAATATTCCTTAAATTGCAGTGATTAAGTACATGTGACTTAATAAAGTTATTACTGGCTACTACAACTTCCATAACATTTTTAAATTTAATTGATTTTGCACACAGATTTTGTTAGTGGATAATGCAATGAAAATTTGTTAAATTTTTCAGATGGATCTGTAATTCTATTACTTTTTCATGAACTATTCCAATAAATCTGTTCCATGCACCAACCATTGCAGGGGCTCCATCAGTGCATATGCCAGCTAGTGAACTCCATCTAAGCCCAAATATCTTGAAGACTGTTTTGACTTCTTCAAATATATCTTCACCAGTAATTGTGTTTTAGGGCCAAAGTAAAATTCTTCTGTGATATTAAATCCACATCAACTCTCTGAATAAATATTGCTAGTTTTGCTGTAGCAGAGGCATCAGTACTTTTTTGGATATCATCAGCTGTGATTTCTATCCACCGGACAACAGTACATCTCGACAAATTAATATTCTCAAAATCTTTTTTCTTTTCAGGACATATTATACTTGCAACGTTAAACAGACATTCTTTGATAAATTCTCATTCACTAAATGATTTAAAATGCTTAGCAAATTTTTCATTTAACACAAAGCTGGCTTTCACAATGCTTCCATGCTACATTTATTACTTGGTGAATATTTTCTGCTGGGTATCCAAGTTCTTCAATTTTTCTATTCCATCTTTTCATAGGTGTCCATCAATTTTTTGGTGATCCGCATGTTTTGAAGTAAAGTGTCTCTTTAAGTTGTATTCTTTATTGACTGATATGGATACATTGCACAGAAAACATATAGGCAAACCTTTATTCAGAATAAAATAGTACTTGTCTGTCCAGCTGTCTTGAAATTGATGATTCTCTGTATCTACTTTTATTTTTATTTTTTGTTAATCCCTGACATTGTTCTAAATTTCATAGCTATATATTCAGAACTGTCAAACAAAGTTGCCTTTAACATTGCAGATACTGAACAGAAAACAACATAAATGCAGGCACTTAACAAGGCACAAACCCAATGTAAATATTACACTCCAGATAGAACACAATATAAATGCACGAACTGAACAAGGCACAAACCCAATGCAACTGTCTAAATGTCACATTGTAACATGTTCACACACTGCTAGTCAAAATGAGAGAGATCTTGATTAGAGAAAACAAGATGTGTTTTGCAGTGTCATATGATGTCAGCTTAACTATTCAAAATATTAATTCTGAGAGGAGTTAAATAAGACAAAAAAAAATTGATTTTCAGTAATTGTTAATGATTATGACATAATATTTTTGTAAAACATTTATTATTAAACTAAAAAGTACATCACTAATAGGGAATTGTCTTTGAAAATATTTTCTTTTAAAAAAGATTGCTCATAGGAAATGTATGAAAAAGCAGAAATCGCCATTGCTGGCTTTACAAAAATTGCTTTTGCAAAAACAATAGAGAATATTTTTTTAATAACAGTAAATAATGTATTAACTTTTATAATTTTTTTTGTTTCTTTGATGATAATTAATTGTGAATGTTTCATTTTTTTAATGTTATAAATTTCTAATATTTCATTTTGTGCCACAACATTTTAACTTGGTCTGTAAATTTTCAAAGATTACGCAAATATGGCAATGACCAAATATATTTTTTAAAAAGTAATCAATCTTATGCGAATTTATTTCAGCCAAATGTACACTGAATTAAATTACAAAACCAGATTAAACAGGGACACTCAAACATTTAATACATTTTATTATATTCACTTTTAATTTAAAAATAACATATTCTCTTTTCCTATAGCATTCCCAACTCACTCGAATCTTTTTTATATATATAAAGAACAAATACAAGCTTAAATTAAATGTAAACATTATCAATTTTTTTTAAAATACAGTACAAATTATTTAACTAATATTCTTTTATTGATCTTTCAAGATCGAGCAGTTAACATTATTAGGAAAAATCTAATCTGATTCACACATGAATTACAATAAAATGCATATAAAAACATATTTAAAGCATATATGAGTTTAAAACCCTCTCCCTTTGTTTTAATCCCACATTCTATTGTTGAAACATTTAAGACACTTAATAGTATATATATATATTTCTATTAGCAAAATGGAATCAAAGTTCACTCATAACAATTTATAGCTACCCTGATCGATCAGTGATGGTCCTGTGGGAGAAGTATTTCATCCTATGCTTGCCGTGGTTTGCCCAGTCACTAACTTCAGAAAAATTCCAATTAATCTCAAACAAAAGACAATCACATAATTTATAGTTTTTTTTTTGTTTTTGTTTTTTGCAATGTTACTTATAATCCTGAGGAAACATTCCAAACTGATGAGCATAATAGATAGCACAAAAATACCTCCACTATCAAAGTCTCAACAATAGAGCTAATTGCAGAAAAATTCTATACTGTACTTTCTTTCTCCTTCTATCTTTAAGAATTTCCAAGAATTAGAAATAAAACAAAAGACAAACTTTTATAAAAATAAAAAAAAAACCTGCAAGATCTTATGTTTTGTTTTGTTTTTTCTCTTTTTTTTTTAATGTCGATTTAATTGATTTCAAAACTTTTAAAATTCCCTTTAAAAAAAAAACAAGTTTTATTATTTATTTTAGTATAAATAATATAAGTTTTATTATAAAATAATACATATGCGAGTTTAATAATATATATATGTATGAGTATGAGCTGGCAGAAAAATACCAGCTCAATTCTAACCTTTTCAATACGTTCCATGCAGCTAATTAAGACATGCTTTTTTGTTATCGCTAAGAATTTCGTTTTCACATTTATTTTCACTATTTTAAAATATTAATAATTTTAGTTTTTAAATTTTAATCATTAAATAAAGATATAAAATATAAATTTATTAAACATCATAATTATTTAATTGCACAAAAAGTAAAAATCAGACGTAACTCTTGCTAGGCTGTATTCAAAAATTTGACAATCAGAATCAAACATGGCTGAAATAGATTAGTGGCAGGCTGGATTAAAAGTCATAAAGGGCCGGATCTGGCCCGAGGGCCGGAGGTTACCCATATGTGACTTAAATAATAATTATCAATAATTCAATCTGTGGTAAAGTTGCAATCTTTAGTGTCTATATATAAATAGGACCATAAATAAAGGTGGAATTCCACCTTTATTATTAAAAAGTTGTTTTGACAACAGTTTGAAATTCTTGATTGTTATCTATATTGGGATTGTCTAAGTGTTGACTGGTTTCTAGTGGTTACTTATAAACCCATTTAAAAGCCTCGAGCATTATTACACTTATTATTTAAGTAATACTTTGGGTGTAATTTGTAATGTTATAAATGACTATTTATTAGTCTGCATTCAGAATAGGTTATGTTTACCTGTTTAAGGAGATTTATTTAAACGTTTTTGTTTTAATAATTTCAATCTCTGGTCAAGTTGCAATCTTTAGTGTCTATATAAATATATCAGACCATAAATAAAGGTGGGGATTCGATCTTTATTGTTAAAAGGTTGACTTGACAACAGTTTGAAATTGTTGATTATTATCTATACTGGAATTGTTTAAGTGTTGATTGGTTTTTAATGGTTACTTATAAAACCATTTATCCTTGAGCATTATTACACCTAATATATATATATTTCTTATTCCTAGTATGCAGCTGTGAAAGGAATATCTCAAGTCTGTTTCTCCCGGATTACTATGGCAGCTCCTGGAATGTGTAAGTGGGATAATTATTTACAATTAAGTTATTTATGGGATAATAGTAAAAACTTTAATTTTATATTAACAATAAAAAATATTTTTAGAAATTAATCTTTTATGATACATAGATAGTAATGCTAGAATAAATTGAAAAGCTCTTCTGTTATAAATTAGTTTCATAGAAAGCCTTATCTTTAAATTGATCATAGAATTCCTAACTAAACAATTTTTTTTTTAAAAGGAAATGATTTGTGAAATATTGTTTTCAACTGCTCAGGAAGTAATGTCATTTTGGGCAATTAAGTAACAGGAAGAGATCAACAGTTATATTCATTTGACTAGCTTTGAGATATTTTCTTTTTGAAAATCATCAAAAAATCTTTAGTTCTCAAATGATTTATTATTATTAGGTATGATTTAATGTTAATATTAATTTTACCTAATATTTGTGTGATCTAACGTAATATTTCTTGTTTAGATGCCACATCCCATACCAAGGCAATATTTAAAAATATTAGGGAAGATTAGTTATACAACTTAATAGCAGATACCAAATGCAGATAATTCAGGTTTATGCCCCAACAAGTTCTCATAGTGATGAAGTAGTAGAAGATTTTTATATGGATGTACAAAAGGCTTTTGATCAGAGTAAACAACATTTTAAAATTGTTATGGGAGACTTTAATGCTAGAATTGGTAGACAAATGAAAGATGAAATTGCTGTAGGTAATTTTGGTTATAGTAATAGAAATGAGAGAGGACATAGACTTGTGGAGTTTGCAGAAAAAGAGAAACTTTATATTATGAATTCATTTTTTGAGAAAAATGTTAAAAGGAAATGGACATGGAAACATCCAAATGAAGGTATAGCAGAATTGGATTATATTTTGACTAACAGAAAATACATATTTCAAGATTGTAATGTTCTTAATAAATTTAACACAGGAAGTGATCATCGATTAGTAAGGTGTAAGTTACGTGTTAATGTAAAACTAGAGAGACAAAAATTATTAAGAAAAACAATATTTACAGTTGATATTCCTAATCTTCAGAAACATTCTAATGAATTTAAATCAGAACTTACAAATAGGTTTCAAGTGTTAGGAGATTTTGAACATGATTCAGATTTGAATGAAATTAATATGAAAATAACTGATACACTTTTAAAAACTGCAACAAAGATAGCTGGTAGAAAAAAGCAGCAATTGACTAATAAAATTTCTACTGAGACTAGAGAATTTATGAAGAAAAGAAGGAATATGAAGATATACAAAAATGATGTATTAAAAAGAATTGAATATCTCAAATTTTGTAAAATGGTACGGAAAAGAGTTGAAAATGATATAAGAAAGTATAACTGTGAAATAGCAAGGAAAGCTGTAGAAGAAAATAAAAGTCTCAAGAATGTTAAACAACATTTTGGTATTGGTAGGAAATTTATATCTGCAATAAGAAAAAAAGATGGAATTATTACTAAAAAGAGAGATGACATCATGAAATTGGTAGAAGATTTTTATCAAGAATTATATAGTAATAAAGAACAAGTACCTCCTATATCTATTACATCTTCCGAATTGCCCAGAATTTTAAATGAAGAAGTGAGACATGCAATTAAATGTATGAAGAAAGGAAAGGCTCCAGGAAATGATGGAATTATAATTGATATATTAAAAGAAGCAGGTGAAAAAATAGAAACAATTTTAGCAAAGTTATATACCAAATGTCTAAATGATAGAGATGTACCAGAAGATTGGAAGAATGCAGTAATAATATTAATATTTAAAAAAGGTGATAAAGAAGATATTAGAAATTACAGACCTATCAGCCTTTTATCAGTTTTATATAAAATTTTTACCAAGATAATTACAACTAGTCTATAGAGAACTTTGGATTTCCACCAACCAAGAGAACAAGCTGGATTTAAAAGTGGTTTTAGTACAATAGATCATATCCAGGTATTGAGAGAAGTCATAGAGAGGACAAATGAATATGAGTTGTCATTATGTTTTGGATTTGTAGATTATGAAAAGGCATTCAATTCTATACACATTTCTTCAGTGATTAAAGCATTGGATCATCAAGGTATAGTTCCAGGATATTGTCATATTTTAATGAATATTTATAAAAATGCAACAGCAACAATTAGATTACATAATGATACTGGAAAAATCAACATTGAGAAAGGTTAAGACAAGGTGACTCCATATCTGCAAAACTTTTTACAGCAGTGCTGCAAGAAGTATTTTGTGGATTAAAATGGGAAACTAAAGGAGTGAAAGTAAATGGAGAGTATTTAAGTCATTTAGATTTCACAGATGATGTAGTTGTTTTTGCAAATAATGCTTCAGAGCTGCAGGAAATGTTGCAGGAGTTAGCATATGAAAGTAGAAAAGTAGGACTAAAGATAAATGTTAAAAAGACTAAAGTAATGTTTAATCGATTTGCTCAAAATATGAAAATAAAGATTGATTATGAAGAATTAGAAGAAGTTAACAGTTACAAATACCTTGGTCAGATTATTAATACAGATGGAAACATAATGGAGGAAATTAATCATAGAATTAAACTTGGTTAGAGTGCTTTTGGTAGAAATAACTTGATACTAAAAGGAAATATGCCTATGTGTTTGAAAAGGATGGTTTTTAACAAATGTGTTTTACCAGTTCTTACTTATGGATCTGAGACTTGGACACTTAATAGAAGAGCAATACAGAGACTTCAGACCACTCAAAGGAGTATGGAGAAATGTATTTTGGGAGTAACAAGAAGAGATCGAAAACGCAATGTATGGTAAGACAACAAACAGGTGTTACTGACTTTATTGAAAAAATTAAAAGATTGAAATGGAGTTGGGCTGGACATATTGCTAGAAGAGATGATAATAGATGGACAATTGAAATTTTAAACTGGATTCCAAGAGATTGTAAAAGACCCAGAAAGAGACCACATGTGAGATGGATGGATGAAATAAGAAAATGTGTAGGGGTGTTGTGGAGAAGAGAAGCTAAAGATCAGAGAAGATGGATTAAACTTGGAGAAACCTTCATCCTGCAGTGGATTGATAATGGTTGATGATGATGATGAACAGAAAGTTTGAAAAAAAAAGTAAAATTTTGATGAAGTTATGGATTTACTAATTATCCCTTCATAAAAAGACTATAATTATTATATATTATAGTTTTATGCTTGAACTTTCAGTCTAAACTGTGCACCAACACAATAATCAGAAAAAGTTTTAAAAATCTGGGAATAGTGGATGATTTAGAATTAGTTTTCAAGTTATATCACAGATAATTTGAAAATGATGTTTGAAAAGAATAATGAACATTTAAATATATAATTGAAAGATTTAGAATAGAGATGGGGCCAAGAGTCATTTGGATATTTATTATATCATTCGTGGGCCATACAAAATTGACTTAAAAATTAGCCTTTTTGATTAAACATTTGATATACCCTAATTATTAAGGGTGGGCAATTTTTTCAACTGCACTTGCCCTTTTTAAATGATGGTCATAATTTTTTTAGTGAATTCAGAATAAAATATCTTTATTATTAATGACTGTTCCACATTTAATGACAATTTTTCCAATTTGCCTTGTAACTGTTTTTTGTGACATATTTATATTCTTGAATTTCTTTTTATATTTTGGACAGACTAATTCTACAGCAGTTAGGATGTAGTCATTTATAAATTCCTTTCAGAAAATAGTTTTGAAGTTTCTGCTTTTCCTTTAAAAAAAAAAAGTAATTTGCCTTTGCAAAATTTTCTGATTTCCTTTGGACTTTTTATGAGACATATCAGCCACTTGATGAAGGTCCTTTTCATGAAGCCTTCCTAAGTGGTCCACTTATGCTTTTTAAACTGATGCTCATGGGCGAGTGCGCATAAATTCATAAAAACACATGAACAGAGGTTTATCTTTTTTATATTATGTACATAGCACAATATAAATAGATTATTTATTACAGTAAAATTATAAAACAAACTAAAATCCTATTTTTATTTTTATAGAATATACAATTAGTCTGAGAAAATCACTACAAAAACAAACTGCCCTAGGCATTGTAGATTAAATCTTGTAGTCAGATAGACCACACAATATAGATTTATTGGAATATTGTAGCTCTGATAGAATGAACTAGAACTATTATAAAAGTTGAATGTAATTGAGAAAATAAATATTTTATTTAATTCTTAATTCAATATCTGAACTACACACATTTAAATAGAAGTTTTATAAAGGCCACTTTATATATGTTTTTGAAAATGTCCAGGCGCCATATTGAGTTTTTGAGTGCCAAAGATTCCCTATTCTTAATTTAGAGTATGGAATTATTGGAAATTTTGAAAAAAGAAATTATATTAGATTTATAATTTAGAAAAATTTGAATATTTTACCAAAAAGAACATAAAAAATGATAAAATCTTAGGCAAGTAGGTAACTATGGGTTATTATGAAATAGATAGATATGGAAATGGATAAAGGAATGTGTGGATTTACTCCAGAATAAAATAATATATATATCAAAAATGCCACCATCACAAACTTTTAGCAAATATTAGTAATCTCAAATTGATATATTGTAGAAAATTGAAGACTTGAGCAGAGAAATTAATTTGTGAAGAGCTTTACATTTTTCTATCATGTATTGTACTATTTAATGCAATTATAAATATATTATTTTAAAGTTTAGGAATAAACATTCAATATCACATTAAATTTTATCTGTTTTGCTATTATGGCTCAAAACATTAGTTTAGGTTTTTTTTGTAATGCATAGTTATTTAAGAGTCTCTTACAATTTTCATGATTTGGTCTTTTCTTAAAATAATATTTTATACTAGTATGGATATTCATATAATACATATATATATATTTGAAAAATGTCACCATATAAATTTTAATAACAAATATTTTATAGTAATCCAATATTTTTATTACTGCATTATTTTCCAAAGGAATCTTTTCCAACATTAAAAGCCTAAATATTTAAGTCCTCATTAAATAAATAGTTTGTTATTATCCCAAAGACTAAAAATATAGACTTTTTTTACAAGTAGTATTCAATTTCCATTAATAATATGAAGTTTTCTTTTAATTTTAATTAACATTATATAATGTTGTTTGATATTAGAAATATTATAAACCCAGAATTAATATAAATAGAAAAAAAAGTATCTTATGTATAATTATCTGTAATAATATTACATTTATTCCATTAGTTCATATGCTATATTTTGCTGATAAATATTATAAATTTATATTAATGTAAAAATATTCCCACTGATAACCTAGGTATCTATTATTCAGAAACTTCTATTATCCAAACAAAATTTCAAAGGTGATCTTTAATCTTTTATAATAATTTATACACATTTACAAAAAAAATTTTTTAAAAAAAATTAGTATATACCTATAAATTAATGTCTAATTGCAGTAAATTATTTTTTCTATATCTCGGAAAAGTTTGGCTTTATAAAAAATTTCCTTATATTTAGAAATATTCATTTTAAATAAACTATAACTTATGAAATTACAATACAGAAATAAAAAAAATTGGTAAAATTATATGTATATCATGTAAAGTTTGTATATTTTATTGATAGATTATTTTTATAAAGTGAAATTCATTATTACTTTCGAAACCGTTTTTTTTTTTTTTCAGTTTAATACTGCAAACTATTGTTGTTATTAATTTTTCTGAAGGAAGCTATGATGTGTATCCTAGTATATTTCAATGTTTTTAACTTTAAATGCTTTAATTATATAGATTCCCATTTTTTTCAGCCAAGTATTAGTAACAAAAGAAAAAGTAATTTTAAAAAAGTAAAACAAATTTTTAATAATATGGTAATTAAAACATTTCTGAAAATAAAATTATGAATCCTAACAAAACTGATTGATTTATTTATTTTCAATATTTTATTTAAAATTAAATCAAACCAGCTTGGAATAGAAAAAGTGAAAACGTTAATAACTTGACCACTAATATTAGCAAGTTTCTCGTAATAGTCAATCTTTTTTTTTTCGTTATTATTTTTAAAAATGATCAAATAATAGTAATATTACATGAGTTGTACAATTAAGTACTTTGTAGAATAACTGCTAAAATTTAATGAAATTTTTATATCTACATTATGTTATTAAATATATATATATATGAGTTATTTTAAGTAACTGCAGAGCAAAGACCTCTCCATAAAGCAATAGTGAAGGAGAGAAACTCATTACACACCAAGCTGAACAACTGTTAGGTGGTTAGGATATGACTGTTCAATTCTTTTATCCTGACCAATATTGAATTATTATCTTAGTTCACTATGGGGTGATTATTCTAAGCTTGTTGGAACTTGAAAAAATTTTAAAATTTTAACTGGCTAAAATTATAACTCAGAAAATAGATGTAGCAAGCAGTTTATAATATTTTTTTGAAAGTTTATTTCAAAATAAAATGAAAAATATTGATTTTGTATGATTTTTGGTATTTCTTTTGTAAAAGGTTTTTTAAACTTTATTTTTGAAAGATTATAAATTCTAAAAAAACATATAATCTTAATAAATTTTAAATAAATTAATTAGTTAAAAATAAATACAGCATAAAAAAATATCTGAAGAAAGTAAAGACTTGCCATTCATTATAAACTTATATAATTGTGACTATATTTTAAGAATAGTTTTTTTTTCTTTTTATGCAGTATTAACACCTGTAATTATGGAAAAGCTGGAAACCTATCCTTGGATGCAAACTATAAAGCCTTTACATGCACTAATTCAAGTTTTGTTTGCTGGAGGCTTGTAAGTTGATAATTGATACAATTAAAATGAAAAATATTTTTAAAATAGCATCTACAAATAGTTTTTGACTTATGTAAATTATGTCTAAATCAAAACAATTATGGCAGATTGTAGCATATATTAAAATAATAATTTACAATATAAAAAGTAACCTTCACTATGCAAAAAATATTTTTTCTATATTTCTTTTCAACATTCTACACTAATGTTTCTCAACCTTTTTGCTGCTGGACCCAATAGATTTCATTGAAATAGTTCTGTGACTCAAATGTTTAATACATAAATTATTATAAAAGAGATATTACATCAGCATGATACTGTATATATTCGGATCAGTTTGATAATATTTATAATGAACAAATAATTTGTAAGTTAAAAGTTGAGTTAAAGTTAAACTATATATTTTTAATTTAAAAGCTTAACATATTTTGTTAATTACCCCCCCAAAAAAGTGTTTTCTTTTCAAATAAGGCTTTATTTATATACGAAATACAAGCAAAAATAATTTTAGTTGCAATTTTTTGAACAATTACATTTTGAAAATAATGGCGAAATTTAACATTATGATGATTTAAGTTCAAATTTACAATTGAATTTGAGAAAACTACACAAAGCATAGGTAGTATTACTTAATTTTTTTACTAATATTTTCTTAAAATGTAAAAAGATTTTTGCTATCAGATATTTATGTTTTTATTTTTTGGTGCATGTTCGCAATTGGGTCTTGACTCAAAGGTTGAGAAACGCTGTTCTATACTGTACATTACTATTTAACATATATATATATATGGGAAAAAAATCCTTGAAAATCATATCGTGAAAGTTGTTCACTTCCATATCTTTCTTGCAATTTGCATTATTCTACAATCCATTTCATAGATTTTTAAGATAAGTTGAGGATTTTACAACTCATGTGTGTATCAAGTCAAAGACTGTCTATATATGCATATATAAATTAATTGATTTTAAATCAAGTGCAATGTTAACCTTTGTCACAGAAGTCAAATTGTAAATCAATAGCCAACCCAAGTTATTTGATCGACTATTAGTTCATACTTTGACATCCATGATAAAACTTAATTTTTTTTTACTTATCTGTTACAGAAGTTATTTTTGGACTTTTCATATTCCAATTGCAATCAGCTATTCATAGTATTTTATTATATCCTGCAATTTGATATTTTGATTAAAATGTCCAGGGTGTTTTATTTTAAGACTCTTTAAGGTTTGAGTTTTTGCTATATTCGAGTTTTTTCTGCACTTCATTTGAGAAGTAGCCAACAATTATCATCAAATGCATTTTCGATGTTTCATTCTAATATTCTAGCCTTCCACAAAAATATATTTTGTGTAAAGAAAAGTTAAAACAATTGCATTGCATGGCAAAGACCTATTTAATTTCCCATAAAAGAATAGCCAATTGTTGAATAGTGAAGATTTAAGCAATTTTTTAATCCTTGTGTTATTCATTAAGAATACCTAGATTTCCATTTATCAATAATTATTGGATTAATACATTTTAAAGAAAAATCATAACCCTGATTGAAACTGAAAAAATTTTTTTGGAGTTAAGTTCATGGGCATAGCATGTCACCATTTAACTATGAATGTTATATGATTTTATATGTATATATATATATACACACACAAAACAGGGCATCCAAAAATACAAAACTGTTTATATATATTTCTGTTGAAAATTCTTTTAATTTACATTCTAGCAATAAAGATAATTGCTAATCAAAAAAATCATTATATAAATTAAATATCACATGATTCTTCTAGTTCAGTGGTCTTCAACCACCGGTCCGCGGCCCGGTCCGTAGAAGTTTTTTGCTGGTCCGCGATAGACTGGCAAGAAAGTTTTAATAACAAAATAATAAGATTTTAAACTTTTAATTAATATAAACAATTTTTATTTATTTTTTTCATCGCACTTTTACCTGATTAAAAAAAAAGAAACAGAACAAAATCTAATCAGTCATACATAAATTAATTTGTTTTTCTAGTTATCACAGATGTTCATAGGGGGGGGGGGTGTAGAATTAAATTTATTATTACTTTTCTAAAAAAATTCAAAATTTAAAAAAAAAAAGTTTTTTATTATACAAACTCCATATATATATATAACTTCATCTAAGGCTAAGCTGTTTACATCTTTAAGAAAATTTATCTATAGACTTCTGCTGGTCCATGAAACCTTATCCTTATTTTTGCCAGTCCGCAGGTGTGAAAAGGTTGAAGACCACTGTTCTAGTTCACATTTAACATCCGCAATAACTAATAATTCACCCTACAATAGAAGCATTTACATAATCATGTATATCTATGAGTATCAAATATTAGTACCAACCAAATACCCAGAAATTAGTCTTAATATTTACAAATTCTTTTATGATGAAGAACATTTTTTCACCCTATTCGACAGATATTTATTGTAAGCCTAAGTAATCAATGAACACCAAATGATATAAGTCTTGATTGGAACTGAACTGTTCTGGGGAATTGCTAAGTAAGACAATTCTTTCCTTATTATCACATAATTTATTTTAAGATAAAGTATGAGAATCTAAACTTCTAGAATTAATTTCAAGGTAAAACCATCCATCATTAATTGGAATTAGACTTATGTCATACTTTTATCAGAAATACAAGCATTAGATTCATTGTTTAGATTATAATAACTTATTTAAGCTGTTTTTGTTTTTTTTATTTAAAAAATTGTTACATCAATTAATTAAATAATGAGACTATTTAATATTTTTTGTTAGAGGTCATATTTTACTCTATTCTAAATGATAGTGTTATACATTTATTTGTTGTGTGGATTTTTGCAAGACAGTTATTTACAATTACTTATAAATACGTTCTGTAGAGATTTTATTCAGAGAATGGGTTCACTTGTAGCTCTTTATTTTTGATATTATTATGCATAAATTTTAAAATCTTTAATTATGTGATGTGTGGTTTGTCGGATCATAGCTGTTTTGCTACTAAGTTAGTGATAACATATTAATTAAGCAATATAATTGTTTTATGTTATGTTAGGATGATAATTTTTTCTTTTGTCGTGGACTATGTAATGCTGCTGGTTTTTAATAATTAAAACTCATTATATTATTGTTTTTAATCTAATAAAATTATTTTTCTTGTCACATCTGAGAAATTTAAAATCACAAACATCAAAGAAAATTCTTGTTTTATTAGAAAAATGTATATTCTCCAAGCAAAACAATTTTTTTTATTACTAAAATTATAAAACTTTTATCTATAAATAAGCACAAGATGCAAATATTTTTGTTTTTTTAAAGCAAAAATCTGATCAAGAAAAACTTTTAAAGTTAAATATATATTATTTTTGTTATATTGATAAATTAAAAATAAT
The DNA here is from genome assembly GCA_028023455.1 of Epiperipatus broadwayi. Taxonomy (NCBI): domain Eukaryota; kingdom Metazoa; phylum Onychophora; class Udeonychophora; order Euonychophora; family Peripatidae; genus Epiperipatus; species Epiperipatus broadwayi. The sequence goes on along the minus strand of JAQFVV010006285.1, from coordinate 332,364 downwards.
AATTGTGTTGTTACAACAATGTTTTTAACATACTGGGTCAAATCATCATAGAGTAAATTCTTTCCAGATATTAAATTTAATGAATTGACACACTGATGAATATTCTTATTGGCATCCAGAAAGAAACACCATATGATATTGCCAATCAATTTGATTTTTTTTTTCAAAAACTACTGCTAAAATATTATATGAACTTTTATAAAAAGCAAATATATATATAAATTAAAATATCCTTTTAAATAGTTTACTATAGGCCAAGGTCTCTCCAATAGATCTTTATAGAATAATGGAGAAGTAATTTTTCATCAGACTTGCTGCTTTACAGAGGTTGGGGATTTAGTTAAAAATAGCCAGATTTTATATATTGATCAGTATTAGGTTAAGTGATATTGACAGAATTTTTTTTTGACTTGGATTTGACCCCAGGCAGTTGGGAATGGAAAGTTGATGTGCTGTCAATTACGTCTAAAACTTTTGTATTGTTAGCCGAGAGGTATCGCAGCCGCCATGCAAGCAAGTAGTTGGTTGCAGACGGTTGTGGATGTGCTATGACATATGAAAAAAAAAAAAAACTTTTGTATTATCTATTACAGCTTTTTAAAAATATTAAATATTCATTCTTATCTTTACAGTCTGATTTTCATGACGCCTACAGCATGTGCTTTGTTTCCACAGCGAAGGTAATTATTTGGATAATTATCAAAGTAGTATTTGAGTATTTATGTGTTTATTATATACTTTTAAAATTAAAACTATTTTAACTTCTTAGTTTTATAATTAAATAAGTATGTAAATGATAATTTTATAAAATTATATAAACAAATATATTATTTTGCCTTTTGTTTACCATTTTGTTAATAAAAATGGTAAAGAAATTTCAGGATTTTATAAAATAATTACACTTTACAAAAATTTATATTATGAATAATCTTTAAATACCAAAATGGTTTAAATTATTAATTTCTGTTTCAGACCAATGTAAAAGTTTCATAAGTAGATGTATGAGTGATTTATTTGTGCTAAAATTTTTTTTTTTTCTCTCCAGTTCTATATCCACCCAGACATTGCAAAAGTGGGAACCAGAAAAATATGCCGAACTTAAAAGCAAGCTTGGTGATGATATTCCAGAAACACTATATTTTAACAAAGGCTTATAAAGTTTCTTTCAGGAAAATACTTAATAGACATTATAACTGAAATATTAAGTAAATTATTATTACTTCATAATGATTTTAAAGACTTAGGTAATATTTTTTCGGTGTGAAAGATGTGTTACATATATATATAAGATGTTAAGATTTTTATTTCAAAAATATTTTATTAAATATCTATTGAAATCTTAGCAAAAGTGTCAGAATGAAATGATATTATTCACTCATACAAATATTTTATTTAGATAATTATTTTTGTAAAAAAAGCCATCTGAAATTACATATTTAATAGTAGCAAAAAAAAAATCAGTACTGTAAGATTTTAAATATACATGTTTAAAATATTTAATTCTAAGGCAGTATGAAACTTGTTTGTATTGAATATTGCATATATGTAAGTAGACGGATTTGAATTCTGGATTTTTCAATCCATTCATCCTCCATTCCATCTCAAGCAACTGATACACATGACCATACACACGTGAAAAGATACATGATCTCCAATATCTGTATTTTGTGCAGAATTAGCATTCATCTGTTGGGCCAACAATCAGTGCTCAGTTTATATTAAGATAGCAATTCCTCAAACTTTAATGGACAGGCTTCAATCTTCTCACCCTTCCAACTATTCAACCATCCATTTCATTGAAAAACCAATGGTAGAATGCTCAAAGCTTTATTGTATTTAATATTATAGTCATACTGATGTAGACATTACATCAATCTAACCTCTCATATTATCGGACCATTACATATCCATATAATTAATAAGAGGGATAGGATGAACTATACTAAGATGTAATCTATTTCCCAAAAAATATGTAATTCTAAGGCAGTATGTAATTTGCTTATATGGAATGTTTAAGACTTCGAGTGTTCCATCATTGGTTTTTCAATGAAATGGACAGTTAAATAGTTAGAAGGATAAGAAGATTGAAGCTTATCCATTATTACTATCTTATATGTGAGAGATATTGGGGATCATGTATCTTTTTCGCAAGTTTGTTGTCATGGGTATCGGTTGCTTGAGATGGAATGGAGGATGAATAAACTGAAAAATCCTGAATTCAAATCCCTGTTTGAAGTATGTAAATATACATATTTAAAATATTTAATTACAATATAATAAAATACATAAGAATTTAAAAGATTATGAATTTAAGAAAATTATAGTAAAATCATTAAACAGAATGGACATTAGGTATCAGATGATGACAAAATGATGTATAAAATGGCAATTTTTTATATTCAATAAAGTAAATTATTTTATTCTTTTAAGTATAACATTTAAAATTTCATCTATTTTTGATATGTTTGTTTTAAAACAAAATTTAATCAATAAAGAAAACTTCATGTGATCTCCAGTGCTTTTTTTTTTAACATAATAAAAAATGATCCAACTACAATAATATTTCAATAATTTATGTAATTTTCTCTAACTGTACTATTGAAAAAATTAATTATTGAATAATCGGGTTGCTTGATTTGGTGCAGTGGTAGAGTGACATGTAACTTGCAATATTGAATTTTGTATTTATTTTATTTGTATGTTAAATAGTAAAATTCTAATTGACTTTCAGCATTTTAAATTTATTATAGAAATAAAAAGTGACATTTTAAATTCAGTAAGTTATTTTATAAATCATGTAAATATCTTTTTTACTAATAGGAATGTATTTCAGTGTTCTCTGCAAGTCATAGTATTATTATTGCATTTAATTATGTATAAATACTGAATAGACATACATGCATTTAATGTTTATATAACAGTATCAAAACTCTCTCAAAAAAATTTAAAACCAATTTATAATGGAATTTTAATTATTTTTTTGGTAGAAGTGAAAAGTTTAAGTCAATTGTACACAATTACACTATTCTGGCTTCTAAGATGAAAATTTATTTAAAGATCATTACAGCAGAACGGAAAAATATAAATATATATGTAACAAACTTGAGTAGTATGATGTATGATGAAAAGTGTGTGAAGGACAATACACACACAAAAAAAATGGTGATGAATGTAATAAATTGGACAGTTTCAACCAGCTGTTGTAGAAAAGACAAAAATAAATAAATAAATAAAATCACAAGCAAAATATTTTAGAAAAAATTCCAAATTTGTTTTCTTTTTTCCATTATTTTTTGAAACTTTACAATTAACACAAAAAAGAAAAAAAAATTTTTTTTTTAGTGAAGTCCATATAATATAAAACTTAAAATGAAATAAAATCAATTATTTTTTTGCAAGGCAACAATAGGAGGGGAGGGGGGAAGCTGCACTTGGGTCAAAATTTTACAAGAAAAAAAGAAACTTATTTGGAAAAATATCAAATTATAATATACTAATATGATTTATTTAAAAAAAAAGTTTAATAATCAAAATTATTTCTTTACAAAAATAGAAAAAAAAAAATATGCGTGCACTTATTATATACATATATATAAACACAATCTTTTCTTTGTTTTCACAGTAAAAATCCTGAGACCAAAATATAGGCAGCAGAATTTGCCATATTATAAATTTATATAAAATTGTAAAATAAAACGAAAAATCAATTTTTAATTTTAAGATATTGCAAATATGCACGTTTTTTCATTCATTAATCAAGAATAATTTAAAGTGGGTAGATATTAACTTTTTTTTTACATTAATAATCAGTACATCAAAGTATAAAGCAATACCTGATGTTTACATATATGAAATGAGAACAACAAAAAAAAAAAGCTAAATCTTACTGAAATCTTTAAGAGAAAGTCTGTGAATCATTATTTTAAAAAAAAATCATGTTTTTTTTTTTTTGTTTCAAATATATAGTTACATATACATTAATATTTTTTTTTCCCATTTTTATTTCTTTAAAACAAACAAAAATTGATAAGAAATTTGATACATTGAATTATTACAGTCAGAAATATTCAACCTTACAAAGAGATGAGATTAAAAAAACAACAACAAATTAATCCAATGCAATAGTTGATAATGTGCTGATTCTCTTCCCAATATAAATTCTATAAAAAAAAAAAATCATATATAGAATTTTATCATTATAATTTCAAAAAGTAAATTATATTTATTTAACAGAATATATGATCAAGAATTTTAGAACTAAACACAAATGTAAAAATAAAAATAAATCATGTTTAATTGAATATTAGTTTTCCAAGCAGGTAGACAATATTTGTAGAAATGTAAAACAATCATTTATCTGTATTAAATTTTCAAAATGAATGTGTGATAATTCATAATCATCTCTTAATAAATAACGTACAAAATTATTAGTAATACGTAAACTATTAAACAAGGGATGTGATGTAAAGTAAATCATAAGTTTCTGTGCATAAGCTATATGTACAGAAATGATATTAGCCAAAGTAAACATTCCTTCTTTCCAAAACCATTATATAATACAATAAATACATCTACTTTTCCACTTCTTATTACCCAATTATTTTCTCAGCCCCGATTCATTTCTTTTCCCCCTCCTATCTCATTCTAATAAAAGCTGCTTTATTAGTTCCTCTATTCTACCTCTTCACATTTCCCAATGTCCTTATAAAAAAAGTAAACAAAAAAAAAATTCATCTCTTTCACTCGCTTTATCATTTAATTTCACCCATTTCTCCATACAATTTATTCTAATTCTCTTTCAGCATCTTACAATTAAAAAAAAAAAGTTAAATACTTTTTCACCCATCTTTATCTACAGATCAATTATTCTTTCTTAGGTATATAAAGTTCTGCATTATACCAAATAATTATAATTAGCTCCTTTTACTATTATCATATATTCTCTAGAATTATATAAAAATTTTATTCTTAATTATTTTTTAAAATCATATTTTTTTTAATCCTATTTTTTCTCTAATCACTATGTTTATCTTATTTTTATATATCTTACAGAAATAAATTGTTTACCTATTAACTTTACATTTTGTAAATCTTTCTTGCCTTCATATTTGTTGTCCTTTCCACATAAACCAATTAAACACCATTTTTATTAATCTAATTTCATTCACATATAACTTTTCAAACATTTCCTCATTAAAAAAAAAGAAGTTACTCCCATTTCCTTTTGAATAATCTCATTTGTTCACATTCCAATGCATATCTATTTTTTTTTGTATTCTATCTAAAATTTTCAAAATTCTTTGGCCAATACAAAGACAATCATTTTCAAATATTAAAATAGGCACTGTAACCCTTTCAAATTATTCTCCATGTTTTTTATATGAGAAATATGAAAGATTTTTAAAAACTCCTTTTATTTTTTCTCTATTCTAATTCTTGACTATCTGTATAATTTCTTTTTTCATTTAACAAAGTACTTATTTATACTCTTTAATTTCTTCAAGTCAAATCCTCCAGTTTTACTCTTCCCATTAAATACTAGGATCTTATATTTTTCTACACTGAATTTAATTTTCATACTTTTTTCTATCTCTACACTTCTTTATTTTTTTATATTATTTTCAAAAAATGCACTATTCACAAAAAAGATTGTAGGAATCTCTAATCCTATTTCAACTTCAATTCTTTTATAAACAATAAAGATAGTAATAGACATTTCTGTTTTAATCCAATTTAACTTCCAGTGATTCTATATGCTCCAATTGTTATTTATAAAAATAATATTTGAATATTATTGTAATAAATAGTCTATTTATATAGTGCTGATTATGTATATAATATAAATAAGATGACAAACCTCCATCCATGCGCTTTTACAAATTTATATGTGCTCACCTATGAGCATTAGTTTAAAAAGCATAACATTTGTAAAAACTTTTAATCATTCTTGACAATCTTAAATATATTCCCATATTTTCAAAACTTCTCCATAATCTATTACTATCCAATCTGTCATAAGTCTTTAGAATATCTAAAAATGCCATAACAATAGTTTATTTTTCTTGCTGTATAATCAACTGAGATACCATACCTCTATCCTCCCTGAATGATCTTTATTATAAATTTCCTCTAAGATTTCATTCTCTTTCATTCAAATCTTAGCCGTATCCATCATGATATATATGTAAGTTATTACTATTGCTTTATAATTAGTTAACAATCTAAAATCTTTACTCTTCAAATAAATAATTATTCTCTCACATAATTCTCTGGAATGCTATTAATGATAATTCTATTAAAAATTAATTTTAAATCAAACCTTCTCATACTTATTACCATTTCAGCTACCAAACCATCTAGTTATCTTTTTTTTTCTTTCCAATTTATCTACTACTCTATTTAATTCTGCATTCATCACTCTGTCAATCTTATAAATTAATCTCTCTAATGAATTGTATTAATTAACAAATTTTTTTCACCCAAAATCTTTATTACAAATTCATTATTTTTTCAAATATCTTTTACTCTTCTTCATATATCCAAAATTTTTATTAACTCGCCCCATAATTCTAATTATTGTCATTAACTTCTTAAGTTCATCCCATTTCCATCTTAATTCTATTCTAGTTACTTTTTGCCCTATATGTCTTTCTTATTTCTTTTACAGTTTCTAAAGTTTTTGCTTTATTTTCTTTTATTAAGCTTGTTGTTTCTAAATTATCTATTATTTGTAATCTTATTTAACATATCTATCCACTCTTCATAATTTTTAAAATCATCATCCTTAATAATCTTTTTAAATATACTATTAAATATATTTAATTTAACTCATCATTTATTTATCATCCACTCTTATAAATCTTTCTATAAATTTCATTACTTATCATCTCAGATATCTCTAATTCTATTATGATTCTATTGTATACTTTTTATTTCACATCAAACACAAATTCTTTTTGTTTTTTCTAATTCAAATCTTTATCTACCAATACATATAGTTTAATTTCCAATTTTCAATCCAAACCTTCTCATATATCTTTTTTAATGATGCTTCACTCATTCCATTCCAATTTCATTAATATCACTTCACATCACTAGCACTCAATAGTTTAGAATTATTATTTTTAAATTCATTCATATCTATGTAAATATTCCCCAATATTCTTATTCGATCTTTCACAACTATTTTCAGTTCTTAAATACATTCATTGCATTTTACTCAATTTCAATTTAACCCATGTAATCCTTAGAATTTCTAAGATAGGCTCCTTTTTCAATAATTTCTATATCTCTTCCTTTCCTATACTCATCACATCTATTTAGCCCTTTCCATTCACATTTCTGATGATAGTTTTTCTCCTATAAAAACCTTCAACTCTTTCGCCTTACATATTTATAAAATTCAACTTTTACAATAATACTCTTTTAAATATTTATTTATTATAACTATTATCAAATTTCCTCTGAAAAAAATTCTGTCTTTACACTCTCTAATAAACAATCAATCTTTATCCTCATTGTTTTTTATTCAGTTTAAATATAGATATATGCTTCCTTTTTATATTTATTTTTATATTTATTTATATAAAGCTTAACTTTTATTTATAAGTATGTACCCCATCCTTATTTATTTTAATGAATAGTAAAATTTTATAAACTTAACTCTTAATATTTATTCTTCTCCCTCTCATACAAACAGATTAACTTCACAAACCTTATATAAAGTTATCCCACTATCAAATCTTGATAATAATTCCACCATTTCTATCTGTCCATTTCTTTTTTTCAAATTCATCTTTAGCACCTCTATTTATAATATCAGTTGTTTTTACCAACAATATAATATTTTCTGTTTCTATCATAATATTTAAAAAATTTGAGCATCTGACAGACATACCCCTACATTCTCTCTGTTCTTTCTAGTTAAGATGTTCCGATTTTCCATAACCAATGAATCACCCAAAAATATACTCTTCCTATTTTTAATTCCCAAAACATTTTCAATAAAACATCCTTATTATTCCATAATTCAATTTATATTGTTTTAATAGACAATGATTTATCAATATTGTTATCATTATAATTAACATACATTCTTTAAATGATGATTCCTTGTAGTTGAAACTTGAAAATAAAACAATCGATGCTACATTCAAATATTTTTCCAATTTTAGAAAATCAAGATTTTTTTTGGATTTCAAATGGCCAGTAAATACTTATTATTTAAGGAAATGTTTAGACAAAAGTGCAATTTAAATGGCTTTTCCTCTTCATGATCCCATATAACTTTGTAAGATAATCATTTAATACCAAACAATCAAATTGAACAATGAAAATCTGCTTCCTAGAAGAATTTGAACCTGGCATTTCAGAAAGTTGGCCAACATATGTGGATAGAATTCTTTCTTATGGCATATCAAAGAGTTAAATAGCAATATTTATACTTATATGATGTTTCTTCAAAATCTTATGAACTCAGACAGCCCCTACACATCTTTCTGAGTTAGATTTTGTAATTCAATCTGAAATGGCTAGATTTTCCCATAAAATCCAGGAAGCTCCCACCTAACTGTGATTTCAAAGATTTCCTAAATGAAGCAATAAAACTTTCATTTATGGAATGGGAGTCAAGTTGTTAATGGATCCAAACATCACTTATGATTCTGAAGTCTTCCAGGTAAACTAGCTGAGTCCAATCAGATGGCTTCATTAATGAAAGAAGACTCCAGTATTAAAGTTATCAATCAGAAATTTTGGCCATGAAGAACCAGCTGATCAAAACAAAAGTAGAGGACCTTCAGCTACAGATACTGAAAACTACCAGAGTAAATTGGCAAAGTTTTTTACAGATGTAACAAACTACATGCACACTCCAAATGTCCACATAGATACAATTTTTTTTAGATATTGTAATCATGCTAGCATATTAAAAACACATTTAAAAAAAGAAAAAAGCAAGTCAGTAAGGAAAAAAAAGCCCTGAGGTAAAGTGAAATCAAACAATACCAATATAAATATTGTGAAAGCCTGAATTATAATTAATGATACATCAATAACAAAGGAACTGGATCTGTATCCATTCTATCAAAAAATACTTAGGCTGTCATTAATAAAAGAATGATTACCAAGGTAACAAAATTCCATTTTTCGATGACTGTCTAATAATAACTACTTATTTGCTTCTTATTGTGTCAGCTGTTGAACATGATGACTACAATCATTTAGGTTACACGGTGATTAAACTGAAGCAGATCACAAATGTAATAATTAAAACCTACCTAGACATGTTAAATGCTAAACTGGGCCTGCACAGAAGATGGCTTGTCTACCTAAAGTTAAATAAAAAAGTAAAACCAATAAGTTGCTACAGATGAACTTCACCATTTCATCTTGAGAGCAATGGTCAGTTTGAAAGGTTGATTCAAAATAGAAAAAAAGCTCTTAAAAAATAGTAGGTATTTGAAATGCTCAAATAACTAGAATGTTCTTGGCACAGCATAATATATCTAGTCACAAACAAAAACCCAGCTGAACAGTTACCTAACAGATTTTTAGGGCAAAGCTGCCCACCCTCAGGCCTAATCAATATTAGTCATAAAAATATGAAAATACTGAAACAGATAAATACTGAATAGTATATCATATATTCAAAAGAACCATCAAATGTATTTCAGTAACAATTAAAAATTCATAAGCCTTGTATATAGAAGTTGCCCAAATCTTAGGTAGATAATGGCCACCACAGCACAGAGAACACCCTGCAACAATGAAAAGTTTACCAGATTAAGAAAAAACAGATCTGATAAGATGAAGCAAGAAAATGATTAAAATCTTTACCAAGAAATCTTAAGCACTATGTATTTCAAAGCTAACTTTTACCAGATGGAGGAAATGTTTTGAATTCATCTTAAATAATGGAATTGTTCAAAGTACAATATCAGATTGAATGTACAATACAACTGACAAATGAAAGCAAATAAATAACCAATATCAGCATGGATAGGCCAATTAGAGAACTAGGTTAGTGAATCTAACTGCTTCCAAGTAAGCAAGAATATCCATTCCATACGCAAAAAGATTATCTACCTATATATATTGTAATAGAATGAAAACGAGGGGTACATGGAATAATGGCAAATCATCATCTCTATCCCCACTAAATAGTCATCAAATAAAAAAGCACGAGAAAATCAGCATTTAATAAAAAATAAGTAGTTATAATAATGTTGCATCACCAGTATTAAATCAGAATGTAAAAGGAGTTCAATATCCAAATGTAGCCTAATTATTTAGTCAATGCCAAACTTAGGGCATATATAAAAATCATCCAGATGCAGATACTTAAGTGCTAAAGTACCTATAATAAAAAAAATGCTGGGATCCTGATCATTATCAATGCTCTGAATAGACATGTCATATATAAATTCATTTCTAATTTATAAATAAAATGTGAATGGACTTTACAGGTGACCTTGATTTTTGCACCATCTATAGAACCATCTGGATGTTTGAACACAAACATATATCTTTGGCATACATAGAAATTAACTGTTGTTCTAAAGCTAGCTCAAAATCAAAACGATCCTAGGAATTGTGACTGAAGAAAAAAAAATATAAACAAAAATCTACTTTAGTTTAAAGTCTTACTGTTATCATTTATAAGTCCCATAAAGCACCATGTTATAGTGAAATCAAGACATTAACATTTTTTGTTTAAACAATTATTTAATGAAATGAATAAATTCAGAAAAGATATAACAATACAATAATTCAAATTTAATACATTCTTATCAATTTCATATAGCGAAACCAGTTAATTTTTATTATTAAATTAACATTTACTTTCTAGTTTATTCCCTCTTTTAATATTTAAATCTGAAAATAGCTCACAAATAAGAGATAAAAAATGAAGGCTAGTTAAAACCTTTCCCATTTTTTTTTATGAAAATGAGGATGTCCCTACTTTTTTTTTTTTTACAAATTTTAGATGAAAAATAAAAAATGTTTCACCAAAACTTAAATCAAAATTATTCTTTACTAACAATTATTACTGATATTAAAAAAAAGTTATTTGGAAATGTTATGTAAATGAAAATGTGTAGATAAATATGTGCACATCAACTACATCTTATTTTACCATAATTTCATGCTTTTAGGTGTTTTGTAGTTATAATTTTCAATTTCTTTCCTGTTAGTTTTCCCTTCTAGTTTTTTAAAATGTTCACATTAAAATTAGAATAATTTCTAGGATGGGTTATTGCAAGTTGAATTTATCCATGATTTGTTGTAGTTTTCAGTTGATGCTTATAATATTAACTTCCAAATTACCATATATCTCCTGGGTATGTAAACATAGTTAAATTTATCCATTTTACAATATAATTTTCAGGTTAGTACAGGCTAAATTTATCCATTTTCCAATCTAATAATTTGCAAGTCAGATAAACACAGGCTGAGAAACATGCTTTTGTATGGAATACAAAGCTTACTGTAGATTTCTCTCAGGGGTATTATTTTACATTTTTTCTAGTGAACAGATTACATAGGCTTGATGATACTTAGTTTTTAGCTAAAACACATTTTTCTCCACAACTGGACTGCTGCTCTTTTCTCAAAAGCTGAATCAAGAATGACTTGCTGACAAAACTAGATACTCAAGTCTAATGCTTCAACCGGCCATCCCTATCTTACTCCTTAGGAACAACCTTTTATCCATCCAATCATATATTACAGACATGAGAGCATCAAACCTTGACCAATTAAGTCTATTTTTACAAAAAGAATTATTTCCTTTTTTTTCTTTTAATTAAAAAAACTTCTAATCATAATTATTGAAATTTCTCTGTAGTTTTCTTTTTTCTTAATTATCCCCAAACAGTATAATCCTTTAATTATAGTTCCATTAGAAAAATACATTATCTTTTTTGGAGAAATAAAGAGAAAATTTAAAAAAAACCCCAGCTGATTAAAACATTTTTTTCTTTTAAAAATGGATAACCATTATTTAAAATTTTATTTATTTATCTCTCATTATTTTTTTAAATGAGCAATTTTACTGAAGAGAGGGAATGGTACTTGTCGATTAGTTGCGGCACGCTTCTTGATGTTGCTGATTCCATGCAAAAGCACAGAAATATGCTGTTTACGTGGCCTATAGAACAGTTCTGTTCATATTAGCCATTAAGCAGACCTAGATGGTGTTGCATACAAATATTACAGCCCGCTTTTGTGCTTCACGGTACTGTGCAAATAGCGCACACTTCACAGATCGCTATGGTATGATGTGAGGTATATAGAATTCAAGTGGCCATAACTCTTTTCATGTGCATTCGAAGTAATGATTTTTCACACGACCTGACGTAATTTTAGTTGCAATGCTTCTGTACACATCTTTTTAAGGTGAAATGAATTGCAAAAGTTTATGTCCCAGCACCATTTTACAGAATTCATGCGAAAAAGGAATTTTGCACAAGAACAGCTGTGAGATTACTAAAACAGTTGTGGTTTGTCATTGTTTTTAAAAGCATAAGCTTGGTTTGATCAGACAGTAATTTTAAAATGGAATTCTTACATTTTATTAAATAATGTTTCGTAAAAATTTTTTTTAAATAGTTGTCAAAATATCATCATGGAATGTTTCTAATATATATTTTTTTGTTTGATGAGAGTAGTGCATCTTTTGGCCGATCCTTTGAATTGTCAAAACCATCAGTCACCCTCCCTGCACATTCCAGTGCTATGCACTGACATGTATAATGTAATTTAAAAATGTAATTTAGAAACTAATGTTTTCCCCAAAAAAAATAAATACACTTTTTTATTAAAAAAATGTTTTAAAGAAAAATAAATATAAACCCCTATAAAAAAAAAAAGAAACAGGTGAAAGTGTTATATTTATTTGTTTTTGAATAAATAATAACAAAATTGTAAATCATCCCGGTAACGTTATATCTATTGTTTTTTGATTAGCAACAGAACCATCAAGCGGCATACAGTGGCTAGTTGACTAGAACCGAGGGAACAACTATTTATTATTATTTTGTATTTTTCTTTTACAATCAATCATAACAAACTACAAATATTCATATTTTTATTATTTATAAAATGTCAGACTTGCATACAAGGCAATCCAACAATAGGATGGAAGTATCAGAGTTCAAAAGGAGATTATCAGCATTTCTTCCTAATCACTAGTTGTACCATTAACACCTAAACTTTCACAATTTGCCAATCATAATAGAAATGAATATTTCTCTATATATGTTGGACTATTTTCAACATGGAATTATATTATCATCATAGAACAGAACAAAAGAAATTGGTTCAGAAACCAGGATTTGGAAAAAGAAAAAGGATTGTTAACATTAGACATGAGAGGATTACAGCTCCCATGATTGTTCAACTTGATACTGCCTTTTACTAAGTCCCCATTGATAAACTTTTTCAAGTTCTTAGTTGATCTGATTTATCCTCTATTTTTTCTATTCCGACTTATGAGTAGAAAATTCACATAACTTTTTCTTCTAGTTTCTGCCCTTATTCTGCAAGAATCTCCATTCACCTCTTTATTTTTTATTATCTTTATAATAAGGTTCTTACTTGAAATAGAAAATAAATTGCCTGGAATATATATATGGCTGCAGAAAGGAGTTTGCTATTAACTGAAAGGAGACCCTTTGATTCCCCTTGGAGGCCTTAAAGGAACCGAGCAGGGCAAATTCCTAATATCCACTCCATACGTTCTTGTCATTGCAGCTGTTATTACTATGTGATTATTCATATAGTATATGAACATGGATGGGCTGCTCACTAACACGCATTAGCCAGCATGGTTAGTTTATTGGCTTTTTATCTCAGAGTTTAAGAATATTTTTTCAATATATATAATCATGACAGAGAAAAATAAATCATGGCCCTTATTCCCAGGAGGCTGTAAAGTCACCAACCAAGGCAGCGGTTGGTGGCCGAAGGCGGAGGGTGCTAAGAATCCTCTGATTGCGGACTCAGGCTGCCATTTGATGACGACTTTTTATTTAGGTACTTAACAACTGCAGATCACTTTCAAGTGAAGGAAAATTGCAAGAGTTAGAAGAAGAACTATCTTATATTAAATGGGACATTATTGGACTTTGTGAAGTTAGAAGAAAAGGTGAACAATTGATTTAAAAAGTGGAGATGTACTCTACTATAAAGCCACAAATATTGGAAATACAAGTGGAGTAGGATTCATTATAAATAAAAAATGGAAGAATAACATTGTGGAGATTGATGGTGTATTGGACAGAGGGGCAAGATTAGTTTTACAACTTAATAGCAGATACCAAATGCAGATAATTCAGATTTATGCCCCAACAAGTTCTCATAGTGATGAAGTAGTAGAAGATTTTTATATGGATGTACAACAGGCTTTTGATCAAAGTAAACAACTTTTTAAAATTGTTATGGGAGACTTTAATGCTAGAATTGGTAAACAAATGAAAGACGAAAATGCTGTAGGTAATTTTGGTTATGGTAATAGAAATGAGAGAGGACATAGACTTGTGGAGTTTGCAGAAAAAGAAAAACTTTGTATTATGAATTCTTTTTATGAGAAAAAGGTTAAAAGGAAGTGGACATGGAAGCATCCAAATGAAGGTACAGCAGAATTGGATTATATTTTGACTAACAGAAAATACATATTTCAAGAATGTAATGTTTTTAATAAATTTAACACAGGAAGTGATCATCGATTAGTAAGATGTAAGATACATGTTAATGCAAAACTAGAGAGACAAAAATTATTAAGAAAAACAATATTTACAGTTGATATTCCTAATCTTCAGAAACAATCTAATGAATTTAAATTAGAACTTACAAATCGGTTTCAAGTATTAGTAGATTTTGAACAAGATTCAGATTTGAATGAAATTAATAGGAAAATAACTGATACACTTTTAAAAACTGCCACAAAGATAGTTGGTAGAAAAAAGCAGCAATTGACCAATAAAATTTCTACTGAGACTAGACAATTTATGAAGAAGGAATATGAAGATATACAAAAATGATGCATTAAAAAGGATTGAATATCTCGAATTTTGTAAAATGGTGCGGAAAATGGTTGAAAATGATATAAGAAAGTATAATTGTGAACTAGCAAGGAAAGCTGTAGAAGAGAATAAAAGTTTAAAGAGTGTAAAACAACATTTTGGTAGGAAATTTATTTCTGCAATAAGAAAAAAGATGGCATTATTACTAAAAAGAGAGATGACATCATGAAATGTGTAGAAGACTTCTATCAAGAATTATATAGTAATAAAGAACAAGTACCTCCTATACCTATTATATCTTCTGAATTGCCCAGAATTAATGAGGAGGTGAGACATGCAATTAAATTTATGAAGAAAGGGAAGGCTCCAGGTAATGATGGAATTATAATTGATATAGTAAAAGAAGCAGGTGAAGAAATAGAAAATTTGTTAGCAAAGTTATATTCCAAATGTTTAAATGATAAAGATGTACCAGATGATTGGAAGAATGCAGTATTAATATTAATATTAATATTTAAAAAAGGTGATAAAGAAGATATTAGAAATTACAGACCTATCAGTCTTTTATCAGTTTTATACAAAATTTTTACTAAGATAATTACAACTCGTCTACAGAGAACACTGAACTTCCACCAACCAAGAGAACAAGCTGAATTTAAAAGTGGTTTTAGTACAGTAGATCATATCCAGGTATTGAGAGAAGTTATAGAAAGGACAAATGAATATGAATTGCCATTATGCTTAGGATTTGTAGATTATGAAAAGGCATTTGATTCTATAAACATTTTTTCAATGATTAAAGCATTGGATCATCAAGGTATAGATCCAGGATATTGTCATATTTTAAATAATATTTATAAAAATGCAACAGCAACAATTAGATTACATAATGATAGTAGGAAAGTCAACATTGAGAAGGGTGTAAGACAGGGTGACTCCATATCTCCAAAACTTTTTACAGCAGTGCTGCAAGAAGTATTTTGTGGATTAAAATGGGAAGCTAAAGGAGTGAAAGTAAATGGAGATTATTTAAGTCATTTAGATTTTGCAGATGATGTAGTTGTCTTTGCAAATAATGGTTTAGAATTACAGGAAATGTTGCAGGAATTATCAGCTGAAAGTAAAAAAGACTAAAGTAATGTTTAATAGATTTTCTCAAAATATGAAAATAAAGATTGATTATGATGAATTAGAAGAAGTTAACAGTTACAAATATCTTGGTCAGATTATTAATACAGATGGAAACATAATGGATGAAATTAATCATAGAATTAAACTTGGTTGGAGTGCTTTTGGTAGAAATAAATTGATACTAAAAGGAAATATGCCTATATGTTTGAAAAGGAAGGTTTTTAATAAATGTGTTTTGCCAGTTCTTACTTATGGATCTGAGACTTCAAACCACTCAAAGAAGTATGGAGAGATGCATGTTGGGAATAACAAGAAGAGATCGAAAACGCAATGTATGGGTAAGAGAACAAACAGGTGTTACTGATCTTGTTGAAAAAATTAAAAGACTGAAGTGGAGTTGGGCTGGACATATTGCTAGAAGAGATGATAATAGACGGACAATTGAAATTTTAAACTGGATTCCAAGACATCGTAAAAGACCCACAAAGAGACCACATGTGAGATGGATGGATGAAATAAGAAAGTGTGCAGGGGTGATGCGGAGAAGAGAAGCTAAAGATCGGAAAAGATGGATTGAACTTGGAGAGACCTTCATCCTGCAGTGGATTGATAATGGTTGATGATAATGATGATATATATATCCACTATTAATCACATTTCATATATGAATTAATTATCTTCTTTCCAAATAATTTCTATTGAAAGATTTTTTTCTTATTTTCTCTTTAATGTTCAACAAGAAGAAATCATTGATATGAAACATTTTTTCTGGAAAACAAATACCTTTAAGTTACATTTCTACAATTATAAGTTTCTGGGTTTGCCAATATATCTTTCTTACAATATACTAAAGTAAATAGAAAAAAAAAATGTTTACTTATCTCAATTGAAAGTATCATAATTTCCCTATCAAGAACTTTTTTTTTTTTTTTACATGTGAATATCTCTCATTAATATGTTTAAAAATAATTTCAAAAAATTATTTATTATGCATTTGTAATTAAATTTATTATTTCAGTCACTGAGAAAGTTAATTCATATATATCATTGAAACCCTTCTGTGCTCCAAAAATAGTATCTCTATGTATTAGAAATATTTTAAGCTAAATTTAGCTGTCATTCATTGTATTGGATCATTTATTTTTATCTACAAAGAACAAAAGTAATGTTATATTTCTTACTCCAAAATAAATTTTTAAGGGGTTTATTTGAACTAATTATTCAACATATACAATCCTGTGATTTGTCTTTGCTTTCTAAAAAGATCAAATACTAGGAAGCTCATAATTTACCCAGAAATAACAAATTCTTTTCTCACTTTAATATGAAATCTAAAAGAAATATCTGAATTTTTAAAATTAAAAGCTTTCCTCACTGGCTGAATAATTTCTACAATCATAGTAGCAATTTGTTTATTAAGTTATAACTAAGACAATCGAATATTCTATTTTAATATGCTCTTTTTTGTAAATATATGAAACATTACCCACAATGATGTTCTTGCTACAATTATCCTTATTGAAAATTTATAGAAAGAGCTCTTTCTAAACAAATCTGAACCCAGTTCAATGTCTATATATTTTGGTGTCTGTTTTTTTTTTTTATAATCATAGTTATTAAAGCATCACATTACTACCACTTTTTATCCTTGCCCAAACTATGAAGTCTCTTCATACAGTAGTGCCAGCCAGAGCAAGCTATAGCAATCAACAGATGCCAGAAGTGCCTACTCATTTAATATTGCCAGACTAGTTTATATCTTACAGCTGTCATCAATTAGAAGCCTTGGATCTGAAATCAATATCATACTAAGTAAATAAAAAGTTGTTGCTAGAGGATAGATTAGGATTTAAATGCACAAACTTTCTGACATCTATTAATTATTATAGTTTGCACTGAATGGCACTATTGTATAGAGAGAACTGATAATATTTTAACAGCTTGCGCAATAATAAGAAATGAGTCATGTGGATGTTTTAATCCTTTAATATCAATTCTAGTCAAAGGATGTTGGTGACTGTGATTATAAAAACTACTAAGATACAAAAATATATCTATACTGAACTAGGTTCAGCTCTGTACAACTATACAGAAAAATTTGTATAGATTAAAATTATTATTGTGTTTTCAATTTGAGCTCATTGTTTTATAAGTTGACTAAATAGGTAAGAAGTAGTTGCTGGAGGGATGCATTAAATCCAAAGCTCCAAGTGCATCATATTATTTTCAGATCCAAAGCTCCTCTCACTGATGACAGCCATAAGCAAAAAACTAGTCTGGGGATATTGAATAAATAGACATTGGAAAAGTATTTACATGCACAAATCTTTTGGCATCTATTGATTACTATATCACTGGGTGGCATTATTGTATGGAAAGAGTTGCTATTGTCTTCACATATGAAAAATACTGCATATATCATCTACATGATCATTTTTAATTATTATTGATCCACTTCAGAATTAAGATTTTTTAAAATTTAATCCCATTTTTCTGATACATAATTTCTCTGCATAATACCAACAAGCTTCCTTATTTCATCCATCTATCCATGTTATATAGCTTTCTTTCTAGGTCTTTTACAATCTCTTGGGATTCAGTTTAAAACTGCCTGTCTATTACCTTTTCTACTAACAGTATCTCCAGTCCAACTCCATTTCAATTTTTTAATTTTTTCAATGATGTTAATGATACCTGTTCTTTTATCCAAGTATTTCATTTTTGATTCTTTCTTGTTATTCCCAACAAATATCTCTTTATACTTAATTGAATGTCTTAAGTCTCTGTACTGCTCTTTTATTATATGGCCAAATCTCAGATCTGTAGATAAGAACTAATAAAATATATCTATTAAGAACCTACCTTTACAAACACATGGACATATTTTCTTTTAGTATTAAGTTACTTCTACTAAAAGCATGCCATCTAAATTTAATCCTATGATTAAATTCACCTACTATTCATTTCCATTTGTATTAATAATTTGACCAAGATAACTTCTTTCAATTCATGATTATCAAACTTTTTTTCTGAGAAAATCCATACTACAAATGTAGTATGACTAGAATATTATTAATCTTGCTACAGAAGTTTAATTTTGTTAAATAATTTTAAAAGTAAGTAAATGTTTACAATTTAGTAAAAATCCTTAATAGATTTCACTTCAATAGATATCATTTCACTATTTATATAAATTAGTATGTATCAAAACATAAGTTCAGTATAAAAATAATTGTATAGATAATTGTTCAGCAAGTCATGACATTTGTGCGACAACTTGATTTAGAAATTGATCCAAAAGTTACTTCTTCAGTCTATCACTTCATTGTAGGAATAAAAGAAACAATGAAACTTACACAAATATAAAATATTAAAAATAATTATTCATATACACTGAATATACATACACAATATGTTTTGTATCTTTATTTTTATATCTGAATTATAACTTCATAATTTTATTTTCTTATAACTTTCTATTTCTCTAAACAAATCAATAAATAATATTAAAGGAAATATATTGCCAAAAGTTAATAATTAAAGTTCGTCCAGTTTTATTTTTTTGTTTAGTCTTTTGTTTCAGTTTGATATTTTTTTCACTTGCTACTTTGGAAATAGAAATGAAAATCTCAGCTTACTACAGCAATTGAACAATTTTTGTGTATAGATCAAAATAATAAAATGTGAAAGATAAAAGAGTACTATAGACTTATGTCAATAAGGGATATTAATTTATTTACTGCCTAAGAAGTAGGAATTGTAATAGGAATAATTATTATTTTAAGATTTTATTAATACTTCATAATATATTTTAGAACTATTATTTACAATTACAATAAATTATACTACATATATAGTTTAGTGGATAATAAAATATGTATTTAATATTCATTATTTCAACAAGCTTCTACATAAATCCACATTTCTTAATGAGTCTGAAACATATTTTTTCATTTAATATATTAATTTAATAGATAATTCATATAAATCATTTCATTATAAATATTTTTAGTAATATAATTACAACATATAACTGGGAATCTTTGTACAGTATATGTGTATATTAAAAGGCTTCATTAAATAAATATATTTATATATTTTTTATCAACAAATAACACTAGAGGATAAATTGCTTTTCCTAACATAAAAGAAAATAAAAAAATCTTAAAAAGTTTAAGCTTTAGGATTGTTATGTGATCTTGAAATTTATTAGAAAGACAAACTAATAAATAAAGAATCATTTAATATACCATTTACTCCAATAAATTAAAGAAATAAACTAAAAGAGAAAATTTAATTTACCCTATGCCAGTCCCAATAACAAGAGAAAGAAGGTTTGTAATGAAGAGAATAGAAAGAAATTCTTTGGAAAAGAGATCACTTTTCATGGCCTTGGTGTTTCTCATACTAAGACGAACCCTTTTGGGATGATGAAACTTCCATTCTCTGAAAGAAATAAGACCTATTATTTAAAATAATGTAAATCAAAAATGTCATTGGAGATGAGTTTGAATTAAATAAAAATATTATATAACTAATAATGATAATATGATCAAACATTACAATTAAATTCAAATAAAAAAATTTCTACTGATTTCATTTTAAAATGAAATAGCAAGATATCTGTTTACAAGTGCTGAATAAACAAAACCCAGTTATATTTTTTATAAATACTTTTTAAGTTATCCATCATAAAATAAACAATACTTTTTAAATAAATATATTCAATTTTACTGTGTAGAAACATTTTAAGTATATAATAATTATCTTCCGTTTTTGCTAACTTTAAAATAAATGGCAAAAACTGAAAATGTTATTATTGTTTAT
Source organism: Epiperipatus broadwayi (assembly GCA_028023455.1). Classification (NCBI taxonomy): domain Eukaryota; kingdom Metazoa; phylum Onychophora; class Udeonychophora; order Euonychophora; family Peripatidae; genus Epiperipatus; species Epiperipatus broadwayi. The sequence continues at coordinate 311,380 of JAQFVV010006285.1, read as the reverse complement.
TTGTTTTATCTTTACATGATAACTAAAGATTATTTTAAACAAATAAGATATAATTAAAAAAAATCAAACAAATCATTTAATTTACATTTAATCTGTATTTGACTATTAATACAAAATCCCTAGTTTTAGGGCTTTTTCAGATTTGTGATTTCTTTTTTTTTTTAGATTTCATTGTAAACCCAAATTCTATTAAGATAGAAAAAAAAAAAATGTAAGTAATTCATGGCAATATAGGAATTTAATAAATGTTTTTTTTTTCTTTAATTTTATTGTAAATGTGTGTACAAAGTAATTTATTTATTATAAAAAGTTAAAGATAATTTTTGAAATTTTATTGAATAATAGAAAATTCAGATCAATGGTATTCTTTCTGCAGTAATCAATGCATACTAAGTGGTAGTACATATAGATTCTCATGACTATTTAGCTTATTGTTTTTTCATGATAGAAAGCACTGGGTTTTACTTGAAATTTCATATATCAAAAGGTTTTAAAACAAAATAAATTTGTGTAGCTAGCTATAGATGTCTACACTTACCTATATATAAAGTGTGATGACAATGAATCAGGTCAACACAAACACAAATTTAAAATAAAAGTTTTAATGTATGGCATCATAGACACAAAAGGTTGAAAGAAATGTGAATAAAATTAATAAATGTACTTTATGACATATAAAGATTATGTCACTAAATATATATGTATTAGAAATATATATATAGCTGAATAATTTCCATTGTTTATTTATTTTATTATTTAAAGCACTTTAATTCTATAAGAGAAACCAAAATGAGGATAGTATATTTTCCATTATAATAATGAAATGTATCTGTCTGAAGATGACTGGTTGAGGGAGACTTATCTTCCATCGGCCCATCTTTTCCAACTATGTAGTGTGTAGAAGAAATGGATATTTTGCCAAGAACTAATATGGAGGCATAAGTTATAGTTTGTTACCTAATATACTAAGAATGTGTTAATTGTGTCCAGAGTTAAACTATTTTAATGCCCTGGTGACTATCAATCGAGACTGATGAATACTAATGAATTAGTGAAATCAAATTGCAATGATATCAAAAATCACATATTAGTATCTTCAGTGTCCAGCGGCACTCTATTGCTCACTAGACTGCAATTATCAATAACACAATATAAAATAATTAATGAGGCAGCCCGGCAAGTAGGGTTAAATAACGAAGATTTATTTATAGGATTATATATGAGTTAATCACTATTAATATATACTGTAACGATCCGAAGAATGCGACTTAACATAAACTGCACTACAGGGCGCCATCTAGGCATTTGAACCTAGAAAAATTTATAAAGTAGGCAGATACGTAGACGTTCGTTACATTGGTTTTTTTTATTTATTTATTAAACATGAAAGTAAATTAAAAAGTTTGCATTTAAAAATTTTCTTTAAGAATTAAAAATTGAAATTAAATATCATCTTAAACTCTTATATATTAAATCGCACAGATAAGGAAAAATTATTAAAATAAAACTTTATTAAAGAAAAAGTATTTTAAAACTAAATTTTAAAAAGATTTGGAAATAAAATTATATCTTTAAATTTATCTTTAAATATATCTTTGATTTGGAAAACAGGTTAATTAATCAGAAATGGAAATGATAAATTTAATTAGTCAAATGTAAACCAGCCTTGGGCATTTAAATGTAAAAACATCGGTCAGACAGGAAAACAATAGAAACAAATAGCCAATGAAAGAAATCCATCGGGAAATCGGACCTCAGCGAAAGGATCATCACATCGATGACATAATGCCAAGTCAATTGTTCGAATACGTATAAAAGGAAAATTTGGAAATTATTAATCAGTGAGTTGTTATGATTATTACGATGTGACAGATAGATGTTAGTGCGGAGGTGCGGGAGAAGAGATTGAAGGACGCACGTTCAATCCTTTCAGTTTTGCTAGGAAAAAAAGAGAAATGAACTATCGTTTTTCTACATTGAGGACCAGTTAAAACAAAAACCTCCGGATGGATAAATAAATCGGCCAACAGAATATCAATCTTAGGACGGCGTGGGAATTCACGTTCATGGCAAACAACGGATAAAGATGAACTGTTTAAAACCGTAAGAACTTTACAATTAATGAACATTAAATTAAAAACTTTTCGTATTTAAAATAATTGCATTAGTTTCCTATCTGACTAAAGTAGTTAAAATGTTATTTGATGTATTTTTTATTTATTTGTGTAAAATCATTTCCATTTATTTAATTTTGTTCTTTAAGTTTATTTATGATTTCTGTTTTCCGATAAATTAAAATATATCAATGTTAAACTTAAGTCGGGTGTGAATGGCTGTATAGATTTGTAAAGATATATTAGGGGAGGGTAATCTTAGGTTATTTGTTTCGTGGTTAAATTGGGTCAATGGATTGGATATATTGGTGTGATTAGTAGATGTAATATTGATTCGCTACGGGCAGAATCGCTTCATACGCCGCACACTTCCGTTTGCCTATGGAAGGAATTATAAGTCGGATACCGCAGTTCCTTTCTATGGAGTTTTTTGTTTTATTGCTCTTCTTTGCAGATAGATGTAATATTCCTATCTCATAAGAGGCAATTTCTTCTCTTAACCTTTTGTGCTGCCGTATTTTATTACATTGAATACATCGATATATCAGATGAATTGATGCCAGTTTGACTACGAATTTTAGCCTAAGGTTAAATAGGGATAGAATGTTTATTTTCAAAAGCAAATTTATGTGGTCTATTCATACTCGACCCTAAATAGAAATGCATTAAATTTAAGTTGTTTATAGACACTTGCATGGATTGTTTATTGGTTAACTATATTTTGCGTTTCCATATTTGATCAAAATATATAGACATTCGATAAATAATGATACCTTACGGTGAGTATCAAAAATGTACTCAAATAAGTTAAACAATAAAAGATAGTTTAATATAATGAAAATTTAGTTATATACATTTATAAATTAAGTACATTAGTATGTGCGTGAATGAGCAAGCGGTAGATGATTATATAGTGTCATTCACGCTAGTTTCTAATATGCTCTTTATTAGCTAAATATATATTACAAATAAACACACATCTTTGGTGGGTCTAGTATTAAAATGCCAATCAGATTAGAAAGAAGTTACACAAAATTAATATTAACGCTTTGATTTATGGTTCAGAAACGTGGTGACTAACATATATTAGGGGAGCGTTCTGAGATTCATTATACATATAAATACATTTGAAAACATTTGAATCCATGACAAGATATTTAATGAAAAATTATTTTAACAATAATAATAAGACGAACGCTTTATTTTCCCCAAGGCACATAGATACTCTTAAATAGATATATAAATTATGAAGGTAGGATTGTATATGACTGAAATAAATTAATACACTAGAAATGGCAATTATATATATATTTTAAACAAAGCTAATTTTAATATTAAAGCATTAAAACAGGGTCATGAAGCAAAAGAAATAATAATATGAAGAAGTTTGCGGTGCTGACATAGTAGCCTAGAATAACTAAAAGGAAAAGGTCGTGCTTCTGGATGAAAACGAAATCCCACACTCCCTTTTTGGGTAGTGCTTAGAGAAAAGTAGATAAGCATAACGTGACCCAGACTTTTGCTGGTATTACCGACGTGAGAGGCTTTTTGTCTACGAAGTGAATATGCATAGCATGTGCCAGACTTTTGGGAATCACAGCCAGAGGCATTTTATACGAAATAAATGGTCCTGGGTAGCTTGCTTCAACTATCCTCAGGACAAGACTTGAGAAGAAATCTATGGGTTCGAATTTGTCGTAACCCCCAGATTAAGAAGCATATATATATAAACACGAAGATAGGCTAAATGACAGAAACGCAATGAATGATATCACTAAAAAAAAACATTGAATACATTTTATAGCTTCAAAATAAATGACCCTTTATTTAAATACTTTAACATGCAATGCAATTATAATAAATATATAGGGAATATTTAGATTTAATAAAATATACGTTAAAATTTGACTTAGCAAAAGAAACATAAAAGATTCACTCCCATCCCTTTTCTGATATTTAAAATAAATAAATCCCACTTTTGTGATTTTTATAATAACTGAAATATATAAATATGGTAGTTGATATTTTAAGCATACATTTTAAGAGTATATAAAAAAAACTAGCAGTTATATATATATAAAACAATTAAGTCACCTTATTTTAGAATTAAATAAATAATATTTTATAAGATTTCAAAGCGTTAATTTGTTTTAACTTTGAATTCACACCGGTAGAAAATTCAGAGTTAAACAAATATATATTATATTAGAACATAAATAAAATGTTGGTACGTAAAACAATCTGGCGATTGTATAAATTAATAATGCATTGTTTTAAATGGACGTTAATAACTTGCTTCGTGAATTTTACTTAAAAATGACAAAAGATTTTTATAAATAAAAAAAATCGCCAGTTTGTTTGAGATTAGCAAATTAATAAAAAACATACATATTATACCTAAACCCTTTTTACCGTCGTTCGTAAATTTTATAAAAATATCATTTATATAAATCAATAACAATGTTTTAATTTTTATAATAATGACTCGATCAGAATTTTGTACCTCCCTCTTACACAAAATCCTATCACAGGGCTGTCAGTACTTCGGGTAGAGTAATCAATATCATTGGTTACATTTGCCAATAACATTTATACTCGTTTACTAGACTACATATTAGCCAATCAAACTTTTATTTATTTAAAGGAAAAAATCCTATGGGCGCCAGCCGACCTTGTCGACAAGTCTGCTTGACCAATACGATCTAGTACCCGCTCCCGCTAGCTCAGCTACAATAATCAATAAAATATACTCCGCCTACTTAAAAATCAATTTTAGAATCTTTCTCTGCGCTAATTTTCTCACTTTCTCTTTTTCTTTTATTTAATTATTTAATTTAAATCTAATTTGAGTAACCACTAAACCATGAAATCTCCGTTTACGCTATTACACTTCGTTTGGTCTTATAATATAATTAACTACACTTTCGTTCAAGTTTAGATAATATTTAATACAATAAAATCTCATATTATAAATACATTTTGAAAATAATTATACGCATACACTTATATTTGGAATCACACTGAAATCTCACATTATAAATACATTTTGAAAATAATTATACGCATACACTTATATTTGAAATCACACTAAAATCTCATATTATAAATACATTTTGAAAATAATTATACGCATACACTTATATTTGAAATCACACTAAAATCTCTGGGTAATGGAGCTAAAGACACTTAGTAGTTATTGTTCGTAACATAAAGTTCAGAGTTTATTATTACGGCTTTTTATTAGTGAATTAGAAATTGAAATAAACATTACCTAGCTTTCTCCCTTATGCACGGTTCCGAGCGTTGCTTCTGATAGTGTTTCATTCGGTCAGTTAGCGCTAACTCTTTGCAATCCGTTTCCCGATGTCATTGGGATCCTGTGGGCTCCACGTGGACACTCCGTCTCCTTATTTTACACGAGCATGATCGAAATTTGAACTGTCTGCTGTTGGTATTGCATGGAAGGATTCGGCCGGTTGTTCACACGATGGGTTTAACAATGCAGCATTTTACTTTAGATGTATACTCTCTATCTATGAAAATAATATAATTAATGAATGAATAAGTAAGAAGATTAAGATGTGAAGTGAATGAATAGAAAATTCGCCCTTTTTATATTTTACGGTCCTTATCTTGCGGATTCAATCTACAATACGTAACTAATCCTCTGGTGTTTCAGTTATGGTCCGTGCTGACTTTCTGGTGTTCGCATTGGTTATTTAATTTCTTTGTACTCTCTGCTAGAGTTATTTCAATTTCTTTATTTCACTTTCTTTGTTATAGTTATTTCAATTCCTTTGTTAAAGTTATTTTCAATTTCTTTGTTAAAGTTATTTTCACTAATTAGCCGTTTAATGGAAATTTCTTATGTTTGTCATTAGCTCCCATTGTTCACTACATTCCTTTAATTACATATATTTTTTCTTTTTTATTATGATTATAAGACAAAACGAATTCCACCTTGCTTTTTCTTTTTTTTTTTTCTTAAAGCAATCTTAAATCGAATTTCAATTTAGTTAAATCAAATTCTAATTAAATCAAATCTAGTTAAATCAATTTTTAATTCTGTAGGTTTTATTTAAATACGATTCAAAATTATATATTATAAAACTATTTATTTTATGCTTTTAACGATAACCTGTCTATGAGGAAAAAAATCTTTTTATTCTTATTTTACCCTACGAGATCTTTTATTTTTATTAATATTTACACAAATCGTTTATCAATTTATATTATTTTTAAAATTATGTGTGCCTCCGAAGAAAGCACACTCCTTCCTGATATATCTCGGTACAATATATAATCAAGTAATAAATAATTACAAACAATTGACCCACTAACGTTAAAGAGCATATAAGAGAGAATTAAATTTATATAAATTATTGAAGAGCAAATTACGTTATTGATATATATATAAAGGCAAAGTTAAAAACTACATGAGAAGAGATCTTGAAAGATTATTTAGACTAAATTTAGTTTCAATGGTGGCGGTTTGAAATAATTTACCTTGCAGTTTAAGAGTTCAATTTAAAAGATTGCAAGTTTTCCTGTGGCAGCAAGTTTCTATTAAATGTATTTTAAAATTTCTCCATCAGGCCTTTACTTCACTTGAAGGTAGCAGAATATTATGGCCGCGGAAGATGACCCACCAGGGACAGCAAGAGGGTGGATTGACTATTACATCATTTGTTTAGATTTACCGCGATGTTAACCATCATCTATACTAGCGTAGCTAATCTTCTTTCAATAGTAACTGATAACTAATAACTCAACTAATAACTCCCTATGTGATTCAAAATTTAGTAAAAAAAAAATTAGTAAAAAATGAAATCGAAACAATATTTCAGAGCATAAAAAACGGAAATAATCCAGAACAAGGCAACAGCAATAGGCTAGAAAAAACAGAAATGCATCAGCAGATGACTGAAGCAGAGCATGAATATGTTCAGGATCAAGTCAAGGAAAAAGGAGAGGATGCTGAAATAACCGAACATCATAGCATTAAAAATGATAGGCATGAAAAAGAAAAGGGACAACTTTACCCGGACAATATAAACCAATTCCTAAAAATAAAAATATTTGAAGGACAAACAGGTGAAGCTCCTATGGAGCACATTAAAAGCTTGTAAAAATATTTCCAGGTAAACCAAATTAATGACTTTAGTAAACTGGCAATTGCCTGCAGTCATCTCCATGGCGATGCTCAATCATGGTGGGAATCCTTGTTCCACTATCCAGTGACATTTGAGGAATACAAAAAGGAATTATTAAAAAGTTTTTGGAATGAACAGCATCAAGAGATGATGCTATACCAAGCCATGCAGGAAAAACATGATGAGAATAATGGTGAAAATTACTTGCAATTTTTCAGAAGACAAGTGGCAACACTTCGGACATTAAACGCATGTCACATATCAGAGGGACAAATTGTCAGAATAATTCGTCGTAATCTGCCACTTGGGATTGAACAAATGTTACTGCGAATATGAATACAGTGCAACAAATGGCAGAATTATTAAGTGCAGTAGACATGACCCAAAGAGACACACAAGGGACCAAAGATAGGCAAAAACAAAATCATTGGCATAGAAAGGCCATACCGAAAAATAACAGCATACAAAGGCGCACTCACCAAACTGAAAACAACGGTTACAACCAAGAAAAGAAATATTGGAAAGAAAAACAGTTCAGACCACCCTCGCCAAGGCCGGGGTGTAGTAAAGATGATAATTAATCACATCACATGATTTAAGAGTCTTTGTAGTTAAATGTTTATAGGTTTCTTGTGAACTTTTGTCTCTCAGGTATTGTGTGTATGGGTTGATTCGGATTGGCATTTTTTGAACTTGGGCTCTGGAGATGGGGGATGTGCAGGGGTTGTTTGGAGATGTCTGTGTAATCTGGAGTCTCTGTGGCTTCAGGTGAAGGAACACTTCACGCAAAAACGCAAGCAATTCTTTTAGCAGAGAAAACATTCTCTGGGACTCATTTGGGGTAATGCAAACGTACTCGTAAGTCTCATATAGAAAGAGCAGAGGAGCATTAACTTCATCTCTTCTTATATATATATATAAATGGAAAGCCATGAAGGAACACTTCACCACGCAAAAATGCGAGCAATTCTTTTAGCAGAGAAAATATTCTCTGGGACTCATTTGGGTAATGCAAATGTACTCGTAAGTCTCGTAGAAAGAGCAGAGGAGCATTAACTTCATCTCTTATACATATAAATTGAAAGCCCTTCGTTAGGGGTTGCAAAATATCCTGTCAGCCTCCAAAAAGTGAGCTTGGATGCACCCACGAAGTTTGGCACATTACGCTAGTAGTATTTTTCGTGTTTCATTCGACTTTGCTTGGCTGGTCACAGAGTTCTAGAAAGGATAGATATCTTCATGTTGCCCATCTGTTTGTCTTCTTTTATCTCTGAACCTGGTGATTGGGATGCTGATGTAGTTTTGGCTTAGTATATCGATGTTATGGGGGATGAAATGTCACATTGTTACTATTCGACATTGTACTTTTTAGACTTTCAAAAGAAAAATACAAAAATTAGTAAAAATATAATTAGTAAACATATACTTAATATCTATGCAAATAAGAACTTAAGACTTTAAATGGTCATATCCATTTAAAAGTCTCATTGGAGAGGGGGGTATTGTGCCAGGCATTATCAAATGGCCTTGCACAAAGTATGGATTAAGCACAACAAATATATAAATGTGCTATATTGATAATGGAGTGGTCTGAGCATTAAAATACCCACACACACCAATTTAAATAATATGAAATTGACATGGAAAATATTGTAAAATAAGCTCATGTATTTTTTTTATTTTTCTATTTTGTATATTTTTTATATCACTTTATGTATTGGGCTTTTCTCTGAAAAATTCAAATAGAGAAAGGCAAACTTATTAAACAAGTGAATCAAATGTTGGAACATAGTAGTAAAATAAATAATTAAAGCAATTGTTCCAACATACTTGTACATTTTTCATTTTGTTAATTACTGCCTCTAAAAACTAATTTTATTCTATAAACAAAGAATGTTAATTGCTTTTGCAAAAATCTGACCAAAAGCAAAATGTTTGATAAGGCTATAATTAAAATGTTATTTTTTTTTTTTTAAATAGAAATTCTTTTGAAATGAATAGCTGTAATCAAGTGGTCTGAGCATTCAAGATGGATGTCAAACTTAAAATGTAGAATTTAATCGGAAAAATATAAAGGAATGTTTGCAATCTAAGTGATAAGCTAGATTAAAAGGATTGGCTGATTCATTCTTCTCAGAGGGATATCTGAATTGGTTCTTATTAGTGGGATGGATAGTGCTGTGGGATTCAGTCTTTCGTTGGCAGCCATTCTGGGCAAGTCATTCTTTTCGTTGCTCCAGAATTCTCCAAGCGATCAGCTACTTAGAGAGTCATTTATGAATAGTACTATTAGTGACATTCGTTAGAACAAATCCTTTATACAGTTCTTTTAAGAACTCTTGTCTTTGTGGATTCGAATAACTATTGGAGACAGCCTAGGAAAATTTATTAAATAATCCTCGTTACTATTTAGATATATATATAAAAAAAGAGGATATGAAGCAATATACTAGAGATTCCGGCAAAATGACCGTGGGGTAGACAACTAGCCAGTGCACCGCCCTTTCTCTGTCCTAAGCCGCCCAGATGTGACCACGCCAATTCCAACCGCCCAGGAGGATGACCAGTGCCGCCTTACTAAATGGAAGAAATCGTCACCACACAGCCAGTTAACTTGAAGCCCACTCAGCCCAGAGGAGAAGAATGAAGACGCAGATATAAGTTTATTTTAAGATATTTATTAACATTGAAATAATTAACTTTTCTATTTCCGATTAGATATATTTTTTTTTGTTATTATTATTTATCATTTAAAAATGAGAGAGTCTCTCGCATATGTATAAATTGACGGTTATTGCGGTCATAAATGGTAAAGCTTTTACTTAAATCCTTTGAGTGAATGTTTCTATTTCAAATTAGTATTTTCAACAAAGATTGCAATGAGATTTTTTTTTGTTGTTGTTGTTGCTATTCGTTTTGCTGTTGTTGTTATTCCTGAAATTCGTCAAATATAAATATGCATGTATATATATATGTATGCGTACATACGCTTATTATATTCGGTAAATATGATATCTCATGCTGAATATCAAAAAAAAAAATGTATTTAACCGTATATCCTTTTTAAGTTATTTTTTTTGTGACTGCTACACCTCACGATGAGTGTAAGAAGGGATTGATTTATTATAGATTCCCTATAAGCAAGTACTCTAATAACTTTATATTTAAAATAATAGTAGGTGTATAATTGGGCTGCACGTATATACATGTATAGAAATTTATCTTTGGCAAAACGGAAATAGATACAGTACCTTATGGTGAGTACGATATGGTATCTGAGCCAATGCAACATATTGACTTGTTGAAAATATGAAATTAGTGATATATTTCATTGTGCAAATATGCATAGTTTTTATTATTATATTTCCTATCAATAAAAAGGTTTTAAAGTTATCAGTAAAAGCGTATGCCTGTATGACCGAAAATCTCATATCTGTATATCAAATCACACAACTTAAAATTTATTTCTATTGGGTAAAAAGAGCTCAGACCACTTCCATTACTTATAAACATTGTCAATAGTTTTAGGGAATTATTATTGTTCTTATTTAAATTTGGATTTTATCTATTTAAACGCTTTGAAAATCTATATATATTGGGATAATTAATTATTTAGTATTTTGTTATTATATCATCATTTATATGAAACGGTAATGGGTATTTGGGACTAAATAAATATTTAATCACATTATTAAACTTGTTTCGTTTTTATAGTATTAGTTATATCGATAAAATGTGTTCTTTCCTTATCAACCACATACCTGTAATAATCATTTAACTTACCCATTTGAAGACCCTAGATGTAGAGTGACTTGAGCTAGCCACACGGGATATCGCTCTACCGGGGTGTTAAATCTTATTCTTATGCTCCGCTGAACATATGGTATTGCACACCCTTCTAAGAGGGTGAAAAATTCATTTTTTGATTCTTTTCTAGAAGTGGCGCGCAAAGGTCTATTTTGTAAATAGATTTTTCAAAGGTGTGTACTTGCCATTGTTCTAAATATTCGGGCATTAAAATAAGAGATCAACTAAAGGGTGTTTTAACTGAAAGATTCCTGTCAACCCACTCTTTCTATCAGTTTAGCCGGAAGTACTGATATATATGAGTATAGAAATCGGCTAAATTGATATCCATTTCTTTACCTGTTAGATCTTGGTCACTTCATGCTCAGTGCAAGATTAGGAAAAGAATTCCGCAGGGTGTATGGTCCGGTACAGTAAAAATGGCGCCCAATGTTGTATTTTGTCTAACTTATTTGAGTAGTTCGAATTCCTTCCTCTTTCCTCCACTTCCACATATTACAACCATGCTTAGGTATATTTTAATTAGTCATAGTAAATAAATGTCTCATTGTCTTCTCCGCTCTCCTAGTCGGCCGGATTAAAATTAATTCTCATGTGCCATCACTATTATGTTGTTCATTAGGTGTTTGATCTGGGGCTTAGAAGGTGGGTTCGAATCCAGGCTGGTCCCTGCCTAAATCTTGGGCTTGACTGGGTTTGAAGTACATTTTGTGTGTTCCAGCTCATGTTAGATGGATAGACATGTTTTGACCGGTACAGAGTAGGGTTTTTTTTTTCTCGGGCTTGGCTTCCCAAGTGAGGCTTCGATATAAACACCCACATACCCTGAGTACTGAAGTCTGTTTATATGTATTTTTAAAAAAAAGTTGTAAGAGATATAGCTTGTCTACTTTTTCCATGTTTGATATGTTTAAAATAATGTGTTCAAAGTGTAAAATTCACTGTTTAAAGCTAAAACCCATGTGCTACAACCATAGTACATATGTATTTTTCTTCAATGTCATATATAAAGTTTTTGTTCTTGAGACATATATAAAAAATGTATAAATAATTCATAAATCATTGATCACTCTGTTTAGTTGGCGCCCTTATAAATATAAATTTTGCTAACCAGTAGTGAGTCAAATGCAAAAAATTTTGGAAGTGGAGGGTTCGAACTCAGATAAAAAAAATTATTGAGAGCAAATTTTTTTTTTTTTTGGCTTAATACTATAATGTGTCAATTTTAAACATGTAATAACCAGACTATGAGTTTTCTTTTAGATGCATGGATTTTTTTTTTTTTCCTCAACTTTTTTGCCAAAGTTTTTTTTTTTCCTTCTCTTTTCCACTGGTATATAGTATTGTGTAGTGTATATAGAAGTGTGTGTGTGTAAAATTTATGTATTTGTATATGTAGCGCTGCATATATATGTACATGGGTGTGTATGTGTGATGGTAGGAACAGATGCGTTTGAAAATTTTATATGTATTGCATTGCTATATATTTTCTTGGAAACCCATATGTGTGGAAAAATTGTATTGTATCAAGCATAAAAGCTTGAAAAGTTTTTCCCCAATATAGATGTACATTTTTTTTTTGATTAAACAGTGAACAAATATTCACATCCCCAAATGATATTTCATATATATAGTTTTATATAACAAGATTGTGTATTGAATTTTGAAAATTTTTGTCATTCTTTTGGTGTCACTTGAAAACTCCTAGTCAAGGCATTTTTTTTTTAATGTTTTTTTTTTTGTTTCATTGTATGTCCGGAGAAATGAAGCAGTCAATCTTAGCTTAAGATTGTGCTTCATGTTTCTACCTACTAACCCATGTTCAAACCCATATTTCCCATCCCGCTCCTTTTTGTCGTGTATATATTTTTATGTATATGTTTGAGATGCGCGCCTAAATTATAAAATTTAATGTTTCAATAACATGTTTTAAATTTATTATTAATTCATTTTATTAATTATTAGTTCTTTTTTTAAAGTATTATAGATGCGGCTCAAATATATACATAGGAGCAAAACTTACTAACAAAATATTGATGTTTTTGTAAATATTTTATTATATGTCGTTTTTAGCTTTTTCTTTTCAAATTGCTTGTTTTTCTATAAATTATACATTTTTTATATAAAACCCAATATGGAAGATGCAGGTGTTGTTTAATTGTCTAAAAATAATTAGGGGTTGGAAGCACTGTTGTTTTAATCTGGGAAAGGTATTTTTTAATTAAAGTTTTACTTAAGATAAATGGGATTAATTAAGATTAGAGTTACTTGTGTTAAAAACATGTTGTTAAATCTATTTCTAATCTAGAAATAGATTTGAATTTATTTTTGGCGTTATCTAACAATTGCATCTTGAAAACAACTGATAAGAGAAAAAGTATAAAATGACTAAATTTTGAATCACATAGTTAGTTATTAACTACTATTGAAGAGGAGATTAACTACTATTGAGAGATTAGCTACTTTTAGAGAGAGGTATTATAAAATGTATTTCGTTTTGCTTGAAACTTAAAAATGATGTAGCAGTAAATCCACCACTCTTCCGGACCCCTGTGGGTCGTCTTCCGTGGCCATAATATTCTGCTACCCTAAAGTGAATGGAGAACTTTAAAAATGTTAATAGAAGCTTGCAGAACTTTCATTTTCAACTGCCATGCACGGACAATATTTTAATCGGACTCTTAAAATTGAAAGGTAAATTATTTCAAACCGCCACCATTGAAACTAAGTTTAGTCTAAATAATCTTTCAAGATCTCTTCTCATGTATTTTTTAACTTTGCCTTTTTTTTATATATATATATCAATAACATGTAATTTGCTCTTCAATAATTTATATAAATTTAATTCTCTCTTATATGCTCTTTAACTTTAGTGCGGTCAATTATTTGTAGTTATTTATTACTTGATTATCTATATATGTTTTTTTTTTTTATTAATGTGCTAATCTCAAACAAACTGGCGATTTTTAATTTATAAAAATTTTTTCTGTCATTTTTAAAGTAAACCTTCACGAAGCAAGTTATTAACGTCCATTTAAAACAATGCATTATTAATTAATATACTCGCCAGGTTGTTTTTCGAGTCAACATTATAATATTGATTATAAAAATATATTTGTTTAATTCTGGATTTTCTACCAGTGTAAATCCAGAGTTAAATCTAATTAACGCTTTGAAATTTTATAAAATATTATTTATTTAATTCTAAAATGAGGTGACTTAACTGTTTTACATATATATAACGAAAGTGGGATTGATTTATTTTAAATATCAGAAAAGGGATGGGGGTGAATCTTAATGTTTCTTTAACCAAATCAAATCTTAATGTATATTTTATTAACTTGAAATCTAAATGCTAATAAAATCTACACGTATATTTTATTAAATCTAAACATTCTCTCTATATATATTATAATTGCATTGCATGTTAAAGTATTTAAATAAAAGGGCATTTATTTTGAAGCTGTCAAACTTATCTCATGTTGTTAGAGACATTTATTCGTACTGCGTTTCTGTCATTAGCCTATCCTTCGTATATATTATGTGCTTCTTAATCTGGGGGTTATGACAAGATCGAACCCATAGATTTCTTCTCGTTCCATAGATAGTTGACCTATCTGGAACCATATTTTTCTGTATAAAATGCCTCTGGCAGTGATCTCGTAAGTTTGGCACATGCTATGCATATTCACTTCGTAGATAAAAGGGCCTCTCGCGTTGGTTATACCTGCAAAAGTCTGGGCCACGCCATGCCTATCTATTTTTCTCTAAGCACTACCCAAGAAGGGGGTGTGAGATTTCGTTTTCGTCCAGAAGCACGACTTTTCCTTTTCCTCTTAGTTATTTTCAGGCTATATGTCAGCACCGCAAACTTCTTCGTATTATTATTTCTTTTGCTTCATGACCCTGTTTTAATGCTTTAATATTAAAATTTAGCTTTGCTTAATATATATATAAATGCCATTTCTATTGTATTAGTTTATTTCAATCATTACAATCCTACCTTCGTAATTTATATATTTCTATCTAAGAGTATCTATGTGCCTTGGGGAAAATAAAGCGTTCGTTTTATTATTATTGTTAAAATATGTTGTCATCTAATCAAATGTCATTTTCAAGTACGTTTTTCAAATATAATCAAATGTTTTCAAATGTATTTATATGTATAATGAATCTCAGAACGCTCCCCTAATATATGTTAGTCACCACGTTTCTGAACCGTAAATCAAAGCGTTAATAGCAATTTTGTGTAACTTCTTTCAAATACTGATTGGCATTTTTTAATACTAGACCCACCAAAGATGTGTGTTTATCTATAATGTATTTATTAGCTAATAAAGAGCATATGAGAAATAATAGCGTGAATGACACTATATAATTGTCTACTGCTTGCTCATTCACGCACATACTAATGTACCTAATTTATAAATGTATATAACTAAATTTTCATTATATTAAACTATCTTTATTGTTTAACTTATTGAGTAGTTCGAATTCCCTTTTCCTCCACTTCTTCCACATATATTACAGCCATATTTATGTATATTTTAATATAATCATAATTAATAGATGTCTCATTGTCTTCTCAGCTTTGCTAGTTGGCCGAATTAAGATTAATTCTCATGAGCCATAACTATTATGTTGTTCATTAGATGTTAGATCTGGGGCTTAGAGAGTGGGTTCGAATCCAGGCTAGTTCCTGACCTAAATCTTGGGCTTGACTGGGTTTGAAGTACATTTTGTGAGTTCCAGCTCATGTTAGATGGATAAACATGTTTTTACCGGCTCATAGATTTTTTTTTCTCGGGCTTGGCGCCCCATGTTGGGCACCATTGTAACGATCCGGAGAAAGTAGACTTACGTAAACTGCACTACAGGGCGCCATCTAGGCATTTGAACCTAGAAAAATTTATAAAGTAGGCAGATACATAAGTCAAAAAAAAATAATTTTTTTTTTTAAAATATTTTGGTTCCGGTTGTTAGCCCATGTCACTAGCTCAGGGAGTAGCAGAGATTTAATAATATCATATCTTATCTAATTAGATTTCAACATTAAAAAATAAAAAAAAAAAGCCACTGCCAGTAATTAACATACAAAAATTTATTTACGCACATATATATATATATAGATTTAAAATTGTTTTAGTATCAGTTTACATTTTAACATTTAACATTATTTTTAACTTTACCTTAGATTTTAATTTACATTTTTAATTTCTAGTATATTATAAGTTTACATTTTAATTAAGTTTGCACAGATGGGATTATAAAAGCTTGTTTTAATATGTTGCTATAGATCGGTTACATAGATTACATGGTTAAAAACATTCCAAAGTAAACATAACTGATCAAAATACAAAATTATTGATTACTGACAATTGCGGAGGGAAATTTATACGTAACCCAATAGTATTCACCATAAGATACTTGCATTGTCACCAATAACTTAAAAGACATCCGAATACATTTTTGATACTCACTGTAAGGTATCATTATTTATCGAATGTCTATATATTTTGATCAAATATGGAAACGCAAAATATAGTTAACCAATAAACAATCCATGCAAGCGTCTATAAACAACTTAAATTTAATGCATTTCTATTTAGGGTCAAGTATGAATAGACCACATAAATTTGCTTTTGAAAATAAACATTCTATCCCTATTTAACCTTAGGCTAAAATTCGTAGTCAAACTGGCATCAATTCATCTGATATATCGATGTATTCAATGTAATAAAATACGGCAGCACAAAAGGTTAAGAGAAGAAATTGCCTCTTATGAGATAGGAATATTACATCTATCTGCAAAGAAGAGCAATAAAACAAAAAACTCCATAGAAAGGAACTGCGGTATCCGACTTATAATTCCTTCCATAGGCAAACGGAAGTGTGCGGCGTATGAAGCGATTCTGCCCGTAGCGAATCAATATTACATCTACTAATCACACCAATATATCCAATCCATTGACCCAATTTAACCACGAAACAAATAACCTAAGATTACCCTCCCCTAATATATCTTTACAAATCTATACAGCCATTCACGCCCGACTTAAGTTTAACATTGATATATTTTAATTTATCGGAAAACAGAAATCATAAATAAACTTAAAGAACAAAATTAAATAAATGGAAATGATTTTACACAAATAAATAAAAAATACATCAAATAACATTTTAACTACTTTAGTCAGATAGGAAACTAATGCAATTATTTTAAATACGAAAAGTTTTTAATTTAATGTTCATTAATTGTAAAGTTCTTACGGTTTTAAACAGTTCATCTTTATCCGTTGCTTGCCATGAACGTGAATTCCCACGCCGTCCTAAGATTGATATTCTGTTGGCCGATTTATTTATCCATCCGGAGGTTTTTGTTTTAACTGGTCCTCAATGTAGAAAAACGATAGTTCATTTCTCTTTCTTTCCTAGCAAAACTGAAAGGATTGAACGTGCGTCCTTCAATCTCTTCTCCCGCACCTCCGCACTAACATCTATCTGTCACATCGTAATAATCATAACAACTCACTGATTAATAATTTCCAAATTTTCCTTTTATACGTATTCGAACGATTGACTTGGCATTATGTCATCGATGTGATGATCCTTTCGCTGAGGTCCGATTTCCCGATGGATTTCTTTCATTGGCTATTTGTTTCTATTGTTTTCCTGTCTGACCGATGTTTTTACATTTAAATGCCCAAGGCTGGTTTACATTTGACTAATTAAATTTATCATTTCCATTTCTGATTAATTAACCTGTTTTCCAAATCAAAGATATATTTAAAGATAAATTTAAAGATATAATTTTATTTCCAAATCTTTTTAAAATTTAGTTTTAAAATACTTTTTCTTTAATAAAGTTTTATTTTAATAATTTTTCCTTATCTGTGCGATTTAATATATAAGAGTTTAAGATGATATTTAATTTCAATTTTTAATTCTTAAAGAAAATTTTTAAATGCGAACTTTTTAATTTACTTTCATGTTTAATAAATAAATAAAAAAAACAATGTAACGAACGTCTGTGCTCGTTACAATACAAAGTATGAATAATATACACACACTATTATTATTATATATAAATAAGGGGCCTGAAGGCAGAGTAAAATAATAAAGAGATCGATACGACCTGCTATAGTTCCCTAGGTTTACTTTGGCACGTCTGGAGGTAAACCTCTCCGCAAGGCTAGGTGAAGCAAAGGAGCTGACTGGAGCACCTGAGGAAATGGCACATCTACCTTTCAAGAGCTTCACTTAGTAAGTGTCCTCTCTCATTTCAATATTAGATCCATTACTTGTCACGCCTTGATTTTGGAGTAGCCTCCCTTCATTGGCCATCCGCTGTCCACATGGTGGTCATCTCTTTAGATCCTATACGATCCCTGATTAGATAATGCCACACCTTTAGCATTGTCTATTTTAAGCAATGGCTTTGTTTACATTATCTAACCTTCTTGATGAATTACTTGATAGTTTAGCGTTAATATATCATTTAATTATTTACAATACACCATTAGCAAACCATTAGTTTTACATTTATTTTTATTATTAGTTAACCGTATTTTTTTTTATATACACGCACATATACACACATATTTAGCACACCTCCCCCAAGTTCAGAGATAGCGTTTTAGTTTCTTGATTTTTTTTTCTGAACTTAGCACGTAATCACTGAGGTGGGAGGGAATTTTACTTTCCTTCTTAGAACATTGGGGGATGTCCGATTCCGTGTCTGGAGCGTCATCTTTTCTCGGAAATGGCTGCGGCGTTTGTTGTATACTTTCGTCTTTACGCAATTGATTTATGTGTTTGCATAACTCTCTTCCGTTCTCCATTCATACAGCAACCATTTGCTTACTTAAATGTCGCACAATTTCCATTTTAATCTAGAGTCTATCCTGATTATTTCTAACTCATAAGCAGTCTTGTGGTGAGAATTTAGTTTCTGCCTGAAGGTACTTTGGTGTCCTTCGTTGGTATAATTTTGTCAAGCTTTGTTCGCAGTCTACGACCTAGATATTTCTCTGTGGGTGATTTATCTGACTTAGCTGTAGGCGTAGAGTGTTGATAAAGAAGCGCGTTAAAGACCGCTTCATGCAGACTTTGTTTTCCCATTTTATTGATGGCGGATTTTAAATTCTGTACAGTTTTTTCAGCCAGTCCATTTGATTGGGGGTGGTAAGGTGGAGTAAATATGTGGTTAATTCCCCATTCGTGCATCGAGTAAGCGAACTTTTCTGATGTAAAACCTGTGCCATTGTCAGATACTAGGGTTTCTGGGAGACCGTGGTATGCGAACATTTCCAACAGTTTGTCGATGGCTTCATCCGAACCTGTGTTTTTAACCATTTTATATTCGGCCCATCCTGAATAGACATCCACTGCTACTAGAAATAATTGTCCTTGAATAGGACCGCAGTGATCTATATGAATTCTCTGCCATGGCTTGTCTGCTTCTTGCCAGGACTCGAATTTGGCCGAGGGTGCATTTGCATACGACTGGCAGTTTGTGCAGTTTTTTATGCATTGCTCTATGTCACTGTTAATTTTCGGCCACCAGACATAACTACGAGCTAACGCTTTCGCCCTTACAATGCCCGGATGACCTTCGTGCAATAAATTAAGTATTTGCGACCTGCTGCTTACGGGGATTAGTACTTGATCGCCTCTGAGTATACAGTCTTTGCAAATGGACAGTTGTTCTCGAGCTTTCCATAGCTCTATGTGCAAGAAAGATGGTCTTTGTTTTGGCCAACCTTTGCTGATTTTTTCCATAATCCATCTGTAGCCAGCATCTTCTCTGGTCCATGTGGCTACCTTTGCGCTGTTAAGTGTCTGGCTGTTTAGTGCATTGATATAGTTAATTTCTACATCGTTTACTTCTTTCTCGAGCTGATCTGGCATTCGCGATAAAGCGTCGGCATGACCGATTTTCGTGCCTTTTTTGTATTCGAGGTTATAATTGTAACCTGCGAGTATGTTAAGCCATCTCAACATACAAGGGCTTAAATGTTCAGGCATCTGTTTCGTGCCTAGAATTCCCAAGAGTGGCTTATGGTCAGTTATTAATTGGAAAGGATGTCCATATAGATATTGGTGGAATTTATGAATTCCGAACACTATGGTGAGGGCTTCCTTGTCTAGCTGGCTGTAGTTCTTTTCCGCCTTGGACAAGGTGCGCGACGTATATGCTATAGGATGTTCTTCGGAGTGGGATGGATGGCATATCACTGCCCCCACGCCATTTTCTGATGCATCAGTTGTCACGGTTACCTCACACTCGCTGTCATAATGGACCAGTAGTTTATTTGATGTGAGAAGGGCTTTGGTGTGGAGAAATGCTTGCTCTTGTGCTGCTTCCCAATTCCATTTCTGTTTTTTTTTTAATAATTCATACAGCAGCATCGCTATGTGTGCTTTGCCATTCAGGAAGTTTTCAAAATAGTTCACCAGGCCCAAAAAGGCCTGTAGTTGTTTTACATTATTCGGTCTTCTGGCGTCAGATACTGCTTTGACTTTTTCAGGGGAGGGGCTTATTCCTGAGTTTGACACTATGTGACCCAGAAATTTTATTTCAGTAGCCTTCCAAATACATTTTTTTGCATTTAATTTTGCTCCAAATTCCTCCAGTCTTTGGCAAACTTTTAAGATACCAGTGCTCAATTCATTTTCTGAATTAGCAGTGACCAATATATCATCAAAGTAGGGGATGACGCCTTCGAGTCTGTTTAGAAGAGTCTCCATTTTTGCTTGGAATATACTTGGCGCTGAAGCTATTCCGAATGGTAGACGTTTGCATCTAAATAAACCTATGTGTGTAGTAAGTGTTAAAATGTTTGCAGCTTTGTTCATCACCGGGATTTGGTGGAAGGCCAAGTTAAGGTCTAATTTTGAAAAATATTTAGACTTTTGGAGCGACGCTATGATTTCTCTTGAGTTAGGAACGGGGTATGCGTGTTTGTTTAGTGCTTTATTGACTGATACATGATAATCACCGCACAAACGTATTTGGCCATTTGGCTTGGTTATTACAGCCAGTGGGGTAGCCCACTTGGCTTCTTCTCTTGCTTCAAGCATGCCATCTTTAACCAATTGCTTTATTTCCTCCGCTATTTTTTCTTTCAGAGCGTAAGGAATCTTTCGCGGTCTACAAATTATAGGCACTGCTTTTGGCAATAATTCTAATGAAACTTGTTTTGTTTTTATCATTCCTGGTTCTCCATCGAAAAGTTTAGGAAAACGCTGTCTGATGTTTTTTTCAATGTCAATATTTTTGCCCAAGCAATTTTTATTCCCAGTTCCTGGAACCAATCACGGCCAATATAAGGATTTATAGGGGCGTGTACTATATATAACGGCAATGTAACTATTTTTTTCGTATTATTTGAATTGGAGCTTGAATTACTCCTTTAATTTTTATAGCGTTACCATTGACGTCTTGAGCCTTCAGATTCATATGCATCAGTCTAGGTGGCTGTCTCATATCTGCCACAATGGTTTTCCAATCTTTAATGGAAAGTAACGACACCCCACTACCGCTGTCAATTTCCATCGATAGGGGTTTTCCATAAATTTAGTCAGTTATTTCAAATTTCTGTGATTGGTCCGAAGACACATTATTAATTGCCGAAAATTACTCTTGTTTATGCTTTCTCGTAACGCTCTCTTGGCTGTTATTCTTTGTATAATTATTGAACTTTTTATTTCTGCACATTTTTTCCCAGTGGCCGAATTTATTGCAGTGTTTACAGCATTGGTCTTTATAAAAACAGTCACGTGCCATGTGACCTAGTTTTCCACAGCAAAAACACTTAATTTGACTTTTCTTAATGTCTGTTGTTCCACTTTGATCAGGCACCCTTCTATCTGGTTTGTCTACTTTGTGGACTTCATAAGGATCGTTGTCCGCTATTTTCATGGCCGCAAATTCCTTTGATTGCTGCAACACAAGTTCGTGAGCTATACCACGTTTGATAGCTACTTTATAGTTAATATCCGTATATGCCAATAACTGCTGTCTCAGACTATCACTGCTCATTCCACAAAAATTGTTCGAGGAGGGCTTCCTCCAGGTATGAATCGTAGACGCAGTTTTTTGCGAGTTCCCGCAGGGCAGTATCATAATCTTGTGTCCGCTTGTTCTTGCCTTGGCGGCGATTTCTAAAGTGCAGTCTGGCAATGTGTCTAGACTCACGAGAATTAAAATAGTTGGTCAAACGATCTTTGACCTGTTCAAATGTTAATTCTTCCGGGGTTTTAGGTTCACAGACCCTATTTGCGATCTGAATTACTCCTTTTCTAGCGAAGCACAATAAGGTCGCTGTTTTGCTTTTATCGTCTTTTACTCTGTTAATAATTAACAGTTTTTCAATTTGTTGGATGTACAGGGGCCACTCACTTGCCTCTCTGATGTCAAATTCGGATATTGCCGGCTGTATTATGATACTTAGTCAATTTAACAAAAATATAAAAATATTACGATAACTTAGTCAATTTAACAAAATATAAAAATATTTTTCTTAGTAGTTTTATCTCGTCACGAAATCAAATAATTAGACGCCAATGTATTTGGCTGTCAATGCGTTGATTGTTATTACTGAGAATTACACCGCTGAGGTTCGTAATCAACTGTAACTGCGCCAATTCAGTGTCCAGCTGTACTCTATAGCTCGCTGGATTGCAACTATCAATAACACAATATAAAATAATTAATGAGGCAGCCCGGCAAGTAGGGTTAAATAACGAAGATTTATTTATAGGATTATATATGAGTTAATCACTATTAATATATACAAAGTATGAATAATATGCACACACTACTATTATTATATATAAATAAGGGGCCCGAAGGCAGAGTAAAATAATAAAGAGATCGGTATGACCTGTTATAGTTCCCTAGGTTTACTTTGGCATGTCCGGAGGTAAACCTCTCCGCAAGGCTAGGTGAAGCAAAGGAGCTGACGAGCACCCGAGGAAATGGCACATCTACCTTTCAAGAGCGTCACTTAGCAAGTGTCCTCTCTCATTTCAATATTAGATCCATTACTTGTCATGCCTTGATTTTGGAGTAGCCTCCCTTCATTGGCCATCCGCTGTCCACGTGGTGGTCATCTCTTTAGATCCTATACAATCCCTGATTAGATAATGCCACGCCTTTAGCATTATCTATTTTAAGCAATGGCTTTGTTTACATTATCTAACCTTCTTGATGAATTACTTTATAGTTTAGCGTTAATATATTATTTAATTATTTACAATACACCATTAGCAATCCGTTAGTTTTACATTTATTTTTATTACTAGTTAACCATATTTTTTTTTTATATACATGCACATACACACACATTTAGCAGTATCACATACTGGTTTAGAGAGGACTATGCTAGAAAAATGAATCCTATTATAAATTAATAATGAAGTTTCCAATTTAAGAAAAGAAGCTAACTTTCATATGCACTTAGAAAACAGTTTCAATCTAAGAAAATAACACTGGTAAGAAATTTTACTATCTAAAAAAAATTAGATTTGAAATATAGACAATTTGTAAACTTATATGAGAATTATTTTTTAATAGACATAATGTAGTTTTTTTTCTCTCTTTCTATTTTGGAGAAGGTAATTCTTATCCTTATGAGACTAAATTGTGAGTTTGTATGCCAAAACAAGAATTTAATAATTTTTCTCTTATCTCTAGTATTTTATTTTTTTGTATAATATTTAAGATGGAATGTAAATGAACCCAAAGTATTTCTCACATATTTTCAATTAACTCAATTTATTTTTGCACTTGTATATGTATACATTTTCCTCCATGATTAATTAGCTAAAAGTAATTAATGTATGCAATTATCATTCTCACTGTTTATGATTTATGTTAGTTAGAACCTAGAAACAATAATAGGGATGAAATAGTAAAAAAAAAAAAAAAAGAACAAAGGATAGGATAAAGTCTGTAGGATGGCCCTTCATTCTGAAGGTGATTTTTATCAGCATTAAGTATGAATAAAAAGCTATCTCTAGCAGATTATATCTTCTGATACTCATTTAGAGTTAGATGGCACATGCAGAAATGTAGCTTGTTGTCTGAAAAGATATTGTGATGAAAAAATTCTAAATATTATAGTGTTTGGTTTAATCATTATTGATATCTTGAAAGTTAGATATCTGATGTATATTTTATTATAATCAAAGATTTTAACTTAGCTCAAGTATTACTATGACATATTCCATTGCCCATATATCTGCAAGCTACTATTTTGATACACTTGACATTTTATTACATTTAATGCCTCAAAATGATTTGCTTAATAAATCTCTAGAAGTGATTTATCATTATATATGTTTATCAAACTCCTATTATAAATATTGATTCAGCATAAGTCCAATCAATATCAAGCTCTGGAGGCTTTTACTGAGAAAATGACTTAAATATGAAAACTGATCATATATAGACTTCAAAATGAAAGAGATGATACTTGCATAGGAAAATAAATATATAAAAAGCAGTGCATATACATACATGAAATGAAATATGAGAAAGGGCAGTAACTGAGCAGGTTAACTAAAGTAAAAATTATAGTAGTCTAATTAAAATGAAATGTAAAAATAATTATTACTAACATATATGATAATTAGAATCAAAGCAAATATATCAACTAAGAAAATTAAACAAAGGAACTATATAGGATAAGAAATAGAAATATGAGAACCAATGACATTAATAGATAATAACTTCCAAAAAACATAGACTAAAAATGACTAGAATATCCAACAGCAAAGAATAACAAATATTTTGATAATGATAATGAACATGTCTTAGAAAAAAAACAAATAGAAAATTAGTCCAAAGAGTTAAAAAATAAAATAAATGAAACCAAATAGGCAGAACCAAATAAATGTATAAGAATGAATAAAATGGAGTAACAAATAATAAAAAAACAATTCCAAGAAATGAAAGCAGAATCAAATGGATAACAAGTCCAAACAATTGGACAATTAGATGAATAACTTGTTCAAGAAACTTGAGGACAACAAAATGAAATAAAGTAATTGTGAAAATATGAAAAATATAAGAAAAAAAAAATGGAAGAGGGATTAAAAATGTTAACCAGAAAATTAAAAAAAATAATTCACTAGATAAAACAAAAGAGAAAATTTATAGCCATAATAATACTGGTGAATAATAATGAAGTTAAGCTAGAATAAAACTAGTGTTACAGCACATAATATACAAATACATTACCTTAGTGTAGTTATATTAATCGGTTTATTTTATTTGCTTTAATAAATGTGTTATAATGTGCTAACTCAATCTATTCTTATTCTATGTATATTTTAGGCTCATGTTGAATTATTAAAAATAACTAATTATTCTCAATGTTTTTGTTTTATACTTGTTAAAATCTAGAAGCAATAAGTAAGAGTTTAAAAAAAAATGCAGAAAGGTTATGATAAAATCTGATCATTACACTGGTATTGAGCACAATCACATTTATTTACATTAGCTATTACTATTTTATATATTTTTCTAACTATTTAGGATTAGATGACATATTTATAAATGTAACCAGTACTCTAAAAAGATGTTGTGATGGAGTAATACTAAATATTAAAGAGAACTTGGTTTGATGTTAGATATTTGATATGTTTTATTGTGAGCAAATATTTTAAAATTAATCCACATGCTAATATGATATATTCCAATACAAATGGTGCATTATACATGAAATATCCTCAATTACATAATATTATATATGCCTGAAAGCTATTATTTTGCCTTAGTTGTCAACTTGTTGCAATAGATATATAAAAAAAGTATTAATAGACAATTAAATATCTCACTGCAGCACAAATGTCTCTACAACAGCTTTGCAAAAAATAATAATGAAGGAGAAAGTGTTACTCATCAATTTCTTAAAATATTGGATTGGTGAAACTTTGGATAGTTAACATTCTTGCTTAATTTTCTAAACAAGAATAACTATTAAATAATTATTTCTATCCATTATGAGTGGCTATCTGGATTGATTATGGGTAGAATATCTGATAGAAAAAGTCTAAAATTAGTGTAATGTACATATAACAGCTAAATAAATAAAAAAAGAAATCCATTATAATAGCTTCCAACCAAATAAAACATTATATAAAATTCTTTGTTTTAATTTAACAATATGTGCACATAACAGCACTATCATCTATTATTCAGTTATAACTCAAGTTTGCAATAGATGCTTCTGGAATAGAATAAATAAACAAATTACCATTCCTAAATATGAGTTCCAAATATTCCTTTACTATACTGACTTTAAATGAAATCTGATATTGATACAATATATAAAGCAGGATTTGATAATTGTGATGAACTTTGGTTTCATCTTGGAATCTAAGCCAAATTTCTATTAATATTCAGTTTTAAAATAAAATAACTAACAGCCTTGTTTCTTTGCATCAATATTCTCCTGTTTTCATTCATCAAAAAAAAAAATGATAATTTTGAATCTGTCTTGTACACCTATAACATCTTAAGTATTTACATTTCATAATTAAAAATTTAATAATTCATCTAGCTATATGTTTAATAATTCAGAGAAAATCTTATGTAAGACAATATTTTTTTATTTATTGAAATCAATCTTTGAAGTTAACTTAAAACAACTAATGTTTGCTTTGTTTAATAATTAAAACTGAGTTCAATTAGAGAAATGTACTATTTTAGTTACTATGTGATATAATGTAATGTAAAATAGATTTTTCTTAAATAAAGCCAGAAATTTTTGTGTATGAAAGCCTTATAACTAAAAAGCCTGTTAGCTTAATTAAACATTTCCTCCTTCTGACACTTTTTAATCTAGTAAAGTCATTCTATCAACATAAATACATTCTCTTTTCTTCTATTACCTCATTTTAATAAAACGTATGTCATTACTTCTACATACTTTCCTTATATTTCTCATTCTCATCAAAGATTAAAACAAAATTAAAAAAAAGATCTCTTTTCCGTCTCTCATCATTCTTCCGTTCTCCAAAACTATGTTACTCTTTCAACATTCTAAATTCCAAAAATAAAGATTTTATATTCTGCTACTTATCCCCATATAGACCACATTTACAAAATAAATTCTTATCCTACTTTTATTCATTTTCTTGATATCCTAAGTTTTGTTGTTCTTGACCCAAATAACAATAAACTACATGAGAAGTATTACCAAATTCACTACTTCCTTTATTTTGCTGTAATATCTTATATACAATTTATTCACTGTATTTTAAATACTTTTTAGCAACAACCTTTCATTATACATATACAATCTTATGTTTCGACTACCTTGCAGTCTTCTTTAGAAATATGATATAATGAACAAAATAAAATAAAATACATAACTATATAAGTAATACCATAAAAAATGTAAACAATAAAAAAACATAAAATATAACAAACATAATAAAACTGAAATAAATATAAATTACACATGTGTATTTCTGACAATATATATATTCATGAAGAAGTATTAATTTAAATATATTCATTTTTATTATTTTTAATAATCTAATTACTTCTATTCCTTATAAACTTAAACTTTAGTTTTATTAGCTCCACCTTAATAAAATACTTAATTTTATTTTCATATTATAATTTAGTTGAACTGAGATTTATATGAAAATAAAATTAAGTATTTTATTAAGATAGAGCTAATAAAACTAAAGTTTAAGTTTATAAGGAATAGAAGTAATTAGGAGATTATTAAAAATAATAAAAATGAATAATATATTTAAATTAAGTTGTTCATGAGTATGTATATAAACAGTCAGGAATACACATGTATAATTTATATTTATTTTATATTGTATATTTTATGTTAACTGGATTATTTTACTTGGTTTAATTATATTTATTTCAGTTTTATTATGTTCTATTATATTTTTTTAATTGTTTAAATTTTTTAGGTATTATTTATATACAGGCAGTCTCCTTAGTTACAAACAATTTGTTCCTAACTTGTGTTTGGAAGTTGAAATTGTTTGAAAGAAGAGATCTGTAAAAAAACATCAAAAAGAGTTTTCAAATATAGTATTTATTTTTTATTGTTTATAAATTTATCAAGAGTTAATTGAATTGTATTCTTTTTCTTCTCTTGATAAAGAATTCTGTAACATTCTGTGTCTTTTTCTATTGCCCTTCATACACGAGATATAAGCTCTCCATTAGGATCACATTCTTCCATGATGGTCAAAAATTT
Source organism: Epiperipatus broadwayi (assembly GCA_028023455.1). NCBI lineage: Eukaryota > Metazoa > Onychophora > Udeonychophora > Euonychophora > Peripatidae > Epiperipatus > Epiperipatus broadwayi. The sequence continues at coordinate 283,063 of JAQFVV010006285.1, read as the reverse complement.
GTCAAGATGCACGAATCATTCATATTCTTGATTGTCAAACTCTTAACAATAAGTTCATTATCAGGTTCTTCTTCATTTTTGTATTTTATTCATTTCATGCAGTTTAATCAAGTCTTCATTTGAGAAGTTTTGATTGAGATTGCATTAACTCATCAATATCTTCACCAGTGACATCTAAATTTAATTCATTCATTATATTGACTATTTCAGTTGTGATATCTTCAGGAGTTTCTTCAATGTTCATAGAAGCATTCATCATTTATGGATATATTTTTTTCCAACAATCTTTCATTGTTGACTCTTATTTCAGCCCACACATCTCCAATAATATTTATTGCATTCCATTTATTATAACTTTTCCAAAAATCTTTTAGTGTAGGTCCACCCTTGTCAATTGCCTTGATTGCTTGAGTCATTAATCTTCTCATATAATACTGCTTAAAAGTAGCTATCACAGTTTGGTCCATAGATTGTATTTCACTTGTGGTATTGGGAGAGATAAACACAACATTAACTTCTGGATATAAATTTTGCAGGGATTTTGGATGTCCAGGAGAATTGTCTAAGAACAATAGTGTTTTAAATGATAAATTATTCTCACTACAATATTGCCTAAGAGAAGGTACAAAATGATGTGAGAACCAATCTTGAAAAAGCTGTGCAAATGACTGGAAGCATTCTTTTATCTTTTCCTTTCAATGCTCTAGGATTGTCTGTTTGATAAATTAGCATTGGGTTCAATTTAAAATCACTAGCTAAATTACCCCCAAGAAGCAATGTTAATCTGTTTTTAGAAGGTTTATGCCCAGGTGCAATTGATTCTTCCTTTTCTAAATATGTATGTGCAGGCATCTTTTTCCAAAATAATCCTGTCTCATCTACATTGAAGACTAGGCATGGAAAATAAGCACCATGTTTAATGATATTAGTGAAAGTGGAAATAAATTCACTGGCAGCTTTCTTATCTGCACTGGCATCTTCCCTAGTACATTTAATATTATGTAAAGAATATATCATTTTAAATTCGGGAAACCAGCCATTGCTTGGTATAAAATCAATAGCAAGGTCTTCTTTAAATTCTTTCTTTCATTCTTCATACAAACTAAGAGCCTTAGCTTAATAATTGATAAACTCACTGGGATTGATGTTGATCTTCAATCCATAAAGCCAAAGATTTCTCCATTTCATCCATTACTCTGCCATGTCTTTTTGAAACAATCTTTGAAGAAATATTTCCATAATTTTTAACATATTCATTAATTTTGTTCTTGTTTTTGACAATTGTATATAAACATGCGATTGAAGCAAAAGATTCACCATTTTCAGAATGTATAATTATATCCAGTTTTGTCTCAACTGTTTGGGATTTACGAGATCTTGATTTCTTTTTAGTTGTATCAACACTGCTGTTTTTTCATTTCTCACTCATGTTTTTAATTAATAAGAATGAAAAAAATTCACCAAAACAGAAATATATACAGTGTATATGTAATGTAATTGCACACAAACTACTTTTAAATATAAGTAGTAATCAAGACAGTCTGTGACGATGCTAAAAATAAAAGTAATCATGTCAGAGAGATGGGAATATTTACTATATTTTATATAGGTTTTTATTATTTTCTAAAATATACTTTTAATTATTTTCTAAATTCCAAACTTTACGAATGTATGTAAATAATATTTTTGGTAATAGTATGAATACTGAACAATGTACATTAATATACCGTTTTAGCAGCCTAACTTATGGCTAACACTACAACAGTGTTGTTTAGAGCTGTAACAGGCTGCCTAGAGGACAATGTATCCTATGATTACATAATGAAATACTACACTCATTGATCTGCGACAGTATTCCTCAAATAAGCATAATTCAACTCTCGCTATGGTCTCATTTGATGGCGGCTATATTTGAAGGATGCGAAACTATCAAAAAATTCATTGTGGAAAAATTTTGAGGAAGCATAGTGAATTTAGTATTACATATTAAGAATTGTCAGGTTGTTATGCACGCTTCCCTATGATTTTGAACTGCACACAACCTGAAAAGGTTAGGGTTTTCAGCAGAATTCTGCCGAGTTCACGTGCAAATGCACGTTTACATGTGAATCCGTGCAAGAATAGTAAAATGTCGGCGGCAAGTATTCAAAACTGGTTGAAGGGGAGTGAATTTCCAGCCACAGAAGTTGATGCTGTTGTGTTTTCCAGAAAGAGAACATCCTGCCAGATGCGAAGCTATGCGTTTGCAGGAGGAGCATAGTTTTAGTCAACTACAGGATCTGGGGAATTCCACTGCCAATCCTGCAAGCGTACCTGGAGTCTGCATAAGGAAGTTGGTTGGACGGTTCCAAAATCCCACTACTTACAACTTTGAGGCTAATCCCCTATTGGAGTCAAACAAACTGTAACTCCCTGCCCCCGTAAAAAAAAAAAGTTTTTTTTAAAAACGAACTGTTTAAGGCTTTTTGAAAAAGGCAAAAAAATAAAGGAAGAACTTTTCACTATCATATAAAGGTTTTGGTAGCGTAAATATTAAAAAAAAAAACACCTCATAATAAGAAAATAAAAAACAATAATTAAAAATCAAACCAACCCCCCTTCACCCTCTGTTGGTTTATTAAAAATGAAGTGATTAATAAGGCTTTCCCCCCAAAAAAAAGAAGCTCAAAATCAATAAAAAGTCAACAATTTAAAAGCAAATTAACCCCCCTTCAACAATTCGTATATTTTGTTAATCTATCTCTTTATATGTATTCTATATTCAAACACATTTAAAATTAATATGTGAAGTTTCCAATATATCGGTAAAAGATACCAAAAGACGAGAATTAAAATTCAAACCAACTCCCCTCCACTCTCTCAAAATCAACTGTTGGTTTATTAATTAAAACTGAATTGTTTAAGACTTTAAAAAAAAAGCTCAAAATCCAAAAAAGGCAATAATTTAAAAGCAAACTAACCCTCTTCTACCATCTAAAAACAAAGTGTTTGTTTATTAAAAAGGCAAAAAAAAACAAAACATATGAGTTTTATGTATAGAAAGTGAAAAAAAAATTTTTTTTACCATAGTATTCTGTAAAGAAACCGATGGCCTGTGAATCGGTATATTAATGTGCATTGGGCGAAAAAGAGCGCCATCAAACGGTAGGGTTCAGTATTCATACTATTACCATTTTTTGTCATGTGCATAGATAAAGATCTAAGGTCCAAAAGCGATTATGTAATAGTGAAATGTTTGTAACTCGAATGTTCGTAACTAGGGGACTTCCTGTGGTTATATATTTTATTTTGTTCATTATATCACAGCTCTGAAGAAGACTGCAGGGCAGTCTGAACATAAGATTGTATATGCATATATATATACTAAAAGATTTTTGCTAAAAAGTGTTTAAAGTTCAGTAACTAAAAAAACTATGAGTTTTATCACACTCCCATATTACATATATATGTTGTAACAGTAGCCGGGTTCAAACCCTGTTACAAGGAAATTAAATAGCACTTACCAACTACCCTTGATACACGTAATTATTTAAATTGTCTTCAATATGTTTAAATATAATGTATGAGGAGTGAAATATATACATATGTAAGGGAGATAAATGTTGAAATTTTTTTTTAAAAAGAAAAGAAAATGGAAAAAGAAAGGGATTAAAGAGGTATAATTATTTATTTCAAAATATTTTTTTAAAATATGTTATTACAAATTTGAGAAATACAATTATACACAAATATTTTTTTTAATTTTTATTATCGATTGTTTCAAATATTCATTTTTTTATTATTGTATCTAATTTAATGAGGGTAATGAAAAGAAATTTGCTGTATATGCCTTTAGGCAATTCTTGGTTATTTGATATAATACTTAACTACTTTAAATTCTGAAAAAACTAATGAATGTACAGTGGACAAAAATACCAAAAATGATGGAAAAGGAAATGTTAAAAGCATTCCAGAGAAAGAGATCAAAATGCTGATAAATTCTTTTTTTGGAAAAAGAAAATTAATTAATTGAATTGGAACAGCTGAGCAGGAGAGAACAGGGGACACTTTGGAAAGAGTGATATTAATTTACATGTATTTTTTTGTTTTGATATATTAATTTGGATGGCTATGCTTTCGTGGTTATAAAGGACATCAAAGTTTTTGAATTAATTGATTTGCAGAAGAAATGTATTTCTGAATCAATTTATAAAATGTCAACGTTCGTAATAATGGGGTAACAGCAGACACATGGGGGGCATCACCATCCGCTACAAGTACAGAGCTGATTCTACCTACCACCTGCCAGTATGAGAAACCTAAGAACCTCACCAAGATGCTACACTAAATAATATAGAATTAAAAGAAAAAGATCAAATCTAATATGATAAACAAGTTTCCATTGAAAGATTACATCATTATTATTTTGCTTCACGTCTTGTTAATATTACAAGTGGACACTAATGTTGGACTTTGCCAATAGCAGATATCTCTCTTAAATAAAATAAAACTTGATTTCTTATGGATTGTGAACTTAGAACTACCTAAACGTATGTAAGTGAATGCGTCATTATTAAAACTCCGGGGTCTACAAGGTAATATGATTCTCTTTATATTAATAGAAACTTAGAATTGCCTATTGTTACCCTCTAAGTAATTATATACAGTTAAATTAGTAATTTGAGTTGTAACATATAACTGTATCTATATATTTTTTTTCAATCTACGTTTATGTGTTATGTAGTAAAAAAATTTGTTTATCGTTATTGCTTTGGGTATACTTTGATATGAGAATTAGTTATATGTTGTTTTTTTTTGTCTTATGAATACTATGTTTTAATCAACTTAATAATAAAAGTTATATACTTACCTTAGAACTGGAATTATCTATTGATTTATCATTTATGTTTGTCTATTGCTTTCCCTGCTAAGATATACCGCAAAACTAATTAAATATGCGTGATATGAATAGGCACATATGTATTAAATAGATTTTTAAACTCAAACCTTAAGTTTAAGAAATAAATTTGAGCAATTAACTAATGGAATAAAGGTTTAAAAGACAGGGAATTCAATACAGCTAATCGCAAGTTAGACATGAGCAGGTGTAAGAGATTTAGAAAGAGGGAAAGAGAGCGTTCAAATACGCATATTTCTTCGTATACCTCCGTTTATCCGATAAGTTTTCCTCCCAACCCTGAGAACGAGCTAGCTTGGGTCGGGCACCTCATTAGATAGTAGAAGTAGGATCATTAAGAGTTATAGGGAAAGTATAATTCTCACTGTACTAGTGAGTCTGGCGCTTGAGGTCAGCTACCATCTGATGCTCATAAATATACTTTTTCCATTGAAGTTTATTTATAGATCTTACTTAAGAGACAATGGCCACTGGAGAAACTTTTAACTGAAACTTTTGGCTTAAATTCTTAAGATAAGATCTACACAAGATCTAGAAATTGGAATTTTATAAAATTCCAAAAGATAATTGATTTGTATTCAAATTTCAATTTAGTAGACAGTGGTCAAATACTGTCTACAGGTTTTATGGCGACTAGACAGCCATAGTATTACATCCATTATCCTGTGTGATCCACTTATCCATTTTAAAGATCTACTCTTGCTAAGTATTATAATTGATAGATGGGTTTGACTGTTAAAAGGTACATTATATATATATTAGTTTTAGTTAGAGTGCTTTTGGTAGAAATAACTTGATACTAAACGGAAATATGCCTATGTGTTTGAAATGGAAGGTTTTTAATAAATATGTTTTATCAGTTCTTACTTATGGATCTGAGACTTGGACACTTAATAGAAGAGCAATACAGAGACTTCAGACCACTCGAAGAAGTATGGAGAGATGCATGTTGCGAGTAACAAGAAGAGATTGAAAACGCAATATATGGTTAAGAGAACAAATTAGGTGTTACTGATCTCATTGAACATATTGCTAGAAAAGATGATAATAGATGGACAATTGAAATCTTAAACTGGATTCCAAGAGATTGTAAAAGACCCAGAAAGAGACCACATGTGAGATGGATGGATGAAATAAGAAAGTGTGCAGGGTGATGTGGAGCAGCGAAGCTAAAGATCGGGGAAGATGGATTGAACTTGAAGAGACCTTCATCCTGCAGTGGATTGATAATGGTTGATGATGATGATTAGTTTTATATAATAATAAAATATTTTTTATTCAAATTCATTTTCTATAATTTTATTTCTTTATCAGTAACTAACTTAACAAATGATCTATATCTTCATTCTAGAATCTGTTATTTCAGCAATAAATTAACTGAAAATCAAATCCCTAGAATTGTTTGTGGGTGTTATTGTCTATTGGCAGGGTTCTGAAGTGGATATAGAGTTAATCATTGTTTAATATTTGTTTATTACCATATTATTGAAATTTTTTCATGAAAACTATAATAGAAGTACTAAATTTCAATCTTAAATTCACCATGCTTTATGATTTAAAATAAAACATATACCAAAAATTAGCAAAAAAAAAAAGCTATCCTAACTTTAGCATCTTTAAACATTCTCTGCTGCAGGATATCTTAAGATATCAATTATTTCTTTTAGACATTGTACCTAATTCCTCTTTAGAATCATATTATCAAATAATCAATTTTGTTTTACGAAGTTATTTCTATTATTCATAAGCTTTTTCAAAATTATTAATATTACACAATTATATTATAGCTCCAGTTATTAATTTATTCATAAAATATTAGACTACAATAAGGTAATAAAAATATTGATGTAAAAATGTCAAACAATTTTTTTTGATTTATTATCAGTCAATATTCATATATTAAGAAGATTGAAAAAAAAACATCTTCATAATAATAATTTAATAAAATAAAAATTATAAATAAAGATACTATTTCAAATAATAAAGATCTGAATATATAAAGAGGAAAAAAATGCAAAAAGAAGAAAACTTACTTTGGAGGCATTGGATTAGGTCTACTTGACCAATCCCAAATCCAGTCAGTATTCTTTTCAAATGGTAAACCTAAATCATCCTATAAGAAGAAAATAAATAATATATATATATTGATAAATACATAAATTTTAATAATGAAATGATTACTAAATATATAATAATAATATGAAATAATCAAATGTCTATACTATATTAATTTACATCAGTCAGACTTACTAGAGTAATTTTATTAAACTGTAAACAAAACTCTCATATCGAAGCCAATTTCAATTCAACATAAAATTGAACTTCTATATATAAAATAAGTTATTGTATTCTAATGCTGACAAAAGTGTGGATTGATCCTTTATTTTGTAAATAACACCCTTAGATTCTTTCAGTCAATAAATATCAAAGATGAGCATTGAAGCATTTTTCATTAGTTAAATGAAAAATAAAATTTTATATATGAAAGAATGATAAAAAATGAAATGCACATTAAAATTCATAGTAACTGAAATTTTATAAAAAACACGTTTGATTTCAATAGGCAAAAATCAAAATCTGAATCTTAGGTGAAGCAGATGTTGGATACTTTGTTTTAAAATATATAGTTGCTATACACAATTATTAAGTGTGTTGCTTTTTCAATAAATAAATCCTCATACAAATTTATTCTGGTTAGTAAGAAATTTAATCAATCCTGTTGCTTGTAAATTACCAAATGTAAATGTAATCTCAATTTCTATCAATCTATTGAAAAATAAAGATTTCTCCAAATTTAATCCAGTTTTTATAATCTATGGTTTCTCTTTTCTACATCACTTCAACAAACTTCCTTGTCTCATCTTTTTCTAACTTTATTAAAATCAAATTTATATATTCACTTGAAAATCTTGTTATTTCCCAATGGCACACCCAGTCTCCTAATTATTTCAATGATATCAGAAATTGGAATCTATTTGTTCTTTCACATGTATTTTGCAGTATTTTACAATATAATCTGCAACATATTGTTCTATTAATTATCTAAGTCTCAAAATCCATTAGTATCACTAGCAAAACATATTTATTAAATCTTATTCAAGCATTTAGATTTTTTTTTTTTTTTAATATAAAGTTATTACTATCAAAACTATCCTACCTAAGTTTAATTTTGTGAGTAATTTAATCCATTATAATTCCCATCTGTTTTAATAATGATGAAAGAAAACATTTAAAGATAAATGCTAAAAAGTAATCATTACTACCAATCTTTATTTTCTCATTTTCTGAAAAACCATTTGATCATTACTTTAGAATTTTTAGCATTTACATTTAAACTTATTTTCTTGCTTTCATTTGACAGATTTTCTAGAATTTCCTGAAATTCTAAATCATTATTTGTGAAAACATTCACATCACTTCAAATTCTTGATGATTTAAATAATCTCCACTAATTTTTATTCCTTTTATTCCCCATTTTAATTAACCAAATACTTCATATAAAATGAATGTAAAAAGTTTTGGAGAGATGGAATCATTTTGACACACACACCATTATCAATGTTAATATTTTTAATGTTACCATCTGTCATTGCATTTTGATAATTTTTTATCAGAATGTAACAATATTCTAAATATGTTGCAAAGCTTTAATTACTGCAGAAATACTTGAGTTAAATGCTTTTCCATAATTTATAAATCCATTATATGATAAAAATTTATACTCATTGATTTTATCTATAATTTCTCTAACCACTTTTAAATCTTATTCTATTGGATTGGTTTGAATCTAAAATTCTCTGCAGATAAGTTGTAATGATATTAATAAAGTTCTTGTATAGAAGTGAAACATGACTGGCAGTCATTAATTTATAATATTTTAAAATTTATTAAATATCAACATAAATACTGCATTCTTCTAATCATATACACCATTTACCAAATAGATATTTAGTATGTACCTTAGCCAACAACTTCTCCATTTCTTCACTCAGTTCTTTTAAAATATTTGTAATAGTATTATTCTTTTTGAAATTTTTCCATTCTTCATGTCTTTTTTAAAATTCTTCACATTTCAAAAGATAATTTAATTGTAAGAATTTTTTGTTGTTCTTTATTACTATGCAGATATTGCAAGTTTTCTAGCATTTTTGTATAATTTGTAAAAAGAATAAACAAATATGTATATTTTATTGCAAGTTTTCTAGCATTTTTGTATAATTTGTAAAAAGAATAAACAAATATGTATATTTTATGCTTTCAATTATAAACTAGTTGCAGGGACTTTTGACTTTTTTAAAACAGTAATATACAACATATTAAAACAATGTGTCACATAATTCCTATAACATATTTAATCTGCATATGACCACATCAACTTTTCTTCTCATTTCAGAGTCATTTTTCTAAACATAAACAATTAATGAACATAACCTAGCTTTGAAAACATGTTTTATAATTATTTTACTAGCTTTTTTTTTTTTTTTTTTATATTGAACACTGTTTCTGCATTAAACCTTTCAGTAGTCACCTATTCATTATGCTATTCAAGCTAACTAACCTTTCCCCCCAAAAAGTTGAATGTATTTGCAGTTAGCTTATAACTACCGACTCAATATTTCACTTTATATAACAATGAAAGGAAATTGGCTTGGGTTCAAAATAATAAGATGTTTGAAAATTTTAATTTTTAGTTTGAATCTTATAAATATAAGTGACTACCAGAAGATATAGTGAAAAAAACAAAAACAAAATAGATCAATAATCCAGAAACTAATCAAGAAAATTTACTTTACAATTATAGTTATAGAATAATATTGTCAAATGCATTAAAATTTTATGTCAGATTCTACATAAATTTATTTTAGAAATGGAGAATTAATAAAATTTAATGTATTTTACTTTATAATTTAAACATAGTCACTTATTATCACATAGCCAAAAAATAATTAAAAAATTTGTAAAGATTATATGAAGTTATATTTAAATTTGTGTAAGATAATACATTTTTAATTCTATTTTATGCAAGATTGTGATAAATAATCCATACAAATTATGTTTTATAATATTAGAATAATTACAGAATTTGTATAAAAAATAAATTTACAAGACATGGGTAGATGAGTTCTTCATGAGGAAGGTAATTTACATGGATTTGCTGCTATCTACAAATTGAGTACTCTTGTCAAGATAAATATAAGCAAAAATTATTCCACACACATTATAGTTTATAAATAATACGAATTTATATTACCTAACTAAAGATTTGCATTTATGCAGCTATTAATCCAAAAGCCTTCTTAGCTCTTGAACAAATCTGTAAGCCCACAATGAAAATCAAGTTATTCATTCACTTCATAAGGCAATTCTTTCTATCACAAATCTAAAAATGAATACCAAAAATTAGAAATACCTATGTAATTGGTTAAATCAAATCTTGACTAGTTTTCAATCATCATTTTTTAAATGACATAAGAGCGAAATGTTAAAATGAGACTAGTTTTACTTCATTCCAGATATGATAATCTACATTTCAAAAGCCCATTAAAAGAAGATATTTACAAAAATAAAACTGCAAAAACTTGGAAAAGTTTTAGCACGTATTGGTGAGATAGCAATTCATATTAAAATATCTCACTTTCCAAAGGATTATTTGAGAAAATTATTTAACAATGTATTATATAAAGATTTATTGATGATAATGGTAGGTGATTAACATTGCTCACGATGGCAAATGATGCAATTATTGCTGATGATGACAAAAATAATTAATTATAAACCAAAGATAAGAAAAAAAAACCTATTTAAATATCATCAAAGTATAAAGTTTTCTAATTGAAAGGTTTTAAATTAACAATTTTGGGATGAATTTATTAAAGGTAGATTTCTAAGTTATATATTGCCTTAGTTTTGAAGTTGTCATGAAAATATGTCAACAGGATTATGTTGTTCTAATAATGTAGAAAGACTCATTATAACTTCATTGGTCAATTTTTAAATTAAAAATTATTATTCTCAGATAGTCAGCTATAAAAATTGTTTAACTGTTAAATGGAGGTATAATGAATCTTTCTATATCATCAGAGCATGTCACTACTGATAAACTTTGATGGCAACTCTAAAACTCAACTAATGTGTAGCTTACAAGTCCAAATTCAATTAATCCCTCCAAAAAATATTGATGATAACTTTGACTTGATGTTTTTTTCATAATAGGTAGAAATTTATTTCAACTGATAATTTGATTATCAATGGAAGAAAATGATCACAAAATAGCTAATTATTAACAAGTTTTGTATATAATGCAATACTGATAGGTACATATATAAAATATGAAATATCTTTATCAGAAAGATAAAAATGAATGGAATAATAAGTCAGGATATGCTATTTTGATTGGAAAAATGAAATTCTAAAACAGAACTTAATTTTTGATATTATTTATATTAAATTTTTATGTAAAAAGTTTAAATTAACTGATATACAATTATAGTACAAATCTATTTACTTGGTAATCTCAGTCAAAGAATTAGCAAGAGTATGAGATATTCTGTTACATGACATTAATAAGAACTATTTTAGAAGATAGTGTATTTCTCTTCTCCTTTGTCAATCTTTATATAAATATAAAAAAATATTGTATATAGTTCTGGATTAAAAAACAACTTGGTAAGTGCATAATTAAAGTTAACTAACATATATTTACACAGTATATTATTTTTTAATGTGTGCTTTGGAGACCAAATTTTAATATATTGTGTTAATTTTTTTTTGTAAATAAAATTATTATCACGGCTGAATAATAAACAATTGTTAAAATCTTGGCTTTTATAGTGATAAAATTTAAAATAGGTTGTACTTTTAAAAGTCTTTCTCTGATATTTTTTCATGAATATAACTTTCCAAAAACTATTTTTGGATATCCCCCCTCCATATTTTGCATTAAAAATAAGCATATTTTTTAAAAAAGTATTATTGAGCACTTGCATGCATAAAATTTATTTTACTGTAAGTCTATCATAAAAATTAAAATACTATTACCAAATTTAAACATATTTGCAAGCCACAGAGTAAAAGCATAATTTGATATACTGTATATATTTGAAGGTTAAAATTCCAAATCAACTCCTACAAATATATATCTTAAAAATAAATTATTAATAATTTGCGATTATGTATAGTTAATAATATAATAGAAAATTAACTTTTGATAAATTATAAAAAACTAGATTAACTACTCATATTAAAATATCAGTAATATTATACCCAACTGCTTAAAGCACATACTAAAGTTTAAGTACAAAAAAAAAATTGAAACTGAAATTATCACTTAATAAATTATTTACATATTAAATCAGTAAATAATTTATTTGGCATAAAATTATATTACCAGCAGGAAAATTGATAAACTTATAAACTGTATGGTATGTACAATTTAAGAAGTTGATAATAATAATACTATGAATATTAAACTATTTTTGCTGACTGGTCTGAAAGCAAATGACTTACTTAATATATAAAAGTTATGTATAATGAGTTAGAGGATTAATTAGAGAAGTTCATATATTTTTTTCTTTAGTAAAGTTTTTTTTCTTAATCTTTCGGTTTAAGATGATAAAACAGAGTTGAACAATTGATAAGCAACTACTATAATGAACAGATGTTACAATGTGACAAGCATTTTCATAATTATTATCATATAGATGCTATCAAGATCCATAAAATCCTTGTGAATCAATACATCTGACCATAGGAAAAAAATAAGCTTCATTTTGATGTAATATTCCTACATAAATAAATGATGTAGCATATGTGTCAGTGAAAAGAATATTAAAACAATATAATTCAATTAAGTTATTAGATAATCAAATTTAAAGAATTCAAAAAAAAAATCGAATCCATCTTAAAGACAATAGTGTATTACTAATAATAATTATCATCTCAGGAAAAAAACTAGGGTGCAAAAACCTATTTACCAAATTGAAGAATATTACTTGGGTAAATTTGGATTCCTTTTTATTAAAGTTCTAGCAACAGCATAATAACTACATGTTACAATTATTAAGTAACAGTTGACAGTAATAATATCAGATAAATCTTATTAGAAACAAAGTGGCTTTAATTTGGATTTATCTTTTAGAACATCTTTTATTTAATTGAAGTAATCTGAGGAATAGATACATTTATTATTGTTGCAGCCAACAGTTTTTGATTCCTATCTCCATTGTGGATTCATTTCATTTATTTTATTTTGAAAAAAAAACTTTGTAAAAAAAATTTGTAACTATATGTAAGACATGCATATTCAGTAAAACTTTTCAATCAGACTAGAATAAAGGGAAGCTTCTGCATGGTGAAAATATTTGATATTAATAAAGAGGTGAGGCATTAAAGATTTGTGAATATATTAATCTATCTGACTATATATAGGAATAAAAATTACATCAAAATATCAATATAGAAAGATTGAGAAAGTTGATGAAAAAACTTTGGCCAGAAGTAAAAAGTTTTAGCACGTGAAAATGGAGACAAAAAATTCAAGATAAAAAAAAATAGTTTGGAGTAATTCTTTCCTTCCTATAAATATTTAGAATAGATAGTATTATGACAGAAGATAAAATCATGTGATAAGAAACTACTAAAAAGAGACATTGAAGTATAAAGATAAACACATTAAAATATAGAATTCATAATTATGATTTCAATTCAAATATAAATTATGCAGGCCAAATGAATTTCCCTTTGCTTTAAATTTAACAACTAAAGTAAATTCTAGTATATCTGCTTCACTTTGTTAAGGAAATGCATAAAAGCAAATCTAGAAATACCTAGGGCTTGCTTGTGAAAAAAAGAACTCAGTCTAAAGCAACTGACTATATAATGGCTCATAAAAGGATATTGATGATTCAAAAATTGTAATGAACTTTTGGATTTGGGTTTCTACAGGAGATAATGAATGAAATTTCTGTAAGTAATAGTAACATAACTAATGTTAGAAATGACAAAAACAATTTTTCTTAAGGACGATAATTTCCAGTAGGATTAGAATGTTTATAACATTCTTGAATGATGTTTTTTTTCTGGCAGATTAAAATAAATATAAATGAAGAAAGATGAGTTTTGTAGAAAGTGAATGTTAAATTGTTATATGCAAAGTCAATCTTCTTGAATAACAAGACAGTTTTTTTTTTTCTGAAAAATCATAAAATTTGGGGGAATTCTAGCAAAGCATATTATACTTTCTTGATGAGAACAAAATAGCAAATAGAAGTTTCAAATAAGAAAAGAATGCTAATGTTGTCAAAGATTATAACTACTATTTTGAAATAGATATTTTTGAGAAAAACTGGTTATACAGTCTAGAGTAATTACATATTGACGTTTATTCACTTTTTCTATACTATATAGAAGACTCTAAGCTATTAGGATTCATGATATACTTGGACGAAGAGATGATTCTTTCAGATGACTACATAAGATTTTAAAAAATAATAGCATCTAGCTAACAATATCAGATCGCACTTTTTGTCATTGAATCTGTATCTCACTAAACAATTATTAGAGCCCAGAAAATTAGTTTCCTCATGATTTCCAAAATGAAAGATTATGAAGTGTTGATTCAAATTTCTTTATGGTAGAAGTAATAATTTTAAACATTGCACCATCAAAACTTGGTACAGTTTGTATGATATCATATGGAAAATCAGATACTTAAATAAAATAAATATCAATCTATATATTATGAAACTATTCTAAAATCTGTATCACATTCTTTGAATGCAAATAACTCTTGAAGTAAAGAATATAAATAATTATACCGATGATGTAATCTATTGACAGAGAGATTACATAAAAAGAGAATTTCAGAAAAAAACTGTATATTTGCTATTATCATGAAGATAGTTTAGAGAAGTAAAAGCAACTTTTTAAGTTTCTGGATTGCAAAAAATATAAAACCTAGAGTAATAAACAGATAGATCAGAAAAGAGTATTTATTTATTATTAATAAGCAAAATATACTACCTATAGTTAATGATTAATTTTAAATTAAAACTTAGAAAGATATGTAACACTGAAACATGTAACAAATAACTCATCACATATAGAATCCACTGATTAGTCAAGCCTAAAATAAATGGTTCTGATTTAAGATAAAACTATTTACTATTCCTAATGCAAATGCTGAAACAATGTTTTACAAAATTATGAACCGCATAGTAGTTAGAAAACTATGCTAGAATGAACTTTAACATAAACTAACTTTAGCATAAACTAGACAGTTTGCAATGCAGATGAAATGCAGCTAGCATTTTAAGTAAACTATCTAAATAACTATTACAATCATTCTTAATTCAGTGTTAAATATAAATATTGTAATTTATAACATCTTTAACTCATATCTTTTACATATAAGATCAAGTAATACTTTTTTTTTTTATTAATAAAAAAGCTTGAATAATTATTATGTTTATTTTGCAATAAAAATTTATTATTTGAGAAAGAATTTTTAACATTATAATAATCTTCAATAGATATATTTATTATTAAGCAAAATATTAATGATGGAGCAAGTAGAAAAGAAAACAGTAGTAATGGCATTGCTGCAAATATATCTCATACAGAAAACAAATTTGGATAAATATATATTTAAGTTTCAATTTGACATACATTAATGAGAAAAAAAATCTCACATTCCATAGTATTTTGTTATGCAGAGAAAAAATATTCAATAATGTTATGGTTTCTGCTAAACTGAAATGCCACTTTACTATGAAGTATGTTAATCTTGTTTCAAAAACAAAGATTATTTGATATGCAAGTTAATTTTTTATAAGGCATGTCATATAACAAGAGGATCTTATTTTACCAGTCTGTTGCAAAATAATAAAAATTATGTTCGACAATGAGACAAAAACGAAAATTATGAAATTAAGAAAACAATTACTGATAAACATTTCAAATAACATTTTGTTTCACAAATTGATGAGACAATGACATAGCAGTAAAGCTCAAATACTAGGAATTAATTCATTTCATACATGAAATCAAAATAGTGAATTAATTTTTATGGTGCAGAGAACTTACTGATTGTATAACAATTCAAGATATTTTTGATTCTATTACATAAATATTTAGAAAATTTTTAAATATCATGGAGTCTGTGAGTAGGAATTTATAGATGACACTTCTTCAATGATAGGTTCTATTTTAAAGGATTTGTTACTCTGGCAAAAACAATAAATTCACATATTATATTTGCTGTGTCCCGGCTTTCACCTACGGATCAGCAATGATAAATTTAGTTTAGTAAACAGACAAGGTATTGAATATAATGATTTAATATACAATAAATAGGTTAATATACATAAATAGCTAACACATATATATATAATATGGAGAGCAGTTGGGGATCTTAATATCCTAATGCTCCCTGCGTACCAAAGTTAAAAGTTTATAAATAAGTTCACTCTACCTGCGACAGGCATAAATTACTTAATCACGAAAAGCCCAGTTGGGTGTTATAAAATAATAAAAGATCAGTACGATCTGTTCACAGTCCTAGTCGGCTGGATTATCTTTAGGCGCCGAGTACCTGGGATATTATCTCCTTGAACATGCACATGCCAGCACTGTAGCAGGAAAAAAGACTTCGTGAGTCTTTTGACTTTTGTTTTTATACCTGTCGCATGCCGGTCTTGTTTGATTTCTTTATATTTCTGGAGTAATTGGTGACCCATATCTGTCAGACATTAGATCCGGATTCTACTCATTTATTACATGCTATATACACTAGTTACGAAATTAGCTTGACAATCTGCAATCATTGTCAATTGTTATTATTCTATATATATAACACTCCTCCCCTTACTCCAGAAATGGCTTCTCTATTATTTAGACATAGTCTCTCAATTTAAACAGCTTTTGTGTTTTCCTTTTTGGTCTGCCTATATCCGTTGTTCCTTCATCTGGCTTTGGCCTAGGAATCACATCTGTTTCATTAATGTCAGGTGTTGTCTCTTCTTCTGTTTCTGCTTGTTGATCTATATCCAATTTCTCTTGGTCCTGTAATCCTGCTTCATTTGGTATATGTGTCAACATTTGCAGTTCTACAACGCAATGTCTGAGATGGTTTATATGTCTTCTATATGATGTGCCATCTTCTAACTGGATGATTATGTGCTGTGATAACAGTTTTGTAATTATCCCTTCAACCCATTTTTTCCGTAGCATATCCCGGACCCAAACTCTATCTCCTTTTGCGAAAATGTTTGTATAATTTTCACTATCCATTTTCTCGGTGGGGTTTGGAAGCAGTAATGATAGTTTAATGCGCAATTTCCTGCCCATTAGTAATTCTGCTGGTGACTGTCCCATAGCTGTTGATGGTGTTGAATGTTGATGTAGCATTGCATCATTGATAGCACTCTGAATATCTTGGTTATCTAATTTCCTTAAGGCTTTCTTTATATTCTGTACTGCCTTTTCCGCTAGTCCATTCGACTCCGGGTGGTAAGCTGGTGTCCGTATGTGTTTGATACCATTCTTCTGGAAATATTCTTCAGTTTCTGTAGCTGTAAATGCTGTTCCATTGTCAGACACAATTGTTTCTGGCAGTCCGTGGCAAGCAAATACTGCACTCAGTATCTTAACAGTTTCATTGGCACTAACATCTTTCACTATTCTACACTCTGTCCACTTTGAATATGCATCAATAATAACCAATAGTATCTTCCCATTTATTGGACCAGCATGGTCTATGTGAAGTCTTTGCCAAGCTGTTATTGCCTTTGGCCATGAGTTGAACTCCTTGGTTGGCATATTCATCTGTCTCTGACATGGTGCACATTTTTTAATATTTTGTTCAATGTCTCTTGATATTTTTGGCCACCATATGTAGCTACGAGCCAGTGCTTTTGCCCATACCACTCCTGGGTGCCCTTCATGCAGTAAATTTAAAACTTGTTGTCTGCCCTCCATAGGAATCACAACCTGATCACCCATTAGCACACAGTCTTTACAAGATGATAATTTACTTCTATTTGCCCAAAAACTCGGATCAACATAATCAGGCCTTGAATCTGGCCATCCATTTTTAATCCATTGTTTTACTATCTGGTAGCCCTGATCGGCATTTGTCCAATTTGCTACCCTTTTACTATTTAATATGTCCGAGTTTAATGCATCTATATAATTTATTTCAACTTCTGAACTGATTTTTTCCTGTTTATCTGGAATTCGTGACAGCGCATCTGCATGTGCTATTTCTTTGCCTTTTTGATATTGGAGAATATAATCATATCCTGCCAAAATATTTCTCCAGTGCATCATGCGCGGGCTTAAATGTTCAGGTGCCAGTCTATCGTGGCCTAGAATTCCAAGTAGTGGTTTGTGGTCAGTGATTATTGTAAAGTTTCTGCCAAACAGGAATTGATGATATTTTTAAAGGCCAAAAATAATAGCCAGTGCCTCTTTGTCTAATTGGCTGTAGTTCCTTTCTGCTTTTGAAAGAGTCCTTGATGCATACGCAATGGGGCACTCTCCTTTGTAGCATGGATGAGATAGTACTGCTCCTACTCCCCATTCAGATGCATCAGTCGATAAACGTACTTCTAAAGTGCTATTATAATGCACTAACTGTTTATCTGATGATAGTTAAGCTTTTGTTTGCTGGAAAGCCTCTTAATGCACTTTTTCCCATTTCCACTTTTGATTCTTTTTTAATAAATCATACAAGGGTTTTGCAATCTGAGCCTTGTTGTTCAAGAAAGGCTCGAAAAAGTTCATCAATCCCAAAAATGCTTGCAGCTTTTTGACATTGATTGGTGGAGAGGCATTCATCACTGCCATTACTTTCTGAGGTGATGGTTTCTTGCCCCTGTCTGAAATCAAGTGACCTAAAAAGGTTAGTTCTTTTTCCATCCAAACAGTCTTTTGTGCGTTCAGTTTTACGCCAAATTTCTGCAATTTCTCGCACACAGTGAGGAGCCTTTCTCGTAACTTATCTTCCAAATTTGCCATGATGAGTATATCATCAAAGTATGGAATGACTCCCTCTAAACCTTGTAACAAAGCATTAATCTTTGCTTGAAAAATATTCGGCGCTATAGAAATGCCAAACGGTAGTCTGTTGCATTTATATAAGCCCATATGGGTCGTAAGCGCTAATTTTTCTGCTGATTTATCCGTTACACGAATCTGATGGAATGCCGAGTTTAAATCTAACTTGGCGAAATACGAAACGTTTTGTAGCCCCGCCAGTATTTCCCTTACGTTTGGGACCAGGTAGGCTCCCCTATTTAAATATTTATTTATTGTAACCCATTAATCCCCACACAACCTAACATCCCCATTCAGTTTAGTTATTATCACTAATGGTGTAGCCCAATCAGAGCTTTCGATGGGCGTTAATACTCCTTTTTTGACTAAAGATTTAAGTTTATCTTCAACCTTCACTCTTTGCGCAAACGGCACTTTTCGTGGCTTGCATACTACAGGATGTGCATTTTCTAATAAATCTATTTTGACTGGTTTAGTATTTATCAACCCTAATTCTTCGTTAAAAAGCTCTTGGTATTTTCTAGTTATTTCCTGTTCTACAGAAATCCCTTTAATAATATTAATTTCTATTCCTAATTCACTGAACCAATCTCTACCTATAACGGGATTAATTTTTGCATTGATGATATATAACCATAGATTTCGTTTTTTACTGTTATACTGGATTGGCGCTGTAATCTGTCTGCAAATTTTAAGCTCGTGACCATTTACGTCTTTTGCTTTAATGCTAGTTTTCTCTAGCGAACTCTTAAAATTAGTTGCTGACAAACTTTCCCAATCTGTAAGATATATTATAGAAATAGCAGATCCACTGTCTATTTCCATTTCTATTTCCTTTTCCTGAATTTTAACTTTAATCATAAACTGCTTTATCTCTTTCACGTATAGATTTTTAATCGTGGGGTTTCTTATTAATTTCCCTCCCCTACTTTCTGACGTAGGGTTTCCAATTTTACCCTCTTTTTTTACACACTAGTGCCAAATGCCCTTTTTTACCGCATTTGAAACATGAGGTTTTGTTCCATTTGCACTCTTTCTTAGTATGGCCTAATTTACCACAACAGTAACAGGTAAAAATTTAGTGTGATTACTTTTTGACTCACAAGGGCTACCGTTCTCATTACTTGTCTTGAAAATGCCAATTTTTGCGTTCTCTTTCGGCCTTGCACTAAAAGCTTGAGCTTGCTCCAAAATGAGCTCGTACGCCATGCCCTTCTTAATGGCCATTTCATATGTTAATTCTGGTTCAACTAACAATTGTTGCCTAAGCCTGTCATCCACTATCCCCCAGAGTAATTGATCCATAAGAATTTCTTCTACGAAATCGCCATACCCAAAATCTTTAGCTAATTCTTTTAAAGCCAAATTATACTCTTTTATTTTCTCGCCCTTTAGTTGCTTTCTATTACGTAGGGTTAATCTCGCAATATGACGAGAGGGATGTGGGCTAAAATGATCATTTAATTTTTTAATTACTTCTTCATATTTAACCTTCTCAGGCAATGACAGTTCAAAATATTTACTTATAACTTCAATCACTCTCTTGCCTGCAAAACACATGAGTGCTGCGAGTTTCTTTTTATTATCCTCTAACCCATTCAAAGTAAAAAAAAATTTCTATTTGGGTTATATATAACGGCCATTCGGACACGTTATCTACGCTGAATTCTCCTATGCTATTTTGACCCAACGAATACATTTTTTATTACGAATCTAAACCGTTCGATTTTTGCTATTAACCGCTATTTCCTAATGAATCCTGTCAACTGCGCCAATTAATTTGCTGTGTCCCAGCTTTCGCCTATGGATCAGCAATGATAAATTTAGTTTAGTAAACAGACAAGGTATTGAATATAATGATTTAATATGCAATAAATAGGTTAATATACATAAATAGCTAACACACACATATATAATAATATGGAGAACAGTTGGGGATCTTAATATCCTAATGCTCCCCGTGTACCAAAGTTAAAAGTTTATAAATAAGTTCACTCTACCTGCGACAGGCATAAATTACTTAATCACGAAAAGCCCAGTTGGGCGTTATAAAATAATAAAAGATCAGTACGATCTGTTCACAGTCCTAGTCGGCTGGATTACCTTCAGGCGCCGAGTACCTGAGATATTATCTCCTTGAACATGACATGCCAGCACTGTAGCAGGAAAAAGACTTTGAGAGTCTTTTGACTTTTGTTTTTATACCTGTCGCATGTCGGTCTCGTTTGATTTCTTTATATTTCTGGAGTAATTGGTGACCCGTATCTGTCAGACATTAGATCCGGGTTCTACTCATTTATTACATGCTATATACACTAGTTACAAAATTAGCTTGACAATATGCAATCATTGTCAATTGTTATTATTCTATATATATAACAATATTTATGCACTATTTTTTTGCACAGAAAATCCTAAGTTTCAAAAACATTATCCGCAACATTAAAAACTGAATTAGACCAAATGTAAATATGGTAAATTATATCAAGACTTTTAAAAATATGCCTTTTTAAAAAACTTTGCACATTTTAGAAAAGCTCAGTATGAATGAATCTTCAGTTTCACACAATTGGTAAGAAAGTTATCCAGAGATAAAGTCTATGTTGAACTTCAGAATAAATTGTTGGCCTTTTCCCAAAATGAAAATTCAAATGCTTTTGTAAAATGATATTTGGTATGCTAAAATGGTATATTTAACCTATATTTTTAATTACTAAAGTGAAAACATTTTGATATCTACCGACTGTCAGCATGCCAGTAAAAAGTATCTCTGCAAAAATGCATATCAGAAAGAAAAAAAAGCCAATATTTTAATGATCAGACTTAATATAGTTCATTTATTTTACATTTTCCATATTTATTTTTTTATTTACATTAAGGTGCCACCAGGCTTTAAGCATCAGGAAATATACAAATACATATATTTAAGACAATATTTTATTCGATATAATAATGTAACCATTACACAGCCCCATTTATAACATAAGTTACTCCTGATAAATGATGGTTGACCAAGCAATCTTACATAAACAAAATAAGAAAATCATGCAATAATAATTTATTTACAATTATACTTATTAATTTATGTACAATTTATTTTCTTTAATAAATTTAACATCTGATATAACAATAATTTATTTATAAAGTATAATCATTAATTGATATCAATTTATTTCTTTGACTAAAATCCTTTAATCTTTATACATCATAGTATCAATACATTCATAGATAATGTCACGTTCATGGTATCTTTAATCCTGCCTTCAATAAACTTATATAACTTTATACAGGTATGAATTCATAAATATAAATTTCTTTGATCCACATGTCTCCTAATACTTTCAATACATATGTTCTATATGAGATAGACATCAATGCTATCTTTATAACAATAACCATAAGAAATGGTCATTTTTAGATCCTATTCCACTTATATAATAAATATAAAGGGATTGCTTTTTTGATCCAAACCTTAACTGAATAAACCTTCCATACAATAACTATAAGGAGTGACTCTTTTTGGATCCTAAACCTAATTTAATACAACTATAATTTATACAGGGACGATTCATTCTGAGATTGATCCCTAACTCATCAAACTATTAGGAATGTATTCTCCCATACGGATACAAACATATGTAACTATTAAACAGTGAACATATATAAATCCATCTATATAAAATCCAATTTTCATTAATCAAATATAAGTTAAATAATGAAAGAATGAAAATAATGAAATTAATTACATCCATTAACTATAGTTATTTGTGACTAGGCAATTTATATGTCTATATTGCATTTACATGATTATAATAATTTTTTTCTCTTATTAATAACTTATATACAATTCATAAACTTAGCATACATATGTGATATATAATAATTTTTTCTTTTAAAAAATATATAAGGTAAAGAGAAATTTTTATAATTCATATTTAGATAACAAGCATTATTTACAAATTTCATATTATTTAAAACAAAATACTTATCACTCTTTAAATATAAGGCTCACCAGAACAAATAATTGCCATTTACTTCTTTTTTGACGGTCTTTTAAATAAGTGCTACTCCATTTCGGCCAGAATTATTCAAAGTACAGTTTCTTTCAAAGTGTTCCCGATATAATCCAGCTAACTGTTAATGGTGTTCTTTTCTTTTATTCACAAGGCATAGTAAAATCCTGGGATTTGAATCAAGTAATATTCCAAAGTGTTTAAAGAAAAACGAATTTTTAGATCCAAAACTTAAAATTTTTTTCTTGAACCTCATTTTAGTTCTTTTTTTTTTTTAAAAAAAAAAAAACAAAGAAAAAAAAATTATTTATTTTATTTATTTAAATGAATAATAAGTTGTTCATTTCAATATACTTTATTTATTCATGATAAAAATGTCAAAGGAATTATTTCCATTAATTACTTTCCATCCTTAAATAAAGAAAATTACTACTGAATATTGGCATATTTAATACATTAAACAGTGAATTTTCATTAGAAAAATAACAAATGGTTATTTTATCAATGTATCTTACTCTAAAAATAAACTTCTCTAAAATAATTCTTGAAGAATTTTTGATTTTTGTCCAAGTCAAAATATCCAGTTTTCTCTACAAAGGCAATGAAAACATTGTTGCAATTGTCAACATCATATTTATCTGAGTTCTGTTTCTCAAGATTAACACATATAAAATTAAAAAATATAAAAAACATACTAATATAAATGAAAAAATGAGAATAGCTGTATCATATACTAGATCCAATATTGGTAAAATCTGCAAAAGCTGACAAGCCCATATATTGTATTAAAATTGATTCAAAGAAGTTTCATTTTCATAAAAGAGTTTTTAAAATTAATATTTTCTTCTTTATCTGTAAGCCAAAAATTTTAATAAAATTGTTTTGTTTTTTTGTTATTAGTTTTATGATCTTAGTGCTTTTCACAAATTTTTCTCATAATCAAGATTGTTCTATGACTTTAAAAAAATTAAAACCCACTGCTTTAAAATATCCATTGTTTAGAGACAAATCATTAAATAATGGCACTATTATATTATTAATATAAACATACATATATATATTAAGTTACTACAATTTACTCTATAAGTATCAAACTTCCTGCTCTCACATATTTGATATCCATTTTAGATAAAAACAACAATGGTTACTTCTAATTATTTATTAAGATAGAGATTATTATATCATTCCTAGCTCAGATGTAAATTTTTAACTTAGTTAAAGATTATTGGTACAGTAAGAAATGCATCTTGGGGATCATTTATTTTTTCGGTTGTCTTTATTCATATGTTACAGAATAAAAATTTTAAATATATATGGATGTGCAAATAAGCATGCGCAAAAAAATAAAATAATATGCTATTATTAAACAATGTAAAAATAACTAGAATAAGACATTATGCATACTAACCTTTGGGATATCAAGAGGAGCAGTTTCATTAATAGGGCTTTGAGGACCTTTAGGACTGAAAAGAAAAGAAAAACTATGGGCTTTTATAATTGTGAATATTAATTGTTAATTGACAAATTGTAATGAGAAATTTTGTTTTAAAATAAAAAAGTAGCATTAATAGAATAAATATATACAAATTGTAAACTATTACTAATTGACAAAAATAAAAATAGATTATTATATAAATACAGAATGTCCCAAAAATCTTATTGAAGTTTTAAACTTTATTGGTTTCAAAAATATATTAACACACAAAAAAACTTTAATTATAATTATAATATCATTGAATGAGCTATTGATAACTTGGTAGTTTCTAAAATTCAGACAAAATTCTGAAGGAGGTAGGGAATGCGTGGGAAAAGAAACTTCAAGTTTTCAATAACTCGCTTCAATATTTTAGCATAAGTTATAATTTACTTAAAAACATTTACTTAATGTTGAATACATTAAAAAACTATAAGTATAGTACAATAAATATAGATTTATATTATAACAATCTACTACTAGCATTATCTAGTAGTCACCTAATCTAAAGATAGGATAATATCTTTATCATCCTATCTTTTAGGTTAGCTCCACTAAATTCATACAGACCATGGAAAATGATGGAAATTAAATTTAATATTAATCCATTTTATCTTAGTCTTATTTATTATAAATATTAGAAAATTAATGTAATATGGAAATATTTATCAGTATTAAAATGTAAACCATTCTTGCTTCTTTGTCTTGTAGTCATTCATTAGTGAATGTTTAGTTACCCTTTTGCTCACTCTATATCAGGTGTCTTTCTTCTTGGATCATCATCACACCACAATATATTAAAGATCCTAACTAAATCAACATGATCTGAGACTCTTCTAGGATTACTAGTCAGAAATTGTACTTAAAAAAAAATAATAAAAAACTCAAATATATGTGAATATGATTATCAGAAATTTATTATGTAGTTCTCAAATGCATATTAATAAAGGTTATTATAGCCTATAATCACCCATTTATCAACTGTTAATATTGAATAGTGATTACATTACTTAATCTTCATTCTAAAATTTGTTTAATTCAACTTCTATCAAATGCTACACATATTTAAAGCTGTATCTTCATTACATTAGTCATTTAACATCTACTATCATTAATATTGATTTATAGATTACTATTCATTAGATTATATTACTATTATTACAATGTCTGGTTTCTTCTTAAAGGATATGTGACATCATGTAGAAAACATACATTACATGACACATAATATTGGTTCTTTAATCAAAGACCACTTACAAGAGAGTATATATCAAAGTTCATATATGGATATCTTGGAAATAAAATAGAACACACAGAATAATAAGACATTTATTACATACATGACATATAATATTGGTTCTTTAATCAAAGACAACTTACAAGAGAGTATATATCAAAGTTCATATATGGATATCTTGGAAATAAAATAGAACACATAGAATAATAAAACATTTATTATTCTTAAAATAGACTAATCAATGTCACAAAAATACAAGCATTGCACTAGCCTCAATTCCTGAATCCTAATTTGGAGAAACACATTCTGGCAAATACAAATGCATTAAAAAATAATTACAACTTAAAACTTCAATCAACTGTATAATTCTTTGACAGCTAAATGTAGTTTATTTTCTTCTTTAATAATAAAATAACATCTTTGAATTATTTATCTTTCCATGGGGTTGATGAAATATGGCTAATTAACTACATGTATAGCAAAATACTATTGTTACATTTTATTAAAATATCACAAAGGAAGAGCTGTATTAACTCCAATACATGGAAAAATGTAATATACAAAAATAATTTTGCCATATATAACTTTATTCTGGTTGCAGACTAATTTTTGGTTATGATATCATTATTATATTTTCTATCATAGGAAGATAAAGAAACAATTTTTTTCTCACATGAATCTATAAATAAAACTACAAATATCTTGGTAATTAGAGTGCATTTCAATATTAAAAGAAGTTATTGTATAAAAATATACCATAGCTACATGCATATGAATATCTTTTATGCGAAGTAATTTATTTAGATTAATAGATATAAGATTTTCAGAAGATATTTGATATCATGTGTATCGGGTCGAGGGATTACTCAGGAGAAAGGGGGAGCACATCTTATTACGATTGGACTTTGAGTCTTCCGATAAAATATAAATGGTTACATAATGAAATACATAATCTATGATTGTATCTATTTCCAATAGACTAACTCTGTGTATTTTTATTAACTTAGACACAATTTGGGTTAGTTTATCCATTTCTCACTTTTTCTGGCTGCATTCTATCACAGTATTCAAACTCAGGGAGTAATTGCTTTAGACTTCCTTAAAAGGGAATGAAATTAAACTTGTCATTAACTATTGCATCTCTATATAGATGACAATTGATTATCCAAACCCTTTAAATATTCTCTAGTATCACCACACATAGAATAAGATGTGCGTATATATATTCAAGGTTATTATATTAGTTGGTGTGAATGCCTATTTGTGATAATACTAGTAATAGTAATGATGATGAGCTACATAATAATGATGAGCTAGAGATCAGATGAAAATAATAAATTCTATAACATTTATTGAATGACAACAACAAAAAAATAATACAAAATAGTTTAACAATATCGAGTTATATAATTAGCTATGCCAAGAATGAGTTTCTACCATGTTGTTATTTAAAACAATGAAAGTTCTTATCCCTAACCCATGGTAGAAATTCATACATGTGCTACCAATTATTTACAAATGCATACATATAAAAAAAATTTTTATAAGACAGTGAATCTGAATGGCTAAATAAATACTATTTACAATCACATTTAAATGATTATCCTTGCTCAGTTCATGTTGATGGTTATCGATTTTCTTGGGGACCCTTCCTTATCTATGAATACCTCTAATATAAATAGGAAAGAACATCCATGCAAGAAGGTTAGTCAATTATACTGAAAAATAAAAAGAAACCCATAAAATATTAGTTAATGATAATGTGGGATATTATCAAAATTTTACCTTCTTTATTCCCCATTAGTATGTCAGAGTCATATTGGTGATGAAATGGCAAGTTGACCTAAATTTTATTTAATGACAAAAGAAGAATGCTTAATTAAACCTTAACTGCTTCCCACCCTTCTTATTCTTAAAATGAACTTTTCCAAGATTTAGACACTTCTGCTTCCAAGTGTAGAAACGAAAATAAATAATATAAAAATGACAATAATAGAAAACAAAAATAAGAAAATTTTCAATCAATTATGTTGGTTAAAGTCTGATGAGTTTGCTGGGAATGTTCTTCATATGATCAGTCCAGCCTTTTCAAGATCAATCTCCTTTGATAATGATAACACAATGCTCCTTTGTAAAGTGATATAATCATGCTTGGAACAATAGGACAGTACTCTTCAGTTGATTTCTCTTGGTTCATATGCAAACATTTCTCCAAAAACAGTAATGTTTCTTTAAGCTTTGTGACAATAAACAAGTGAAGTCACTATGCTTTCATGGCTCCAGAAATGATGTTCAATCCTATGGCATCATTACTTTAGCCAGAAAACATTGTACAGTGATCTATATCATATACAGATTTCATGTAATTCCAGTTTAACATTTAATAGTGATATATAAAAATTATTTTGCTTCTTTTCCTGTTATTAATGATTATCTACTTTCTTTCTCCTCATGCCCAAATAGGGTTAATGTTTCTTAAAATAAAAATAAAAAATTTACTTCTTTAAATTGAATGGTTTACTTATAAATTTTGAATTTAATTGCTGGTTTGGCTTTCTAATTACTTCAGCACTATTCAAAATCCATTTCATTTCAAATATATATATATCCATTTTATAGCATTCGAAGTTTAAACATAATGAGGTTAATTTTTATTTAGCAAAATCATTATTTTGAAAGAGAAAGGATGAAGATTCAAAATATTTTTTTTTAATATTCCATTTGAAAATGGTATTAATTCATTTCCAACTGTTGGTATGTTGAATCTCGCATTTCCTTATACACTGATATTATTTCCTATTGTTGTATAGATTTTGTTTATAGAAATTGGATTAAAACAATTATTTATTGAAGTTTTAATTTAGTTTCTATAGTTGGTCATCTAGTGACTGATTTGAAATTAGATCATTATTTTATGTGTCTCATCAAATGTCTTTATTATTGTTCCTGGTTTAGTTTGTGATGTACAAGACTGATTTTTTTTTTTAGCTTTGATGTTAGTCTATATATATATGACTGAACTTTTTAGAGTGTTTATTTTAAGTACTTATAATTTTTTCATTATGATAGGAAAAAATAAGCTGTTGTGGGACTAAGTGTTTTTAATCATTAATAAATTGAATGTTTTAACATGTATATGCAAGTCTTAAAAATATACTAAATTGCTTAGTAATCTAGGGGTTAAGCACATATTTTCCATGGCATAATTTGGTGATGTGGGTTAATCTGAGATGGTGTGACAAAGTTGTAAGTTATCCTTACAACTCTCCTTTCCTTACAGAGTTAAAATTCTAAATCACGATTCAAAATTTTAACACTTATGCAAATGTAGGTGTTAATTTATTGTTGGATTGTTGTTAGCCCAATTGAAGGTGTTTTGAAATTTGCTCCCATGTCACTTATACTTCACTAGTTAGTTTCTCTTGATCTTTTATGTATTCTTTTAATGGCTAAGCCACATCAGTCAGGATGTGATTTAGACTTAGGATTTTTGATGGTCTTATAGTCATGATCTAAACAGTAATGTGTCTCTATTGCAGATGACACATAAATTTATTTTCTAGCCTTCTCCTGCTCCTTTTTGAGTCTTACTGGATTTTTGCAAGGTCTAACTAAATATTGGAGCAATCATTACTCTTAGATCTCGGTTAGTTTCAAGGTAATCCAATGCTTCTAAGCATTAATCTGGTATATCCTCATCAAAACTTAACATCTGTAGTCATGTACATTTTCTTTATTCATTTTTTAGCATAAATTACCTATATACATTTTCTTTGATGTTGGCTCTACTATCCTGTATGTTCTAAATAATGCTTTTAGTTATTTTCTAGCTGGATTGTGAATTGTTGAAGCAAGTATGTCATCATTCGGAGACTCCATAATATAGTTTTAAGATACGGGCATTATATGTACCTTTACCTCTCCTCCAATATCAATCCAAAATGCATTGTGACCAAATTGCTTTACGATTGTAAATGGTCCTTCATATTGATAGAAAAACTTACGGCATGTATTGTCCTGTGGTTTACTTGCATGTGGAGTTTTCATGAAGATTTTATCACTTACTTTGAAATCACAACACATCTTTCCTTTCTTCCCGTGTTTGTTTCTTTTATTAGTCATATCCATGAGTTTTTCTTGTGCTCTTAGTCTGTCTTTCTCTACATTTATTTCAGTAGAATTAACTGGGTGTTGATATTTTGTGAATAACATAGGTGTGGGTTTGAGTATTCCTTGGTTGTGTTACATAAGTATACTCAATTTTTTTAAAAAAACATTACTTTGTGGTCTGTTCATTTTGGATGGTTCAGTGTACAGGTTCCAGGTTGCAATATTGAAGTCCATCCTTCATATTCACATTTTAAGCATTAATATCTATGGGCCTGTGAAGAGAACTTCATAGGTATCACATGATCACATTTCCTATACTAGCACATTAATTGTTGATAAACAGAGCAAAACTCTCCATACAGTATTGCCACCTGTGCTAAACAGAGTAATCAATGGATCCAGAGCTTGTATAAAATCCCTATCTATCCTACTCATCCAATATCCCCAGACTGTTTCTGTTGTCTTTGTCAGTGAGGAGTTTGATTGAGCTCATCTAGATCTTAGGATCTAATACCCTCTCAACCACCTTTTATCTCTACTTAACTACAAAACTATGAGAATGAAATTGAAAAACACAAAAAATATTTTCAATCTACTCAATACTTATATAGTCATATGGGTCTGAACTCAGACACCAAAATGTATGGGTGCTGAACTGAGTTCAGACCCATATGACTATATAAGCTATTGAGCTTAGATTGAAAATATTTTTTGTGTTTTTCAATTTCATTCTCATAGTTTTGTAGTTAAGTAGAGATAAAAGGTGGTTGCTAGAGGGTTGCATTAGATCCTAAGATCTAGATGCAGTGCTCTCAGATCCAAAGCTCCTCCCTGACGAAGGCCACAAGCCAGAAACTAGTCTGGGGATATTGGATGAGTAGGCATTAGATAGGGATTTTATGCATAAGCCTTCTGGAATCCATTGATTACTCTGTTTAGCACAGGTGGCAATACTGTATGGAGAGTTTTGCTCTGTTTATTAACTTCATAAGTATTGCATAGTTTATGAAACCAGGAATCTTTTTGTTTAATGGTTTCTAGTGTGGCATTTTCTATCATGTTCCAATACTTTCCCTTATTTGGATTGTATCATTGCTAGTAGAGAGATTTTAGATGCCACAATAGATATCTAAGATGGTCAGATCTTTAGTCTTTATCTGAACTTCTTAAACTGATGTGTTAATTGTACCAGTTTTCTTTCATGATGGTCATTTAAGCTGATAGTGATCCATTCTGAAGGCTATCATTGGATTCACAAAGTTTGTGTTTGGAACACATTTTTGATTCAATTTGGGTATTTGAGGGCAATTTCCAAGCTGTTTCCTAAGTTGTCTCCATTTTCTCTATTAGTCAGCCATTTTATCAATCTCAATACATTGCATCTCTATTTCTCTGTGTTTTTTGGTGTAACTGTGATTCGAGCATCTCAAATCGTCAATTGATTGCTACATCCAAGTGACTAATTTCTACTACTTTCTCTAAATTTATTTTATCCAGAAGTGAATCCAAGTCAGTGGAGGCCATTCTATCCTCCAGATGTCATAAACTTTGACTCTTATTTTCAAAAGCCATATTTATGCTTCGGCATTTAGTTGAGAACAGTGTTGGGCTATCTTGGATCTTGTCGTGATGTTAAATGTTCATAACTCCACTGCATTTTAACATATAGTTGACTGGTGATGGTATGTTTAAAGTCTTTCAGTCTGTTGATATCTCATGTCTTTTTCATCTATTTCTTTCCTCGTCTCACTCACAGATAGTTTTAAGTCTGCATTGACTTTCTGAACACTATTTAAGTCTAAAGATAGCTGTTTCATATCTGCAGATAGTCTATTTTCAACCTCCTTCCTTTTTGTTTCCATGTTATTGTTTATTTCTTTCAAATCAATCTTGGTTGCCACAGTATCCATCATCACTTCTATGCTACTCACATCAGATTTCATACCATCCATCTGCTATTTATTTTTGCTACTTCCTCCTTGACTGCCATGGTATCTTTCATATTATTTATTTATTTCATAGCTTCCCTAATCTCCTTCATCATTGCTTGGAACATCTGCATCATGGTCATCTCATTCCCTGCAGTCTGTGCAATGTCAGCTCTAGGTGATTGAGTGATTTCAGTGGCAGGGGTTTCTTGAGAATGTGAAGCTACCTGGCTCCATTCCCACAACTGTGGAAAGTGTTCGATTTCGGTTATAAACCTCCATGTGTTTGACTATATATAGCAACTCCCATTTCACTATCATTACTGCTTTCTGATTCAAATAAGTGTTTTCTATCCATGTTCAATAAATACTTCTTACTTCTAGTTATCATTAAAAAAAATTGCTTAGAAATTTAAATACAAGGTTTGTTTTATAGATATAAAGTAGATGTGTACCACAGGGTTTTACGTCAACTTTTGCCATTATCCTTTGGTTCCAACTTCTCTTCTTATTTTTTGTATGTTTTGTGTTTTACGTCAACTTTTGCCATTATCCTTTGGTTCCAACTTCTCTTCTTATTTTTTGTATGTTTTTATTGCCTATTTCTAAGCCTAGTCTTTTATTTTCTCTGACTCTTCTATTTTAACCATGGTTTATTCATTGGTTAATTATTTAATTATCGGTCTTGGCTCATTTCATCATTTATATTTCTCAATTTGCATTCGTCGTTTTAGATATAATTTCCATTTGACATAATTATTCAAAGTAATTTAAAAAAAATGTTATACATGTTCATCAATACCATGGTGGCCTGTATCAATCATATATGATAAGCATAAGTTCGTGGTGATTATACATTGTAAAAGTTTAAGGGGAAAAAATCCCACCTAACCCCCCCAAAAAAAAATCTTTTTCTTTTCTTAAATTATAAGGTCAATAGCTGGATATCCCTGAAAACTTAATGTCCATGCCCAACACATTTGACACCAGATGTAATGAGCTGAGGGATTACTCAAAGAGATGGGGGAACACATCTTGCTATGATCAGACTTTGGGTCTCCGGGGATGCAAATGATTACATGATGAAATACATAATCTAGACTAACTCTGTGTATTTTTGTTAACTTAGACACAATTCGGTTTAGTTCTTCCATTTCTCACCCCTTCATGCTCCATTATATCACAGTATTCAAACTCAGAGAGTAATTGCTTTAGACTTCATTAACAGGGAATGAAATTACACTGGTCACTAACTATTGCATCTCTATATAGATGATGATTGATTATCCAAACCTTCTAAATATTCTCTAGTATCACCGCATATAGAATAAGGTGTGCATATATATATTCAAGGTTATTATATTAGATGGTGTAAATGCCTATTTGTGATAATACTAGTAATAATGAGCTACATAATAATGAGATAGAGACCAGATTAAAATAATAAATTCTCCTAAAATTTATTGAATGACAACAAAAAAAAACACAAAATAGTTTAATAGTAAGTTATATAATCAACTATGTCAAAGTTGAGCTTCTATCATATTGTTATTTAACATAATGAAAATCTTATCCCTAACTCATGGTAGAAATTCATGTACTTGTTACCAATTATTTACAAATACATACTTATAAAAAAATTTTTTTTTATAAGACTGCGAATCTTAATGGCTAAATCAATACTATTTAAAGTCACATTTAAATGATTATCCTTGCCCAGTTCATGTTGATGGTTATTGATCTTCTTGGGGACCCTCCCTTATCTATGAATATCCCTAATATTAATAGGAAAGAATGCCCATAAAAGAATGTTAGTCAATTATACTGAAAAACAAAAAGAAACAACAAAATATTAGTTAACGGTAACAAATAATGAAAATTGTCCTGCTTGTACGTACTTAATGTGGGATATTATCAAAATCTTACCTCTTTTCATTCCCCATTAGTATGTCAGAGTCTTATCGGTGATGGGAGGGCAAGCTGACCTAAATTTTATTTAAAAACAAAAAAAGATGCTTAATTAAACCTTATTAACTGCTTCCCACCCTTCTTATTCTTAAAATGAACTTTTTCGAGATTTAGACATTTCTGCTTCCAAGTATAAAAATGAAAATAAATAAAAAATATAATAATAATAGAAAACAAATATCAAAATTTACAATCATTATGGTTAAAGTCTGATGAGTTTGCTGGAAATGTCCTTCATATTATCAGTCCATCCTTTTCAAGACTAATCTCCTTGGATAACGATAACACACTGCTGTAAAGTGAAAAAAACATGCTTGGAACAATAGGACAGCATTCTTTTCCAGTTGATTCTCTTGGTTCATATGCGGAAATTTCTCCGAAGACCACAGATGTTTCTTTAGGTTTGTGCTTTCATGGCTCCAGAAATGATGTTTACCCCTATGGCATCATTACTTTAGCTGGAAAATATTGTAAAGTGATCCATATCATATACGAATTTCATGTAATTCCAGTTTAGCATTTAATAGCGATATATGTATAAGAATTATTTTGCTTCTTTTCCTTAGTTATCAATGACTATCTATCTACTTTTTCTCCTCATGCATGAATAGAGTTAATGTTTCTTAAAATAAAATAAAAATTTAAAAAAATTATTTACTTCTTTAAATTGAATGGTTTACTTATTAATTTTGAGCTTTCTAATTACTTCAGTACTATTCAAAATCTATTTCATTTCAAATATATATGTCCATTTTATAGCATTTGAAGTTTAAGTATAACAAGGTTGACTTTTATTTAGCGAAAACATTATTTTGAAAGAGAAAGGATGAAGATTCGAACTATTTTTATACAATATTCAGTTTGAAAATGAGATTAATTCATTTCCGACTGTTGGTGTGTTGAATCTTGCATTTCCTTATACATTGATATGATTTCCTATTGTTGTGTAGATTTTATTTATAGAAATTGGATTAAAACAATTATTTATTGAAGTTTTAATTTTGTTTCTACAATTGGTCGTCTAGTGATTGATTTGAGATTACATCATTATTTTATGCATCTCATTAAATGTCTTTATAATTGTTTCTGGTTTAGTTTGTGATGTACAAGAATGTTTTTTTTTTAAAGTTTTGATGTTAGTCTACATATATATTTGACTGAATTTTTTAGTGTTTAGTTTGAGTACTTATAATTTCATATTTTTTCATTATGATAGAAAAAAATTAAGCTGTTTTGGGATTAAATGTTTTAATCACTAATAAATCGAATGTTTAAGGTGTATATGTGAGTCTTAAAAAATATACTAAATTGCTTAGTAATCTAGGGGTTAAGCATATATTTTCCATGGCACATTTTGGTCATGTGGGTTAATCTGAGATCGTGTGACAAGACTGTAAGCTACCCTTACACATGATTGGATAAATATTTCATTATTTATAGTCAAACCAAAGTTACTTAAAGGAATAATAGTTTTAAATTGCACTTGTTTGAAATTATATTAATTACAGAATAAAGATCAGCCCAAATTTTAATAATGATGTTATGGTCCAATAGTACAAATTATGCGTTGTTAATATTTCTTTTCATTTTTTTTATGTTGTTAAAGGCTGTATATCATTTTGAGGAGAAATCAAGATTTAAATTTTATAATAAATCATTATGTATTATTCCTAAATTGGATATTTATAAATGAAGGAATATCTAAATTGATTTTAAACAATATTTAAATCCTTAAAATAAGTGTAAGATTAATTATAGACATATGTTTATAGTTATAGCAGGATTACAAGATGACTATAAGCTTTAATTTGAATACTTCTATTAAAGAATCAGATTTGTCCATTTGATAAAACATTATATTTCCTTGCAATTTTAATACAGCTTTCACTGTCCTATTCTGAGTATAACTTTAAAATTGACAGTGAAGATCCATGTTGAATTTCATGAGAAAACTTGAAAATTTAAGCCAAGTCCTATTTATTTATATCAATATAAATTTCGTATTCTAAAGACATCATTAATATTTGAAATGTATCCATTTTCTCTTTTTAATTACATGGAATAAACTTTTTTTTAAGATATTAATCCATAAAATACACATTTAAATCAAATATAAAAAATGCATAAATTATTAAAATTGAGAAAGTAAATATAAAATAAAATTGTATTTTACAATATAACTGTGAGACAAAATGTTGCATTGAACTTCTGTAGTAATGTTTTTTTTTTCCTTTAAAGTGCAAAATACTAAAAAATATATATAAAATTGACAACACTTAGATTATGCTAAGGAAACATAAATTCAATAAATGCAAATTTTAAAATAATTTCCAAAGTTTCTCAAACTTCACATAATTATAAAAATAGAGTCACAATAGTTCATCTAATAAAATTTGATAATTATTACAAAGAAATGTGAACTAGCTAGCATAGAGCAATGTAAAAAATGGATAACTATAATTAATAATACATTCATTTTTTCACTTTATATAATGCAAACAATATTTTATTCAAATTTTTGATTTCCTTGCAGTTTCAACTTTACAGCATCTTCTTCAAAGCTATAAAATATTTTACTATAATTATGTCTACCTTTGTAAAAATATTCATATAACTTAGAAATATTCATCTTAAAATGTATTTATCCTAAAATTTTATTCTGTAGCTTTAATATTTATGATATATTATTTTTTAATTTTTGCATTTACCATTATATATAATTTTATTTTAAATCATTTATCAACTTAAAAAATTTAAATATTGCTATTGTATATAATAACTTCCTCATGTTTATTTTTTGTAAATATTACTTTCTCTTGTTTATTTAATTTATATATTTTTTTATTATATTAGTAAAAATTTTAACCTAAATCTTTATTTAAACTTGGGTTAATGTTTTAATTAATATAGGTTCTTTAATTTTCTTATCTCTTTTATTATTAGTGTAGTAAATCATTTTTATAAATCTTTTTCAAATTTATGTTCTGTTTCTGTAGAATTCGTATAAATAAGTAATTTTATATATTAATTATATTGTTTTAATTTTGTATTAATTGAATTCTACATCTCATTTATACAATTACTTATAAAAAATGTCAGATTAATACTACTTTTAATGTTATTGATCTGATATTTTTTATATTCAATTTCGTATATCCATTTATGCAATTTTCAATAATTTCATTAGTATTTGTTATATATTTATTATTTAATTTGTTAAGAATATTTTTTTAAATTTAACTTATTAATAATTTTACTTTAAATTTTTGCTGTTATTATTGTAAGTTTTAATAACTATATACAGGTATTTAATTTTTACAATTAACTTTAAATTATCTTTTATAATCTTTACTGTGTAATTATTTTTATTTAATTCATTAATTATTAAATTCATTTCTTTTTTGTACTCTCCTAAATTTTGAGCAATAATTTTATATTTTTTAATCTAAGGCAGAATACCTATTAATTATATTGTTACATTTAATTAATAATATACTTAAATATGCTAGTTTGTTTTCTTTTTCCTTGTCTATTGTGAAATTTTATATTTCCATCTAATTTATTTATCCCTTCTATAAAATTATCTATTCACCTTTGGATTTTATTAAAAATAAATAAATTATTATAATGTAAAAAATACTAAAACAGAGTTTAAATATAAAATTTAGTAACATTTATTGTACCAAGTATACTTTCAACTCTTTGCATATTTATGGTTAGTCTGTTGAGAACATTATTATTTTTTTGATTTGAATGCTATTTGACTTTTGATTCATTACATATTCATTTTGTATAATAAGCCACACCTATTTTATTTTACATTTGTGATCATTTCTTCCTTTGCACATTACTTTAAGACTCGGATCACAATTATGGCCATGTTTCTCTTTTGTGATTATGAAAGATAGAAGAATTAACAGTTTCTGGCTTAATCTTAATACATTAATGAATGTTGAGTCATTCTAGTAATCAAATAGTATTCAAATTGGCAAAAACTTAATGTTCTCAGGAGATTAACCATGAATATGTGTTGAAACTATATTTGAAACAATAAATATTATTAAATTTTATATTTAAACTGTTTTAGTATTTTTATATTATAGTAGTTAAAATATCAGAGTATCAAAATATAATTAAATAGTTATCTATATACATTTTCATAAGCAATAGTGCATTTTTAATTCTCTTTTTTTCATAATCTTCCATGTGTATAGTTTTTTTATTGAATTAAAATTAATTTCTTTACAACTAAGTTCAATTATTTCTAATAAATGTTTTATTTGTATCCTTATATATTTATTTTTTATCTTTTATGTATTTTTTAATTGCCAATTCAGATTTTTTAAATATTGATTTTATTTTAACCAATGTTAAATTATAATTATTATATATTTTTTAATGCAAGAACTTTAATTTATATTAACATACTTTTAAAATAAATTATCTGCTAACAATTTAGAAATTTAATTAGATTATGAATTTGAACCATTAATAGTAGATCTTAGTGATAATCATTCTTTATACTCTTTTAGTGCACCATTACCATTAGAACCCATTATATTTTAATAAAATCCCTAAATGATTAGCAACTAATGTATTTTAAAATATATAAATGAAGGTTCTTACACTAAAAGCAATAAAGAATTAATAAAAGAAATTAATAGTACATTTAAAAATAATAATTATAATTTAACATTCAATGTACACTAAAATCATTGTAAAAAAAGCTATTGAGTTGACAATTAACAAATACATAAAAGATATAAACAGAGATATAGGAATATGAATAAAATATTTATTAATAATAATGGAACTTAACTCTAAAGAAATTATATTTGCCTTCAATAAACAATTATTATAAGCAAAAAAAAAACAAAAACAAACAAACAAACAAACAGGATTATTAATGGGATCAGAGTATTAAATATACACATGAAAAATTTTGAAAAATAAAAATGCATCATTGCCCATGAAAAAAACATGTAGATGACTACCTAATAGTTTTTAATAAAAACCAAAGGCAAACAGATAAATAAATTAGGTGGAAATGTATAATTCACAATAAAGAAAAAAGATAATAAAAAGATATATTGTTAATTAAATCTTACATTAATGGTGAATGTAACATAAAAATAACTCTCTCTATATAAATGTAATATGACTAATATGGGTATTCTAACATAGATAAAAAATAAACTTAATAGTATAA
The DNA here is from genome assembly GCA_028023455.1 of Epiperipatus broadwayi. Taxonomy (NCBI): domain Eukaryota; kingdom Metazoa; phylum Onychophora; class Udeonychophora; order Euonychophora; family Peripatidae; genus Epiperipatus; species Epiperipatus broadwayi. Next base: position 244,172 of record JAQFVV010006285.1, on the reverse strand, counting down.
TTTTTTAAAGTGTATAGAGTCAAAATTTATTGCTCAAATTCAGAAGAGTATAAAAAATAAATGAATTTAATAATAAACTAAAAAATAATAATTATCTAATAAAAATTATAAAAGATGATATAAAGTTAATAGAAAATAACATATGGGTGAAAAAAAGATATGTGAAAAAATGAAATATATAATAATGGTCAGACCGGCATACTTCAACATTTTACATTTTCTCTATTTATTTATTTGTAATGTGATGCACTATGACCTCCTTTCTTGGAGTTATTTGTAATGTGATGCACTATGACTTCTCCTTTCTTGGAGTCAGGAATCCCTCAATCACTATTCACAGAAATCTATTAGTCACTTCTTCCCTTTCCATTCTCTCCCATATTCTTCTTTATCCCCTGCTCCATCTCATTTCCATGACATTATCTTTGTCAACTTTATGGCCTTTGTATCTAAATCCCACTTATCTTTTCCCAAACCCAGCATAAAAACCAAGAACCCACATTCTGTATAATCACTTTGTTTATATTTATTGTCCAACAACTTTGTTATTTGTACCTTTTCTGCTTGTAAGCATTTATATTCAATTAATAGATGTCTAATATTTTCCATATCTTCCTTACATAATTTGCAGACTAAATCACCCATATTTCTCTATTTATGTGTATATTACCTTGTTGCTAATGATTCTGTCCAAGCCTTAATTATTTACATAAATTACACAGGCACTACCTATCTTTAAGAATCAGGAAATAAACTAATACATGTGTATTTAAACAATATTTTATTCAATATAATAATGCAAGCATTGCATAATCTCATTTGTAATGCCGGGCTAAATTGCAGAGAACATAAGTTACACCCAATGAATGATGATAAACAAAGTAATCTTGCATAAACAAAGTAACAAATCATGCAATAATTATTTATTTACAATAAACAGAGCAAAACTCTCCATACAGTATTGCCACCTGTGCTAAACAGAGTGATCAATGGATGCCAGAAGGCTTGTGCATAAAATCCCTATCTAATGCCTACTCATCCAATATCCCCAGACTAGTTTCTGGCTTGTGGCCTTCGTCAGTGAGGAGCTTTGGATCTGAGAGCACTGCATCTAGATCTTAGGATCTAATCCAACCCTCTAGCAACCACCTTTTATCTCTACTTAACTACAAAACTATGAGAATGAAATTGAAAACACAAAAAATATTTTCAATCTAAGCTCAATAGCTTATATAGTCATATGGGTCTGAACTCAGTTCAGCACCCATACACTTTGGTGTCTTTGGCTCTTTTACAACCATAGCCACCACTATCTTATTAGGCAGGATTGGTGTTAAACCATTAAGCATCACATGATCATATTTCCTATACTAGCACATTAATTGTTGATAAACAGAGCAAAATTCTCCATACAGTATTGCCACCTGTGCTAAACAGAGTAATCAATGGATGCCAGAAGGCTTGTGCATGAAATCCCTATCTAATGCCTACTCATCCAATATCTCCAGACTAGTTTCTGGCTTGTGGCCTTCGTCAGTGAGGAGCTTTGGATCTGAGAGCACTGCATCTAAATCTTAGAATCTAATGCAACCCTCTAGCAACCACCTTTTATCTCTACTTAACCACAAAACTATGAGAATGAAATTGAAAACACAAAAAATATTTTCAATCTAAGCTCAATAGCTTATATAGTCATATGGGTCTGAACTCAGTTCAGCACCCATACATTTTGGTGTGTCTGGCTCTTTTACAACCATAGCCACCACTATCCTATTAGGCAGGATTGGTGTTAAACCATTAAGCATCACATGATCACATTTCCTATACTAGCACATTAATTGTTGATAAACAGAGCAAAACTTTCCATACACTATTGCCACCTGTGCTAAACAGAGTAATCCATGGATGCCAGAAGGCTTGTGCATAAAATCCCTATCTAATGCCTACTCATCCAATATCCCCAGACTAGTTTCTGGCTTGTGGCCTTCGTCAGTGATGAGCTTTGGATCTGAAAGCACTAGTAGGCATTAGATAGGGATTTTATGCACAAGCCTTCTGGCATCCATTGATTACTCTGTTTAGCACAGGTGGCAATAGTGTATGGAGAGTTTTGCTCTGTTTATCAACAATTAATGTGCTAGTATAGGAAATGTGATCATGTGATGCTTAATGGTTTAACACCAATCCTGCCTAATAGGATAGTGGTGGCTATGGTTGTAAAAGAGCCAGAGACACCAAAATGTATGGGTGCTGAACTGAGTTCAGACCCATATGACTATATAAGCTATTGAGCTTAGATTGAAAATATTTTTTGTGTTTTCAATTTCATTCTCATAGTTTTGTAGTTAAGTAGAGATAAAAGGTGGTTGCTAGAGGGTTGCATTAGATTCTAAGATCTAGATGCAGTGCTCTCAGATCCAAAACTCCTCACTGACGAAGGCCACAAGCCAGAAACTAGTCTGAAGATATTGGATGACTAGGCATTAGATAGGGATTTTATGCACAAGTCTTCTGGCATCCATTGATTACTCTGTTTAGCACAGGTGGCAATATTGTATGGAGAGTTTTGCTCTGTTTATCAACAATTAATGTGCTAGTATAGGAAATGTGATCATGTGATGCTTAATGGTTTAACACCAATCCTGCCTAACAGGATAGTGGTGGCTATGGTTGTAAAAGAGCCAAAGACACCAAAATGTATGGGTGCTGAACTGAGTTCAGACCCATATGACTATATAAGCTATTGAGCTTAGATTGAAAATATTTTTTGTGTTTTCAATTTCATTCTCATAGTTTTGTAGTTAAGTAGAGATAAAAGGTGGTTGCTAGAGGGTTGCATTAGATTCTAAGATCTAGATGCAGTGCTCTCAGATCCAAAACTCCTCACTGACGAAGGCCACAAGCCAGAAACTAGTCTGAAGATATTGGATGACTAGGCATTAGATAGGGATTTTATGCACAAGTCTTCTGGCATCCATTGATTACTCTGTTTAGCACAGGTGGCAATATTGTATGGAGAGTTTTGCTCTGTTTATCAACAATTAATGTGCTAGTATAGGAAATGTGATCATGTGATGCTTAATGGTTTAACACCAATCCTGCCTAACAGGATAGTGGTGGCTATGGTTGTAAAAGAGCCAAAGACACCAAAATGTATGGGTGCTGAACTGAGTTCAGACCCATATGACTATATAAGCTATTGAGCTTAGATTGAAAATATTTTTTGTGTTTTCAATTTCATTCTCATAGTTTTGTAGTTAAGTAGAGATAAAAGGTGGTTGCTAGAGGGTTGCATTAGATCCTAAGATCTAGATGCAGTGTTCTCAGATCCAAAGCTCCTCATTGACGAAGGCCACAAGCCAGAAACTAGTCTGGAGATATTGGATGAGTAGGCATTAGATAGGGATTTTATGCACAAGCCTTCTGGCATCCATTGATTACTCTGTTTAGCACAGGTGGCAATACTGTATGGAGAGTTTTGCTCTGTTTATCAACAATTAATGTGCTAGTATAGGAAATGTGATCATGTGAAACTTAATATTTATTTACAAGTGTATTTATTGGTATACAACTTATTTTCTTTAATAAAATTAACAAATCATATAACAATAATTTACAAAAAGTATAATCACTAATTGCTATATAATTCATTTCATTAACAAAATCCTTTAATTTTATACATCACAACATTAATATATTCATAAATAGAATAACACATTGACTTTATCTTTAAGTTTGACTTCATCAAACTTAAATATAATGATACATTTATGAATTCATAAAGATAAATATTTCTTTGACTCACATGTTTTCTAGTACTTATACATACATATGATCTATATAGATAGACAGAACACTATCTTTATCACAATAATCATAAGAAATGGTTTTTGTAGATCCTAATCCTAAACATAACTGTTTGTATAATAATAAATATAAAGGGATGCCCTTTTGATCATAACCCTAACTGAATAAACCTTCTATACAATAATTATAAGGTGTGACCTTTCATCTTAAACATAATTTAATACAATTACAATTTACACAGGGGATATTGATCTCTATCTATACGTTGAACAAATAACTGTGTGTATATAAATCCATCTTCATAAAACCCAATTTTCAATAATCAAATATAAGTTTAATTATTAACAAATGAGATTAATGGAAATAATCACATCGATAATTATGGTTATTTGAGACTTAGGCAATTTATATGTGTGCATAGTATTTGTCTTTTCTCTTATTAATAACTCATATAAAATTCAAAAGCTTAGCATACATGTGATATATGATAATAATTTTTTCTTTAAAAATTATTTTAACAAGTAAAGAGAAGTTATTACAAATTTATTTCTTTTGTTTTAATTGCCGGTTTCTTTTAAAATAATATTCAGATAATAAGCCTTGTTTACAAAGCTAAATTATTTAAAATAAAGTACAAATCACTCTTTACATAAGACTCACCAAAACAAAATAATTGTCATTTACTTCTTTTCTGACAAATATTAAAAGTCCATTTATAGTAATATTTAATATAGTCTTGTAATTTCTAACTGATTTTTAAATAAGCACAAATTCTTCATTTCATCCAAAGTTATTTGAAATATAATTCAAAAGTGTTCCACATTAGATCTAGATAACTATTAGTTGTCTTCTTTTTCTTTATTCATAAGGCATAGTTAATCCTGTGATTTGAATAAAGTAATATTCATTTCTATTCCAAAAGAAACAAAAACTGATTAATATATTCAAAACTTATTTTCTTTTTTGAACCTTATTTTAGTTTTTTAAAACAAATTTGCAAAGACATATAGTTCATTTTGCTTCGCAGAATTTTTTTTTTTATTGTAACAGAATCTGATGGCAACTACTCTGTGACTTGTTGCACCAGAATATGTGACAATTTAGTTTATTCCATTAAAAGAAGGAAATGGATTTAATGATTATCAGACTTCCGGTCTGCTATTACCACTTCATTCCCTACAATTCTAGCTACATTATATTTATTATATGAAAACGCTGTTAATTTCTTTATCAATCCCTTTCTTTTCTTTGCTTCATTAATCAATTTTTTCCCCGTTCATCAAAGCAATTTCTCTGATTACTTAAGATGATTCCCAAAAGATATACCTATTCACCACACTTAACTTTACAATCCCCAATAAAAACTTTTTGTCTTCACTTTCCCCAGTATTCATCATCATTACTTTTGATTTTCTTCACTATATTTAATCCCCATCTCTTTACCCACCCTTGCTCATGTTCTTAGCATAACTGCCATAGCTGCCCTTCTTTCTGTGCACAAGAAGATATCATCTGCAAATAAAAAGATCCTATAATGTATATATTTCCTTGCCACCTATTAATGGTACCTTTACCCCTCTTCCTAGTCTTTCTATTGCTCTCTCCATTTCTCTCAAATACAACAAAAACAAAATAGGTGACAGAGGGTGTCCTTGCCATAGGCTTACCCCATTTTTAACTTTAACTGATTCTATATTCCCTAATTGATACATATAGTAATTATTTTCATATAATCTCTTAATAATCTCCACTAAAGCTCCAACCATTCCTGAATTTACTAAACTTGCCCATAATCTATTTCTATTTACTCTATCATATGCATTCTCTATATCTAGCAAACTTTCCATACTAGTAACACCAACTGCAAGTCTTAGTAATCAATGGATGCAAGAAGGTTTGTACATAAAATCCCTATCTAAAACTTACTTATTCAATATTCTTAGACTAGTTTCTTGATTGGGATTTCATCAGCGAGAAGTCTTGGATTTGAGATTATTGCATCTAGATCTTAGGGTCCAATGCAATCCTCCACCAACCATTTTTTACCAATTACTTAACTATAAAACTAGAAACCCAAGATGAAAACACAATAATGTTTTCAATGCAAGCTTATTTGTTTATATAGTTATATAGATCCGGAACTCAGTTCAGCAACTTTTCCCCATAGAATAATGATGACTGTGGTTTTTGAAAAATCAGACACCAAAATGTATAGATGCTGAACTGAATTCATATTTATATGACTAATCAAGTGAATGAGCTTGAAAACATTTTGGGTTTTCAGCTTGCAATCCTCCACCAGTCATCTTTTACCAATTATTTAACTATAAAACTAGAAACTGAAGATGAAAACACAATAATGTTTTCAATGCAAGCTTATTTGCTTATATGGTTATATAGATCCTGAACCCAGTTCAGCATCTTTTGCTCATAGAAGAATGATGACTGTGGTTTTTAAAAAAATCAGACACCAAAATGTATAGATGCTGAATCGAGTATATGATTAATCAAGTGAATGAGCTTGAAAACATTATTGTGTTTTCAGCTTGGGTTCCTAGCTTTATAGTTAACTAAATTGGTAAAAGGTGGCATTGAATCCTAAGATCTAAGTGCAATGCTCTCAAATCCAAAACTCCTCACCAATGAAAGCCACAAGCTAGAAACTAGTCTGAGGATTTGGATAAGCAGGCCTAGATAGAGATTTTATGCACAAACCTTCTTACAACTATTGATTACTAAGGCTTACACTTAGTGGCACTAGTGGATGGAGAGTTTGCTACTATTATTAATAGCCTGTGTAAGTATATGAAATGTTAATCATGTGAAACTTGGAAGATTTTTTTTCAGGCTCCAACCATGTTTATAGATTTATAGTTGGTTCATAACCAATTCAAATAAACATCCAATTATTGGTCAGCAAATGGGTATTTAGCCATTCTTATTAGAGAATAAAATAAAAAGGAAAGCAAATCTTCACTACACAACATTTCAATAATCTGGTATTATCTTCATTTTCATTGTTTTTCTTCAGAAAAATGCTTAGTAATAAATTATTTAAAGATTATTTTATATTTTATGTGTCTACTTGTGAATGGAGATAATATGTAAAATATTTAATGGTCATTACATGTCTGTACATTCATATATAATGAAAGTAATAATTAAAAATGGCAAAATTTCAGGGATATGTATTTGAATTGGAATATTTTATCTTTTTTTTTTTTCTTTGTCTATTATCAATCATATACTGATATGACCAAACTGAGATTTATTCTTTAATTTTATTTCTCTTTGTTTGGAATTATAGGAGAAACCTTTGAATATTGAGTTCATTACTTTAATCAGCAGGCTAACTAATTTGCTCAAGCAATAACAGATCTTTTATTAAAAAAATAAAATAGACTGCAGCTAACTAGACTAGAAAAATTATGAAGAATGTAATAAATAGAGCTGTAAAAAATGAGAGAGAAAAACTGTGAGAAAAAAAAAAAGAATATATATATATGAGTTTTTTTGAAGAGCAGAGAAAATAGGAGGGCTTTGGATAAAGTGATCTCAAAACATTGATGGGTCCTGCCTTCTTGTAGATAACAATTTCAAAATATACATTATTTCTACTGATTTTAACAATTAAAATTAATATTTTTCACTATTCCAATTCTTGTACAATTTTAAATCATGCTTCAGGATTATCATCACTTCACATTTAGATTACTGTATTTATAAAAGACAGAAGAATTGTTTAAAACCTCATTCAGATTTTGCAGACTTAAGTTTTCTTTTCAGTATTTTATTTAAAATTTCTACTATTTAAATACAGCAATACTCTAATTTTTAACATTAATTATGATCATGCTTTACATTTTAAATCATATATGTGTGCCTGTATATAAAATTTATATTTATCAGCTGAGTTCTTAATAATTTTAGGAAATTTAACAAAAAAGAAATAATCAATGAAGTTGTTTGTTTTTCAGATAAATATTTGAGGATTTATCCAACAGCAATGATTGTTCCACGTTTATTTGCAAATGTTAAAAGTTCATAAAGAGAATGTTCTGTTAAGATTAATGATGGATTTTGAGGGTTGTTATTATCAGAAACCATCACAATTGTTTGCAAAATGGTTACAAGAGCTCGTTGGCCTTGGCAAATATACAATTAAATCTACATTTGAATTTGTTCAGATTTTGGAGTCGGCTAAGATGGTGGATGATTGTTATATGGCCTCGTTGAATGTATGTGAGTTATATGGATCGGTGGATCATAATAAATTGATAAGTGTAATTATAAAACTTTTGTTAGATTATAATGTGGGTTTTTGTAAAGCCAGGTTTATTATGAACGTGTTGCAATGGATTAATGGTGATATTACTGCAAGATATGAAAAGGATTTTTATCAAATGATGAATAGTTGGCCGATGGGGCTGGTAGTGAGTGGTATTGTGTGTAGTTTGTATGTTTCAGAAATGGAAAAATATATTGTTGAGTGATTTATAAGGAGTAATGATTTAGTGAGTAGAAGATCTGTGGATGATGTTTTTGTGTATGGATCAAATGATGTGATAATGAATTCTGGTTTGTCATGGACTATTGAATGTGAATGTGATAGTGTCTTAAAGTATTTAGATGTAAATGTATATAAATACTGTTATAGATTAGGTATAAAATGCTTGTTAAACCATTAAATGTTAAAGGTTTTATACATCCATCATCGAATGTTCCTTTGAATTATAAAATGACTGAATTCAAGTGTTTTTTTTATGGAAATTTGCATCTTTGTAAATTTGAAGCAGATAGAAAAAGGAATATTGAGGAATATATTGATGACTTGATCAGTGTGGGATACAAAAAAAACTATATTACACAGACAGTTGAGTTTGTTTTATAATAATGTGAAGTCTAAACATAAAGTGGATGTAAATAATAAAAGGACCAAAAAGTGATGTTCTTTAGCTTATGTGCCATCTATAAATAGGAAATTGAAAAATATAATTGGTAAAGATTATAAGTTTCTGTTGACCTTTGTGTTTAAATAGATTAATAAATAATTTAAAGGATAGTGTGGAAGAAATGAAATGGTATGAAGTGTTCTATTCCATTGCCTGCAAAGAAATTGGTTGTAATGCTATTTATTACGGGGAAACGAAAGCAAATGTTTTAACATGATTATAACAGCATATTTATCAGTATAAAAAATCTAAAAGTGATTTACGGGTTAATTCTGTTTTTTCGAGTCAGTTTTATCCTCAAAATATCACTACTGTGTGCAATGAATCACGTGATAGAAAGAGGAAGTTGAAAGAGGCTTGGTTTATTGCGAAGTCTAAAAATGTTATCAATCAGTGTAACACTAGTGTTACACTGAGCAGGCACTGGAATACTAATCGTTCAGTTACAAAATGTTGCTATGATTCTGGTATACTGTACCGAAAGCACTTGGCAAATTGTTCTTTTTAATTAAGATTTGAATTTTGGCTGCTCTGTTTATCACGATTTATATATGAAGAATAATTTTTATTATTTATAAAAGAAATACTAAAAACTGAATGGAAAGATTTTAAAATTCCAACATTTATACCATCAAGTTGAGGGTGAGAATATGAAAGTTTTAGTTTGAATTTAAAACTTAAAGGGGTGCCAAGAAAATGCAAAATAAAAAATTTGTTGCATTATATACAGATACCAGTTTTATGCACAAACATTGTTTTCATCTTCGACACTATTAAAGGTAAATATTCTACATTATTATATGTAACTAGCTTTACTGTAGTATTAAATAAAAATATATAATACTATTAATAAATTTGTTATATATTTATAGTAAATGATTATTAGAATAAAACTCACTCTAATTTTTATCTTTTTCTCATTTTTATTAAAACATACCAGATGTGTATTTTAAAGAATCTTTTTTTTTTAAACTTTAGAAAAAGATACTACTTTATTTTCACTTTAAATATTAGACCTGACATAGTTGTAAAAATAGATATATTCTTAAATCATCCACGAAATTGGCACTTGCAAATCAAATTGTAGCAAATCTAAAATCAATTATTTTAGTTTGTGAAAAAAGATGGGTTAATATTTATTTATTGTTGACAAAGTTATTCTATTTTAAATTAACATGTACAAACATTTGATTTAGTAGTAAAGTGATGTACTTAAGAATTAAAGCTTTCTGGACGTACTTAAGAATTAAAGCTTTCTGGATTCAAACTCAACTTCTCACTTCCATGTCCAATATTACATCACTTTCTGAATAGCTATCCACATAAGATTTTATTTAATCCTAAAAATTATTACAAATCTTACTTTTTCTACGATTATTTTTTTTTATTCTTTAATTAAAATAGACATTAATCACTGACCTATATATTTTATTTAATCCTAAAATATAAATCTTATTTTTCCCATGACTTTTTCCATTTTTTTTTTTTTTTTTGTATTTCATTAAAATAAAAATTAATCCTTGACATATATATTAATTTATGATAAATCTTGTCAAATTATATTTAAATTACCATTAAATTACTAGATATTGTAGATCATCAAATAATTAAATTCCTTTTACATGAAAAAAAGGCCTATCAAAAATATATGCTTATATAGACAAACCAATCAATAGCTTATATAAAGAAGTTTGTTATTAAATTTAAAAAAATACCAATGTCAACTCCATACAATCTTGACCGTGCAGCTGTGTTATATGGTAAATAAAGATGGATAAGTTTACTCTTTCACTTTTAAGTTTAAAAATCAGGAAGCACCATGGTTATCATTGACTAGCTAGTTAGGTTTTCTTGAAGGCAGGATGAATATGTAGATGTGTTTTTGAATGTTTATTCTCTTTTGTATTTACAATCATAACACAGTGAATAATAAACTACAGCTTCATATCCTGAAGCTCTAAAATCATCAATCAAAGCAAAAGTTGATCATCAAATGTACAGAATGCTAAAATCAACAGGTTGATATTTGATGATTACCTTTAATTTAACTATTTATAATTGTATGTCACTTTCAAGAGAAAATAGATAACATAAATTGGATGAATCCTCTAATACTAAATGCTACATTGTTGGATTCTGTAAAGTTAAAAGGAGAAGAGGTAATGGATTTGAAAAATGGATATGTACTTCACTATAAAGACACAAATATTGGAAGCACAGTTGAATAAGATTTATTACAAACAACAACAACAAAAAAAAAAAACATTGTGAAGATTGCTGATATCATATGAGATATTAAAATTATTCATCCAGTTAATGGAAGGTACTAAATAAAGATAATTCAAATTTATGCACTAAGTTTGATGAAATAGGAAATTTTTATATAGATGAACAGAATGCTGAAAATCAGAGCAAACAACATTTTATAAATAATATAGGGTATTGTAGTGCTATAACTGGAAACCAATCGAAAGATGAAAAGTGCTATAGGTAAATATAAAACATTTTTTAAAAGCATGTATTCATTTAAAATACGAACTCAATCTTACGAACTATTTAGAAATAAACAACAAGAACTCATTAATTAACCCCCCCCTTTCTATTACACAGCAGGATATAGAAGAAGTTCATAAGATCTGGTTTGATTGGCATTTACAAATAAAATTTAATGAAAAATATAAAGATATCATTAAAAATAAATTATAACCACACTAAATTATAAAAATAATAAGAAGTGTGAGTTGGATAAAAAGTTTTACAGTAATATTAATTTAGATAGAAGAGAATCGATACAGAGAAAATAATTATTAATTTAACATACTCGCTGATTAGAGAGTCAAAAGAGATTCAATATACACAAAACATTAATTTTAAAGAGTTAGGATTCATGTAATACAATTATAATGACTTTAGACTTGTTACCTCATGACTCTATAGGATGAAGTAGGGACAAATCTTCTGTAGCAGGTGGCATTCTTCGATTTAAAACATGTTTTTTGACCTTGGCAGTTTCTTGACAGCACAGGAACTCTTGAGCGGTAGAAACTACATATCTGCATAGTGAAAAGTTGGGCTGAAGATGGAGGGAAAAGCAGCTTAGGTCGCTCTACCCAAAAACCATTTTAAAAACCAAAAATACGTGAAGTCAGCAATTGACCAAACTCTCACACAATAGATTTTCAGCCCTATTTATACCAGTTTTGAGTTATTCAAAGAATGTTTTTAATTAAACTTCTTAACTCTAATTGAATCTTTAATTTACAGAAATATTTTCTCTATTGTTATTGGAGATGCAATCGCTAGATAACGTCCAAAAATAAATTGCAATCAATTTTCAGATTAGAAATAGATTTGATCAATTAATTTTGTTTTAAATTTTACTTTCATTAACTTTGATTTAAAAATTCCTTTTAAACCCATAAAACAAACTAATGTTCCCACCCATTTAATTACTCTTGGATAGTCAACGATTGCATCTTTCATCTTGAATTTCTGTGTGATTATATGAAGAAAAATAATTACAAAGTATTACAAATATAATTAAGAAAAAAAATACAAAATTATTTACAATATTTGTTTGTGCTTTTATATATATATAAAAGCTCCATTAATAAATGCATATATCTGAGTTGCATCTAGAGACATTAATAACAAAATAATTAAAGAATTTTTATTTAAAATTTATATTTATAACCTTTATAGATATTTCTCAGAAATATATGTATTGTTTATATACATATGACAAAAAAAAAAGGAGCAGGATGAAACAGTTGTGGTAAAACAGTGAAACTCGATCTTGAACTAAGATCCACTGTTTCAATATAAACTCTTCAAAACTTAACAGAAGACAACATTGATGATTAAGGAGCTGTCAAGAGTCAACACTGATATAATTGCTCTTAGTGAAACTCAACTTCCAGAAGAAGGGAGTTTAATATAATAGATTGATGGTTAAAATGTTTTTTTGGAAGGATAGTTCACTAGTGAAAGAAGAATGCATGTGTTAAACTTGGCCTGCATAATGGTATCTATCCTCATTTTATTAGTGCATATTCTCCAACATTAAATTCAAACAATTCAGAGACTTTTTATTCCTTGTTGAATATCTGTATTAATCACTTTAACAATGGTCTCTTATTTTTCTATTCGATCAAATTATAAGTTTTGACTGCCCAACAATTTTTTTCAGCAGCGGAAATTTACAGAAGTGAACTTTATTGATATAATGAACTTTGAAAATTTGAATAGTGCCAAAGATGCTGAATGAACTAGTCAAGATCATCACTCAAACTATGTTACCAAACCAATATGAAATGCCTGTCAAAGCTTATCTATATTATGTGCAATGGATACATTCTGATGACTAATTGCATGCTCATACCAATTAAGGGTCATAACCAGAGCCTTCATTTTACAGAATAGACAGTCAGGTGTTACAAACTCAAAACAAACACTACCATGGAATGGAAAAATAGAGCTTTCAAAAAGTTTTTGCTAGCCAAGGTTACCCTGAAACTTTAGTGTTAGACAATTGAACTGAATTTATCTCTCTAAAATTTAAAAAAATATTTGGCTGATAAGGAAGCCTTGACAAAAGCTATGTTTTATCAACACTTCACTCCAAATGCTAGCAGAATTATTATTGTGGTGGAAGCATTGCAATCATCTATCAAAGTTATTAACCAGAAGATAATGTAACTAGTAAAACATTTTAGATGAGAAGAATTTCAAAGTAAACTTTGGAAAATTTAAAATTAGTGAAACTATAGAAGCTAGAACCATTTTAAAAAGGAAATGGATTTCTGGTACCATAGTCGAATAACTATTTAATGTAATTAAAATAATCAAATTAGAAAATAGACTATTTATGAGAAGATATGTCAATCACCTACATTTGTGTCTGTCTTATATATATCCAAAATAGTAAACAGTAAATGTACACTAGCCAATACAAAAGCAGAATCTAATGAAAGTGAAGAGTATCATGCCTCCTCAGAATAACAAAATATGGAAACATCCATTGATAGTCAAGCTGATAAATTAAACACTAAATCAGATGACATTACAGTACTGGGGATGGATGGTTTATCATCAAGATCATCAGATCAAGATGACAATTTCTAATCGTGATGAAGAGAGATCTATATCTCTACCCAGACATGCACAAAAAGACCATAATGATTTAAATATTATTTTCTAAAATAAGGGGATGTATAGGCTGATTCTAAGCATATATATAGTTTATTATAAAAATTATAACTGCGTAAGGACAATACATTATTATGCACTCCAGCATAAAATAAAAAATGAATAATATAAATAAATGAGCTTTATTTATGACAGACAATGAACTGATAATAGTCTATAGACTGCAAGTTAACTAAAAGAAATTTCTTTCAAAAGATTAAAAAAGCATTAGGCTAAGTCAAAAGCTATGTGTATAGTTTAAAATGCATAGATAAGTGAAAATGGTCAACAAGTTAAAAGACTGATTAAAATTGCTGTTAAGCCATTGTCTGAGAAGTTATTTTATTGTGTGTGTGAAATACGAGCTATAAAAACTCAAGATATACGAATTATATTTATACATGCGCAGTGTATGAGGATAATTTATTCCCACACATTGTTTTATTAATTGCTTTTTCAAAGTAAAGAAAACTACTATTATTTTCATATATTATTTGTCATCTCAGTACAAGTAAATAAACTTGTTGAGTTTTAAAGTTGTCTAGTTTTATTTAATGTTAATTTTGATACTCGTCCGGCTAGTATTAATAAAAATACCCCCCCCCCCCGACTACCTAGCATTTGATTTTTAAAAAACCACTAACAATTGACTATGATTACATACTACAAAAAATCATACGAAATATGACTTATTTACTCTTGTAAAGCAAAAACTTAACTAAAAAAATTGATATGAAAATTAAATTCTATGCATATTCATAACTTAAAAAACCATCTAAAAAACTAAAAGTAATGCCTTTGTTTTTAAATTATTTCCGTAGTGGCTGTTTAACATTATACTAACACTTTTTATGGACGATCAATGCTGAAAACCTGTTTAATATTTTAAATTTAAAAAAGTTGAAGATTTGATTGTTTGTGCTTCAAGCACAAAACTAATAAAAAAAAAAATTGAAACTAAGGCAATAAGAATATGAAAGCTGTAGTTTGACTGACATATTAGAAGACTTTCATTGTGAGGGAGGAGATTAGTTCTTGGTCACATAACCCACTTTTTAAACCAGTCTCTGCCCTAATACAAAGCATAATAGATTTTAACATAAGAAACTAATTTTTGCTGAAGGCAATTAATGAAAGAATAAAAATTCAATCAACTTTTCAATATTATTTTAAAATCAGACATTAATTATAGTTATGAGGGAAAACTACAAAGATAAAAATAAACTTTTGTTATTTAACTAAGAGCAAAAGTTGAATAACCTAATAAGAAACCTTGAACAATAGAAACCCTTCAATCCATTATTAACTAATGACAAATTAAATTCAATCATTTGTTTTAATTCACAATAACTATGAACATTATCTAAAATTAAATTTACATAAATACATATGAAAACAAAAAAAGTTATAATTTACTGATTATTTTGCTAACAACCCCCCCCCCCGTAATAAAATGGAAATTATGTTCACTATGATAATTTTTACTAATATTTATGAATAATGACATTTTATATTGCTAGGGACAAAAAATTGCATCACATAGCAATCTTATTTAATATATTTGTTTTATTTAAGCAAGTATGCATATAGAATAGTGATATAGAGATAGGTATTATTAAAATACTATTATATATTTTACATTGTATATATTTTGCGAAGTACAAAATTAGTTTTCAAAGATATATATAAATGAATACACCAAACTTGTTTTGGTGTTTTTTTATATGACTATTATAAAAATAAAACTACGCACCAATGTTACTATTTTATAATGTAGTTTTTTTCAAGAAACTCTAAAAAATAAAAATACAAATATATAACAATAAATATAAATATCACATTCCAAACATCCAAAAATATTTAAAAACAAGAAAAAATTCTTTATCTCAACACCTTTTCTACTGCAAACAATATCAAATTTTTATATTTATAGGAAATACATCTAAAAACATTTAATTAACAAATGTATTATTTTCTTTGTTTTTTTTTCTTTTAACATTCTATTTAATTCAGGTTCAATTTCACTAATGAAAATTCTTTTCTTTATTATTCTTTCATGGTATGATTATACATTCTAAAAGTTTTATTTCAAAATCTTTATGTTGTTTAAATTTATTCATATGACTATAAATGGCAGAATTTTTATCACTTAAAAGCTGTTTTAATCTAGTTTCTAATTTATTTTTTATAGTCCCAATTGTAATATTAAAAGGCAAATTATTGAAATTAAGGCAAACATGCATTTAACTGAATATAAATGTAATAATAATCTAATTGATAATATTAAAAATAAGGAATTTTTATTTAATGAATTGAGATTCAGAATTAAGAATTTGGAGTTCGATTTAAATAATAATAATAAAAAGGAGCAATAAATGGAATATTATTAGAGATATACATGATAAATATAGGAATTTATTATTTTTAAAGGGTGATAATAAAAAAAAAAGTTAACTTTATTAAAAAAAAGAGTGTTTTGAAAAAATTAATAAAGAGAAGAGTAGGAGAGTATGTGTAAATTGAATAGTAATTAATTATGTATACCATGTTTAGATTTACCATAGCTATATAAGTAGAAATTATTGGAATCTATTTCTGAAGCAGATAAGTTTATTGATGAGATTTGAGTAATATCTAATAAGATCAAATCTACTTACATTGAGGCATATTCTGCTCTTGAATATTGTAATCCTAATATACAGAAAGAATGCTTTTGGATATTCATCTAAATATTAAAGTTGTGAATATTACTAGAACATTTAAATCTATCTCTTTAGTCACTGCAAATCCTATCAAAAATTCATTCACAACATATCAAAAACAGAAAATGTATAAAAATTTGCTCAGAACAAATTTATTATTAATTGAAGATACAGATATTATATTTACCTCATATTAGATTTTCTTCTGGAAATTCAATTAGATTTGAAAACTCTACATAACAATAATTTTTTAAATATGATATGCACAGGAGGACCCCAAAATAACCAGAATTTTATAATAAAAAATTGTATATATATTTTTAGGTGTTGCAAATCAAATCACTTTAAAAAGTATAGTCTATTTAATGCAATGCACCAGTCTAAACCAATTTGTCAATTTTTGAAGTAATCCAGAAACACTTACAAAGTGCTGTATTCTAATGCTTTTGCCCCCCCCAGTCCACAAAAAAAATAAAAATAATAAATTGAGATATTTTTTCCATTTGAGAGATTTAAAAAAAAAAATCACAAAAAACAAAATCGGGTGAATAAGGCTGCTAGATAAGCTGGGTCAAGCTGAATTTAAAGTGTTTCACAGTCAAGGCTTTGAGAAAGTTTGCACTCTTTTCTTTATACAAAATGGGATGTTTATGTTATACCACATCACATAAATGTTTCAGAACTTGCAGATAAAATGGCCTAACCATTACAAACTAAATCTGAGAGAAAAATGTTGTTTGCATAAAAAAATAAATCAGCAATAATTGTTCGAACCCTTCAGCCAATATAAAAAAATTGACAAATATGCTAAACACACTTTATAGAAAAATGTGCTACATGGCCCCACAATTTCACATGATATTTTATCATTTGAAAGATTGATGCATAAGGGTTCCTGCAAGATGTATGTAACAACAGAAGTATATACTACATCAGGCAGACAAACCAGAGGATAATTCTGGTTATTTTTGGGTCTCCGCTCATATATATAAAATTTTTAAAAACTTATTTTCTGAAAATATTTAGTCTTCCCATCTCCCCAAGTTTTCAAACCCCCTCCCCCCATTTTACTTTTATAGCATACTAGTGAGAAACCTGAAAGCATTAATTGGTAGTCTCAAATTGTGTAAAAAAAAAGTATAATAAGTAGTCTCAAATTATATAAAAAAGATATAACAGAAAATAAAATTAAAAAATGACAGCAAAAAAAAGAGATGAATATAATCATCACTGATCAAGAAACCTAAAGACTCAACAGATCATTTTCAATGATATGACAAGAACTAACAAAACAGAAAAAATAATTTGTGATTTTTTTTAAAAATAAAATATATAAGGCAATTAGTATCAAAAATGATTTTTCTAGAATTATTAATTTCTGCAGAATATATCATGTGCATATAAACAAATTAAACATTATTATTTGTTGAATTTATTAATATATAAATGAAAATAAATTTCTTTTCAATAACTTAAAATATTAAAAAACAGGAGCATCTTCCTTTGAGAATATCTATTTCACTGATATAAAAAAACGTAAAACTTCAAAGCAGGAGGTATATAAGCACAGTATTGCATACTTATAAAATAATGCTTCAGCATATACTTTGTAAAATATTTTAAATAATATCTTACTGCAACAAAAAATAATAATAAAAAGCAAAAAAAAAATAATGGCAATCATTTTTTTTATTATGCTTTCTATGATCAATTCTAACATCCATAAAAATAAAAATTGTCTTGCATTGGTGGTCGAGAGGTCAGCGTGACTGCCTTGCACTTGCAGGCAGTTGCCCGAGTTGCGGGGTTGCATCCCAGCTGATGCTAAGACACTTTATAATAATAAAAATTTTGCTGGTTAAAAATATTTCAGTCAGATTGGGAGATTCCTGTAAGAGGTGAAAAATAATTTTGCCAGTTATATCCTTTCTGGTCTTATTCTTAAATTCATTCTGAAAGCTTATAACTTGTTTAACAATAATAAGAAAATTAAATTACAAAGACAGTAGTTAATTACAATAATAATCATCATCATTAACCGTTATCAATCCACTGCAGGATGAAGGTTTCTCCAAGTTCAATTCATCTTCTCTTCTCCACATCACCTCTGCACACTTTCTTATTTCATCCATCCATCTCACATGTGGTCTCTTGCTGGGTCTTTTACAATCTCTTGGAATCCCATTTAAGATTTCAATTGGCCATCTATTATCATCTCTTCTAGCAATATGTCCAGCCCAACTCCACTTCAGTCTTTTAATTTTTTCAATAAGGTCAGTAACATCTCTTTGTTCTCTTACCCATATATTGCATTTTCGATCTCTTCTTGTTACTCCCAACATGCATCTCACCATATTTCTTTGAATGGTCTGAAGTCTCTGTATTTCTCTTTTATTAAGTGTCAAAGTCTCAGATCCATAAGTAAGAACTGGTAAAACATATTTATTAAAAACCTTCCTTTTCAAACACATAGGTATGTTGCCTTTTAGTATCAAGTTATTTCTACCAAAAGCACTCCAACCAAGTTTAATTCTATGATTAATTCCATCCATTATATTTCCATCTGTATTAATAATCTGACCAAGGTATTTGTAGCTGTTAACTTCTTCTAACTCATCATAATCAATCTTTATTTTCATATTTTGAGAAAATTCATTAAACATTACTTTAGTCTTTTTAATATTTATCTTTAGTCCTACTTTTCTACTTTCATCTGATAACTCCTGCAGCATTTCATGCAGCTCTAAAGCATTATTTGCAAAAACAACTACATCATCTGCAAAATCTAAATGACTTAAATAATCTCCATTTACTTTCACTTCTTTAGCTTCCCATTTTAATCCACAAAATACTTCTTACAGCATTACTGTAAAGAGAGATATGGAGTCACCCTGGTCTTACACCCTTCTCAATGTTGACTTTCCTAATATCATTATGTAATCTAATTGTTGCTGTTGCATTTTTATAAATATTCTTTCAAATATGACAATATCCTGGATTTATATCTTGATGATCCAATGATTTAATCACTGAAGAAATGTTTATAGAATCAAATGCCTTTTTCATAATCTACAAATCCAAAGCATAATGGCAACTCATATTCATTTGTCCTTTCTATAACTTCTCTCAATACCTGGATATGATCTTCTGTACTAAAACCACTTTTAAATCCAGTTTGTTCTCTTGGTTGGTAGAAATTCTATGTTCTCTGTAGACGAGTTGTAATTATCCTGGTAAAAATTTTGTATAAAACTGATAAAAGGCTGATAGGTCTGTAATTTTTAATATCTTCTTTATCATTTTTTTTAAATATTAATACTACATTCTTCCAAACATCTGGTACATCTTTATCATTTAAATATTTGGTATATAATTTTGCTAAAAAAATGTCTATTTCTTCACCTGTTTCTTTTAATAAATCAATTATAATTCCATCATTACCTGGAGCCTCTCCTTTTTTCATAAATGTAATTGCATGTCTCACTTTTTCATTTAAAATTCTGGGCAATTGGAAAGATATAATAGATATAGGAAGTACTTGTTCTTTAATAGTATATAATTCTTTATAGAAGTCTTCTACACATTTCATGATGTCATCTCTCTTTTTAGTAATAATTCAATCTTTTTTTTCTTATTGCAGATATAAATTTCCTAACAATACCAAAATGTTGTTTTACACTCTTTGAAACTTTTATTCTCTTCTACAGCTTCCCTTCCTAGTTCACAGTTATACTTTCTTATATCATTTTCAATTCTTTTCTGCACCATTTTACAAAATTCGAGATATTCAATCCTTTTTAATGCATCATTTTTGTATATCTACATATTCCTTCTTTTCTCCATAAATTAGAATAATTAAATTGCAATAATAATTAAATATTATAATAATTAAATTATAATAATAATTAAATATATATATTTTCATCGATAAATGATTTTGAACTCTTTTCAGCCCTAAAACAAGTTTGTTAAATCAAAAAATATGAAAGAAACATCTATATTAATTTTTTTTTTTTTTTTTAAAAAGTCATAGATAAGAACGAAAAAATTGCTTGAAAGTCAGAACTTGGAAAATAATTCCTTGTATAATTCACTAAATCAATTTTATGAAGCTGCACAATCAATATCTAGATTTAATAATATTTATCAACAGCTATGAAAATGTTCTCAACAGCAGATGACAGTAATGTGCCTGTGAACAAAGGAAGTCTTTAAAATTGATAGACATAACAAAAGAATTGACTAAATGTTACAAGATATCCAAACTCAGTAGCTGCTTCCAATTTATAAACAATGCTTTGAATATATGTCATTAAGAAAGAAAACAAGCCTGATTATTATCATTCAAAAAATTAGAGACAATATAATAAAGGATGCATGCATTTATACAGAAATAACTTTTTAGACTACTTGTCAAAATTGATTTAAAAGTAGAGATAATACAAGAAATATAAAGTCTCAGAGCAGATTGTTTTTTAATATTAAAAATTGTTATCTAATGAAGGCTAGTAATAAAATATGAGTTAGTTTGTGATCCATTAGTATGAATTAAAAAAAAAAAAAGGTAGTTACAACTTTTGTTGGTGTGGGGTCGTTATAAAAAGCAGAGACAAGCAAAAAAAAAAAAAAAGAAATGTTGACATATTGAAAGCTTTATTGTTATTTTAATTCTGAACTTGAAAAAAAAAATGTAACAGATTAATTAGAAGGTTAGGATTTGAAATATTGAAGAAAATAAATGAAAAGAGATTTAAATTATTAAAGTAATAATGAAGCAAACACAATTGAATAATATATGGAAAGAATTATAAAGATTATGTATGCTCAAATGATATGCATTAGGTATGAAAAAGAGAGATGATGACTAATGATTTAAAAGGAAGTATTTATATATTTCTAAACATTAAGGCAATTAATAGAAGGGCCTGGAAAGTTACGATATAATATGCAGGATCAAAATTTTTAAGATACATAATGATGATAATAATTCATGATAAAGAATCCACATTACTGCACTATAATATATTACAACAAAATTTCTATTAAAGTAAATGCATCCTTGAGAATTCATTCTGTACTAAATATAAAAAATAACATCTTATCCCTATAGCTCAGCGGTAGTTAACCTGGTCCCTACCACCCACTATTCTGTACTAAATATAAAAAATAACATCTTATCCCTATAGCTCAGCGGTAGTCAACCTGGTATCTACCACCCACTAGTGGGCGTTCCAGCCTTCATGGTGGGAAGGGTTTTGTTCGATACTGAAGCACTTTTTTTTTTTGTATTTTAATTGACGTTTTAAAAAAATTTCATAGCATTATTTAAAATAATATTTTCATTGGGTTTTCATAAAATTTCCCTTGACAATTTAAATTTCTGAAAATATACTATTTGTATCTCCTGCACATAAGTTTAGTTCATATTACATAAGTGAAACTAAATGGAGCTATAGTGCGACCGCTAACAAAAGAGCCTTGTCCCAGAATAGCTTGCACATCTCTCCTTCCCCCCAAACCCAATCCACGATGCGCGAGAAACATGTGCAGATGATTTATGGCACAGGTTCTTTTGTTTGCGGTCGCATTGATCAGTACACAGATTTATGAGAGTGAGCATGTGCCTACAGCTTCAAACAAAATATTATGAAATATTGTGAGCCCATGTCTCAAAAAAAGAAATACGCTCATGGCTATTTAACAGAGTATCTAAAGATGGGTTTCGTAGAATCTGTTGTAAATAAACAACACCCAATGTGTTTATTGTGTCATAAAACATAATCCAATGAGGCAATGAAGCCAAGTCGATTGTGAAAATATCTTGCTACAAAGCATTCAAATGATAAGGACAAGCCCATTGAATATTTTCAGGAAATATATAAAAAATTTCAAAATCGTTCAACAATCGTTGCATCATTTAAGAAACAACATGCAGCGAATGAAGATGGATTAATTACCTCATTGCATTTCACAATTAATTGCAAAAAGTGGTAAAAGTTATAATATTGGAGAAATTGTAATAATACCCTCTATAAAAAAAATTTATCTCAATAAGTAATGCATCAAAGTATACCAGAAATTTTAAAAACGTTGCCCCTAAGCAATCGCACAGTAAAGTGATGAATTGAAGAATTTGCAGTTAATGTTGAAAAAAAACATAAGTATTCTCCAAAACTCTTCATTTTTCATGCAATTGATGAGTCTACCATTGAAAATAATGCTTTATTGATGGCACATATACATTTTGATAAAACAATACATTACGAGAAGAAATTCTATTCGCAATAAATCTCATTACAGATACAAGAGGATTATCTATATTTAATACTGTGAAATCATAATTTACAAAAAATAATATTTCTTTGAATAATATTATTGCATGCGCTATACTGATGGAGCAACATCAATGGTAGGCCGGTATCGTGAATTTGTTGCTTATTTGAAGGAAATGCCAAACGTTTTATGTATTATTGTATGGTGCACAGACAACATCTTGTAGGAAAACATCTAAGTACAAGTCTCCATTCATCATTAACTACGATAATTTGGGCCATAAACAAGATCAAATTCAATGCAAAAAATGATAGAATGTTTCGATAGCTTTGCCAGGATAATAACGAAGATTTTAATACGTTACTTTTGTTCACAGAGTTCGGTGGCTGTCAAAGGGCACATCATTGGCTTGTTTTGTAGCATTATATGATAGTCTCATACAATTTTTGAAAGTAATTACGAGACTAATCTGTGTCAACAATTAAAAATAGTAAAGAATGATGCTTTTATTTGGCAGATATTTTCAAGAGATTTAATTAACGCTGTCAATTTGCAGCTTCAAGGAGCTAATAAAACTTATAGATTGCCAAAGTATTGTGTCATTATTTATTGACAAACTTGAACTACTTCATTATAATCTATTGAAGAGAGAATTAGAATCAATTTCCTGAATTATCATCTATAAAAAATGATATAACTCCAGAGAATATTGACAGATTCAGTAGCCACCTTAACAAAAAATTGGACATGGAAATACCATTTGAAGATATTTTTGAAATTGAAGGTGTATGACTGGATGAAAAATCCTTTTACCGCAAATAGTGAAGAGGCTGCTACAACATGCCAAGAAAAACTGTTAGAAATTACATAGGATGAAGAAAGTAAACGTAAATTCGATAGTGATGAATATCAAAATCTATGGCAAAATAAAAAAATGTCTGTCTTATATCCAAATATGAGGAAAGTGATATTCAGTTTATTGATGCCTTTTTCTACCTCATAACTTGTGGAATCAGGCTTTAGTGCTGTTAATCACATTATGACCAAAAAAAGAAACTGCCTGAATATTTCTGAAAGAGGAGACCTTCGTTTGTTCCTTATAAAAATTGAGCCAGATATCCAGTATTTAGTTTCGGAGCATTAGCCTTATGGATCTCATTAATAATTTAATTAATTAAATATAATTTCATCAGACTTCATGCTTCTATGTATACAAACTATAAATAAAAAGATAAATTTAACTACAGTAAGTTGTTTTATAAAGATTTATTTTGCCAAACTTAGCTAAAGTTAAACAAAGTATTTGGTAAGTAATTATTATTATATGCTTTAGCTTGCTGTAACTCTGCTTTATAAATTTTATAAAGTAAATTTACTTCCCTACTTTATAAATCACCATTACTGTGAAACCGTGGGCGGTTAGAAAATTTTACTACTAAACAGAGATACAAAAGTGGGCGGTGGATATAAAAAGGTTGACTACCCCTGCTATAGCTCAATTATACTGATCTTTTTCTTTTATTTAAAATGAATGACATTGATATTTACCATTTATAAATTAACAATCATATGCTTAATCACATGCATTGCATAAGACACGAATAGCAAAAATTAACTTCCTGGTCATGAAATTGATTATTACAGATCAAGTTTGAAAAAAAAAAAACAATACTTTGTTATTATTTATTTTTCTACAATAAAAATTACTTTGTTATTATTTTTGATCATAAATATTAAAACATAATTTTTAAATTCTATTTTAATGTCAAATAGGAAGACTTTGCTTGATATAAACTACTTTGGGGTCATTAAAAGTTCAAACCCTGCCATTAATAAACTGCTAAGAAATGAATAATATATTGTATAAACATTGTTCTTAATTACAGCAACATTAATTAAATAAATATAGGTTATTTACTAGTTGAAGAGTTTAAAATAAAGTTCCAAGTAAAAAAAAAAAAATGTGAAGAAAGTTTTCTATCAAAATCAGAAGTTCATATAAACATAACAATTAATTTCAAGTTCAGTGTTTAATGTTAAAATCTAGTTTAACAAAAGCTAAAATGAAATGACACCAATATATTTGTAATGTTCTCAGTTCTTCTTTGCACATTTTTTTTTAATTATGCAAATATGAACATATAAGAGACAAATTTTTGATAATTGCAAAATATATCATTATTGTACAAACTAATCAGGATAATGTTGCTTCCAGGCAGTAGTTAAAAAGTAAGTAATCTAAATTGAAATACAAGTCTGAGTTAAGATATGACTCACATGGAAATGTTGATTTAAAATCAATAATAACTAATTTATTACATTTTGCTACCATGTTCACATGGCATTAATAAAACAATTACAGTTTAATAGCTTATTAGATTATAGCCAATACAATTTTGAAATTAGTCAGTAAAAATAATTAACTAATCTAGTGGCTTACTTGCTGCATATTATTGAGAAGACTGGCTAAATTATCTCAATGATTTCTGAAAGTAATTTGAACAATAATACTCAGTTTTACTGAACTTCACAATATTATACTGATTTTTAAAGATAAGATCTTGAAATCTAGATAGAATTTACAAGTAATATTTGATTTTAATGCTGAATCTTGATTCAATTAGTTTATTTTCTTCCCTATTTTTTAGTTAAATATTGGATTCTTCATGGTATTCTATATCTTCTTAAATATTGTTATAGCCTCTTGATTCTATCTACAATTGCATTAATCAATTTGTTCTTAAGTTCTAGTTACAATTATCATACTATTCGACAAGCTCTGAAAATGGAGGTTTTTACTATATAAAATTCTCAGAAAGTAGACTAACTGAATTTATATCATTTATCCATTCAAGACATGAAGATAATATTAAATACCTAAATCACTAATTAAAATGACAGGAAGTTAAATGAAATCAATAATTGTGTGCTTTTATTGTTTGCTACTGCTGATAAAGTCCACCATTTTTATTGACATATAAAGAACAAGAAGAATGGTGAGTGTGTGTGTGTGTGTGGGGGGGGGTTTGAATAATAAAAATAGAATGAATGGTTTTATTAAATCATATCATCAATGATTAAGTTAATTATTTCTATTTCTTATTTCATAAGTTGCAGAGCCAACAATTATCTATATGTAAGTAATTGCATATTAAATTTTGATTTTTTTTATAGGTAAATTTTTTCCCAATAATGCAAATACAAGTAACACTGAATTATTCCTTCAAACTTACCAATGCTAAAATCATCAGTTTTGAAAATAATAATAAAAACAGAAAATAAAAGAAGTATGGCATAGTATCAACTCTCAAAACTCTGTAAAAGTTAGAGCCTATGTCATTTTCCTTAGTAAACCCTGCCATTTAATATGATGACATAGCCTAAGTCTTTAGCATGCAAATGTGCAAATATATAATAATTAGTGGCCAGTTTGATTTACTGTTTACATACAGATGAATATTGCTAACATTTTGCTAATTTTATTTATTGTTTATGCTTTGGCAAAAATACAACGTATTGAAAGCCTGGCTTAGCAAATAATAAAATGTTAAAACTTCATATCTTCTAGCAATATATCCAGTCCAGATCCATAAATCTCACTTATTTTGCTTTCAATCCCTTTTCTTTATTCCTAATATACATCTCTCCATATTTTATTAAGTAATCTGAAATCTTTGCATTGCTATTTTATTAAGTCTCCAAGTTTCAAGTTCATATGTAATAAACTAAAATATATCGGCAAAAATTTTTTTTCAAACACATAACTATTTTTTGTTAATATTAAGTTATTTCTCCCAAAAACATTTAATCTAAATCTAATTCTAGGCTTAATTTCATTATTTATATTTTCATCTGTATTTGACTAAAATATTTGTAATCATTCACCCCTGCATAATGATTTGCTGAGTTAAACTGCTGTTGGAAAGTTATGCCTAACCATCAACTACTACTACTACTATAACGATTTTATGGACTTTGTCCCAACTATTATTTTAATCAACAAATTAATGTTATAAATTTTTGTTTGATTTTTCTGTTATCTGTTATATTTTCATACTATGATGGGGCATGTCATAGTCTAAGCTGCTAGAAATCTCATTTCTCAGAGTTAGCAGAGAAGAAAAGGGGGGAATCATTAACTTAGTTTTTTTTTATTGTAAATAAAATCTAGGTCAGCTCATTTCTCACCTGCTTCACATCAGGTTAAGATTCCCATTTATTTTTACAGATTAAATCACAACACTTGGAACAGAATTCACCTTATATGTTTTATATTGTTGATTAACCATCAGTATATATTTTTCCAGTGTGATTGACTAATCAACTAGGGTAAATTCCTATACCTATCATATATATATATTTAAACTTAGATGGGGGAAACTTAAACCAAATAGATTGCTTTGTGGAAATCAATAGATGTTTATTTTAACTAATGATCATCATAATCATTTGGAAATTATTAATGTTTATTTTTCTTGTACAGTTCATGGTTTGTAAATAATGAGTGTCATAGATGGATTTCTACCAAGGGGTAAAAGGGATGGATCTAGAGAATTATTAGCTAACAGAATGATAGAAGTTATATGTGGCACATGCATATATATTATTACTACTGTTATAATACTTTATTTTAATTTCATTTATCATTGTCAATAAATATTAAAGAGTTATTATTCTGGTCTCTGGTTTACTGAGTTGTCCCGACATTCAACAATTAACAATTAACAAACAATTATGCATGCACACACACCTATTTCATTGTCATATAATAGTTTTATGGTAAATAAAATGTTTTAAATGCTAGTTGTAACCTATATAAAGGTGTAGGAGTTGCTTTGTGTATCTGTTTATACCTGTTAAGGAAGTCAAAGGCAATATTCTCCCTGGGCTCAAATATTAGGGCATAATGAAATTGGAAAGGGGTGAAAAGTGGATGAACTAACCTAAATTGCATCTGATATTATTAAATAGGTATAGAGTTAGTCAATTAAAAGTATATGCAATCATGGGTTAGAAATTTCATCAAGTTTTCATCAACATCCTATCTGAAGACCCAAAATCTGACCATAGTTAGATGCAACTTTCCCCATTCCAAGCCTCGTAGGATTCTGCGGTCTGTGTCATTGGGGGCAATCAATCAGGGCACATTGAGCCATAGTCTCCAGATTGCTACATCTGCATAGTATCACAGTCCACAGGTTATTTTCCCATCCGTCATGTGGGCAAGATGAATCCAAATTTATTTACCATCCATTACAGTATGTTGTATTATATCTCTTGTTCACAATAAGTTATAGAGCTTTTGTTCATTGAGTTGGATTTGTGTATAAGTCTTATATGTTTAGTGTTATGGATATCCACGTGATAATAATCCTGGTTGATGCAAAGGGCATATCCTTTAATGTCCATGCATTACATTTCATTTTAATTATTTATTTAGAAATTAAGTTCACAGTAGGCCAGTACATTAATCATACTAAGTGGCCAGAGCATTGATGATAATCAGCATATTTTTAGTATCCCAGCATTATTTTTTTATATTTTTATGGTTTAGCACTTAAGTTTGTGCTTCCAAATTATTGTCTAAATAATCTGCCCCAAACTGGCAAGGGCTAATTCAGTGTTGATTTATTTTTATTGTTGATCATTCATGATGATGAATAATTATTACTTTTTGTGTAATGCTAGTGAACTTAATAGTTATTTATAATTAGTGTTTTTGCTGATTTATCATGCTTCTCATGCTCATATTATTTGTAAATTTAAATTTTGCATTAACTGGAGATGATAATGATTTTCCATTACGCCTTATTAACTAACTGTTTCTTTGTACTGTTACAATACTTATGGTATCTTTTTATCATTCCTAATTATACAAATAATCACTTTTGAAGTAAATATTTTTAGGATAGGAATCATTTGATTTATTACATTAGTATTTCATAAATAGTAACAATAAGTAGCAATGATGCATTTCTCTAAGTATTCTGTATCCAAGTAGAATATCTGTGATGAAATAAGTTATATATAAATTTATTGCGAAAGATCTATCCATATTATGTCAGAGTGAATAATGGCAATAAATAATGTGTTAAATGCATAAATATAGTAAAAGGGACCATATTAAGTTCATAATGTTGTATCTTCTATATTTACAGAACATGTCTGTCATAAAATAAATGCTAGCATATGTATGCGAGAAAAACTTTCAACTATATTTTATTTTGTTTACCTGCTATTAAGTACTTTTTTTTATTTAAGCCAATAAACATCACATGATCACCACTTCTTTTATTATTAATAGAATTTTGAATTTAAGAAATTATTTAGAATTCAATTTAAGATTTCATTTCATTTCATTTAAGTTTAGTTCTTAAAAAGTTGCTAACTTATAAAGTAATTTATAAAGACAAAAATCAGAATATAATATGTAATAGACTTTTTTGAAATATTTATATATTAATATCTAATAAATTAATATATATTTTTAATAATAATTTTCTTAAAAGTTTACATACTCTTCATATAATAGATATATGTGATTGTGACCTGGGCCAACTGATGAGTGCTGTTTCAGCATGGAATGCATATTGGGGATCATTTGTCATTTATTGTATCTTTATTTATATGAATTTAAAAAGAATATGGAAGTATGGAGGTTGTTTAATATATCTATAAAAATATTTTGAAATTTGAAAGACATGTATTATATTTAAAAAATATATATTTTTATGATTTACAGTATATTTCTCTTTTAGTTACTTATGATATTATATAGACATTTTATAAAAGTTATAGAACACTATAATATATTGTAACAGGATGGGGAGATTGTACCTGGGGAAACTGGGGTGATGGCAAATCAGTGATGGAAAATCATCATCACTCCTAGTAAATTAAATTTAAAATTTTCAAAAAGTATAATATTTAAGATATATTAAAATAGGCAAAACTCTCTACATGTATTGCCACTCAGTGTAAGCCAGAGTAATCAATGAATGCCAGAAGGCTTGTGCATAAAATCCCCATTTAGTGCCTACTCATCCAATATCCCCAGACTAGTTTCTGGCTTGTAGCCTTCGTCAGTGAGGAGTCTTGGATCTGAGAGCACTGCACTTAGACCTTAGGATCTAGTGCAACCCTCCAGCAGCCACCTTTTATCTCTACTTAACTACAAAACGATGAGTCTTAAATTGAAAACATAATATTTTCAATCCAAGCTCATTAGCTTATATAGTCATATAGGTCTGAATTCAGTTCAGTACCTGTACATTTTAGTGTCTTTGGTTCTTTAATAACCATAGCCATCACTATCCTATTAGGCAGGATTGGTTTTAAGCCAACCGACATCACATGATCACCATTTCTTATGCTTGCTTGTAACTGTTATTAAACCAGGCAAAACTCTATACGTATTGCCACTCAGTACAAGCCAGAGTAATCAATGAATGCCAGAAGGTTTGTGCATAAAATCCCCATCTAGTGCATACTCATCCAATATCCCCAGACTAGTTTCTGGCTTGTGGCCTTCGTCAGTGAGGAGCCTTGGATCTGAGAGCACTGCACTTTAGATCTTAGGATCTAATGCAATTTTCCAGCAGCCCCCTTTTATCTCTACTTAACTACAAAACTATGAGTCTTAAATTGAAAACCCCATAATATTTTCAATCCAAGCTCATTAGCTTATATAGTCATATAGGTCTGAACTCACTTCAGTACCTGTATATTTTGGTGTCTTTGGTTCTTTAATAACCATAGTCACCACTATCCATCCTATTAGGCAAGGCTCCTCACTGACAAAGGCCACAAGCCAGAAACTAGTCTGGGGACATTGGATGAGTAGGCACTAGATGGGGATTTTATGCACAAGCCTTCTGGCATTCATTGATTACTCAGAATTGCATTGAGTGGCAATATGTATAGAGAGTTTTGCCTGTTTTAATAACAGTTATAAGCAAGCATAAGAAATGGTGATCATGTGATATCTATTGATTTAAGATATATCATATTAAAAATGTTAAAGTAATGTTTAACATCTAAAAATATATAAAAAATGTTATATATTGGAAGAGAATAGTAATTTTATATATTTAAGAAATGTTATATATCCAAGGAGAGCATGAGATCAATGAGAGATCAGTTATGATTAACTATACATCAACCAGCATTATCAATTATAAAAGTAAGTAATGCTCTTAATAAATAATCATTCTCATGAATGATATATAATCAAAATAAAATCAGAATAAAATCAACAGTCAATCTGGTCACTGGATTAGTCTTCTGAAGACCAAACTAACTATTGAGCCATTGCAGCTTCGGGCAATTATTTAACCATTAATTTGGAGGTACAAATTAAGTGCTCATCCATCAGAATACATAATAATAAAAAATCTAAACAATAATGCTGGGATATTAAGACATGCTGATCTTCATCAATGCTCTGGCCACTTAGTACCATTAGTGCATTGGCCATCTATAAACTTAAATTCGAACAAATAATAAATTAAATAAAATGTAGTGTGTGGGTTTTAAAGAGTATAATCTTAGTGCCATTCCAGGATATATCAATCAATCACAAATCACTAGCAATGTGTAAACAGTATAACAAACAAGGGCACATTGTACCAGTCTGTTATCAAAAAACAAAGATAAATATTCATGAAAAAAAAAAAAAGAACAAAGTAGACGATAATGACAGTGACAATACTACCATCAAATATGTGCATTTCATGGCAAATCACTCAATGGGATTCCAACAATCATCCATTAAAAATTTAATTCTATAAGATTGTAATGATAAAATGGTAATCTGGATCCTAACTTTCAATGTTCTTTTTGAAAACTAAAAATATCACTTAAAATATATTGTTACTGACTACAGAAAAAAACCTTGTAAGACCAAAAGAGCGTGAAAATTAGAACTAGGAATTATGGGAAGTGACATATTTATTGATTAAATAATGACTCCTTAGCCTAGTATGCCTAAGAATGCTTTACTAACTGTATAAAGGGTGAGATTTATACCATATAGATTGATACAAATATTTTCTTATTCAAAAGTTAGGACAAGTGATTCTATCAATCTGCATATATTTTTTGAGTGCTCCAAGATTTTTGAATCACTTGTTCTATACCATCTTTATTGGTGTGAATGAGAATTGCATTAATTCTATAAGAAAGTACATTACAAGCAAATGTCATGATTTCTTGGAAATTATATGGATTTGTATCATGTTGAATTGCAATAATTATTTTATCATGAAAATTTCTCATTTAATTTTCATGTCAATTTCAATAGAAGACATATGTGTGGAGTTTCTCATTTGTGGGTGAATCCTTCTGAAAAGAGACAGAAGAAGTTCAAAAAATATAAAAGAAAGTCATTAATTCTTTTTAACTGATTAGTGAGAATGTATTCTGTATTGTTTTAATTTTGTCTTTTATTGGACATATACTTTTGTTATTGATTTGATGTGCCAGGTATTCTATTTCTGATGTTCCAACAATGCATTTATCTTTGTCGATGTGAACATTATCATTAGCTAGATGAATGAAAATGAGAATTGTAGATATCTTTCATATCTGTTACGAAAGGGTTAGCAGATAATGGTATGACTCCTGAAGTTACTGCTATAATAGTATTAAATTATTTAAGTATATCCCTTTATTCTATAGGGCAGTTCTTGAGAGAAAAATAAAACTCTATTTGTGTTAATAACCAATAAGTTATCAAACTCTGGTGTCAGTATCATGTGTTGATAAGTCTATTCACAGTCTGTGAGATGAATGTGTCATACTACTACATTTATTGAGGAAGTCGTCAATTTTTCATAATGTATCTTGCCATTTTTCTTTCTTATGCATATAAAGGGTGTTATAATAATCAGAATGATATACTTTCAAGATAATTCAAAATTTTATCTTTTCAGATTTGTTGTATTTTGACAATGTAAATAACTTTTATATTACATTGGTGCAAAATGCTAATAGTCTATAGTTCCAAACTATAACATCTTTGGAAAGTTAATGGGTAATGTAGATTCATGTTAAAAATGACCATTGCCCATCCAAGACAAGTTAACAATTCAAATAATGTCACATGAACACCATTTCATATGCTTACACCTGCTGT
Source organism: Epiperipatus broadwayi (assembly GCA_028023455.1). NCBI lineage: Eukaryota > Metazoa > Onychophora > Udeonychophora > Euonychophora > Peripatidae > Epiperipatus > Epiperipatus broadwayi. The sequence goes on along the minus strand of JAQFVV010006285.1, from coordinate 211,116 downwards.
ATGGAGAGTGTGGTACTCTTATTAATTCCAATAATGGATATAATGTTCATCAAAGATTTCCTGAGGATTATGTCAATATGATAATTATTGGAAACACAAAAATTTCACAATACTATCCACAATCATGTGTTAAATGCAACATAAATGGTTGGCAAATAAAATTAAATGGTTGACTGGTAAAATTTGAGAAGAATTAAAATCCCAACTATAAAAAAATATAAAATTTCCATATAAGAAAGATGTATTAAAAAGAATTACTGATTATACCATTATTAGTTCTAAGATTGAATATCTTAAGATCATTGTAAGAATAAAAAAATTAATGAGAGAGTGTAGTTGAGTGTCTAATATGGATACATGGATTAAAAATGTGACAGCACAAGTATTGCATGCCAAAGAATAATAAAGGACTCTCTGAGGTCATGTTTATACCTTTGGAAGCACAAAGGCAAATCCTGGAAATGTTTATCATATTGGTTTTGCAAGTCTATTTCAAAATAAATTCTTTTTATTATTGTTGTTCATAGTCCAAGTGATGGAAGATAATTCCAGTTAATAATACATCCATAAAAACAGTTGTTATTGAATTATGAAAATTGTTCACTATCAACAATCTCTACCAATGATACTACTTTGATCTCAGCAGAAATGAAACTTATATGTCAAGTATTACATCCAAATCAGATTACCCATACAACTTTGACTCTAATAGACAAGCTGAAAGCAAAGTATAGTTAAGAATTACTAAAAAATCAATATTATGAATTGGACTATTATAACTAACAATATTTTTGTACACTATTGAATCACACTCTTCAGCAGTACAAAAAATCCCCCATTAGAATTGCTGATAAATGTTTGCCATAAAATCTTATTGGGCATCATTCATCCAAATTCATGCAATAATGGATAAAAACAGAAACAAATAATTATTCAAATAATGTGAATACTTGAAATCAACAATTCCATACATACAATAAGTTATATATTTAATACCAAATAGTTGCTAGCAAGAATGGATCCATGTCATAAACATATAAATTCAAGATAGATTGATTTCTATATAGATATTTAATTAAAAATGGAAATAAATTATCACAAAATTGGAGGACCTTCCTCCCTCCTATATTGTGAAAGAAATGATCAATAGTTCAAATAGTAGTCATTAAGATGAGTTACATCTCATATCAACCATATTCTCTCTCAAGCTGCCAACAGTAATTTCCAAGACTTCAGCTTTAAATGATATAAACTTATGATGATATATAGCATATAGACCAAAATAAAATGAATACAACACCAAATTGGAAAACATGAGAATATTTCAAAAACTAAAACTATGACTGTCATTGGATAAATGATGCTATGTATGATGCAAGTATGCTCTTGTGAGATTAAATGAGTAATAAAAATGTATAAATTGCCTAATTATAAAGTTAAAATGTACTAATAAATATGTTGATAAAAAGCATTTATACAATGCAACACATCTTCATTCTTGTGAAAGAAAATAATCTACTTTTTAAAATCTTATTTCCTAATCAATGACTATAATAATGTAGAACAGGGGTCCCCAATCTTTTTGCACTTAAGAGCACATTCTATAATACCGGCCAGGTGGCGGGCACCATTTATTTTTTTCAACCAGATGGTGGTCACCATTTATTTTTTCAATGTAAATTTATAGTTGGATATTGTTAATAATACACATAATGTACAAAAAAATATTTATTTCAAAAAATAAAATTTTAACATATAATTAACGTTTATATTTTTACGCTGTAAAAGTATAGTATGCCCTACAATTTGATTACAATAATAATTTATAAAAAATTGTAAAAATTAAATTTATTTGTATCAGATAAATAATTTTTTATTGTGTTCAGATAGTGGCGGGCACATGTAAAACGGTCTGTGGGCACCATGGTGCCCGCGGGCATAAGGTTGGGGACCCCTGATGTAGAAAATGAACAATTTTTATGCTCATGTAATATAGGCTTGATGTAAATATATAAAGCTATTAAGAAACAAAATATGAACATTTATTTAGAAAATCGGTTGTTTTCTCATCCTTGGTGTTCGCCTTAAGATATCGCTACTTCTAGGTAAATTCCTAGAAATATACCGTTTCACCAGCCTTCACCCAACCAAAGAGGAATTTTTCTACGTTATAAATGCAGAAAAGTCCTCATGTTATGTTGGATGAAGGAGGCGGCGAGAAGCCAACACAAAGAGACTTCTTTCTATTATAAAACACAGAAAGAGTTCCCGACGGCTTGATTGGCTGCCGTAGTAGTCGATTTTGTTCATTTTCTCGTAATAGTAGAATATCTATTTTCTCTGTAGTTTCGTGTGAGAGTGTTTATATTTGAAGCAGTCGTAGTTTGTTTAAATTTGATAAGACGTCTTTTTTTTTTAATGTGTTGTAACTTACTTTACTGTTGTAAGTTTAGTAATAATGTCCTGAAGATTCCATTACAAAGGGGTAACCCTCAAAAATTGCTTTTAAGGATGCGAAAGGGGAAAAAAATAAAGGATCACGCGAAAAGTACCATTTTCGCGAGAATTCGTCCGTGACCAGTTACTTTTGCTATATATATACGCACAAACAAAAACAAACCACTGTCTAATTATTAGACATTACTTGTCCGAAAAATAAAATTAGTCAGGTATTATTTTTTTTTTTTGTTTTGTTACATTTATTATTTCAAAATAAGATTAGTTTTTATATCTACACACTAACAAAAACAACCCAGTTCCTGATTAATTACTGTCTTTAAAAAAAAAAAAAAAGCAAATTCAACGGGGTAAGATTTTTTTCAATGGAGTCTTTGAATTACGGTTTGTTTGTTTTTATATATACACAAGATTTACCAAAAAAAAAAAAAAAAGAAACCCACTTTTTGATTAATTACTGTCAAAAGAAACGCAAATTTGTCAGCTATCATTTTTAAATTTAGTATTTCAATAACGGTACCCTTTTTATATATACATACTTAACAAAAACAACCCACTTTCTGATTCATTACGTCCCCGTCCCCCCCCCCAAAAAAAAAAGAAAAAGGAATTTAGTTGGGTATCATTTTTCAATCGAGTCTTTTAATGACGGTCCTTACTAATAGTAATCGGGTATCAATTCTAAATTGTAGTATATAAATTACGTTACTTTTGATAGATTTAGAATTACATCTTCCTTTTTTAATAAAATGATTGATTTACTCTTGACCAAAAATACCGTAACTTTAAAAAAAGACACACATAAAGTCAAAAAAAAAAAAATGAGAAAAAGCCCCGTAACTTTAAAGACACACACACACACAAACTCAAAAACAATCTAAGATTAATAAACATTGACTTATTACGTCTTGCTTTTGAATCAAATTACTGATTTACTCTTGCAAAAAAAAAAAAAAAAGACCGTAACTTTAAAAAGACACACGTAAAGTCAAAAAAAAAAAAAATTAGAAAAACACCGTAACTTTAAAGACACACGCACACAAAGTCAAAAACAAGATAAGATTAATAAACATTTACAAAAATAAAAAAAAACTAACATCATATAATAGTATTAGTTAGTAGAATATTTTATTACAAATCTAAGAAATCAGATCTTTTTAGATCAAATCGATCATTTAGGTCCGGCCCGGAATCATTATATGTATATGTTTTTGATTAGCATCAACGCCATCTTAAGGTGAACACCAAGGATGAGAATACAACCAAAAAATCTAAACAAAATAGCAAGGCAAAATCATTACTAAAAGGTATTCTTAAAATGAGATATTAATCAGATTAGTTAATGCATCAAAGTGCTATAGCTCAGTTATAGTACTTAAAATATATTTATGTTTAAGTCCCATCCTTCTTAAAAAAACAAAATCTATTTGAAAAACTGAAAATATAAAGTCAACATATTTATTTTAAACAAAAGATCATTCAAAATTTAATCATCTCACTAAATCAAGAGAGTTGGCATCTCTCTCTCTCTCTGCGTGTATATATATGTAAATCGGTGACAATAAGTAATTGATTTTGTTTAATCTTAAAAAACAAACCTTTTCATTTAATATTGTAATCCATCTACATTTTACTACACAGTTTTTTTTACAAAAATATTAGTGTAATCATGAGTCATGTTCATTATCATTTCTAAAAATCTACATTTCTTTTTTTTTAAAATACAACAGAATAATGTTAAGAGTAAGTAGTTTATTGAGGATGATTACAAGCTAAAATATTTCACTAATATTATATTTCCTTATAAAATGATTTTGATCTTTCAGGTATTTTAAGAAAGATCTATTTATAATTAACTTGTTCAATGTAACAATTTCTGACAATTTAATGTGTGCTAATAATGTGTTAAGCAATATTAAAAGTCCTTGACTTAAAATAAAGACAACAATTTATGACACTTTAGATTAAGTTTAAAAGAGTTCATAATAAGCAGTCATTAATTTCTTGATAAATCAGGAAAATGCAAGTAAATGAATATTTCATAGTAAAAAAAATGTGTAAAAACAAGTTCAGACATCAAAAATTAATTTTCTAATTTAAGAAAACACAGAAGTAATTAATAGAATAGAATAAAATTTCATTTGGAAATTACCTGCTTCGATGAGAAGATGCCCCACTCTCCCTTGCTGATGATTGATTAGATTCTCTTTGAGCTTCCATTAATAATTTTTCCATATTACCATCATAAATTGAGATTGGTTGAATTTTGGGTTGTGTTACATCATTTGCAAATCCTGCTTGAAAATTAAGTTCAACCCAAGAATCTGAAAATAGATTAAATATATATAATTATACCCTCAAAAGATGAAAGAAAGATATGAATTAAAAAACATTATTTTTACCAGAGGATTATGACTACCAATATAATAAGCTAAGTTCAATAGTTCTCCTGTATATAATATGTGCCAATAATAAAAAGAACCATAGGGGTAAAGGTAATAATAATAATTAAACATTATAAATATGCTAATCACAATTAATATATTTTAAGAGAACTATCAACCCATTCTGACAAAATATAAATACTCTTAATATGGAAAGCATACATCAAAGAGTAGTTAGTTTATAACGTTCTGTCTTATAATACATGTTACACCCCCCATATAATAACACATCTCACAAACACTACTCTCATGATTTCATTGCAATGATCTGATTCACAATTCAAAACTCTGATAAACTATAACTATTTCTTAAGTTTTATTTGTGCCATTTTACTTTTCAAAATAATTTCTTTGGATCAAACAATTTCTTTTCATCATTAATTATAATAATATCTCATGATTTTTCATTAGATATTGCTAATATTAAATTTTTCACTTTTTTATTTATTTATAAGTCATTGAACAATGAATGGCATCCTAGTGAAAACATGAGGAGATATAATCTTACCACTAAGATAATGTCTATCTAATTTACAATAATAATAACAAATTTGAAAAAAAAAAAAATTTAATTAAAGTAAAATACTGTACATAAAACTCTTAATTTAGAATAAAATAATAATCTTCTAGGATAGTATTCTAATACTAAGAGTGAATAAAGGATTTTATGGCCATTTAGAATATCCAATTAACAACTCAGACCAACTTTTTTTTATAAAGTTGTGATAAATAATTTAAGAATTTAGGATGGATAATGAATAAGCAGATAATTTTATTATAACAGCAATCTTTTAATAATTAGAATTGAATTATAGTGGTCATTTAATATTAAAAAAAAGAATAAATATTTTATTCTTTTGATGCATTCTTCACATCTATAGACCATTATAACAAAGTGATTATTAACTTTATGAACATGTATTCTAAACAACTAAAATCAAATATAATTGTGTCATTAATTATATAATATTAAAATTTCTAAATAAACCATATCTGATTGAGATATTAAAATGGAACCAAAAATTTAACAATAAAATATAACAATTATTTAAATAATAGGAACAATTCAATGACAACACTTTTGGAAATCAAAAGATTTAAAATTGAGCTGTTGAAATCAATGCTATACAATCTTACTGCATTAAAGTCTGCAGTTTATGGTAATAAACAAATAAATTTACGAATTAAATAGTAATTAACTATTTTAACTTATCTGATTGATATAAGCTTTCTAACATGTGCATTATTACAATAAGCTATGAATTTTCCTGACTGAAAAAAGCTTTTATTAATTTAAGCATTACAAGAAGTTCAATATTTTTGCATACCAATCACACTATAATATTGTCCCAACAATGAGTATATCCTAATACCAATCATGACTTATCAATCCAGCGATGACTCAATGCTTAAGATGATGTATATTGCTTATTTGGGCCTATAATTACAATTTTAAAAATTTAAATAAAAACTATTAGTTTTATATTCTGTAATGCTGGAAAAGCATAACAAAACAGATCTAAACACCAGAACCATCGCTAATTTACACTAAGAATGGTAAAAAGTACAATTGAAGAAAAGATAATACCCTTCACAAACAAATAATATCAATTGCCATAATAATAATGAAGTCATGTGGTACTCCATACATGACTACATACAAAATAAGATACTTCTGGGATGAAAAGATAAATAAGGCAATGAACCAAATGATGTCATGAACGCATCTTTTTGAAGGTAAATAAATATGCTAGAACCTTTATCTCTGAACATATATAAAAAATGAGAAAGAACCATCATAAATATTAGGAACAATAGTCTGCCTTAAACAACGCATTTATGCAAAATATGAAACTTAAAAAATATATACCACTCACAGAAATATACCATCATAAGAGAGGCAATGTTATAATCTCTTTATAAAATATATGTAATAATAAAATACTATCAAGAGAGATTCAGCTACAATCACTTGGAAAATATTATGTCAAGATAAACATAAATAAGAGACTAATCTCTAATAAATATAATAATTATTAAGTGATGTATAAAATGATAATAAAATTATATTTGCTAAACTTGGCTTAATAAAACATGGCCTAAAATAAACACTAAAATAAGAATGTACAACATCTTTCCTTGACTGGTTTTGCATAAATATCTTCATTCAGATAGATAAATTACTCACAACAGGGGACAAATCAATACTTTTAAAATGACATTATAATAATATAATATTAATAAAATAGTAAATACTGTGAACTTGTGGATATTACCATTGACAACTAATGCATAAAATATATCAGACAAGAATGCATAATATAACAATAAAATACATAATAAATTCCAAAAAGCATAAAATTATCATTTACCATTATACCCAGTTTATCAAAATTTAAATTATTAAAGTCCTTCATACTGAAGTTTTCACAAGTTATTAGGATACAGTTCTGTAAACACACAAAATTTTCTCCAGTTGCTGACAATACAGCAAATTAAAATATCAGATGTACAGCATTCAGAATTATTTTACTTAAGAGATTTCCTTAAAACATAAGCACTCAAACATATTAATAACCATTCAGTTCTGTAAAATAATTTTTAAGGTACCGACAAATGTATTTAGATGAAAAATTCTATGAAAATAAGCACATTTTATTAAAGAGAGATAAGATCAGGATTTAAATTCATATTGTAGCACTAATAATAATAATGAAATATACAATATAACAGGTTTGATTATAAGTTAATGATATATAATCAAATTAAATATTAAAGAAAAAAAAAAAATAAAAATACAATAAACATTTATTAAGTTAATTATATATAACTCAATTTAATTCATTAAAGATATTTCATTTCTTTTATAATGCAAAAATATAGCTGTTTCCATTATTTTGTCCAGATATATTTAAATAATTACAATAATGAAATTTTAAAATGTCCATGATAAAGGTATTATATTATTTTTTAAACAAGAATATGAACATAATGCTTTTCCAATGACAAAGTAAATTAATAAATCTTTATTTTACATACTTGAAAAATAGTTTCTCTTATCAAGCTTGCATAAGCATAAGTTTAAATCCAGCAGTAACAATAACCAATAATTAATTATAAAAAATACTTAAAATGTCTTTTTAAAATTAATACAAAGATCATTCCATCTGAGATTAAAAATAGTTCATTCATTAAAAGAAAAATGAATTTATACTGGAGAAAACCATTGTTTAAATATAATAGTATTGAAATAAGTATATTTCAAAAGATGTTGCTAAAACAAAATATTTATAAAGTCTTTGCATAAATTTTGAACTTCTTCGACATTCTTTTAAATATTAAAGTAAAGCATTTAAAAAATATTAAGGAACTGCTATAAATATTGCAAAACATAAGTCTTTAACAGCCTTATCCTTAAGATATAAGAAATACTAAATTTAGAATAAAGTTTATTGTAAGTATAAAATTGAAAATCACAAAAAGTTCTTATATAAGTGACCCAAGCTATATAAAATTCCCATGGTGTGCTCATCTTGAATAAATAGGATTTAACAATTGTAGAGAAATAATTGTTTAAATTTTGCATTCTGTTTCTTTCTAAAACTGCTGACTTTAAAAGTAGACTTTAAAGTTTTAGTGCCTGAATTAGAGGTTATTAAGTATACATTTTTATTAAACAAAATAAAATAGTAAACTTATGAATAATTTTGCAATTACAAAAGATGATAAGTAAGTTTTTTTTCTTCCTGTGCATTCTTTATGAGTCTTTTTCACATGTGTGTGCCACTCTTTTTACATGACTAATCATGTGATTGATTGAAAATTGATATTTTAAAATCATTTGGTATCTGGGGAATTAAACTAAAAATAAAAAATCATTAGCATAAAGTCTAGACTTGTTAATTAAAAATGTAGCATTTTAAAATAATTATTTAAGAAATTAAAACTATTACAATGAAATAAAAAATAAAATATTACATGCATTGCTTGATATAATAATTCTAAACTATATTAAATAAGTTAGAAGTTCATCAAAACACCTTATTATTTCAATTAAAATATTTAAAGATTATGAAGAAGGAAGTAATGGTTACAATTAAAAAATGTAAGCACAGTCACACACACACATTCACCAAATTTCTTTAAATTAAAAACTAACAACTTTTCAAATAATAAATTAACTCTTTATAAGTTAAATAGTTTAATTCTATTTATACTAATTTAATCTTTCTGATATTAATACGAACAAATATACTTTTACTAATAAATAATTTAGACAGAAATGCTTTATTATAAACAAATAAATTAAACAATATTATCTACTATTAAAGATTTAGACTAAAATATCACTATGATTTAATTTAAACATTAAATTTTAAGATCTTAGAGACTATATGATAATAATTCTAGCCTTTAATAGCTTTTAGCAATACTTTATTATTAGACAGGAAAATATATTTCTATCTAAACAATTGAAAATTAATTCCAATTACAAATAAGTTCAAATCAACATATGATAAAAATATTAAAATAATTCTTAATAATAATTAAGATTTACAAAATGCTTAGAATAAGTTATAAATTAAATTAATTATTATTTTTAACACTTAAATAAATTAAACAGCTGGGAGTATTTATATTTATATTATCTAGATCATCTCTATACACTAAACTCATATGAACAATGATATAATGTTGCAACTAAAGTGTTATAGTTAAGTATATTTTTCATCTATTGATTAAATAACATATAACTAATCATACATATACAAGAAGCTGAACTCTCCATACAGTAGCACAGGGGTCCCCAACCTTTTTGCACTTAAGAGCACATTCCATAATACCAGCCAGGTGGCGGGCACCATTTATTTTTTATCTGGACATAATTGCTGAGATATTCTTGACTTCGTTTACGGAGAAGCCATAGTTCATCACATCACATCACATGTAAATTTATAGTTGGATATTGTTAATAATACACATAATGTACAAAAAAATATTTATTTCAAAAATTAAATTTTAACATATAATTGACGTTTATATTTTTACGCTGTAAAAGTATAGTATGCCCTACAATTTGATTATAATATAATACAATAATTCATAAAAAAAATTCAAAAATTAAATTTATTTGTATCAGATAAATAATTTTTTATCGTGTTCGGATAGCAGCGGGCACACATAAAATGGTCTGCGGGCGCCATGGTGCCCGCGGGCATAGGGTTGGGGACCCCTGCAGTAGCACCACTCAGTGCAAGCCAGAGTAATCAATGGATGCAAGAAAGTTTGTACAAAAGCCCTATCTAGTGCCTACTCTTCCAATATCCCCAGACTAGTTTCTAGCTTGTGGCTTTCATAAGTGAGGAGCCTTGGATCTGAGAGCAATGCACCTAGATCTTAGGATCCAATGCAACCCTCTAGTAGTCACTGTTTACATTTTTGTTAACTATAGAGCTTTGAATCCAAAATGAAAACACAATGTTTTCAATTCAAGCTCATTAGCTTGTATAGACTAGTTTTTAGCTCATGGCTTCCATCAGTGAGGAACCTTGGATCTGAGAGTACTGCACCTAGACCTTAGGATTAGGTATGATTATGGTAACTGTGGTTATTAAAGAACCAAAGACACCAAAAAGTATGATGCTGAACTGAGTTCAGATCTATATGACTATACAAGCTAATGAACTTGAATTAAAAACACAATTGTTTTCATTTTGGACTCAAAACTTATAGTTTGCTAATAAGGTAAAAGGTAGTTGTTGGATGATTGCATTGGATCCTAAGATCTAGGTGCAGTGCTCTCAGATCCAAGACTATTCACTAATGAAAGCCACAAGCTAGAAACTAGTCTGGTGATATTGGATAAGTAGGCACTAGATAGGGATTTTATACACAAACCTTCTTGCATCATTGATTACTTTGGCTTGCACTGAATGGCACCATTGTATAGAGAGTTTGGCCTCTGTGTAAACAGCTTGTATAAGCATAAAGAATGGTGATCATGTGATGTTTAGTGGTTTAATCACTTAATTAATATTTTGAAAATAATTAACTTTACTTTAGAATTATTATCTTAAAATACCAAGAAATAAACTTTTTTTATTTCTGACAAATTATTTTGTTTTTCATCTTGGTAATACATTAATGATTTAAAATAAATAACTTTAACAAAGTTTTAAAACGCATAATAATTTTTTAATATTCATTTTTCAAAAAGCTATAACTTTTATTATCTAAATATGACAGTGGTAAATTTTCTTTTATTATTCACATAACTGCTTCCAATAATAATATATAACAATAATAAAATTATTATTTTTGTTTTTCAAATATTCATATCTAAGATATTAATGATTTTTAGTGCTCTAAATGAGTCTCCCTCCACACACATCACATAATCTAGTTATGATGGTTTGTTGAACTGATATTTGAAAAATAATTCTTAAATAACTTTACCATTGATTTGTGTAATATGGATGAATCATGTTCAACAAAAACAAAAAAATTTGGTAATCATCTGAAATCCGGGCACGGCGGCTTGATGACGTTTATGTGTCATAGAGTTGACAAAGATTATGTTGTGGAAATGGGATGGAGCAGAATATGGGAAAACTTAGACTGGGGAATGGAAAATAAAGTGGCTAACAGGTTTCTCTGGGCATAATTGTTGAAAGATTCTTGACTCCGTTTAAGGAGAAGCGACAGTACATCACATCACATCACATAAAAATGCCGTTTACTGTGACGGGCCTTATGGTTAATACAACATTTATATTATATTACCCATTAGCAGGCCACTTTACATGACATTGCACAAAAATGTTACAGCCTGTTTTGTGCTTTGAAACTATTTATGCGTATTTTTTCTATTCATAGCTAATTACCATATCGCTTGGGGGTATTTTAATTGCAAGTCGGTACAACTTTTCGAATCTCCATAATAGAGTAATGTCATTTATATTTAAATAATGTTGTTAATTACTAATAATTGTCATATGGTCCCCCACCCTTCCCTAAAAAATGTTAATATGTAAAAAATTGGCAAAGGGTATGTTAGAACACGCTTCAACAAAGCTCACACGCTAAGTCACGTTTCAGCGTGGAAAATATACAAGACCAATAAAATGTCTGAGAAGAATGTGCAATTTTTAAACTTTTCAGAATTGCCTAGTACAGAAAGTGAGACTGTGTTCTGTTTTCAGGCACATAATGTCCTCCCAAATACCAGACTGCTTTTATTACAGCAATAAATAAAAATAAGTTCAAAAAGTCCAAAGTTTGTGTATTTTTTTTAATTTCATTAGAAATTGACAAGTATTTGGATTATCTTTTTTCAGCCAAAAAAAAAAAGGTAATTCAAATGAAATATAAATAAAAGTAAAAAGTGAAAAAAAGTTGTTGAAAAAAAAAAAATTATTGACTTTTTGTTACAATTATTTATCCGAGAGTGGGAGTTTCAAAACAATTTTTTACCCCCCAAAAACACAAAAGTTACTTTTGATTTAAAAAAAAAAAAAAAAAACAATTTGGTCAAACAAAAAAAAGGTAGAAAAAATTAGAAACAATTCCCAAATAATTGTATTATATTTTTTCAGCAGGGTTAAAACAAGTGGGATTAAAATAAATTACTATTTTTGTTTACTTTTTGTTAATAATAACAAAGTATGACCCCCCCCCCCCCAAGCTGTTTATTGTAGAAACCAAAAAAAAAGAAGACTAATTCAAACGAAATATAAATAAAAGTAAAAATTGAAAAAATCAAACAGTTGTGCCTGTATTTCAGATAATTACCAAAAATTTTCTTTAGGTTTGAATATAAAACTAATCTATAACAATTGGAATTTAGTTTTTCTCTTTTAGTAAACAATCAATCAATAGTATTGTCCTATGGACAGATCCAGAGAATAGTCATATCAAAAATTCAACCATTTCTCCATTCTGTTCTCTTTGTTGCCCAGCTTTTAAAATCCACATACCCTATCCTATCTCTTATATCATTCAGCAAGGCCAATCTTTTTCAGCCTCTCCTTGTTTCCACTCATCATTCCCTTCGAAAGCTCTCAATTGAAATAAAATCCTTGTTTTTTTATTTCACCTTTGAGTGGAAAGTTTTAAATTGCGCTCAGCCTTATAATTCTTTTCTAATAATACTAAGCTTCACTTTTTTGCATAAAGCGCAATTTAAAAAGCTCTCAATATGGCTTTGAACATTTTTGAAAAAGTATATAAAATATCTCCATGTAAAACTTCCATTTAAACATGTATGCAAAGAGGAAATATTAAATTAAAAGTTAAGTAAAATAAAATATTTTCTCAACGGTATATACAGTACATCCTTTTCTCTCTCCGATCTTTATAATAGTCCTAGTTCATTCTATCAGAGGTGAAATGTTCCACTAAATTATCTATATTGGGTGGTCTATCTGACTATGGATATAATTTATAATGCTGATAGCATTTTATTTGTTTTTATAGTAATTTTTGCAGACAAACATATATTAGCATAAATAAACTCAAATTTTACTTCATTTTATTATTATTATTTGCATTTATGTATTTTTTTAGGATGTTACACCTGATAAGAAAAACTGACACAGAAAATATGTAGTTTGTGGTTTCATTATATTGTATGAACATTATAAGGATTATTCCTATAAAACATATGTACATATTACAAATAGTATACAAATATATATTTACAAATAATTTACAATAAAATATTAAATATTTCCACATAAATTATACTGTATATATATTTTTTTATTACTTACTTTTTATTTACTTTTATATTTGTCTTCAATCTTTTATATTCTAAATTATTATAATTTTTATATATAAAAAAGTATTTATGTATAATCCTTTAGCAAGAAGCTTGCAAGTTTTTTTCTTCTAATTCTCCATTTTTAGGGGCACATTGAATAAATATTGAAAACAATATGGCTGACTAAAAGCTGTCGTATTTAATATTTCCTATAGAAATTCAATAAATTACACAAAAGTATCAGAGTTGATTGTAATTAAAATGTAATCTAACGGCAGAAACCATTACAATAAAGCATTCACTGGTCTATCTGCACAAGCCACTGAACAACCACTGCTGTGGAAGTATTCCTCCCTGTTGGTTACTATTCCATAATTTTGAAAATACTCTACTGCATGTTCTTCTGCCAATGGAAGATCCCATATTTTATTCCTTTCAGCCAAATGTTTCAAAAAATAATAAAGATTCTCAATGACAATCTAATGCTAAGTGTAGTAAAGATTCTCAATGACAATCTAATGCTAAGTGTAGTATGTTATAATAGATATAAGGAAAAAAATAATTAAATCTTGGGAATGGAATTTATAAGAGTTTTATTAATATTTTTGAAAATTAACAGAAATTTAAAATTGATTTCTTAATATTTTTTAAGCTTAACAAGTAACATATGTTCCTTAAATATTTACAATACGTATAAAGTAATATATTCGGAAGCAAACCAATCTTCAAATATACAGTTAATTTTTTTTTTTATCAATATGTATAATAAAAAATAATTAATTAAATGTTGTGAATGAAATTTATAAGAGATTTTTTAAACTTAACAGGAATTTATAATCAATTTATTAATATTTTTTAAACTTAGCACATGACTAGTTAAAATATTTTTGAGAAAAAAATGTAAACAAATACTGGGATGCCCTTGAAAATGGATAATTAAAAAAAATCATCTGGCAAGCTTCCGGCAAAGGGATTACACATAAGCATCAAAAAATCCTTAGACTATTTATAATTAATCTTACATAATTTACACTAAGTCCTTAATATTATTCCTATTTAAAACTGTTTTTCTCCTTATGTTTAAAAACTTTCTTTTAACATTATTCCAATTCAAATCTGCTTTTCTTCTTATGCATAAACTTTGTAAGACACATTAATTAAAGAAAGTTTATACATAAGAGAAAACCAGTTTGAATAGGCATAATGTTATGAACATAGTAAAGTTATATAAGAACAATTAAAATACCTAATAAGTAGAAAACCAGTTTTGAATAGTAAAAATGTTAGGAACTTAGTGTAATTACAGAATTTAAACAATTATCAAAACAAATGACTATTCTGACATATTAATAGCATCAGAACAATAATCCGACACTTTATCATCAAAAATGTTCATAACAACAATAGAGCTAGCTTTACTTTTTGAGAGAACAAGATAACATGACCAGAGTAATATATACGTATAATATTATGAACTTTTTCAATTATTATTACATTTTTTTTTCATAACTATATTATTCTGTTGTTGTTATTTTTTTAATTATTTTTATTGATAATTTTTATTTTAGTACATACTGTAATTTTTAAATTCATATAGTGTATTTAAATGATTATTTGAGAATTTGATTTGTGAATTATCTTAGTAATATTTTCAGGCTTTATTATTCCATGAATAGATATTATCGGCATTATATATTTGAAAGGCCATAAAATTATTTGCCTGCATATAAATATTTATTAGAAACAAATTTTATTACACAAGAAATGTGTAACCACCATAAATTAAAAAAATTTTCATGGTAGAAGCAACTTATTTTATAATTCACAGACAGTTTTATGAAAAAAAATTTTTTTTTTATTTGAATATTTCTAAAACAAAATATTCTCATATAAACTATATATATATAACACATAAATAAACCTTATAAGACAATAAATGTCCAGGACATTAAAGATGGGGGGGAAAATATGGAAAAGATACTATTATTATTATTTTTAAAAATAAATAAATGATACTGCAATGATATATGTTTATATATTTGCCAGTGATTTAAATATATATTGAAACATTATATAAATTATATTTATAGATATGATTTTATATTTATTATTATGAATACCACACTTTATATAAAATAAAAATGAAAAAATGTGTAATAATTTAAAAAGTTATTTAAAAAATGTGACATCAAATAATGTTTTTCTTTTATTATTTCAGTAAAGAAATCTTAAGATTTTAAATCCTGATTTACATTATTGATAAAGAAAAAAGAATTTATAGTTGAAAGTGTATAATACTTTTTGCATTACTAATACTTCTAATTTGAAGAAAATGTGTGCAGTAAAAATTTTTGTCTCATTAGTAATTAATAATTTAAACAAATATAGTAAATGCTGACAATTCATTATTTATATTTGAAAGCAGTTAAAAAACTACACACAATTTTGGATGAGTAAAGTTTCTGATAATAATAACATGGCACTATGTTATAATGCATTCATCAAGATTACTATGACTATGAGATTATAACTGAAGGCAAAAGAATACAAATCAGATGCTGCTGCTAGGGTCACAATGGTAGTTTGAATTCACATGGAAGAAAAAGGGCCTGCTTTTTGTTCCATAAACCCTTAATGTGTTCAAGATGGTTGCCTTGCCTGAAGTCCTCCAAAGAATAGATAGTAAATGGAGGTGATTGAATGGAAACAATTACCAGATTATACCTTTCTTGAGATGTCAATAAGCCAATTTACTATTTTAAAAGAGACCAACTTATCAAGAGAGTCCATCAACTTACTAAAAAATTACTTTACATATATACTATTATATCTATATGCAAAGAAGCACAGATAAAGTTACTGCATTTTCCGTTCCATATATAATCTGTTCTAGATGGCAGGCTTGCCTGAAGTTCATCAAAGTATAGAGACTAAATGGAGCTGATCGAATGGAAACAGTTACCAAGTTATATCTTTCCTAAGATGACAATAAGCCAATCTACTATTTTAAAAGAGCCAGAGAGTCCATCAACTTATTGAAAAATTACTTTATATGTATACTTTTATATCTATATGCAAAGAAGCACAGATAGATACTGCATCATAAATAAATATATAAAGTACAGCTAGTAAGTAGAGTGTGTTATATATTGAGAACAATATTATTTTAAAACATTTCTTGAAAAAGACAGTTGTAATTTTTAAATTACAATTTTTTTAAAGTAAATAACTATTCCAACTAAAAGTAAGATGCACTTCCAGTATATTTTATTAAAAAGGGAGAACTCCAAAAATCTTTCCATATTCAATAAAATAACTTGCTGAAGTATTTTTAAAGATGTTTGCAATTAATTAAGAGTGATCTGAAGAAAAAAAAGAAAAACTTTGATGAAGGACTGTCAAAAAGTAATATATTTTTAAAAGGTAAAAGAAACACTTTTTTTTTACTATTACAAATAATGAATTAATTAATAACTTTGATTCATACTATATATTTTATATATACATGTATGTGTGAAATTTATGCATATTTTTAACATGAAATTAATTGTGAAAAATATATTTTTAATAAGTTTATTATTTTGACAAATTAAAAAATATATGTCATAGTGTAAGCATACATTTCCATATGTACCCACATATATATGCAAAAACAGTCATTATTTATGTATCATTAAAACATGATAGCTTATGTTTTTATTATTATATGACAATTCCCATATGTTACAACATATCTGTGTGCTTATATAGATGTGTCAGGTAGACACATATGTTAAAATTATATTTTTATTAGTTTGACATTCAAATATGTTTATATTATAAGGACATGTCTATGTGCAGATATATAGGTGTGTTTAGTTCTACAACTTCAGACTATCCACACTGCTTGATGGCATTGTTTCTATGCAAAAGCACAGAAATATGCTGTTTACAAGGCCACTCATAGATTTTACAGCCTGTAAACTGTTCAAATACTTGATGTTGATGAAGTCAAGACTTCCCCAACATCGCTAGCATTTGAACAATAGCAGTGACATGTTGTGACATTCTATATACATGTTAGTATTGAATATTCAATAGTGTATGATATGAGAGTGTCTGTAGCTGTAATCATGAAAAGTGTAACAGTTCACAGTTCAAAGTTGTTCATTTTAAATGTATTGTCATTTGTATGAGCAACTACAAATTATAACTATTTCTAAAATGTCCCTAATTTCCTTGCTAAATGGCACAACTGAATAAATGAGGAGTGTAAGTCGCAATTCGGCAAAGTTCATGTGAAAGTCGCACAATTTGTGAGAAGTTTTTCATGAAATGTTATTGTTTGTGTATATATGAAATCAAAGTTGCTTTTTTTTTGTTTTTTGTGAGCATTATTTTAAAAATAACAAAATGTTTTTTTTTTGTTAAAATCAAAAAATGAAAATCCAAAAATAAAAATGTTTTCCAAAAAAAAAAAAAGCATATTATATGTATTTGTTTATGAATAAAAATGAATGTTTTTGAGCCCCCAGTAAATAGAAAAAAGAAAAATGTTTTAATATATATAAAAGACCAAATGTTTTAAAAAAATAAAAAAAAAAAAGACTGAAAGTTTTAAAAACAAAAAAAAAAAAGACTGAAGGTTTTAAAAACCAAAAAAAAAGTTATATTTGTTTTTATAAAAATTAAAATAAACCCAGTAAAAAAAAAAAAAAACCAGTTATAGATTTATTTTGAAAAAAAAAAAAACGTTAAAAAATGTAAAAAAAAAAAAAATATGGTAAAAAAAAAAAATTAAAAAAAATACTATCTTTTTCTTTTAAAAAGCCTGGTAACATTATGTCTATTTGTTTTGCAATAGCAACTGCGCCATCATGCAATGTGGATTGACCGAAGTTGTAGAACTGTGTGTTTTACATAAACCTGACATATTTGAACATCACAATAAAATAGCTTATTCCTTTTTGTATTAATCAAAATCAGAATGCTGAATTTATATTTATGGCATACTCAGCAGACCTTAATTTCATTTTAATTGCTATTAATAAATTTATATTTCATTGTTCAAATTACTCCAGAGAATTTATTTAATTCTAAAATATTATAAATTATTATATATTGTATTATATCTCTTGCTCACAGTAACAGTTATAGAGCTTTTGTTCATTGAGCTGGATTTGTGCATAAGACATATAAAAGGGAGTTATGTTTAATGTTATGGATATCCATGTGATAATAATCCTGGTTGGTGTAAAGGGGGTATCCTTTAATGTTCATGCATTACCTTTCATTTTAATTATTTATTTAGAAATTAAGTTTATAGTAGGCCAGTACATTAATGGTACTAAGTGTCATAGCATTGATGATGATCAGCATATTTTTAGTATCCTGGCATTATTTTGTTGCTATATTTTTATGGATTAGCACTTAAGTTTATGCTTCCAAATTATTGTCTAAATAATCTGCCCCAAACTGGCAAGGGCTAATTGAGTGTTGATTTATTTTTATTGCTGATCATTCATGATGGTGAATAATTATTACTTTTGGTGTAATGCTAGTGGTCTTAAGTTATTTATAATTAGTGTTTTTGCTGATTTATTATGCTTCTCATACTGATTATTCATGCCTTATGCTCATTATATTATTTGTAAATTTAAATTTTGTATTAACTGGACATGATAATGATGATTTTCCATCACCCCTTATTAACTCACTATTTCTTTGTACTGTTACAATACTAATTATACTGATAATCACTTTTGAAGTAAATATTTTTAGGATAGGAATCATTTGATTCATTACATTAGTATTTCATAAATGGTAATAATAAGTAACAATGATGCATTTCTCTAAGTATTCTGTATCCAAGTAGAATATGATGAAATAAGTTATATATAAATTTATTGTGAAAGATCTATCCATATTATGTATGTCAGAATGAATAATGGCAATAAATAATGTGTTAAATGCATAAATATAGTAAAAGGGACAAGTTATTAAGTTCATAATGTTCTATCTTCTAAATTTACAGAACATGTCTGTCATACAATAAATGCTATATTATGTATGTGAGAAAAACTTTCAACTACATATTATTTTGTTTACCTGCTATTAAGTACTTTTTTTATTATTAATAAAATTTTGAATTTAAGGAATTATTTAGAATTTAATTTAAGATTTCATTTTTTTCATTTAAGTTTAGTTCTTAAAAAGTTACTAACTTAAAGTAATTTATAAAGACAAAAATTAGACCATGTAATAGACTTTTTTGAAATGTTTATATATTAATATCTAATAAATTAATATATATTTTTAATAATAATTTTCTTAAAAGTTTACAAATATTTTGAATTGTAAAATACTGTTCATATAATAGATATATGTGAGAGATAGTGACCTGGGCCAACTGATAAATGCTGGTTCAGCATGAAATGCATCTTGGGGATCATTTCTCTTTTATTGTATCTTTATTTATATGAATTTAAAAAGAAAGTGGAAGTACGGAGGTTGTTTAATATATCTATAAAAATATTTTGAAATTTAAAAAAGACATGTATTATATTTAAAAACATTAGATTTTTATGATTTATATTTCTCCTTTAGTTACTTATGGTAAATTATATTGTATAGACATTTTATAAAGTTATAGATCACTATAATATATTGTAACGGAATGGGGAGATTGTACCTGGGGAAACTGAGTGATGGCAAATCATCATCATTCCTAGTATATTAAATTTAAAATTTTCAAAAAGTATAATATTTAAGATATATCATATTAAAAAAATGTTAAAAAATATATAAGAAATGTTATATATATTGAAAGAGAATGGTAATTTTATATATTCAAGAAATGTTATATATCCAAGAAGAGCATGAGATCGATGAGAGATTAGTTATGATTAACTATACATCAACCAGCAATATCAATTATAAAAGTAAGTGATGCTCTTAATAAATAATCATCCTCATGATTGATCAATAATCAACATAAATCAACAGTCAATCTGGTGACTGGATTGGAAATGGTTCTTCTGAAGACCAGCCTAACTATTGAGCCATAGCAGCTTGGGGAAATGATTTAACCAATAATTTGGAGGCACAAACTAAGTGCTTATCCATCAGAATGTATAATAAAAAATCTAAACAATAATACTGGGATATTAAGACATGCTGATCTTCATCAATACTCTGGAAACTTAGTACCATTAGTGCATTGGCCATCTATAAACAATTCTAACAAATAATAAAATAAAATATAGTGCATGGGCTTTAAAGAGTATAATCTTAGTGCCATTCTAGGATATACCAATCAACCATCATCATCAATTATCTGGATGACCATTAAGCACTAAATATATCCCCATTCATAATGCAAACATTAATTTTTAAAAATTGAGTACAAGTTTATTAACAATAAAAAAATTAATATTAAGGTTTTTAAAATATGGCTATACATATAAATTCAGCCTTCTGATTTTGATTAATATACAATAAAAAAATTATCACATTTGTGATTTACAAAATTACTGATTTGCATATATGTTCCATATAGGTTTATTTAAAACCCAATCAGCATACAGACATATGGCCTAATATAAAATAAATGTTTGAATTCATCAAAATAATAAAATTATTAAAAATATATTTCATAATTAATTCCATTAGGAAACTATACATAAAATTCATACATACATGTGTATCTATGAACATATAGATGATATGAATTAATATTATTAATTAGTCTCTTTTTATTTCAGTCAATAAAAGTATTTCCTTTTTTTTTTTAAAAAAAAATAAAGTCAATTTTTTGACAGGTAATTCAAAAGTTTTTTTTTTTTATAATGACAGATTACTCTCAATTAATTAATTAAATCTTCAAATTAATGTAAAAAGGATTTTTGACTACTCTTTTTTTCAAAATAAATTATCCATGAATCAATCATTACTTTTAGATTTTAATTCAATTTAAGCAAAATTATTAACTTATCTTTTAAAATATATAAATTTTTAAATGTCATTTTTACCAAAGAAATTATTTAAAATTTCATTCTCATTATATATAATGCTAGACACCATTGTATATACATTTATCTGTGCATTTCTTTGTGAGTTGATCTTGATAAGACAGATATAGTTCAGACTGTCACAATCAGGAATATTTCTGTCTAAAGCTTGATGAGCTTCAGGTCAGAAAACTGTCTTGTCATTTAAGGCTAATGATTGATTTGAAGTGACCCTGGCTTCAGATGAATCAAAACTCCTCCATAGAACCAATAGACTGCTGCTGGATCTCCTGCCTTGACTTCAGCTACATCTCATGGGAACTCTGTATAAATCTGCCAGCCATCACTGGCTAGCTAATACAAACTGCTGCAAATTTCAACAAGATGCAACAAAATATTATAACCAATTTTACAGTTAGCTAAATGTTGCCAACTACTTCTCAAAAATTTTAAAACTAAACTTTGCAGTTGGCTTATTTGGCCATTGCTTCTCAAAATTTTAAACCAGACTGTTCAAAACTGAAAACCAGACTTCAAAAACTAAAAGCCAAACTGAACTAATATTTTTTATTGTCCTTTTATAGTCATCTGATGTGACAGCAACACTAATTTAAAAACTGTTTTTTCCTTATCTCTTTTGATTGGAAACAATTTTAATCTTTCCAAAAGCACTTTTAATTAAAAAGCTACATTTGGAAATCTTATCAAAGATTTTTAAAAATAAATAATAGAAATGAATACAAGCATTAATTAAAAAATAAATATTTCATACAAGTTTTAATTAAAAGATAAACTCTACTTGTTTTTAAATTTCAAAATCAGAATAAAATGATTTATTTAGACCTTTTTTAACAAAAATATTTATTTCATAATTCTGTTTTAAATTCAGAATTATTTAACCCTTTAAAGGATTATTATTTTTATTCCGAGAAATGTAGAAACATATCTACAAAAATTTATGTCTGTGTTCATTTCTACTTTTCCTTTACTTTATATATGTGCACACACAGCTATGTTGCTGTGTGCCATGTAATCCAGATGGTTACAATAGAGAAACTGAACTGGTTTCAAAGTTATATAACTATGCATTTAAATAAGCTTGAATTGAAAAAAATTTAAAAGTTTTCCAATTTGGGCTGATAGCTTGATAGTATAACAAAAAGTAAAAATGGCCATTAGAGAAAAGATGCATTAGATCCAAAAGATCCAAGTACATGATTTTAAAAAAAATCCAAAAAGCTTCTCACTGATGAAAACTATAAGTTAGACACTAGTCTGGGAATATTTAGATAGGACAGACCTGGATATAGGTTTATTAAGCATTACCACTAGGTATTTTCTAATTACTAAAGTTTACATTGAATGACATAAGAGTAGTGATAAGAGAAAAATTTGCTACTAATTATAAATGTTACAAAAAAGCTAGGAAAAAAAAAATTATTTATATGAATGTGAATCTATTTTATTGATAGCACTTAAAATATTTTATTTTGAAATATGATAGTTTAAGATATAGTCACATAATCATGTAAATTCTCAAATATATAAAAAAATTCATAATTATTGTCATAATTTGATTTTCTAATAAGGAATTATGTCTGCATGATAGCTAACTTCATAATAACATTATTTACAATGATAGTTGGATAGCATTCAATTGCAACATCTATAGATTAAATTTGAAATTGCTTATAGTTTTATTTTTAACATTTTACTATTATTATAAATATATATAATGAATATAGAGTATATATAACTAAGGCCAAAATATTTTCTATTAAAATAATATAGTCCATGGAACAAATATGATTTCCAAAATGATTCCAATCAAACTTGATAAAATTTGTATTTTATATTCTGTATATAGGTATAATGCAAAACATATACATTTATAAAAGTTTCATGAAAATTTCTTAAAACATTTATTTAAAATAATTACCATAAAAAGGCAAAAAAAAAAAAAAATCCGACCATGGGTTTGGAGCCAATAAGAACATGACATATCTATAAATAGTGAAGTCTACTATAATTGCCACATTTGTTCTATAACCACTGCACTGACTTTCGTCTGACCAATGCAGATTAATCTAGAAACCTTTACTCTCTGATAATTGTTATATATCCATTTGTTGACAAATTCTGGGTGGCTATCTAATTTGATCAGCAAAACAAAACACCAGGATCCAATGTTGGTATGTTTTTGTACTACAATGTAATTTTTCTTAATAAAAACTTTATAAGTAAAAAAAAAAAAAAGTGTAAGATTGATTGTTCCTACCAAATATGTAAATTC
Organism: Epiperipatus broadwayi; assembly: GCA_028023455.1. NCBI lineage: Eukaryota > Metazoa > Onychophora > Udeonychophora > Euonychophora > Peripatidae > Epiperipatus > Epiperipatus broadwayi. The sequence goes on along the minus strand of JAQFVV010006285.1, from coordinate 187,173 downwards.
TTTCATTCATTTTTATGCTTTAAATATCACTCATAACATACTGACAGATCTCAAACATGATTTTTTTTAAAAAAATTTTTATTACAAATTATCAGCATGCTCTCTCAAAAAAGACAGTGATCCTGAAATGAATAATTTAATATAATTATTACTATAAAGTATTCATTATATCAATCAATATAATTATTAAAATATTAAACCTTTGGAAAGGAAATTTATTAATATAACATAATATCATTGAAAGTAAAAGAGGAAAAAAAAATAGTAAAATTATAAAAAGCTACTTGAAGAGATACTAATCTAAAAAAAAAAAAAGCCCATTAAAAGTAAAGAATTCTATACTATCTTATATGTAGTTAAATTTTTTTTATTAATTATGTATATTTATCATATTTTATTAAATACATGAAAGAAGATTAATTAAGGAAAAAGCTAAATTTATAAACAATAATATTGTTTAATATTTAAATAATTATAATAAATACTCTCAATCCATAAAAAATACATGTATCTTTCATTCTTTTTTTTTTTTTTGTATCCATCATCTGCAATATTTTTCCACAAAAGTAGTTTTTTTATTTTTTAAATTTACATTTTTTTATATTTCATTAAATCATGTTTTCTTTTTTAATTCTATACTCAAAAATAACTGTTACTTTTTTAATTTTAGAAGCAATTAACTTTGATCACAATCTTTACATATTTTGCTCTCACTGTCCAAAGTTTTAGCTTTCTTTTATAAGTGTTATTAATAAATAAATACTTTGTGATATAGGATATCAAATGAAGCATAAAATTTCTATTAAACAAATGATTTAATTTATAAAATTAAAACAACTAAATTTTTAAAATAAATTAATGATTAGATAAGATTATTTAAAAACATAATCACTATAATTAGTATTAACTCTGATTTTTCTAAACATATATAATTACTGCAAAATTAAAATTATAAATATATATAATTCATATTCACAAACACATACTTTATAAATGATAATTATGAAATATTTTCATACAATATCAGAGTTGCATTCAAAAGTAACAACTGACATATTTACATATAGAATAAATTTCCATTTTATCATTTTGACATATCATTTTTTTTACAGTCTCTTGAAATATGAGGATCAAGAATTCACTGCTCTATAAACTTTGTTTAAAATTTTTTCCTGATAAATATTCATAAAATTATTATAATTCAACATATATTTCATTTATCATAATTATTTTAGTTATAACCATATTTGTATGTCTATTAGCTAATTTTATGAAATTCCTGCATCAAGCATTAACAAATGACATATTTGTTGTATTTTTATTCCCTAAATCTTTATAAAAGTATGAACTTGTATAATGTGTATATCTAAGTTATATGGATTGATAAAGTTGTTTAAGTTATATGGATTGATAAAGTTGTTTAACTCATCAAAAGATTACATTAATCAATCTAATTTCATATATATTTATTACTACTATTATTTTTGGATTATTGTTAGAATATAATTAAAATCATTTCAATTAAAATAGTAACTATATTTATATGCCTATTACACTACTATCATTTTTACATTATTGTTAGAATATAATTCAATTCATTTCAATTAAAATAGTAACACAAATTACTTAGACATATTTATGTGCCTATTAATATAAAGAGATACTTAGAGGTCATGAAGAACGACCCACCCTCAACCATTTATCTAAATTCATTCCACGGTATATACTGAAACAAGAATCCGGCTGTCCATGGAAAATTGGAAAGATCCTGCAACACTACAGCCAAAATAAATCTTTACTACCATTCAACCCGCATTCATTTGGTAACACATACAGGATCCACCCAATTTTCATGTCAATATGTTAGATTCCTAGAATTCAAACCCAGTCATAATCTGAATAGTTACTCTGTTCAGGTATAATTTATAAGTATATATCTAGCCAATGTGGGCAATGACTTGACATTATGGTTCATATAGTACACTTATTAAATACCTATTACATGTATGTTTCCATATCAAGAGATACGTAAATTCAGTGATGTATTGTGAACAAATTACTTACAACCCTTAATGTAAGATCAATTTAAATTAACAAATTTATTTTAAATTAATATAACACATTTAAATATATAAATATACACTTTTAAACACCATAAATATGATTCTTACCACTTCCACATAATCTCATCTAAACAAAAACAAAAAGAAAATAAATACATAAAATAATAATATCATCAACTCCTTCTTTTCTTCATAAATTCTCTAGTCTCAGTAGAAATTTTATTGGTCAATTGCTGCTTTTTTCTACCAGCTATGTTGCAGTTTTTAAAAGTGTATCAGTTATTTTCATATTAATGTCATTCAAATCTGAATCATGTTCAAAATCTACTAATACTTAAAACCGATTTGTAAGTTCTAATTTAAATTCATTAGAATGTTTCTGAAGATTATGAATATCAACTGTAAATATTGTTTTTCTTAATAATTTTTGTCTCTCTAGTTTTGCATTAACACATATCTTACATCTTACTATTCGATGATCACTTCCTGTGTTAAATTTATTAAGAACATTATAATCTTGAAATATGTATTTTCTGTTAGTCAATATATAATCCAATTCTGCTGTGCCTTCATTTGGATGCCTCTGGGTCCATTTCCTTTTAACATTTTTCTCAAAAAAGGAATTCATAATATAAAGTTTTTCTTTTTCTGCAAATTCCACAAGTCTGTTTCCTTTCATATTTTTATTACTATAACCAAAATTACCTACAGCACTTTCATCTTTCATTTGTTTACCAATTCTAGCATTAAAATCTCCCATAAAAATTTTAAAATGTTTACTCTGATCAAAAGCCTTTTGTGCATCCATATAAAAATCATCTACTACTTCATCACTATGAGAATTTGTTGGGGCATAAACCTGAATTATTTGCATTTGGTATCTGCTATTAAGTTGTATAACTAATCTTGCCATTCTGTCCGATATACCATCAATCTCCACAATGTCCTTCCACTTTTTATTTATAATGAATCCTACTCCACTTGTATTTCCAATATTTGTGCTGCTATAGTAGTGTTAATACTGAAAATGCTCATTATATTTTTAAATCATTTTTTTTTTTTTGTAAGCTTTCTTGGTGTGAAGTGTTTTATGTTCATAAAGTTTCCATCATACTGCTCTACAATTATTTAATAAAGATTGCGAAAAATTATGATATACACCCCCCTCCCCCATGTATACATATTATTTCTTGACATTTGATTACATCTACATTATTTTCTCTTAAACCTATGCTGGAAAACTGTGATTCATGATAAATGGCTTTACCAATACCATAATATATTTCCAGAATTCCTATGAACATCACAATTTTATTTAAATATTTCTTATAACCAATCCATATTTAGAATTTTCTATTGCACAAAAAATTAGAGCAGTAATTTTATTACTTGAATAAAATGGAATATAATTTTAATTTATATTTTAGGCAAACTGAAATATTGGAAAGTGTTCAGAATGATTTAAAGTTCTACATTATCCATTTTAATGATATAAAAGACTCATTAATATTTGATTTATTTTTAAATATTGAGATGCTTAAATAATTGTATTAAGAGGTTCGCAACAATAATAAACTTATCAGCAATGATAAAGTGCTTTTGCTAGATGACAATACTCTATTATCTAGTTACATAATCTGACTTTCTAAATAACATGACAGCATTTGTGTATTGATTTTAAAAATTACAGCAATTTGTAATAAACTATAAAATAAGCAGTACATTTTGGAAAAGAAAAACTTTTTTTTTTGTTACAAATAGTGTTTTTTCACTTCTTTTGATCCATAATGTTAATATTAATCAATAATGTACAGATTGTATAACAAAAAATAACAGAAATTAAAACATTTTAAATTGGTTTCTAAGATGTAAAAATATTCTAAGAAATGTTCCTATATTTAGAAGAAAAAGAAAACTTGAATGTTCAAGGCTTGAGTTTGTGAAGAAATCTCTATTTTGAAGAGATTTGAATACAGCTTAGAATAATAATTATATATATATAAATAAACATTAGTTAATTCCTAAAGTTCATTATCTTCTTGTAATGTGAGATTCTAGAATAATCTTGATGTAACATCAATCATTATTACAATACTTTTGGAAAGCAAAATTTCCTGTTTCAATTCTTAGTAATAGAATAAAAATATTTCAGCTAGCATATTTGAGATGATAACTCATATTATAGTCATCATATAAACTAGATATAATAGGATTTCTCAAGCTGTAAAAATTTCAAAATTATAATTATTACCTAGTAGATAAATCTTAAATTATTACTTGTAAGCAGCAGTAATAAAATTAATTGACCAAGGCTGTATTTACACTCAGGACTATCAAGGAATATGGGCTGAATATCATAGATATTATATTGCAATATGAAAGATTAAAATGCCCTTCTTAATTTAGTACAGTGGTGGAGTGTCAGATTCTGAAGTATAAGATCTTCAGATCAATTCCAATTCTGGCACTCAAATTTCTTATGAAATCCCAAAAAATAAAGCCATTCAATTTTTATTTTAGAAATAAAAATATCACCATTTTACACTCAGATAGGATATAATGGTAAAATATTATCAAAAATGATTAAATATTGCTGATACATCCTTAAATGTATTGATTCACTAGTAAATAAATATGGTCATTCTAATATCAAAAACACAATCAAAAACATAAAAAGTTAGATTTAGTGTTGTCATAAAGACTATAGAAACAATCCTAAAACACAAATGTATAAGCTTGTTCTTTAATTTTATTATATGACTTTGTAAAGCTAATTTTAAACCGTTTTTTTGCAGTAAACTTTTTCTTCTAAAAACTTCACTTCTTAACTGGAAATTTCAGACACATCTTCCCAATAAAAGCATATGCTTATCTTAAAAATATCTTGAGATAATCTTTACAATGTAAAGGGGATCTGCTTCTCCCACAAAAACTAGATTACTTTTGCAATAAAATATTTCTTTGCTATTCATTTGCTTCACATATCCAAGCCAAAGAAATTGTGCCCTTACAATAGTAGATTTGATATCAACACATCCAATAAGGTGATAGGTTATATGAAATTATATTTTCATAATCTTTTGGTGCAGTGTTTAAGTGAAACTCTTTCAGTACCTTTATGTTACAATGCTGGAGGATTCCCTCTCCATTACATACAACAAATAATGGCAGAATAATAACCCTATATATCACTAATTTAAATAAATTTGCTATATTACTATGATTATAAACTATTTCACCATAGTGATGGAAGTCTGGATTATACCTGATTATTCTGCTTTTTTATTTAAAAAGTTACCAAATTATTTAAATTGATTCATATTCAGAAGCTGATAAACATTAAAAGTAAAAGTTGCTTAAGATTTTTCTTCCATCACTAGTTGATAAAGTATATGATGTTTTAAAAATATCAATTACTAAAAAAAATCCTAAGAATATTTTGTAGATCTCCTGGATTGACAAGTATAGTATATAATTATTAAATCATTATAAATCTAGAAGCTCAAAGAAAAAAGTGCTTTTGTTTTTATTCAGTTCAAATTAAAAATTCAACAGTCAAACCTATATAGCATTTTTTATCGTGGCTTCATAAAACTATTTATAAACTGTTTAAAAAAATCATTAATGATAATATGGGGGGGGGGATAATACATACCCCTGTTTAACATCAATAGTAATATTTCTTTTGAAATCATAATGTGGGAAAATATATAATATGAATGAACTTTTATGGACAAACAGCTCATTTCAAACATTGCTGCAGAAGTTTTTGATTAATTGGGTCAAATACCTTAATCAAATCGATAAAAAACAATCTATAAATTATGCCTATGCTCATTACAATTTTCTTGCACTTATCTAGTAACAAAAACTAGTATTTCTAGCCTCTCTAAAACCACAAGCTTCTGATAAACACTCATCTACTATTAGTATTAATTTATTCAATAAAATAACATTCTACAATTAATACAATTTTTTTTATTTTTACAAAAATATACATAAAAAATATATATAGTAATTTTTCTAAAATATTATTTATTTTAGTTTAATCAATTTTATTGGATATTGGGCATGTATTCTTCCCTCTATTTTACTACCTTTTTCACACACTCTGAAAACTAGAAAAAGAATAAAAAACATTTTCATTTTAATGATATAATTAAGTTTGCTATTGTGGATATATATATATTTCCCTAATTCCTATTACAAGATAATAATAAAAAATATGAAAAATACTTAATATATAACTTTAAAATATGAAATTTAAATAAATTAGAATTCAATGTTTTGCAAGTCATGCCTGATAACCGAGAGTATTTGACCCACAAATCGCTGGATAGTTTTATGGATAACTCCATAATTACAGGAAACAAAGATTGATCTAAATTCAAACAAAATGAGGATAAAGTATAATTAAATCTGAAAAAGATTCAATATCTAAAATTAAAATTAAAATTTATTTTAAATAAGTAGAAAATATTTCAGAAAAGAGTAATACTAGTAGATAATATTGACTAAGATGTTTCCATGGTAATTCCAGACTCCCACATCATTTGCTATTTTAGAGTTAAATACACAAAAGGCTGGAAACTACGTAAAGAAGTATTAATCAGAACTAGTGGTTTCAGACAAAACATTAGTTTACTTTAATTCAAAAAGTAATATGTGTAATTAATTTACATTTATATTAAGTATTTTAAAAAAATAAATGAACAATTACTATTACATTAATAATTATTCTCAAGTGTCAAGATTACAGCACTTTTTAAATGCAGCAAATCATAACAAACAAAAAATTCCTATGAGATAAAATTGGAAAAAAACAAAACAGGAAGTTAGATAAGCGTATATATAAAAAAGGAGGCCAATCGCAAAGTTATTTAAAAATATATACTTTTTTTTATTATAACAGAATAAATTCAAAAACAGAATCTTCAATTTTATGGTATTAACTATCAAAAACTCAGATAAATTATTGTTTAACTTTGATTAATGTAGATATGAATAGCAACTAATTAAATGAAAATTATTTTCATTCAATCTTTACCAAATATCTATTTCAATATGAGAATCATTGTTTTTTTTTTATATTAAGTAATATTTACTAAGGCTGTAACCTCAAGAATGTGCGCGTAAAAATGCAATAGTAGGGACCTCTGCAGGTACACATACAATTACAATATAAATCTTGTTGGTATACATTTGTTTAGATTGTTACACTTATTATAACAATCATTAGTAAATATACCCATTTGATACATTAGTTATTATTATGACAAATTAATTTCATGATCAGGGCAAGAAGCAGCTCATCATTCAAAATTAGTCTGTAATTATTATGTAACTAGTTTTATATCAGAACGATTGGCTCTTTATTTAGTGACTTGCCAGTGATCATTATGCAGTCCATATTTTGATTGGCAGTGATTCTCTGTCATTCTCCATCTAACTGGACCATTTATTTTTAACCTTGAATTAATATTTAATTAGCATGCCTTACCCCCAAGTGTCCCCGAAGAGCTTTTCTGGTGTTAACAAGCGATCCCTAAACATAGTCCTTCAAATAAATTTTTTACATATCTCCCATGATTCTTTACTTCCTTGCTTAAAAACAAAATAATTTCTAGTTAACCCCATTCATTACTCTGGCTAAATATTTTGTCTAGCAGGACTTGAAAATGGGCAAGCTGTAAAAATATGTCCAATAGTTTCATCCACTACTTTACATAAGCTACATAGTGGTTCTATTTTAGAGAAATTTCTATGATTTACCAAAAAATGATTCGTTGGCAAGGCTTTCAAATTAAATTTTATGATAAAGTCAATATGTTTGACTTCCAAGTAGCAAAATTTTAATTTCCTGATTAGTAATCTGGTATATAAATCAAGCTGAGTAGTTAATTCAGTAATGTTTGCATGCATGTATTTGTAAACTTGCCAGTAAGTGTTAGTATTGTCAATAATTGATGCTGTAACTTTGAAGAATTTGTTGGCATATGCTAACAGCTCCATGGCCCACTTACTTCATATGCACAGCGGTGTGTCAGTAGGTTCAATCTCATCCTGTAATGAGTCCACTGGAAATCTTGCATTCATTGCCTTAAGCATTTGATAGGGATTCCTGAATAAAAAAGGTGTTAAGATCATGCAACCCAAGCCCATTCAGGTCTTTCGGTCTATGCATCTTGGCTAAACTGATGATTACTGTTTTCTTCTTCCACAAGATGCCAGTGCAGACCGAGTTTAATTACATTCTGAAAGGACCTGGTTGGTTTAAGAAGTGGCATGAAGTAATTAATTCGTGGAAGCACGAACATGTTAATCAGTGCTGCCTTACCCAGGAGTGATAATTAGATCCCTAAGAGAGCACTTGCAACCTTTTTGGTTTTTTCTATAATGCTGTTTTGCAATGCTCTTCTCATAGCCAACTTGGACAGCACCATGGGAAATCCAAAAAAGTTTTGAGGTTTTCCTGATAATCTTGAAGGAATTGCTGTTGCCCAATGGATCTTCCAGGTAGCAGATTTCTCAGAGTTTATTCTTAGCCCATATCTCTCAGTGTATTCATCCAGCAGTTTATATAGTTTGGGCAAGTATTTATGCGAGGAGAGGAAGACTGTAATGTCATCAACATATGACATGTGATGAACTTCCTCCCCTAGCACTGGAACAAATACCCAAGGAAGATATTTCTCAATAGGTGTTAATAGAGGGTTTACATAGGCTATGAAACACAAGGTTGCTAAGAGGTGACCCCTGTGGTATTGATAGATGTATTTTAAACCCTGGAGCCAAAGAGCCATCCAATGATGTATATATTGATTTATTTAGCAGCAGATTAGCTATAATTCTGATGTAGACTTTGGGTACCCCATAGCACTATAAAATTTGAGAATAATTTTGCAAACACCATGGATCATTGTTTTACAATGAATTTTGAATAAAGGAAAATAAGGATTGGTCTTACACAATGACATTTTGATCATAATAAAAATGTTTATTCATCATTGCTTTTAGAAAATTGAACATATAATTGGGTGATATATTCAAGTTATCTATAGAAGTGATGATGTCAAATAATAAAATAATCTTCAGATATGAAGGTAACGTACAAACATCCAATAAGCAGTGCTCAATTAAGACTATTTTCTGCTGCCTTGTATGATTTTATGGCCCATCAAAGTTATCTATCTGTATCCAATATACAGTATATACACTTGACACATTTACATAGTCATTTATTTTTCTTATTTTATTCATATTTTTAACAAGATGTATCTTACTTTTAATTTAAGAGTTCTGTATTTTGCAATAGAGCAAAAACTTTTATTGTATTCTTCTATACGGTAATTTATAAAAGATATAACTCTAAAAAAATGAAAGTAACTTGGGACTAAAGACCTTATTTCCCCCCAATCACTTAATTTGATATAGTCTAATCCCTGTAAACCTTATGACTTTGGTCATTGCCCCCAATTACTAATTCAATAGACCTTATTGCTCCCCCCCCCATAACTTAATTCGATATAGTCTAATCACTGTAAACATCATATGCCTTTCATCTCTCTGTCCTAATTATGACAATAGGATTGTCTGTGGTAACACCTTTCTATCCTTTTACTACTTCCAAAGCAATTCTGGCTCCAATCTTTTCTTCTTTCTCTTCTGTGTACAAACTCTCAGTATGAGAAAACAATTACAAAAAAAGGTTTATTAGACTAAGAATCCTTTGATATGATCTTTGTTTGAAGCAGTACATTTAATTAATGAATTGTTTTGGAAATGATATACAAAAAAAGTTTTAAATTGGTAAAGATATTATGTTTAGGGCAGTCTTATTTTGGGATCACTCTGCCTATCATGAAATTTGAAAGAAACTTATAATGGCCTGCCTCATACAATTTAACTCCTCAATAAATTATTCATTAATGTTGTACAAAAAAATTGTTAATAACAGTGAAATACAAAGTAGTTGGTAGTAATAATTGAATTTTTTTCTAAATATAGTTATATGGAGTGTGTAAATTTTATTTATTTTTCAACATCTAAACAGATAAACAGAATATAAGATTGATATAGCTACTCTAAACGAATATTTAATTGATAAATGGACAATAAGTTTGCAAGTGTGAATTATCAAATGAATTGGAACTGCATAATATATGTTAAATTTTGCTGTTATATCTAATTTGGTACCTTCTACTGTTGGAATACTTAGGTTTATCAATAAAAGATTAAATATATTAAAACTTAATTTGGACAATAGTATCTGTGCCCATTTTATTAGTGTTCATGCTCCAACATTATATTCAGAGTAATAAAACTTTCATTCTTTCCTGAGTAGTGTTATTACATTAATACTATTATAAATTAGTCTTATTGAAGACCCTCAAATAGTATGTGGTTATTAAATTTTTGCACAACACATAAATTCACCATTGTAAATACTTTATTTAGGCAGAAAAATCATATAAAAGATCATAAATGCATAGTATTAAATATATTGCCATGCAAAAAAATTCATATTACAATAGCACTTAACAAAGAAGATTATTGGGAAATTGTAAAGTAATATTTACTCCAAGATTAAAATTGTATTAAAAATAGATCTTATTTGAATCATATACTATTTATGTTAAATTTTAACTGCCATTAAATATTAACACTGCCATTTTTTAAGATTGTCAACTTACTAGTGATGAAATTAATATGTAGTGGATTCAAGCAAATTTATTCTTGAATTCATTAAAAAGAATAATCCTAATTGAATTTTGCTAAAAGAAAATGTAGCATTTTCTGTTTTGCATGATAACAAATTGAATGTGCAGCTTCATAAACAATATTTGGACTTATTGATAAGAAAGATTAAAAATTATTAGTGAATTAAAATTGCAAAGAAAAAACAATCATTTTCTTATTATAGTCACTTTAGATTTTCTTTTTGATGCAGTAAAATTAGTATATGAATCCGAAAAATAAAATTTCTTTTACATGATATTTTAATCAGGTAGAAATAATATTTTGACCATCGGAATAGTAGTATGACAATTAATATGATAACCTTTAATAACATCATTCTACAAAAGCATTTAGATTTAAATAAAATCTTATAATAGTGTAAAAAGAGCTCTTAGTAGTCTTAAAAATTGAAAAGCTGCAGGTTCTGATGAGATATTTGAAAAAGTTTTAAAATATAATGGTGATGCATTAAGTTTCTAACTAACAGATTTTTTTAAGAATATATGGATTCATGAAGTTGGGTCATCTAATCTGAAGAATGTTTCTATTATTCTAATTAATAAAAATAAAAAAGATAAAAAATATTTCAGTAATTACCATGGATAATTATTGTTATCTACTACAGCAAACTACTTTCAATAATTTTTTAAAATTGTTTAATTCCAATCATAGATAAATAGTTACCAAAGCATATTCAGAATTACAAACATATTTTTTATCATAAAGCAAATGCAAGAAAAACTTATAGAGCAAAAGTGTGATTTTTATACATATTGTTTTATTCATTTGATCAAGGCATTTGAAATTTATAGAAATGTTTGAAATTTGTTATAAAGTTTGTATATGATGGAATGAAAGAAAGTATTATTACTGCAAGTGAAAAATCTGAAGTATTTGAAATAAAAACTGACATTAAACAAAGTTATTTTCCATTTTTAAGACAGTGGTCTTTGGAAACTTTTTCCTTAAGCAGTTTCATAAAGCAATCATCAAGATGTAAATTCTTAATTTAAATAAATTAAAAATAAAAAGAACATCTTAGCTTCTAGATTTATAATATAAAGATAATTCTGATTCACAAGATGAGCTTAATATTCTGAGTTCAACATATAAAGATTTGGGTTTAGTAATTAAAATTCAAAAATTCAAATCTATTAGTCAATAATATAATAAAAATCTTAATTATTATTTTTGGGATTAATGTAATAAAAATCTTAAGCAATTTTAGCCTTGATAGTTATCAACTTAAGAATATGAATTCATTTAAATATTTTGATAATTTTTAAAAAAGATAGATGTAGATGTTAATGTGCAACATATGATTCAATATGTTAATACTGAATTAAATAAGTTAAAGAATAAAATATTTCATTATAATGATATAATTATTGCAATTAAATTAATTGTATATAAAGCTGTTAATTTGTCCTTTGTTGTGTGGAAGTAAAACTGAAACTTTAACGATTGAACATAAAACATTAGAAAATACTAACTTAAAGATTCTCTGTTAGATTATAAAACTATGATGGGAAAAGCATAAATTAATTGCTAGTCTTCTAGAACTATAGAAACTATTATTGTAAAGTCTCATTTTCACTGGATTGAGGAGTGGATGAACAAATGATAGCAAACTTCCAAAAGAATTTTATGGTAAACTTTGTGGAAAAGTCATATCCTGTTTACTTATAAAAATTACCTTAAAGACATTTTAAAAAAGCATCAAATTATTGTTTCATTGGTTTAAGATATTCAATACAGATAATAAAGCATGGTGAAATATTTCAAAAAGTAACATTCACTGCAATAATAAAAAACCAGAATCACAAGTTATCAATAAACAGACTAAAGGATCATCATGGGTTATATGGATATATATTTGTGTTTCAAGGATTGGTTTGTATAGATATCACAAAATTAATTTTAAATGAGTATTTTAGTTTATTTTTCTACCCCTCTTTCTTTTTCTACTAGAATTAAAAATATCACACTTGTTTACAAGTGGTTGGAAATAATAATGATAATTATATATTTTATTAAACCAAGTATTTTCTTTCATCATTCAATTCACATATAAACTTTTTAATATGAAGATTTTCAAAGTAAAATATTTTTAACTAATGGGCAATATATTTCTTCATCCAAAAGCACTATCACGAACAAATGATAAATTTTGTTATTATTTTATCATCCACTCCCTTAATATAATTCATTTTAGTAATTAAACTTTATAGCTACACAATAATCTTAAGAAGACTTAGCAAAGGTCCATCAACATTATTTAATTAATCTGTTGAAAACATATATCATAAGTTTCCTTTGGATGCATAATAATTCCTATTTTCTGCCATATATTATAAGAATGGTGTATTATACATGCTAATTCTTTTACAGCACTAAGTCTTTTCATTACTTACTAAATGCTTCAGAATTATGCTTAGTAGATTATTTAGTACAAAAATTAATTTAGTAGTGAACAAAAATATCTAGGTTAATTCCTAACTGAAGAAAGATAGGTTATTCATTATAGTCAAATGAGATGGAGCAATGGTGCTCTAAAATTTAGAGTCTAAATGACAATCACAAACAATTAATCATATAATTAAGTTAAAAATCTATTAATATTAACAAAATGTATTTTTTCTTGCAGACACTATTACAAAATAGTCCAACCTATATTAGTTTAATGCCACATGTTTAAGCATAAGTAATTAATAGTCATCCGATTCCCAGACTAATGTCTAATTATTAACCTTTGTTGCTGAAAAGTACTAAATGTAAATGTGCATCTATTTGTCACTATTATCAGCAGTAACGCATTCTATGCCATTCTACTATTCTACAGCAATTTATGTGAGTATAAATAATCAATGAAAATTTCAGATGTTATCACCAAACAAATATTAAGACTACTAGTTCTAGCAAATTACCTTTGTTAGTGAAGTAGCTCTAAAATATAATAAAGATATAGAATGGTTTATCTTGATGATTCAGACATTAAATATAAATTATGTTTTGATATATATATAAATAAAATGCTATTAATTTATATAAAAAGATGGTTTAAAATATGTCCTGACTGGAAATCAACATAATTTTAATGAAACTACTTTTATTTAAAGTATGCACATCATAACTTGAATTAAAGCAACAGTAAATAATAATCTGAATAACAGAGTGATAAAAAAATTGGATTGTTTATAATAATTTATTAGAAAAAAAGACTTTATAAACAAAAATTACTATGTTTACTTTTGATCAAAAGATCAAAGAAATCGTTTTTATATACAGTATACATAAAAATTAAGTATTTACTTTTTCAGAAATATATACAAAAGAATTTTATGTTCTCACTAATTCGCAGTAAAAATTGATGGAATATAATTGTATTTTATAATATGTGCAATATCCGTATTCTAACATTGTAATGTATTTACTACACATCGATGCCAATTATAAGAATTCTAATAATTCATAATTTTAAATTAAGATATATATATATATCTTTAAAAACCCTTTTTAAAAATATTCTTTTTTTTTACATCAATGTATACAATGTTTCACTTTTACTGAACTATGAAGCAAATGTAAACAAATATAAGAAGAAATAACACTTGACAGGTGATAAAAACAATTACAATTCCAAATAAAGAATATATATATTAAAAAATATGATTCATAGAAAATAATGATATCTCTAAGATAACAGATCATTGAAACATAATTTATCAGTTGCTAAGTATGTTTAGTCAATAAAAAATAAAAAATAGTCATATATCACATGACCCCCCCACTTCTTTTTTAAGCTTGTAAAAAATAAACAAAGAGCTTTGTTAATTGCTCAACAAGCTTCAAGACAAATGCTTAACAAGAGAAAGCATTTAAAATATCTCTATCTGAAAACCACACCCAATCCCCTGACCAATGGTTTCATGCTTTTGGCACTCCTCAGAAAGGTGCTAAAATAGTTTCAGACACTAGATCTAAAAATACTAACCCAAAGCCAGCATTTATCTAAGAGTTGATCATTGAGTAGAAAATCTGAAATTTTTAGACACTTAAATGTCTTCAAACCCAGCTATCTAACTCAAATAGCTATAGGGGACTGAGAGATCTTCAGCCAAACCATATATTAGAAGTCTTAGCAATATAACATCACTTAAGATTTAAAGCAAAGACTATAAATAGTTAATAAAAAATAGTCATATATCACATTACTCCACCCCCTTTTTAAGCTTGTAAAAAAAACTAAACAAAGACCTTTGCTAATTGCTCAACAAGCTTTGAGATAAATGCAAAAAAAAAAAAAAAAAGTGGAATCATGTGATATATGACTATTTTTTTTTTTTTTGACTATTTATAGTCTTCCCTTTAAGTCTTAAGCAATCTTATATTGCTAAGACTTCTAATATATGATTTGGCTGAAGATCTCTCAGCCCCATATAGCTATTTGAGTTAGATAGCTGGGTTTGAAGATCTTTAAGTGTTGAAAATTTCAGATTTTCTATTCAATGATCAACTCTTAGATAAATGATGGCTTTGGGTTGGTATTATTAGATCTAGTATCTGAAACTACCCAAGCGCCTCTCTGAGGAGTGCCACAAGCATGAATACATTGGTCAGGGGATTGGGTGTGGTTTTCAGATAGAGATATTTTAAATGCTTTCTCTTGCTAGACATTTACCCCAAAGCTTGTTGAGCAATTAGCAAAGCTTTTTACAAGCATAAAAAAGAAGTGGGATCATGTGATATATGACTATTTTTTTATTGGCTATTATAGTCTTTGCTTTAAGTCTTAAGCAATGTTATATTGCTAAGACTTCTAATATATGGCTTGGCTGAAGATCTCTCAGCCCCATATAGCTATTTGAGTTAGATAGCTGGGTTTGAAGACATTTAAGTGTCTGAAAATTTCAGATTTTCTACTCAATGGTTAACTCTTAGATAAATACTGACTTTGGGTTGGTATTTTTAGATCTTGCTAAGTATGTTTATTTCATTAAAATGTGTCTATTTTGAATAATTAACAGAAAAACAAGTCAATTGATTCATGATGGATAGTAGTATATATATATTAAAAACAAATGTCCCACTCTCATCAACAAATTACATTGTTGCACAAGGGAACAACTGTATGGAAAAGATCCTTTCCAAATGCTCCAAATGATATTTGTCAAATGTTATTTATCTATTGGTTAGGAATAAAGCAGATAGTTCTTTATATTTTATGCTATGCCATTTTTCTCTCTTCTACTTATCATGTGATAATCATTCTATAGACAGTTTGCTCTATATATCATATGATTTTTCTATGATACTTCTTGCTCATGTCCATGTTAATCTTTTTTTTTTGGTGTTTTTCATTTCTCTAATTTTATTATTTCTAACTAATTTTTGACTACTCAGTAATAATGTTTCTTTGCACTGCCTTTTTTGTACAAATTATCATTTCCTTTTTTTGCTTATTATAGGCAACCAGATTCTGCATAAAAACTACATCATAGAGCTTCACCCTTATTTATATTTTAATATGTTCTATAATTACATAATCAAGGAATTTTTAAATATTTTGTAATTTTTTTTATTGAGAACAATTTACTGAAGGGTAAACTCTCAATTGATAATTTATGCTTTTATTGTTTTTCTATATTTACTGCTTATGTCATTGATCTTTAAATCAGTGCTATAAAAATATATTTTCTTATAAATCCATATTTTTCTGTAGCACCATTTTGTATTTATTATAAACAAATCATGATACCAATGATTTTTTTATCCTGTCGATTACAAAAACTGTTATCTTTATATGTGAATTGGTATATGCACACAAACTCATATAAATATGTTATACATTCATATTTATAATATATTTTACAATGACTATTCTCCACCTGCTACCATTTGATGAACTATAGCTCCTATCACTTCTAGCTGTATTTTAGCAGCCAGCCTCATGAGTAGGTTTAGTGACATTTCCAGTTATATTTGACAGGCATGCCAATATTTAGCTTTAGCAGTTTCCAGTCCTGAATGTGGACTTTCCTTTTAGCTTGACCATTACTGTCTGGAGAATAAAGATTCCCGTCTCTCAGCTTTGAGACTAATTCCCTCAGAACATATATGGAGAATATGATTTCTGTCTTTCAGCTTTGTATCAGTTGTTCTCTGGAGAACATTGGATTCTGCCTTTCACTTTGTGATTGTTCTCTGACCATATCTTCAAAAAGACTGAATATTTATTGACAGATCCCCACCCTTAATGGAAACATTCAGATTCAGTCAGCACCTTCACCTATTATCCAATTCTTGCCATTGGCTATGCATTATCTATCTGTATATGCATAGGTTCAAGGCAATGAATGCTCAATCCGATCTATATAAGATGAATGTGGACTTGTCCATTATTTGAAGGTTAGGTGAGATACGACAGGTTTTTGTTTTTCTTAAAATTTGAAATGATTTTTTTTAAATACAATAATAAAAATATAATTTGTGCAATTCAGAGATAATCCTTTTACTGTTTTCTAAACTACAACCAATTACTTTATCTCTTATCTTTTTCTCAATTTTCGGCTCATTCTTTAATAAGACTTTTTTTTGCCTGTTAATAACTTTTATTTTTTAAGTCTTTACAATTTCTGAGATCAATTGAAGTGGAAAATCTGTCTAAAGTAAGTGATATAGTAGCAGACTGTGGAGCTCAAGAGCCATGAATTACAATCCAGTCTGTTATTTTGGTGCTTGAACTTTTGATGAATTCTTGAATAATAAAGTAATTCTTTTTTTTTATTAGATATTTATTAAAAAAAAGTAATCTTATCTAATTGATATAATTAACCTTTCTTTTATGTCTTATAAGTTTCATTGGGATATCATTAACTTTATCATAAGTTGTGCTACTATCTTAAACTGCTCTAATATTATAACTAGTAGAAGCTCATAAATTTACTCATGTAAAACTTGACTATAATTTATAGTTTTAATCAATAGAAAGAATCTTTTGTTTTGTGAAAAAAAATATATTTGCATAGTAGCAAAAATGATGGATGTCATTAATGGGTCTAATGTGAAAAAATAATTTTTATTTAATTTAAACAGGTTTGTACATATACACAATTTGAGATGGAAATTATACAATTATAGTATTAGCTTTATTCAAACATGTTTGTTTGCTAGCAGCAAAGCTATAATAATAATATTTATTATTGTTTTTATTTTTTTAAAATTATAAATAAAAACTGCTAAAAATAATTTTACTGTTATTAAAGATAATTTTTTACTATTCCACAAAAACATGCTGATTACTTTTTGAAAAACCATATAAGTTGGGGAAGGGGGATTAATACAAAATAAAAATAAAAAGCTACATAAGATTTAATATTAACTCTGATTTATTAAAAAAATTATAATTACTGTGATAAAGAGTTAGAATAATTTCATCAATGAAATGTAATAAATTAAAAGCATTACTCATATCATTTATTAGGTGAAAGCATTGAAAATATTAAATAAAATTTAAATGCATTTTCATTGCTGAGCACTTACTGACAATAATGCTCAACAATGAAAATGCTTTAAGATTAATTCAATATTTTTCAATGTTTTCTCTAAATATATTGCCATTAATATTGCCTTTAATGTAATTACTGTGATATAAAAATTATATATTTATACACACAAAATTTGCAAATAAATGTGGAAAATTATGAATTGTAATATATTAGTACTTAAAACTAATGATTATGTTATTCATTAAATTTACAATCTTTAATAGGCTTTTGTACTATCATTTTTATACATTTAAGACAATGGATTGACAGTAATGACAACTAAAAGATAAAAATTATTTAATCCACTAAAAAGAAATCAGTTATTCATTAATAGACTTTTTGAAAGCTTAAATATTATATAAAAAAGAGATGATCAATTAATGAGTTCCATATAAAAATAACACTCTGAGAAAAGGTGAATAAAATCGGATAAGATATATGTTGAAATGAATAGAATAAGAATGCTGGGAAAGAACGATCCAAGTAGAGCATTTTTCTTTTTTGGAAACCATTCATGAAGTTTAAAAAACACTAGCCATTATAATACTATTAAAAAGCAGAAATCAGCAACAGATTGTAGATGTAAGAGAAGATATAAAGTAAAAGATAAATCACTGATTACTTACATTAAACATATTTACCATTTTTCTGATATCAGAAAATATTTAATCATAACAGTTCTGAAATTAATTAAAGTACAGTTGTAATACAATAAAAATAATGTTACATTTAAAAAATATTTATAAAATATCTTATAAATCTCATATAATGATATACTTGCAACAAAAACATTTTTATTCATATGGGAAACTGCATTTTATTCAAATCTTGTAATAGAAAGTAAGATCAGAAATAAATTTCTACATTAAAAGTTGTATCAGATTTTTTATTGCAAAAATATAAATCTATTTTTCAACAAAAGAATTTCTAAAATAATTTAAAAAATAAATAATACAGTATATGTTAGTATTAATTTTAAGAAAGTGAATGTTTTAAGAATGAAAAGAAACAATATTTTTTTTTTTTTACAATTAAGCAGGGGGGGGGGGCAGAGGACTTAGTGGTACTTTGTATATGAGATGGAATATCTGATGTGAAAAATCAAAACTAATTAGACAATTAATTTTAGAAAGAGTATTAACTGATAAAGCAAACTCTGAATAATGATGATAATGTCAGTGAAAAGCAATAGCAACATAACAATGGTCATCACCATCATCATCATCAACCATTATCAATCCACTGCAGGATGAAGGTCTCTCCAAGTTTAATCCATCTTCTCCAATCTTTAGCTTCTCTTCTCCACAACACCCCTGCACATTTTCTTATTTCATCCATCCATCTCACATGTGGTCTCTTTCTGGGTCTTCTACAATCTCTTGGAATCCAGTTTAAAATTTCAATTGTCCATCTATTATCATCTCTTCTAACAATATGTCCAGCCCAACTCCATTTCAATCTTCTAATTTTTTCAATAAGATCAGTAACACCTGTTTGTTGTCTTACCCATACATTGCGTTTTCGATCTCTTCTTGTTACTCTTAACATACATCTCTCCATACTCCTTTGAGTGGTCTGAAGTCTCTGTATTGCTCTTCTATTAAGTGTCCAAGTCTCAGATCCATAAGTCAGAACTGGTAAAACACATTTGTTAAAAACCATCCTTTTCAAACACATAGGCATATTTCCTTTTAGTATCAAGTTATTTCTACCAAAAGCACTCCAACCAAGTTTAATTCTATGATTAATTTCCTCCATTATGTTTCCATCTGTATTAATAATCTGACCAAGGTATTTGTAACTGTTAACTTCTTCTAATTCTTCATAATCAATCTTTATTTTCATATTTTGAGCAAATCGATTAAACATTACTTTAGTCTTTTTAACATTTATCTTTAGTCCTACTTTTCTACTTTCATCTGCTAACTCCTGCAACATTTCCTGCAGCTCTGAAGCATTATTTGCAAAAACAACTACATCATCTGCGAAATCTAAATGACTTAAATACTCTCCATTTACTTTCACTCCTTTAGTTTCCCATTTTAATCCACAAAATACTTCTTGCAGCACTGCTGTAAAAAGTTTTGGAGATATGGAGTCACCTTGTCTTACACCTTTCTCAATGTTGATTTTTCCAGTATCATTATGTAATCTAATTGTTGCTGTTGCATTTTTATAAATATTCTTTAAAATATGACAATATCCTGGATCTATACCTTGATGATCCAATGCTTTAATCACTGAAGAAATGTGTATAGAATCGAATGCCTTTTCATAATCTACAAATCCAAAACATAATGACAACTCATATTCATTTGTCCTTTCTATGACTTCTCTCAATACCTGGATATGATCTATTGTACTAAAACCACTTTTAAATCCAGCTTGTTCTCTTGGTTGGTGGAAATCCAAAGTTCTCTGTAGATGAGTTGTAATTATCTTGGTAAAATTTTTATATAAAACTGATAAAAGGCTGATAGGTCTGTAATTTCTAATATCTTCTTTATCACCTTTTTAAAATATTAATATTATTACTGCATTCTTCCAATCTTCCGGTACATCTTTATCATTTAGACATTTGGTATATAACTTTGCTAAAATTGTTTCTATTTCTTCACCTGCTTCTTTTAATATATCAATTATAATTCCATCATTTCCTGGAGCCTTTCCTTTCTTCATACATTTAACTGCATGTCTCACTTCTTCATTTAAAATTCTGGGCAATTCGGAAGATGTAATAGATATAGGAGGTACTTGTTCTTTATTACTATATAATTCTTGATAAAAATCTTCTACCAATTTCATGATGTCATCTCTCTTTTTAGTAATAATTCCATCTTTTTTTCTTATTGCAGATATAAATTTCCTACCAATACCAAAATGTTGTTTAACATTCTTGAGACTTTTACTTTCTTCTACAGCTTTCCTTGCTATTTCACAGTTATACTTTCTTATATCATTTTCAACTCTTTTCCGTACCATTTTACAAAATTCGAGATATTCAATTCTTTTTAATACATCATTTTTGTATATCTTCATATTCCTTCTTTTCTTCATAAATTCTCTAGTCTCAGTAGAAATTTTATTAGTCAATTGCTGCTTTTTTCTACCAGCTATCTTTGTTGCAGTTTTTAAAAATGTATCAGTTATTTTCATATTAATTTCATTCAAATCTGAATCATGTTCAAAATCTCCTAACACTTGAAACCTATTTGTAAGTTCTAATTTAAATTCATTAGAATGTTTCTGAAGATTAGGAATATCAACTGTAAATATTGTTTTTCTTAATAATTTTTGTCTCTCTAGTTTTACATTAACACGTAACTTACACCTTACTAATCGATGATCACTTCCTGTGTTAAATTTATTAAGAACATTACAATCTTGAAATATGTATTTTCTGTTAGTCAAAATATAATCCAATTCTGCTGTACCTTCATTTGGATGTTTCCATGTCCATTTCCTTTTAACATTTTTCTCAAAAAATGAATTCATAATATAAAGTTTTTCTTTTTCTGCAAACTCCACAAGTCTATGTCCTCTCTCATTTCTATTACCATAACCAAAATTACCTACAACAATTTCACCTTTCATTTGTCTACCTATTCTAGCATTAAAGTCTCCCATAACAATTTTAAAATGTTGTTTACTCTGATCAAAAGCCTTTTGTACATCCATATAAAAATCTTCTACTACTTCATCACTATGAGAACTTGTTGGGGCATAAACCTGAATTATCTGCATTTGGTATCTGCTATTAAGTTGTATAACTAATCTTGCCACTCTGTCCGATACACCATCAATCTCCACAATATTGTTCTTCCACTTTTTATTTATAATGAATCCAACTCCACTTGTATTTCCAATATGTGTGCCTTTATAATAGAGTATATGTCCACTTTTTAAATCAATTGTTTCTTCACCTTTTCTTCTAACTTCACAAAGTCCAATAATGTCCCATTTAATATAAGACAGTTCTTCTAATTCTTGCAATCTTCCTTCACTTGAAAGTGATCTGCAGTTGTAAGTACCTAAATAAAAAGTCATCATCAAATGGCAGCCTGGGTCCACAATCAGGGGATTCTTAGCACCCTCCGCCTTCGGCCACCAACCGCTGCCTTGGTTGATGACTTTACAGCCTCCTGGGAATAAGGCCCATGCTTTATTTTTGTCTGTCATAATTGTATATATGTATTGGAAAAATATTTATCATTTACACAAACATTCATTCTGCCTTATCAGGCACTGAGAAGAAAGACCATGGTGTTTCTTGATCTTAAACTCAGAGGTAAAAAGCCAATAAACTCACCACGCTGGCTAATGCGTGTTGGTGAGCAGCCCATCCATGTTCGTATACTATATGAATAATCACATAGTAATAACAGCTGCAACGACAAGAACATATGGAGTGGACATTAGGAATTTGCCCTGCTCGGTTCCTTTAAGGCCTCCAAGAGGAATCAAAGGGTCTCCTTTCAGTTAATAGCAAACTCCTTTCTGCAGCCATACATGTGCTGGTATATGTATAACAATGGTATGACAAAGTAAATAATTGATTACTTCATTTTAGATTGAATCTAATATGTAAAAAATATACTGAGCTAGCTATTCTATTCAAAAATGAAAAAAATATTTAATAGAATATTTAATTTAGATTTCATAGAAACAAAAAAATTACATAAAAGAAGTAATTTTTGACTTTACATATAAAATCCAATTTTTATGAGACAACTTTGGCAATAAAAAAAAATAATAATAATCATGTGAAAAAAAAAAAAAATCATTATAAAAATAATATCAGCGACAACTAAATGGGAAAATAATTAGATGATAGAATTCTATAATTAGTAAATCATCGTTCATAAGAGCTTGTTATTGCTGTCTAGGTGACAGCAATGACCTTTGGTTCAGCACTTAAGACATATATAAACGTTTAGAATTCATTCTTTCTATTACGGTTAAGTTAATTTAATCTCTGAAATCCAATATTATATAACATGAAACTTATTACAAGTATAGTAGTGTGAGATTACCTTAAAATGTTTGAGTAAAAACAATATTTAAAAAAAATGTCTATGTTCTCAAAGAGAAAGATTTTAATAAATATGCTTTACCAATGCTTATTTATGGAATTTGGAAGTTTAATAGAAGAGCAAGAGAAAGACTGCAACTCACACAATGAAATACGATGAGATATAGAAATTAAAATAGACTAAAAGTGAAATACTAAAGCAAAAGAACGAAAAGCATTATTGCTTTCACTGAGAAAAAAAAATCAGAGAATGAAATGGAGATGAATAGTATAAATCATTAGAAGAGATTACAATAGATGGGCAATTGTAATCTTTAACAAATGATTAGTTAGAAACCAGATGTGAGATGAATGAATAAAAAAGTTTGATGAATGATGTGAAAAAAAGAAACTACTAGTCAAAAAAACTGGATTAAACACAAAGAAAGCTTTATCCCACAACGGATTGATAGCTAATTAGTGTTTCAGATGCAATTAAGCAATATGTTAGGGTAGTATATTTACATAAACCCATACTGTATATATTTATATGTCACATCTGATTAAATTCCCCATCATTTTAATTCATTTACCACATAAAAATAAATAAAGTAAAATTCGTATTTTTTTTAAAATTAATTTTAATATTACTAGACTAATTAAGATTACTGGTATGAAGTTATTTACTGACAAAACTTATTTACTATTTTCATCCATCTTCACATATTAATAAAATGAAATAAAAAAATGACAGGACAGATTGTTTTATCCTAAAAGTTCATGAACTTAAAATGAGTAAGTAATCAACATTAATTAATTAAAATATATATACTGTATAGCACTTTTTAAAAAAGGAAATATTTATATAGCATTTGCTATTTAGTTTTATTTATAAACTAGAATATAAGACAAAGATTAAAAAAAAAAAAACACGAAAATTTCAAAATCTTTTTGCTATACATCATTTTTTAAACATTAAAAGCCTAAAGCTAAACTAATCAATAAAATGATCAAAATTATCCTAAATTCACAACTCAACCAGACTGGCCAAAAAATATAAATTCTAAAATACAACCAATGGTTTCATTGCTACAAGCAGACATACACCTTTTTTTAAAAAGTAATTATCAACATTTATTTTATATACAAGATGGGCCAAAAGTAAGTGTATAGTATTGATTAAATTATGGTACTTTATTTTGATTTTCATTTTACCCGCGAAGAGAAGTTCCAAGAATATTGCAATGCTGATGAAGGACATCTAATGTTTAGCCTTAATATTTTCTTGATATTGCACACCAAGTTAATTACAACAAATTAATTTGTTCTTATAAAAATTTTAGAATTAATCTTCACCTATCTTAGACACTTATCCAATACATATTTTTCACCTACTGAATTCATTTCTTTGCTAGCAGAATATGGGTCATTCAAATTCAAGAAAAAAGTTAATGGTGTATTTTGCTATGATTATAACCAATCCATAAACACAAATATGCCTACATATATCATATACTAAACCCAACCTATTTGATATCTTGCAATGCTGTTTTTAACTCCTGTGATGAATTTTTCTCAATTCGTTTTCTAATGTAGTTCTTCATTGCATTCTATTTTTAGTAGCATCTCCACAATAAAAACAATTTATATTACATCTGTCTGGAATATTTTTGAGATAATCTTTATAATGTAAATTAGATCTCTCAATAAAAATATAAATTTAAACAATATATTTTAAAATATATATTCAAAGATGTATCTTTACAATAGTAAATTCAATATTATTATATCTAGCAAGCTGAATAACATTCTGAATGGGCTTTCATTATTGCTATCATATTTTCAGAAGTTATAGAGCATCTTTAAATAAAAATTTCAATGTCAATAAGTTAAATGCAGTGACTGCTCACTGTGTTAAATCTCAACATTCAAGCTTGTTGTTTTTTTTCAATAAAAGTTATATTTTAAATGATTTGCATTTTCAAGTTGTTAAATCAAACTAAAAGTTGAAGATTTTTCTTCTATTATTGAATGAAAAAAATCTGAATTTTTAAAAAATTAATTACAACAATTTGTGTTCAAAATTGCAGCTTTTCCTCTGAATTGTCAAGAATAGTAGTATAACCATCAGCAAACTGTAAATCTAGAAGTCAAAAAGATGAAATTCTTTTTGTTTGGTTCAAATTTTATTACCAAACCTCCATTGCATCTTGTTAAAATCACAAGTAAACTTTCAAAAAATAGAAACACAGATGGAATAATATATATTTTTCTTTAATACCAGTTTTCACCTCAAATACTTCAGACTTTCATTACCACTAAAAATACTTCACTTTTATATCATTAAATCACCAAACATCACATGATCATCATGGAGAGTTTTACCTGTTTTTATATCATTGTATAGAAGTTGTAAAATAAATTTCAATGACATCCAAGCTAATATATTCAAATATCTTTTCAATAAAGTATACAAAATATCTTAACCAATCAACAAAAGTAATATATAAATCATGATTTTGTTAATTTTTAAATGCTTTTATTTAACTTAGAAACTGTTTGTTTATTTAAGTTAAATTTTGTAATTGAGATTTAACAGACTTCTATCAAATGGATTTCCTTCAAATTTTGTACATAGGTCTGAAATTGATGGCAATGCAATATGACAATAAAATATTCAAGGTTGGTGAACTGAATTTTGAATGTGATTTTGATTCAGTAAGTTTTCAGTGATGCACATGAAAGAATGGTATACTTTTAAAAGGTTTTTATTTTTTTTAAGAGAGATTAATGATCAATTAAAATAGAAATAAAAACAAATCTTACTTTTGATCAATTGTAAAACTTGCTTCTTTTAAAATGGATGAAATTTTATTTTCTCTTCATTGTAATTTTTTTTTTTTTTAAATGCTTCTTTCATAAATAAAATATCAGAATCAATTTTTAATGTACCATGAATTTCCTTTAAGAGTGACATTTTTATTCTTCACTTTAATAGAACAAAAAATGTTGAAATACTAAAAAATTAAAAATAATATATTGTACCGGGTTCGACCCATAGATGATCCAACATACTCTACTTGCTAGGTTTAGCTGGGTTTAAACCTTATTTATCATAAATTTATAATCTTATGTTATACATATTATGTGAACGAATCAGCCGGTCCAAGCAGAGTGGAGAATACTATTGATGGCAGAGCCATCAACAATACCTACAGTCAAACCAAGCTATGCAATGCATAACATGGTCACATTTCCAGACTGTGGCCCACCTTGACTGCTAGATTCAAACCCTACTATCCAATTACTTGGTTTCGGAGTAAACCCCAGGTGCTAGCTAGTTTCTAAAACTAACGTGTTTGGACAGTAGGTATAATCCAGCACTCGAAAAATCCCTTAACTAGCTCAGTCTATTTTTAATTCAATAACAAATTATTTCAATTAGTGGTAAAAGAATTGACCGACAAAATTAAGCTTTAAGTTTAAAAGACAATTTATTTTAATTAACATTTATTATACTAATTTTAAATATTTTTATAAATCTTAACTAACATAACACTGGTATTTTTATATAATGATCACACATTAATTCACACACTAGAATATCATATAACAAAGCATTAAATATTATTTGACATTTAATACACACACATCAATAGTTCATTTATGTATGCTATAGAGTTCATTATTACTTGACTCTGGGAGGCTTCAAACTAATGCGATGGCTACTTTTGAAATGAGAATAAGAAAAATATTATTACCTAGGATTTTAGAACATGGATACTTCTTCTTGCTGTTTGCTGTGAACTTTTAATAGGTGGCTGCTTCAAGTGAGAATATTTCCAGCCAGCTGGATTCGACGTTTTCTTGAGGTTTATTATTCAATGGCACTATTCTTGGAGACAGCTAAATATTCCTGGCGATTCTTCAAGTTATTAGGCAATCATTATCCTTTTCCGGTATGATGTGCTATTTCACTGGACTGGGGCTAGAGAAAGTCATATGTTTCCAAGGTTTTTAACATTGCATTATCAGCTGATCAATTGACTGATTTAATTTGATGTGATCTTGCTGAACTGAACTCCTTCTGTTATCTCAACTCAACCTCAACTGTTTTCTCGCTGAAAAACTGGACTATTTATACATAAGACCTGTTGTCATTTTGATGTCCTCCAGCTATATCTGTTGTCAAAATTCCTTCCTTGTTTTTAGATGCATTCCTTTGATAAGCTTTTAATTACGTGTTTTTTTAGAGATCTTTTAATTAGCAGCCATCATATGTTTTGTTTTTTACATTTTTAATTAGTAGTCATCGCTGAGTGTTTTTAATTTTTTAACTTTCATTTATTTCATTTTAACATGCACACATTTATTATATTTACAATCGCACGTATATATTTTATTCTAACAACTCTTAAATGAAAGGGATTTCTTTTTTTTCTTTAACTTAAAGAGATATTTTTATTTCATTTAAAAGATTTATATTTTAAGCTTTTTATTTTTCTTTACTATTTTAAATGAAAGAGTTATTTTTAATCATTTGTAAAAGATTCATTTAAATATCTATAGCTTTAACCTTTTCTAAGCCAAACTCTCTCCTCCGAATTACTTTTAAATTAATTTGTAAAACGTTATGAATAATGCAGGGTTTAATTTTCCCCCGGGCTAACAGTATTTTCTTCTTTATTTTTAAAAACTCTTAAACTTTTAAACTTCCCTTTATTAAACTTTTAACTATTTATTATCATATTGAAACATTGTTGTTTTTATGGGAAATTTCTAATTTTAATAATTTTTAGACAAAATTATTATATGTACCAATATGATATTGTTACAATATATAAAAATATTTTTTAATAAATGCTTTTATTTACTGTGTACTAAAAAACCAAAAAATAATTGTTTTCTTCAATCACAAATGGAGTTTTTATATTTAATTTGAAATAAAAGCGTAGGATGTACACTTAATTAATTCAATCCCTCAAATTTCTGGATACCCACTCTTTTATTTCAAGTTAAGTATAAAAATCCCAATTGTGATTAAAGAAAACAATTATTTTTTTGGCTTTTTAGTGCTCAATAAATAAAAGCATTTATTATGAAGTATTATGTAATTAGAGGGATTTATATATACTTGTAGTTGCATAGTATTAAAAAGCATGTTTACAATAACTTTTTGATTCTATAGATTCAGAAAACTTGAGATGTCATAACTAGATATAAAATCTATACTGTGTTTCTACTTCTTTCCTCTAACAATTCTTCATATAAAGATTTGTAATTTTTGCCTGCTTTTATTTGGTTTTCTTTTGTTAATAGGTATATTTAATCCAACATTATCAATTTCCTAGTTTTGTTATTTTAGGATACTCTTTATTGTGTTTATATTGTTTACAAGTATGTATGCATATATAAGTTATCAATTTTATGGTTATATATATTTTAATATTGTAGCTCTGATGATGGCTATTAGACAGTTGAAACTGTAAGCGAGGAGAAATAAATTATATTAAATTGCATTGAAAAGTGTTTATGTAAGATGTATATGGTATTTTATTTATTAATATTTTTGTTAGCTTTAAAATCATTCATTATAAAAATAGCAAAATGAATTGTAAAGATTAAATAACAACATATTAAAGAAGATTTAATAGATTTTTTTTTCTTCCAAATTTGCTCTGTTCCATAGTGATGATATAATTACATATTTTGTGCTTCTGTCAAACACACACAGGAAAATACTTAGTATATACACCTGGGTCTCATTTTATGTGGATTATTTTAATGCAATTTTGAAGTTATGCGATTCATGTTTCTTATTAATATTTTTCATATTTCACTATATTTATTAGATAACAAGAAATTTAAATTATTAATAACTTATTTTGACTTGAAATACTTTTTTTTTTTTTTCAAAAATATAACGTTATATTAGCAGCTAACGTCAATATGGCCTGAAGCTATATTTACAATAAATAACATACTTATACTAATGAGTAAATAATAATAATAATAGATTTATACTTACATATAAAAATATTGCAATAAATATTCAAAAATTTTAAACTTTTAAAATGTATTTTGTTAGGTATAACAAAAATAAATAATGTAGATTTTTAAAATAAATAATGAAGATTTTATAAACTGAAAATAATATTTTTAATGATAATGTATAATCTTTTTGTTTTGATTGTGATCCTCATTTTTTTAATGTAGAAACAAAATGTGAACATTTAAAATTTATTTCAGTAGTAAAAATCAGTTGTCAACAGAAAACCATTCGCACAAGACTGAAATTGGCACTAGTTGTGTAAATGGGATGGAGCAGAATATGGTAAAAATTAGAGTGGGGAATGGAAAATAAAGTGGCTAACAAGTTTCTCTGGGAATAATTGCAGAGAGATTCTTGATTTTGTTCAAGAAGAAGCTACATCACATCATGAATCTGATTTCTTACCAGTTTACAAACAAACTGCACATTCGAAAATAGTGATAATGATTAAAATAAGTATGAAAAAATGTCAAATTAAATACTGTAGTTAATAAAAAAAAGTAAAAGTTTGTCTTGTACCAATTTTTTTCAAATATTTGATATTTTTTAGTCATACTTTATTTCTTTATTTTTTTAATGCGAATTTTAAAGTAATTTTTCCTTGTTGCTTTGCTTTTATGTGAATTCTGAAAATTACAGACCCTATCCCCCATTTTTCAAGGTTAAGTTAAGTCTATTTTTGTGCAATTTTTTTAATGAGGGTTTTCTGTGGAACCTATCTACTGCATAAAATGAGACTCAGTGGTATATCAAATCCTAACAGAAATACAAAACATGGAGATATACTATCCTAACAGACATACAAAAATGGAGATATATTATCACTATAGACAAAAGAAGTTTGTTCAAAAACTAATGATTTAGAAAAAGAAAAGCTCCATATAAAATAAACTCTCATGAGTGGTGGGACGTGTGAAAGTCTGTGCTCATATACCCTATATATCTCATGAAAAATGTTTATCCATTAGCTATTATTAAAAAAAAACTTAAATAGTAAACAAAAATATATCAAAAAAGGAAAAAAAAAATCCAGTTATTTGTACAGAGAAATCAGACAAATTAATGAAAAATGTGTAATCAGTATAACAAGAATATCTTTCCAAAACTTCAGTGTACTGTAAGAAATCTTAACCTTTACAAAACTTGAAATATTGAAAAACACTAACTGTATATGCAAAATACCATGTAAATGTTGAAAGATATATATTGAGAAACCAATCATCCAATTGAAAAACAATTAAAATAGCACAAATTGTAGATTAGAAAATAAAAAACAAATGTATCTAAAACAGCATACCATATGTGGAAATGACAAAAATATTAAACGGAGACAAAATAACTTCATAAGTCAATCTACTATGATAATTTATAATGTTTGGAAATTATTTATTAATCTTGCTTTTAAGAAAAAATGAAAAAATCATAACCCTCATAGATAACTATATGAAATTTTTATTCATCAATGCCTTGATAAAATAGGCTATTTAGTTACAGCATCATTTTAAATTCAACATTCACACACATCTCAATATCTAGGTTTGGTTCTCATGCTACTACTCTTATTAGTAAGGCCAGCAACACTCGAAGAAAGAGAAGATTGATATAACACAACATTTTGTTTGAAAAGTTTAAATAAAATATGAATTTTTCTAAAAACATTTAATAATTAGAATTAGAAAAAGGAAATATTTCAATATACAATTAATTGTAAAATGCCACCAATTACAAATTCTCTTACTATTTTAGTATGGAAACTAAAATATAGACAAGATAATATTTATAGTGCCCCACCATTAACAAGAATCTAGAAAATATCTTCGTACTGTAAATCACAACAGAAAAACCTAAATTCCCCAGAAATATAATAATTATGACTTCCAATATCAGAGTCATGAAAAGAATCAGAGAATCCACACTGTTATTATAGAAGACCAAGACAGGATATTAACCATTTAATATTAGAAGACACATTTAATAATAAAGATCAGTGTACACTGTTCCTGTTCCAAGACTAACAAGTACTTTATATTTTACAACTGTTAGTTTATGACAAGAAAAAAATACATCAATATTTGAATTAAAAGTACATCAACCATCCAGAATAATTTATCTCATAGAGATTAACTAAAAAATTATGGACCACATAGACAAGATTGGTACAAAAATTTGGAGCCCAAAAATCTCCACTAACAACAAACAAATTAAGACCAATCATCTGATGATTTTCAACAAGACTGCATCACCCATTTAGATAGATAATAAATTTTATCCACATATAATAAAAAGCTATACTGGTACTGATAAAGAACTTTTGTGTGAGGTTACATAGACAAAATTCAATATTAATACACATAAAATCAGTAAAACTAGGTTCATGGGCTTTCCCAGATTAGAGATTCTGTCAAATTAAGGAGAATTTGACAATATATTTCTTACCTCCTATTCTATAATAAAACACCCATAGGTTCCTAGAAATTTAAATATAAATTGAAAATAATTTATTTAATAGTTTGATGTTTTTTAACAAAATAAATAAATAAATAAATATAAATAAGTTTAATGATTAATTTCATATCTATTTTTTTTTTCCCAATAATTAATTCCATACCCTTTTTTCATCACTAATATCTAAAGTGGGCCACAATATTTGGTTCCAAAATCCCCCCAGTTAATAACTTATGTTTTTTTGATAAGAATATGAATTGTTTACTGAAATGCTAGTATACAATATTTTTCAACATGTGCATATACACAGATGATTTTTCATATGTATAATGTGCATGCACAAATTAACTTATTAATAAACAAATGTAAAAAATAATGTAATTATTAACAATAAATTGAGAATGCAAACATATATTTATTGATGTATGCTAAATCATTTACATTCACTCAAAAAACAAAAAGAACTGTATTGAATATTTTTTTAATAAAATAAAATCACTTCCATCACTGTATCACCTAACACATTGTGTTCCCAACACAAATTTACATTTTGATGTTGGCATTGACATTATTTAGCAGTATTCAATATAAGCTTGCATTTTTTTTTCAGCACATGCATATAGTGTATTCAGATATTAGTTTGTGGAATTTGATGTTATGTGGAAGTTTTAATTAATGAGATATTCAATTTTCCTAGGACCTCTTTGGCTACTATTCTATACTTTGGAAGAAAACATGTGCAGAATAACTAATATAACTTTTTTTTAAAAAAAAAATATTTCAATAAAAAGCTTCTCTTTATACTATAAATTAAAAAAAAACAATTGTAAATTTTGAAAAAACAATATCTAGCGTACTGGAAAATATTAGAATTCAATGCTTTGCTCTTATATCTATTACATTTTTAATGTATTGATTTAGAAATTGTAATGCATGATCATATCATTCAAAATTTTTGATTTATAAAAATATTTATAATAATACATTTCAATCAATAATGTAGAAATACATATTTTTTTCTATACTAGATTTCAAAAAGGATCTTTATTACATATATACATTTGAAAAAGTAATTATAAGAATATTTTTTTGTGATATATAATACTGTAAAAATACTTCTTTTTTTGACATGTACTGTATATAATAAAAATACAAAATAAACTAAAAATGTATAATTTGTCATTTTCTGAAAAAATATTAAACAAATTAATCATTTGAGATTCTTGATTAAACTCTTCAGACTTTAAGCTTTATGATGCAATATAACATTGTTTAATTTTCTTTCTGTCACTGGAGATAGTTTTAAAAAGATACTTTACAAATTTTCTTAAATTTTGTAAAACGTTTTGTCTTTATGCTTAGAAAAAAATTTATTCCATGAAATACTGTATCAGATCAAAATTCAAAAAGAACCAAAAAATGAAAAATAAAACAGGCTTTCAATGTAATCTGAAGAAATGTTTTTAATGCACAATGACTGTAACATGGTTTTATAATGTAAATGCTATAACCAGTATCTGGAATTGTTCTAATAACAAAAGTATTACTTTATGATATAATTGTTTTCAAATTTGACCTTTTTTTAATTATAAGCATTATTTCCAATAACATTTGTGTAAAAAATTAAAAAATATAACTGTAAGATCACGAAAAATGAAGAAATAAAATTATTTGTGTTTAGAATAGCTTCTAACTGGAATTAAATGATTGCTTTCTTTTTGGAAATAAATGATCTTGTTATTATTGTAAGCATTATTTACAATAAGTAATATAACCATGCTTTCTTTCAGGAAAAGAACAATCTACTATTGTAATAAAAAAATCTTATTTTTATTAATTGCAAACATTGTTTACAATAAGTATTGTAATATTTGTAAAAAAATTAATAATATGTAACCACAGATTGCAAAAAATCGAGAAATAAAATTACTTTAGTCTATCTGGATTCAGTTGCTTGATTTCTTTTAAAACAAAAATAATCAATTATTATAATAAAGAAATTTGATTGTTATTATTGTAAGCATTATGTACAACAAGTATTATAATGTTTATATAAAAAGAAAGAAAAACTAATCATAGATCACAAAAAACAGAGAAATAAAATTTCATTTAAATTGCAAGCCTAAGAGATATCACTACCCCCCTCCTCTCTAAATATAAAACTTACCATATGCAAGAAAAATTCAAATTTTATTTCTACAAAATATTGCCATGCCTACGAAGATATTGAAATGAACATCTATCTGTTCAGTTAAACAAATGCTATGAAATTCATGCATATGAAAATTTCTTGCATTATCACATATCAGCTGTAATCATTACGGTTTAATAAACATTAATGCATTCAGTGCTCCTTAGAAGGAAAAATGGCTGCTGCTATATCATAAAAGCAACCATATCATAAAATTTATTAAATTTGTAAATTTTTAAAATTTGTTTTTTTTTTTTTTTTTGTTTAGATAGTATATAATTAAAGTAGTGTACATTGATACAGCATAAATCATGGCTTCACTGAATTTTTAAAGATTGTTTTTAAAGATGAAACATGATGCTTATGACAATTAGATATATTAACCTAAATTCCATTTCTGAAGTAGATCATAAGTAGTCCCTAAATCTTTTGATGAGATTCCAGTAATTTCTAGTAATAGAAAAAAAAAATGTTTTGGGTCTAACAAAAAAATCCATTTCTCCCGTCATACTTCCGTTTGAAAACATTCTTGATTGAGAATCAAAAAATAATCTTGAATTGAGGAATAACATGATGGTGAAACTATATCTTGAGTTAATGATAAGTCTGAATTATTTAATAACTTTTTATATATTTTCTATGATGCAATTTGTCTTCAGATACTGAATAGAGAGATATGTGAAAAAATTGGAAAGCCAATGTAAGGAGTAAACTTGCCTGTAATATTAGGAATTAAATATTTAATTTTGTATCCAGAAGGCACAGCATTCAAAAATAGAATATACAAGTTCTAAAAAAAAGTTGTTCTTAAGAGTATTTGCAGCACACCCAAATAGATTTCCAAGGTGTTTTTCTTATAAATTATTTTACATCTAACTTTCAATATATATATAACAAAAATAATTAACAGTATAAGCAATATTATAGTTTAAATTCTTTTGAAGCACTTTCAATTATGTAGTAATCCTCATCAGCTTTAACTGAATTTCAAATTTTTTTAAACTTAATGTTCATAAACTGTGTATGGCCGTATTTGCAACATGCCTATTAATAACATCATCCTTACATTTATCAATCAAAATTGCCTTTTTAATTTTCCTCTTTTTATGATTCCTTTCATCCATTAATATTTTTTATTTGATTACTATTCCGTTATTTAACAGTTACTATTAAATGTAAACCTATAATTACAAGTTTTTTCATGGCCAAAGAATACTGAAGCTGTATTAAATTGACTATTTACATTATTTTTAATTTGATTATATAATAATCCTTCAATCTTTTTTCCACAGAACATCTCGTTTCACCGATATTTTTGACATCCACATGAAATCTGATAAATTATATTACTTCTTTGCAACTTAAGAATTATATTCTTAAAATTATTAATCAATCGATTAACATTCAGAGGAACACAAAATGAAATATTATACCTTTCTTTAAATATATTCTTAATTAATTTAGATTGCATGTTATTTATAAATGGCATAGATATCCATTTTTTATTATCTAAGAAGTTGATTCATGAAAGTTGCTGATTATACTTTTTTAAAAAGTGTAAAATGTTTTGTGTTTTTCCTAAATGTTGTAATATTCATTTGAATAGAGGTCTCAGATTTTCCTCAAATAATATATTTAAAATTAAATCAATTATTTTGGACAATATAATAAGGCAATGTAAAAAAGAAATTTATGACATTAAAAAATATTTAACGGATATTGAACATTTAATATATATGAATGAATGGGATCAATGGAATGCATTT
This sequence comes from Epiperipatus broadwayi, assembly GCA_028023455.1. Lineage (NCBI taxonomy): Eukaryota > Metazoa > Onychophora > Udeonychophora > Euonychophora > Peripatidae > Epiperipatus > Epiperipatus broadwayi. The sequence goes on along the minus strand of JAQFVV010006285.1, from coordinate 151,359 downwards.
TATATACATTGTCAAGTTGGATTCAAAAAGAGTCAACAAAATTGAATTAAAAAATTTGATAAGAAAATTGACTTTTTATATAATTGTTATTATCCAAATAGTAATGGTGACGGTAATTACTTGAATTTAACAGATGAAAAAATTAGTTTTACACAATAATATGTTTTACAATATAGTTCAAAGTATGTAGGAAGTGTATGGAAAGATTATATATAATATGGAATTGATTGCATCAGTGCAGATCGTTTTTGATGATAATATGAATTTACAAGATTGTAGTAATATTATTAAAGAGATTTCTAAATATAAAGTAAAAACTAATAGATATGATCAGTCATGGAATTATGCTATTTCTGAATTTAAAAATCTTCTTAAAACTGAGCAAAATATATGTTTGAAAAAAGATAAAGGTTTACGGATGTGTTTTATTAAAAATTGATAAAATTGAAACACAAATGAGTAAATTGGGATTTGATATTATTGATAGTTATAACATGGAGGGACAACGTGTGAAATTTATAAATAGTATTTTAAAGATGGCTAAAAGTCATTTTATGGATAGTTGTACATACTATGATATATATCCATCTACATCTATATGCCCAAGAATATTTGCTAATATTAAACTTCAAAAAGTAAAAAATCCTCTTTGGTTGATGATTGATTTTTGTGGATCATTTATGAATAAAACAGCTAAATATATTGGTAAATTGTTACAAGATATGTTGGATTTTGGAAAATGTACAATTGCATCTTCTTATGAATTTGTTGAAAGAATTAAAAGTTTAAAAATAAATGATAATGATCTGTTAGCTTCATTAGATGTAACGGAATTGAAATTGAACCAATTAATATGTCTGTAAATAAACATTTAATAAATTTTATTATTGAATCACTAAAATTTATAAGTGATAATATTATTGCAACATATAATGATAAGTTTTATAAAATGGGTAAAGATGGCCTATGGTAGCACAAACTTGTAATTTTACGTTGTCAAAATATGAAGATATTATATTTGATTCTTATAATTTTGAAGATATTAAAATTCATACTAGATATGTTGATAATGTTTTTGTTTGTGGTCCTAAAGACATTATTGATGTTCTTTTATATAATCTGAATAATTTAAACAATTTAAAATGGACTATTGAGAATGAACAGAATGGAAAAATAAAATTTTTGGATTTACAAATATTCAGAGATGCTACTGATTTGAATTATAAATTAATTTTTAAACCTATTGGAGAAAGAGAATATATTCATTTTAAATCATGTATTCCAATGATACATAAAAATGGCAAGTGTGAAATCATTTTTGCATCACAATGATAAAAACCAAATCTTGCGTACAGTAAATTCATTTAATAATAAGAAGAGGGTTTGCAATGTTACCTTAGATAATAAAAAATGTATATCTAGGCTGTTTATAAATAACATGCAATCTAAATTAATTAAGAATATATTTAAAAAAAAAAATATTTCATTTTGTGTTCCTTCAAATGTTAATCGATTGATTAATAATTCTATCTAAGAATATAATTCCTAAGTTGCAAAGAAGTAATATAATTTATCATATTTTATGTGGAAGTCGAAAATTATATATCGGTGAATCGAGATGTTCTGTGAAAAAAAGATTGAAGGAGCATCGATTATTATATAACCGAATTAAAAATAATGTACATAGTCAATTTAATACAGCTTCAGTATTCTTTGACCATGAAAAAACTTGTAATTGTAGGTTTACATTTAATAATAATGAAATAAAAATATTAATGGAAGAAAGGAATCATAAAAAGAGGAAAATTAAAGAGGCAATTTTGATTGATAAATATAATGATGATGTTATTAATAGGCAAGTTGCAAATACGGCCATACACAGCTTATGGAAATATATATAACATTAAGTTTAAAAAAATTTGAAATTCAGTTAAAGCTGACGAGGTTTACTACATAATCAAAAGCGCTTCAAAAGAATTTAAACTATAATATTGCTTATACAGTTAATTGTTTTATATATAATATCATCTATAACAGGTATTGAACTTTTATATATATATATAACAGACTATAGTCAAACTTACTCTAGTAAGCCTAGAGCAGGATTCAGTTTTCTAAAATTTGAAAGACTGCTTCATATATCTAAAATCTGTTATGAAAACTGAAATTTCATTATAAATACAAATACAAGATTTTAAAAGAGCAGGGTTGAATCACTTTTTAACATTGCATAGATAAGGATTATCATTTTAAATGGTGAGTACTATATTATTTGAACTACCGTCAATAGAAATTCTCTGCTTTAAACTAGCCAATTTGAAATAAAAATAGCGAGCCAATGTTAATAAACATTATATCAAAAATCATTGTAAAGCTGAGATGCACATTGTTAGAAGAATGATTTATTCCCTGAAATGCAACTATATCCACATTGTGTTGTACAATTAATATGTATAGTTTGTATTATTAATTTTAACATACCTTCAATGTTTAGTATTAGTAATTTTGCACTTCTTAATTGAAAAGATTACTCTATAGATGGTACTTGAGAAGTTCCATGATTGCCAATAGCATGTATTCATTTGAGAACCCACAATTCTCACCTCTATAGTCCTCAGATCACCATTTACTATAATATCATTTGAATCCACATTAATAGTTTTGATGTGTGGTTTCACAATTTATTGTTTTAAGCAGTTCATCAAAAAATAAAGTCATTTCCAGGTGGAAATATTCCTTGGCTTTCAAAAAAACTTGCAAACAACTGCATGCTGTTTAAAAAATCATTACCTTGCTGATCTAATTAACTACCAAAAAAAAAAAACAAGCTCCATCTATGATTCATTTATTATTGTGCATTTTATATATAAAATCTAGATATTTTTGGATATTGTTCTGTTGCATTTTTAGACTTCTTAAACTGTTTTGACTCACTTATACTTAACCATTTATCTATGTATATGTAGTGGTGGTTTAATCTAGAATCAGTATTCAAAGCAAAAACAATTTATATTCTTTTATATAATACAAAATTTCTATTAAACTTTTACTAACAAAATACATTTTCTCAATTCTACAGGCAGAATCATAATACCAAAATTAATGAAAATTTTTTTTAACAAATATAAATATCATATAAAATTGTATTACCTATTTTTGTGATCTAGAACAGTGCATAATATAAGGATAGATAAAATGCATAACTTTCAAATGAATCTTATTTTTCAGTTTGTTATAGACTGTAAACTATATATGGGTGTCTGTTTTTCACTAGAATATGTAATGGCATTATCACTGCTCCAGAAACTAATATGTAATAGCAGTATTAGCTCTGTTAAATAAATTACTTAATAAATAGTTGCTATTAAATTAGTCTTAAGAAAACTATTCATTTTTAAATGCAAAGAAAAAAGAAAATTATCACAATAATTAAAAAAATAACTAAAAAAAAAAAAAGTAATGTGTATTTTTATCTTTTCTTCAAAGAACTCAAACTCTAATCAACTATTATGCAATATTAGATATGCAGTTTAACAATAATAAAAACTTGGCTAGAGTTCTTTAGCTTGCAATTTCTTTTTTAGACGATAATAAAATTAAATTTCTTCTACCTGATTATAAGCACATCATTATGTTATATATTAATGAGGAAAAGATTAACTTGGTATTTAATTCTATTACAAATCAATATCACACCTAGAGCAAATCTTTGGGCTTATATTTAGAGGATTAACGTTTCTAATATTAATGAAAATAAAATAATAACAAATGTTTTTAAAATGAAATAAATAAAAAAACATTTGACTTCGTTTTTTCTAAATCTGTAGTCATCATCATTTTCAGTCATTATCAATCCATTGCAGGAATAAAGTCTGCAAGTTTAATCCAGTTTCCCCAATCCATAGCTTCTATCCTTCATATCACACTTCTATTTCTAGATTTTTAAAATCTTTTGCGATCCAATTTAAAACTTCAACGTACAAATTTTATCATTTTTTCTATCAATATGTCCAACACAGGTCTATTTCAATTTCTTAATTCTTTCAATGATGTTAATGACACTGTTCTCTCAACCAAGTATTTTGCTTTTGAGCCATTCTTATTAATTCCAACACATATCTTTTTCCATATTTTGTTGAGTGGTCTGAAGTCTCTGCATTGCCGTTCTGTTAAGTATCCAAATATCAGTTCTGTAAGAAAGACTCAAGAAAAGACATTTATTAATAACTTTCTTTTCAAATACATGGACATAAAACACTCCAACCAAGTTTAATTCTACAATTATTTTCAGCCATTACATTTCTATCTTTATTAATAATCTGGCCAAAGTATTTGTAGTTATTAATCTCTCCAAATTAATAATCATCAATCTTTATTTTCTCCTTCTAAAGGAAACCATTCAACATTGCTTTAGACTTTTTAATATATTGTAAATATGTAATAAATAAATAAAAAATATTTCTTACATGCATTCATCCTGTCTTCAGAAAACCCCAACTAATGAATTAGTTAAGAACTATCAGGAAACTAAGAAGAAAGATTATGGTGTTTCTTGATCTTAAACTCAGAGGTAAAAAACCAAACTCATCATACTGGCTGAATATTAGCTCATTGATATTTATTTACCTAATGAATAATCACATAATAATAATGTTGCAATGGCAGGAACATATAGAATGAACAATAGGAATTTGCCTTGCACTGTTCATTTAAAGCCTCAGAGAAATCAAAGAATTTCAGTTACCAGCAAACTTCTTTCTGCAACCACCTTCAGTAGTATTGTATTTAAAAATGATGTTTGGGTAATATATCAAGACAAAAAACAAAATAAAAACTCAACAAGTAACTAATTTATGATATTATCAATTCTAGTTTTTGCATGTAAACATGTAATAGCTTTAATAATCATGCTACACTTTGTAAAAGATAATGTATCAAATTTGATATCTGCAACAATGTGCCTGAAAACTTCTAAGCAAACCTAGAATTTATAGGTAGTCAACTCAATAAGCTCAAATTCACTAGCTGCCATTCAATTAATATCAAGTTATTCTTAAGTTAATCTAAAATGATTATGCCTGTTGACATACTAACAATAAAACAAAAAACAAAATTATATGCAGTTTTTACTATTGTTAGATAATATATTTCCAGAGTCATTGAACTTATGGTTTACCATTAATCTCTAAACAATGTATAAAACTGGCAGTAAATATTATAATTTGAATTGCTGCAAAAAGGATAATAATGTGTGAGAGTTAGTAAATTTACAATTACACAATTCACTGAATGAATAAAAAAAACAAAACTTGTGTGAACACAGAATATTTTCTAAGAGTTCATATCATGTGATAAAAACTACTGAAATATATACAATCTGATTTAATATAGGACAATCATCTTCCAATAAAACATTTACTATCTTAATTTTCTAAGATACACTATAAGTTAATGTAACACCCTGTTAAATAATAAGAAAAAACAAAAATACTCATTAGTGCGTTTGATTAAAAGTTTGTGATGATAGTATTTTAGTACAGATCAAGAGAACAATCATATCACAACTCATTTATTTCTTCAGTCTATTCCTCTCATTGCCCAGATCTTCCTATCTCTTAAATCATTCAACAATATGTCTTTTCAATTCTTTATTGTTGTTTCTGTTCACCATTCCTTCCAAAACATCTGTCATTAAACTATTCCAAATATCTTTCATTAAGCTATTCTTTCTTCTTAATATGCTCTTCTTTTTTTATTTACTCTTTCCAAAACTACTTCATAATTTTATTCATCCACTAATCTTCCAGCCATGACATTTCAAAGGCTTCCAATTTGTTTCTAATTTTTTACTAAATGTTCATGTTTCAAAACTATACAATAGTATACTCCACACATAGCATTGAATTAATTTTTTCCTTTCTCTCTTCAAAGGTCCATAAAATATTTTCTATCTCTTAATAAATGCCTCCTTTGCAAATACTATTCTTCTTTTAACTTCATCTTTACTTCTTCCATTCTCACTCAACCAACTATCAAATATCTAAATCCATTTAGCCATTGAGCTATATTAACAAATTTCAAGTTGTAGTCTTTTAGTTTCCCTGCCTGTTTATAAACACTGTATTCTCAACATTAATCTTCATTATGTATTCCATAAATCCTCCAATTTATTTAACATATTCTGAAGACTTTCCATTCTCAGCTATAAGAGCTATAACATTGTAGCTCCAATATTATCTCCTCATTTAACATGTCTTCTAAATATTAAAAAGTACAGGTGACATATATCATCTTTATTTAACTCCTCTTATATTTTCATCAGTCTCATTATTGTCCAATCTGATTTTTATTCCTTTACCAATATACATATTCCAAATCAATCTCCTCTTTCCAAAATACTCATTTACTTTTTAAGTTGGTCATAAGTTTATTCCAGATTATATACCAATTCCTTTATCTTTTTCAATACATCTCTCTGCAATTGTCTTACAATAACACCAATAGCATCTTTTCTACTTTTCCCTTTCAAACCAAACTATTCTATCTTTCCCAAAAATTCTTTGAATTAAAATCCTCAATAATATTTTTGAAGCATGAGATAACAAACGTATTGTCCTGTCCTCTTCACATCTAATAGTTTTTTTTTAAGCAATTGGAATCATTACATTCCTCAAAAAATCTTCAGTCCAAACTCCACTATTATACATCAAATTGTAAATTCCAAACATTTCCTTCATAGTAATTTCTCATATTTCTTTCAAAAATTGTATAGGCATTGTATCAAATGCAACAGTTTTAATATTTTTAATTTATTCTATTGATTTATAATCATCTGTCAATATGTACACATCTATATCATCTACTTCAATATTTTCATTTTCAAGGTCACAATAAACTGAATCATTTTCTTTTCTAAATAGATACTGAAGATATTCTTTTCATTTTTTCAATATATCATCATTATCAGGAAATCTTTTTCCATTCTTATCATCTATTTCGTTTGCTAATCATTTCTTTTTAAATGTGACATTTCTAATTCTATCAGATCATATCTTTTCATCTGTTGTAGCACTTCTCTCTCCATTCTTGTTCCAATCATTTTTCTTTAACTAAATTTCTTTCTCTCATTAGTTCATTATTATTTTTTCTATATGCTGTCTGTTCTTCTTCTCCATACTTCCATCTTTTCTAACACACCTTCTTTATCCAAGGTCATTTAGCATTCTTTAACCAAATAATACAATTTCCTTTTTTGCTGTTTTTAATATTCCTTCTTTAATCATACACCAATACTTATCAAAATTATTCACATATTCCTTATCTTTATCAATTCTCTTTATTATATTTTCAAATATTACAGCAAATCTTCTTTTTTTCATTTCTTTCAATTTACTTAAGTCCAATTTTATAGAACATTTCCTTCTTTTTATTCTTTTCAAACTCAACTTTTAGTCATAACCAAATTATTCTCAGAGTTTACATCAGCACCAGACAAAGCATGAAAAAAGCATTAATAGTATTAATACATCTATCCTGAATCAATATATAGTCCATTTGATATCATTCTCTATCACTGCAGTTTTACATATGTACAGATTTCTTAGATAATTTTTAAATTGTTTGCAATTAGAAACCTATTCTCCTTACAAAATTCCTTAAGATGACTACTCTTTCATCTCAATATCATAATATCCAACATGATTTCCTTCTTTATCTTCTCTTACAATAGCATTTCCATTCATCAAATAGCAATATACATGCAATGTTAATTTCATGTTGTTCTCTATTCTTTCATATTGCTAATCAATTTCAATATCATCATGACTGGTAGTTGACATACAAACTTGTATGAATACCAAATCCCTAGGACTTATCATCATAAATCTGTCATCAACACAATCTACCTTTGTCACATTATTTCAAATTTTCTTTCCAACAGCAATACCAACTCTATTTACTACCCTACAACCACCAGAATAATGTAACATTGCCACTATTTACTTCTCCATATAGTTTCCATCTCAGTCTACTTAATTCTATAACATCAATATTATTTATTTTCTTTTTGAAAATTTTCCAATTTCCCAGCACTTCTCAATGATCTTTGTTTATAAACTGAGTGGCCTCAAGTGTACATCTTCCAGGCAGATAACAAAGTTTTCCTTAGCTAAGGTCTCAACACCAAACTGAATCAATCTTTTGAATATACTCATAGTAAAAAAAAACCAACAAGTGAATTATAAAAGCCAAGGGTTTTCCATCTGCCTTCTTTATCTACATATAACCTTTATTAAAGGCATAATGTGTTAGCCATTATTCATAAAATGATTATCTATCTACTGCTTTTCTCCTCACCATGGCCATCTATGGTGATTTCAGACCTGGAAGAATGTTGTTGCTGACCCAGCACCCAGAGGGAGATATTGAATTATTTAACTATCAACACTTGCTATTTACACCTTCACCATCATAGAAATTGTGGCATTGAGAGAAGTAAACACACCAGTCCCCATCATCACTTCCCAAAAATGAATACTATCCCATTATCAGTGACTACTTATTTGCCTCTACTTTGTTTATTTTATGTACAAAATACATATTTTCTATGTTGTCTAATTGGTGAATAAATGTTTGTCTGATGATGGTACAACCACTATGTTCATGTGAAGGAAGTAATTCTGCCATTAAATAAAAAATACTGGGGGAAAATCAGTATGAGTTCTCTCAACTACAGAAATATTGTATATATATTTCACAGTAAAGGTTCCCATCCAGCCTAGGAAACAGCCCAAACACAGATTTGTAATTTAACATTATGGTGCTCCATGCTTTCATAATCTGTCAATCCTCTAATATAGTTCAGATGAACAACATACTTAGCAATGTTAACTAACTTTTATAAATTAGCAATGTTTAATAAAACAATATATTTATATTAAATCTTAAAAAAAAATGTTAAAGCAAACAATTAAAAAAAAAAGGTATTACAAATGTTATATTTAATAATAATAATAAAAAATTACAAAAACAACCAAACAATCACAAGCACTGATTCGTAATTTCATGATTTGTCAAACCCCTTAATACAGTTCAGATGGACATACTTACCAATTAATAAACAGTAGCTATTAATTCAAATGCTCCAATAAATATATATTTGAAGCTGTAAAGTGACAAATATAACAGATATATTTGAAAATGTAAATTTAGCTTTATTAACATTCGTAATTTTTTTACATAATATTAAAATGTTTTGTTTAATTTACATTAAATCTTTAATAAATATAGTTTTACTTCCCACTATTATGTAAAACATATAATTGTTAATTAGAGAAGATATAAATTAGTATTAAAGTTTATCGGCTTAACGTTTTCGAGGATCCATGCTTCATATTCATAGTCTTCATAAAATGTATAATAAAATATATGCAAATACAAATATTCAAATAAGCTAGTATTACGTAGCCTATTTCTTCAAGATCTCGAAGCAAGTGTCTTTTCTATTAATGGCATGGATGTATAAAATAAAATTAGGAGTGTGTGAAGTGCTGGAGAGAGAATCTATAATGAGTACAAATTATAAGACTATAAAAAAATCAGCAGCTTAGCACTTTCGAGGCAAGTTGTCTTATATTCATAGCAATAATAACAAATAGTGCAGAAAGAGTGTTAATGATGATATGCAAAATACATGCAAATTCTTATGTAGCCCAGCATTTGGAGATATTGAAGCAGGTGTCATGTCAGTTGGAGTTTTTATTACCACTAATAAAATATGCCTTTTTAATTTTCCATTTGCTGTCATTTTTCTCTATGCATACTATTTTTGGGTTAGATGGTTCAAATGTATGACCAGTCTTTTTTTGAATATTCTAAAAATATTGATGAATTGTCATTATTTTTCTGTGCTCTATTGTATATATATCTATGTTGAGCAGTTCTATTAATTATACTGGCTTTGGTCTCACTATAGTAAATGGCTCGGCATCCAGATTGAGGGCATGAGATGCTATAAACAACATGGGGAGTTTGGCTGGGGTCAATTTTGTCTTTGGAGTTGTTAATAAAGCAATTGGTGCAAGGGGTGTACAAAAACTGATTTTAAATTTGTTAGATAAGGCTTTAATCAGCTGATTTGTTAGAGCAACCAATTACCCCCTCCAGCCTTTATAAGATCGGACTCCAACATTAATAAATGGTATAATTATTAATAATGCTTAAAAAAACTTACGATTGATAGACTATCAGAGAAATAACATTAATCTTGGTATTGTTCTATTAGATCATGTCATCCACTTGATGGCATTGCTGCTATGCAACAAAAGAATACACATGTAAATGGAAAAATATGGGTGATTTAGACTGTAAATTATGTAAGGAAGGAATAGAAAATATTAGGCATTTGTTAATTGAATGTAAATGCTTGAAAACAGAAAGGGCACATATAATGAAGTTATGGAAAAATAATATGAAAAAAGTGATTATACAGAAAGTAGATTATTGATTTTTATGCTGGGTTTGGAAAAGATAAGAGGGATTTAGATATAAAGACTGAAGAGTTGACGAAGATTATGTTGTGGAAATGGGATGGAGCAGAATATGGGAAAATTTAGACTGGGGAATGTAAAATTAAGTAGCTAACAAGTTTTTCTTGGTATAATTGCTGAGAGATTCTTGACTTCATTTAAGAAGAAATTACAGTACATCACATCACATAAATATAACATTACTAGACCCACCCCATTATATGTGAAAGAATAATAATCATTTGGGTTAACATAATTCATTTGTTTCCGCAAACATATATTATTGCAAATATTCTATTATAGTAGAATTCCCCATGTATGCCAGCACTGGCTGGCAAAACAATCACCCCCCCTCTCCACAAACTTTACAAAGTATACTAGCATTGTTTGAGAGATAACTAACTACATCATGGAGTAAAAAAATGCTAATAATGCTTTAATTACTGAACTGTCTTTTACTTTTTTGGGTCATTTTTGAAAAGAAAAAGTATTTACTGATTTATTACAATAGCTATCTTTGAAAGAATATGTGTACAGATATTAATGGCACACCTATTAAGAAGAATTAATAATTTCCAACTTGATTAGTTTTTTTTTTTTAAGATTAATAAATGTATTCTTTGGACAATTTCTTTTGGTCTGTGGATAGAACTACGAGACATTTTACAGTCATACATTTTATTCTAAAGGTTTAACATAATTCACTGATTTCCTTAATCAATTCCTGTAATTTAGTTGAAAACAATTTTATGCTACAAAAAATTTAACAAGCTTTAACTACAAGTGGTCAAAAATTTCATCTTAGTCCTGCAATGTAAGGCAGATAGTATGCCTTTTCATATCCGCAAGAATTAAAACTTTATCAATTGATGTACCATATTGCAAAGATTTTATTAGAGTAGAATTAATTAATTCCTCATGTATGCTGGCTTCTGTGGATGGCAGTTGCTCCGATTTCAAACTGTCCATTTTCAAGTCAGCCATTTTATTTGTCGCAACGTGTTCTCGCACAAACATGACTTTTCACGTGAACTGGTCGAAATCTTGCTTTGAGTACCCTTTCCAAATTTTTTGAAGGTTCCACATTGAGTAGGAAAGCATGGCAACAGGTTGACAATTGTTAGGAGATAATAGTAGGTCAGATGACTTATAAGCTCATTCCTTTGACATGAATATTTGAAGAGTTGTGGCAGGCTGAAGTAGCAAAATTTGAACTGTGAACATTGTGATAAAGTGCATAACACAAAGCAGGCTGTCCGCCAACTAAATGTTATCTGTCTATGCTTTTAACATAGAAATAATGCCATCTGCACTGGAGGCCACATTTAAACGCTCTTTCTGTGCTTTTTCATAGATATATAGGCTTAGAAGGTGGCAGCTACATAAACTGCATATTTATATGCTTTTGCATATAAATAGCGCCATCAAGTGGCTGACATAATCTAATAGAACAGTATCATAATTTTTTATTCAGAGAGCGCTCCAGTAAATATATATTTGAAGTTGTAAAACTAGGATATATAACAAATATATTTAAAAATGCAAATTCGGAAAATTATTTATATAATATTAAGATGTTTTGTTTAATTAAATCTTTAAAAAAATTTGATAAAGCAACCAATCCTGCAGTAACAATTATCTCCACCATTAAGAAAATGCTTGAAAAAAGCACATGCTTTCAATTACAGAGATATAGTATTTAAATCATAAAGAAAATGTGATTATAGTACATAAATTCATGTTTGAAATGTGATATTTAGTGAAGGGAAAATAATAGATGCTATAGTAATGTATGTACATTTAATTTTGGTTAGTGTATTATTGCATCTCAATGATATAAAAACTTGTTACAGTTTGTGATGTAGCTATAAAATTGATATGCTAAAATAAACTGTGATAATAGGTGTAAGAAATGGCAAACCATTACTAATAGTGACCAAATATTATTATTTGATTATAATACTAAGGCATAGAACAACAAAATACATTTAACACAAAATAAACTAATGATATTAATATTTAATTTTAAACTGTTAGTCTGTGAGTGCTCTAAACCTTTATTACGCCATTATACAGTTCAGTGAATAAGAATTAAATCTTGTGATAAAGATCATAAGAGTATAGTAGGAAAATAGCAAAGAGAACTTTAGTACACTCCAGAATTTTCTTTAATAAAATGGTAATATTACTCAGTTTTAAATACAATTAAATATCACAAGTAATCAAAATATTTATGAAATTAATCATATATTTGATGACTCAGCAACTTCTTTTGATAGAAATTGTTGTTAGATAAATACTACATATATTATAAGTTATTCGCATACTGATTCATTAAATACAAAAATAATTCTATTAGCCATTAACTCTTAAAAGATCTTGATCACAAGAATCATTGAATGATCTTTTACAATAAATTTATAACAGGTTTTAATATGGATTCCAAATTGAAAAACAATAGTAAATGATATTTGAAGAATCAAAATTAGTTTATTAAATTCACAATAGTTTTATTAGAATTTGGAAAATCTATTTATGAGTTAATATTTTAATTCTAATTATCATAGATATAAATTTTCAAAGATAAATAGAAGAGTTGAAATTAAACTATTCAAATAACTTTTTGTTCACTAAAACCGGGTTTGAACAATTAATAATGCATTTATTTGCTTTAGAGCTGACACTCAAATGCTACACTGCCTTTCAAGGAATTGATTATTTGATAATCTTTACCATAAATATGAGAGTAGATATGAACATCATAATAAAAATAAAACAATGCAAATTTTTAACCACAATTCATTTGTTTAAAAGGGTGTTTCCCATTTTTCTTAAGTGACAATTTAAGCAATAAAAATATAGATAATATTAATAAATCAATATTTTATTATCAGATGCAGATAGTGACAAATAATAAAAGAATAAATCTGACATAAACAACTACCCCTTCTCGTTTTTTAATAACAATACAAGATATATAATAACATATATATAAGATTATGAGTTTTTCTTTATTCATGTTCACCTACGTAATAAAAACATACGTCACCATTTTGTAATGCAGAGAAAATTAACCAAGAACAAGAGTTATGTGATTGTAGTTTTTATTACTGATATTCACTTTTATTTATAGTTTATATTATTGTTTACTTTTGTAATCATTTTATATGATTATCTTTATAGTAAATGCAAAGTTATATATATATATTTTTAAATAATGCTATTGAAATATTAGTAATTCAGAAAATCAGCTTATTGAAATAATCACCATAGTAATTTGTAATAATAATAAATTAGAATTCCTTACTATAATTTCAAAATCTTTGTTTTTTCTAAATATATGACCATAGCAAAATTATATGATAGCTTCGAATACTTTTATTGAAACTTAATTTAAATATGGAAAGTTAATGATTTATTAAAAAAAATAACTTATTTAGAAGAGAAAAATGAAAATTTCACAAATGGTCAATTAATGAGATATGTTTGGTTACTATAGATTACTCTAGATAATAAACATGTTAAAAATTGAGAACTTACATTTAATACCTGTAGGTTATTGGGCACAGAAGATAAATCATACATGAATATACATATTTTTTATTTTATGCGTTTATATATATATTTATTGTTTCTTAGATAATAAAAGCTCCGTAAACATAACAAAAGCATGTTTCCAGACTTACTTGTTAATTTGCTGAATATCCTCTGCAATTGCACAGGTTGGACCAAGTTCATTTCATTATAATATTGTTTGTATTTATTTATTTATTTATTTTGATTTGTATTTTTTTTTTTTTTCTGACAAAATTTCACTGCTCTTTTTGCATAAATAAGCAGTATTTTATATATTATTAATGTTTCAAAATTTACAATCTTAAAAATGATGATTTTATTTACTAAAGAGAAATTTGTTAGAATCACCTGATTTCTGAAAAGAGCAGATGAACATTAGCAAAAAAAAATATAGTTGATCAAGTCTTTCTCATGAAAGTTTGTTCTTTTCTTTTTCCAAATCATTAGTTTCTGAACAAACTTCTTTTATGTAATAATATAACACAATGTTTATATTTTTGGCATGATTAGATATATGTGCTAAGTGTTTTCCTGTGTGAATAGGTTTTTTCTGTAAACTATAGTTTTGATTTTGCCATAGAATCTTGTCACACAATATCTAAGAATGCCGATTCTTGTTCTAATTTTATTATAAATTTAATTGAAGAGGATACTGTCAATATTTCTTTCCATGATTCTTAGGCTTTTGGCATACAAAAAAATGTTCAATTCTTTCATAACAGTTTAATTTTTTTTCTTTCTTAAAATATGAATTTCTTGACCTGTGATAAAAGTTAAATCCTCAAGCAGGTATATTTTATTATTTAATATTTTTTGACAGATTACTCTAAAAAAGATTTGTTTTTTTATCAGGTTACTCTTAACTAATTATAGTTTTCTTTTTTAAAGGAAATAAAGTCAATTTTATGACAGATCACTTTTTGACTGTTGATTAATTAATTATCAATGCTTTTAAATTAATCTAAAAGATTTGCTTTTTGATTTTAATTCAAACAAAATTAAGATTTCATTATTTTTTTTAAAAAAAAAAAATTTAAAATAATATTCTTCTATATATGTCTTAGGTCACAGGTTGCTTCTCTACAAGATTTTAAAATATCTTTTAATGGTTAATTCTGACTCTTAGATTTTTTAAATTCAGCCAGAGTTATTTATTTGCATTATTCCTTTTTTTAAAAAAATATAGTTTAAACAATTTAAGATAATACTGTTCTATATTATATATATCTAATTTTTAAAATGACATTTCAGACCAAAGAATATTTAAAATGAAATAATTCACTGTATATACATGCAAAGCATTTATCCATGGTTCCCTGAAAGTCTAGATAAACAGTAGCATATGTATACCAATTTCATCAAGCTTTCTCTCGGTGAGCTTGGTTTTGGTGATTGTCACCATCAAGATAAGTATAATTCAGGTAATTTGTTGGCATGCTATGATCTTCCTTCTGTCTAGGGCTTGATGAGCTTCAGACTAGCAAACTATCTTGTCATTTAAAGCTAATGATTGATTTGAAATAACTCTGGCTTCAGGTGAACCAAAACTCCTCCATATAACTAATAGACTGTTGCTGGATCTCCTGCCTTGACTTTAGCTGCATCTCATGGGAGCTCTGTATAAATCTGCCAGCCATCTCTCAGGCCAGCTAAAACCAACTGCTACAAACTTCAACAAGCTGCAACAAAATATTTTAACCACCTTTGCAGCTGTCTAATTTGAACCACTACTTGTAAAAAATTACTACCCAAACTGAAATGATATTTTTTATCAGCCCTTTTATAAAATCATTTGGAGATGATACAAACACCTTAATTGAAAACAGAAGTTTTTTAATCTCTCTAATCCCTTTTGAAAACAAAGGGTGATATACATTTTTACTTAGAGAAATTTACCAATTAATTAAAAGA
This sequence comes from Epiperipatus broadwayi, assembly GCA_028023455.1. Classification (NCBI taxonomy): domain Eukaryota; kingdom Metazoa; phylum Onychophora; class Udeonychophora; order Euonychophora; family Peripatidae; genus Epiperipatus; species Epiperipatus broadwayi. The sequence continues at coordinate 135,346 of JAQFVV010006285.1, read as the reverse complement.
TTTCAAAAATACCATATTTGTTTTTAAATTCAAAATCAGAATTACAAATAATATTTATTAGACTTTTTTAATTGTTTAATTTATAATAAAATTATATTTTAAATTCATAATTATTCAATCTTTTACTTATTCCAGGAAAATGTAAAAAATATCTACAAAATTTTTGCTTGTTTATTTATATTTTTCCTTTACTTTATATATATGCACACATAACTATATTGCTGTGTCCATGTAACCCAACTGGTTACAACAAATATTAACCTTAGAAACTATTTCTCTGATTGCTTTCTGACTTTTTTTTATTCAATCGAAAGTGATATAGAGAAAAAAATTATATTACTATGCAAACTGCACTTTTTTCTGTCAAAGAAACAGCCTTGGCAAGTATATTTAATACATTGACAAAGTTTTCCAACTATGAAAGATATGGCAGCATTTAAATCAGATGATATGAAACAAGAAGTACAATATGTAAATCATTCCAATTATATAATCACATGAAATACTTATCTTTATTTATGACATTAATCTATAAGTTGGAATACTAAAAAGATATAATCCTTAGTTTTTCAAAAGTGAGTTTCATTGAATATGATTTAAAAAATTCCTTGAGATAAATCTGCGAAAGGATAATAATTTATCCATGATACTTATATTTGCCAAATTTTACTCAACAATGCAATAAATAATTTTGTCTTGCAATATCCTATGTGATTTGGTGCTGTAGAAGAAGATGGAATCTTAGAGTTAAAAATTTCTGGATCAATTTTAAATTGAGAAACATATATAAGTAAGTACATTTGGTCAATTAAATGGAACTGGTATTATCAATCACCACTTCAGTGCTCAAATATCTTGTGATTCCCAAACCAATTAACAATAGAATTATTATTAGTAGTATACTTATATAATGTTTAGAAATGGTAATAATTATTTCACTATACTAAGATATATGTATATTATTTTTTTTTTAAAAAAATTAATACAATAAATTTCATTATGTGCTTTTTCCCAATATCATTCTATTAACAATAAATTCTGGTATAATATTAAGGCAACCCAGTTCCTCTAAGAAGTTTAAAAAAAAAAAACAGATTTTATCTTTAAAAATTAATACTATAAGCAGAAAAATAAAAATGTCATCTCCACCCTTTTCTCAAAGTGCAAATATTTGATTAATACAAAAATTTTCAAAAAAAAAAAAACATCAAAAGATTGATAGCAACAAACTGTAATGAATGAATCATAGAAGAAACATCTATTTTTAAATATTTGCAAATAAAACAGATTAAAAATATGTACTTATTTTATTAAAAATAGATTGATGTTAAGTACTGAAAAAATACAAATAATAAAATTGGTTAATTTCAAACTCTCTCTCTCTATATATAACCTCAAGTAATAAATATTAAAAGTTTTCACTCACAAAAATATGAATGAATAATTAAATATAATATTTTAAACCCACCCCTTTTCCTTGATTTTTCATATTTTGATATATCACAATTATTTTTTTTACTGTAAATTTATAACAATTCGCAATTGTCAAATAATTTTACTCTATACTTTTATATGTTATGTAACCTGAATGTAACATGTTTATATAAATCAGAAGACTTAAATGTCTATTTCTAGAAACCACTCTTACCACTACTATATTTCAAACACATAGTTGTAAATAATGAAAAATATGTTAATGTAACCTAATATGCAGTTCAATTTAATAAAGTCTCTTCAGTTAGGCCAAGTTAATTTACATTAATCACTTTTTATTAGATTAAAAATTATTACATTTCTTTAGATGAAGATTTATAAATTTTATTGAGGATCAAATATATTGCTTTATAAACTAGCACAAAAGCATTCACAAAAAGTAGGATATATATCTTAAATTTACATAATTCAATATGTAGCTATTGAAGAAAATATATAGCTTAGCTTGGTTGAAAAGACCTGATTAAAATTCAAAATGCATATTAGTGAAACCATTAATATATTCTTCCAGCACCTACAATCATGTATAAGATAGGAATAATCTCAAAATATGCAATAATGTGCATGAGTAGAAACAGAAGTAAACAAAAAAAAAATCACATATTTGTAAAAATATTAGATATACTTAAGATCATTAGTAAAATTGAAAATTTATATCTAAATTTTAAAAAATATATAATTATAACATTGTAAGTATTTATTAAAATTACAGCAACTATAAATTAAGTTTATATAAATCTTATATACATATATGGTATAAGATAAATATAAATAAATAAAAAATGAAAAAGATTACAAAAACATACTGTACTTATAATAAATACAATTTCTTTAGCAACATTTTTTTTTTTATAAATATAGAAATTTTATTACAAAACAGTGAATACAAGTAAATGGGTGAGAAGGTGAGATTAATAAATTTGGATTACAGTATTTTACAATGAAAAACAGAAATTACACTCACCAATCAATAAAAAAACAAATAAGGTTTGAATGTTCTATTACAGAGGAAAAAGGAAATATTTTTTTGATAACAGAACCTTGGGCATACTTCAGTGGTTTACAAGGAGAGAAGTTCTAAAGTCCTTGTCCCTGGAGAGTCAAGATTTTACTTAGGTGACACCAGTTTCACTGGAGATATTTCTCCTCATTGAGATAGGCTGGATTTTGGAAAAGAACAGAAAGCCATTGTGAATTATGGGTAGAAGCAAACCCATTATAGATTGGTTTTGGATGTAAGAAAAGCTCCAATGTGTAAAAGTAGTGGAACTTTAAGGAGGTATGGGGATTGCTTGCCATGTGGCTTCAAATATGTAGGAGGGGCCAGGTCTTGGTCCCTCTGATGAGTTTTTTTCAGTTTATTAATTAATATATCCAGTGAGCTTTCTGGAGCTGGATCAAAAATGAGTCAACAACAGGTGAACCATAGTGAGAAAAGGATGAAGGCACTGAGCAGATCTTGGGGAAGATACCATGAAGAATGCTATCAATGAGAATTGAAAGAATAGGATTTTTATTTCTTGAAATGGGAAAGAACAGAAACTCATTGTGAATCATGGGTAGAAGCAAATCCATTAGACATTGATTATTTTTGGATGTAAGAAAAGCCCCAATGTGTAAAAGTAGTGGAACTTTAGGGAGGTATGGAGATTGCTTGCCAAGTGGTTTCAAATATGTAGGGAGGGGCCAGTTTTTGGTCCCTCTGATGTTTTTTTCAGTTTATTAATGAATATGTCCAGTGAGCTTTTGGGCTGGATCAAAAAATGAGCTGACATCAGATGAACCATAGTGAGAAAAGGATGAAGGTTGCTGAGTGGATCTCGGGGAAGGTACCATGAAGAATGCTATCAGTGAGAGTTGAAAAAATAGTATTTTTAGTCTTGAAATGGAGGTTGCAAAAATTCTATGTTTGTAGGGAGAAGCAGTGACAAAGAAAATGGGTGGAGGTTTCATCCTCTCTGAGATACAAAGGGCAAATTGAATCAATGCCCGAGAAACCTCGATGGTATACAAGGAAATAATTTGTGGGAAGTGCATTAAGATTGATTTTTAACAGAAAGTCAAAGAATTTGGGTTCGAGGAACTATCGTTTAAATTTTTTGAATAGAATATGGTTTATAATCTTTAGGATGGGACAGAGAAAAACATCAGGGTTTATAATATGGTAGGCTTCACAAACAAATATTCTGTGAGGCAGGTTTATTAGGGATGATTGCAAATTTTTCAATATGGGATATGAGAGATGATAACCAGCAGAAGCTTGAGGAAGGAAGTTTGTCAGTAGGAAGTATCTTGGTAAAAGGTAGGGCATAATATATTGGTAAGAAAATTCTACAGATGGTGTTGTAGGTACGTTCGAATTGAAAGGTGTCTATGGAATAAAAGGAAAGACCATTAAATTTGGTAAGTTTTTGGAGATTTCTCAAGCTAATTGTTGCAGCCTTTCCTTCTCAAATCAAATTGGTACACATTCTATGAATCTAATGAATGTTGGAGAAATCAATAATGAGGGTAAAGTACAATATTTTAGGAAAAACAAGGATATTGATGAGGGAGGACTTGGCAAACATGGACATATACATCTTGAAAATGGGAAAGGTAATTTTGTGTGAGAATTGGAGCAGCTTAGCTTATCTTGCATTGTTCTCCTCATGGCAGTGGATGACTTAAATATTGGATAGCCTAAGAAATTTTGAGGCTTTGCTGAGAATGGAGAGGCAATGATGTTACCTGAGGCTAATTTCCAGGCAGATGACTTGGCCATATTAAATTGCAGGCTGGATTGATCCAAAAATTCTTTTGAGTATTAGGAGCTGTGGAATCTAGGTTTCTTAAAGGGAGAAACATGGCCAAGTCATCCATGAAGGTGATGTGGGATATAGATGTTTTTAATATTAAGTTGTAGATGCCAGGAAGAGACTTTTTGATTTAAAGGAGCAAGGAATTAAGGTAGGTAATAAAAAACAAGGCACTGAGTGGGGAGCCCTAAGGATGGAATCCATAATAATAAATGAAGAGGATAGTTTCCCATTGAAGGAAATGAAGATTTCTCGATTATAGACGTTTTTAATGATGATGATGATTCCTAGGGGAATGTCATGCTCACTAAGTAACGACATGAGATAATTAAGCTGTATGGAATCAAAGGCTGCAGTTATGTAGAGTTGGATTGCCACCAGTCTCAACTGCCTGGCTCTCCTGATATGATCAATGACAATTTTAAAAAGATTAATAGCATCTGCAGTGGATTTTGATATTGGAATATATTGGGCAGAATTTTGGCTTGAATCTTATCTTTAATGATGGATTTGATAACTTTGATCATCAGTGGAGTCATAGAGATGGGCTTAAGATTCCCCAGTAGGGAAGGAATGATATTGCACTTGAGGAAAGGTATCATCGCTATGGGGCAGAATCCACCAATGTTTCAAATACCAGAAGAAATGTGGTTGATTAGATTATATATGATTGGTATGGAGAAGTTGGATAAATGTAATAGAAGAAAGCAGGGAATTGCATGCAAACCTGGATGGATTTTATTGGGCATGGAGCTTAATTTTGCAAGAATATCCCTCCCAGTTATACCATAGTCTGTGGTTGATGAATCAATTAGAGCATCTTGTCTGAGTTCTGGCAGAAAGGTGGAGAGCTTATCCCTGAAATAGATAAAAAATCTCTTGAATCATGTTGGATCCAGTATAGAGCTTGTCCCTTACAGTGATGGATGATGGAGTGGCTTGCTTATCTCTATGGCCCTGGGCCCATCTAAAGTAGCATCTGGATCAATTATGGGGTGACACAAGTAGATTTTTTGGTGGATAGATTTTGTGCAAAAATAAGCTGTTTGCTTTTATACTGAGATTTTAGATTTAAGATGGAAACAATGGGAATTAAGTTTAGGGGTAGATTTTTGAGGGTGTTGTTAATTGTTTCCAGATTCATTAGGAACATTTAGGGGTAGATTTTTGAGGGTGTTATTAATTGTTTCCAGATTCATTAGGAGCGTTGAAGGTTCTTTGTTATGTGGATGAAGGCAGACCAGGCATCTGTCACTGGTAGAGTGAGAATTTTATCTTGTGGAAATAAATATATGCCTCAGACAAGATTGCTTCAGGAGATGAAGATTTAAGAAGGATTCTAGTGATCAAGTTCAGATTTGGAATGGAATGTGAACTGAGGTCCAGGGAAATATTGAGGGATAAAGCGAGGTGACCTGAGAAGGGAATGGGTTGAAGAGATGGATCAGTAATGAAATTAAGATCTGGGTATAGTAGAGAAGGTCTATGAGAGAGGTGTATCTTCTGGTATAAAAGGAAACTGGCAGGTAAAAGCCTTCACCACACATGAAATTCACATTTAGATTATGGATATATTTGGCGGTAAATTCCTGAGTGTTGAAATCTCCCAGGAATATAGTTGGGTAGGGGTTTGAGGCAAGTGTGATATTAATTTGCTGGATTGATGAATGAGTGATTCATTTTCGTAGAAGTATATAGAGATTATATTAAGGATAAAGGCTCTATGGAATAAGATAGCAATAATCATATGTTGGATTTACATAATTAATTTTGAAAGATTCAAATGGGATATTGTTGGATATCAGAATCGCAGCACTGGCAGCTGGAGTAGGAGAGATTGAATAGTGAAAGTAACCAAGTATCCTAAGGTGGTTCAGAAAGAAGGGGTTTAAAGACTGATGCAGTTTGGATTCAGAGAGACTAAGAATATGGGGGAAAACGCCTAAACCAGGCCTCAGATGTTGATCCCAGTTATTCTCAACCTCATGAATCGATAGTCAAGCGAAGGCCAAGAGAGATTAATTTTAGAATTTAGGGAAGGGGTATTCGGGGGATAGTATGTGTTACAGTGGGATTTGCAGTCACTAAACTTTGAGTTTTCCGAGTTAGGAAAATCAGTTGAATTATAGGACTGTGCAGATTTGCCAATGTCCTTTTTTGGTAAGGTTCGGTTATTTCCCTGGTTTGTCCAGGAACTAGGCTTTAATTTTTTTCCAAGATTTTTAGGAAACTGGAGACTCAGTGTCAGAAGAGTTAATATCATTGGAATTAATTTTTGTCCGGTGTTGGTTTCCAATTTTTGTTAGGTTTTTTTGTCTTTCTCTTCATAGGTTGAGATATTTGAAGTCCGTCTTCTAAGGTAGTAATTACTGAGTCGAAGACTCATTCATTACTTTCGGAGTGAGATGGAGTGTGTATAACGTTAGAACTTTGTTGATGGGAGCAGTTTGAGGGGAGGACTATCCTTCACAACTTCATAAGTGGTTGGAACTATCATTGGGTTATAGGTTTCAATGGCCGGTGGTGTAGGATTCAAATTACATTGCTGTTTTCTCATTTTAATTCTTTTACAATGCTGGCAGAGCCTGGCCAGGCAATCTTGCACAAGGTGGCTTCTCTGTCAGCAATAAAAACATTGCAGAGGGATGCCACAGAAGATGATGACAAGAGATGTTTCTGCATAGTAGAGAGTGGGAATGTCCATGATATTGGAGTCCTTATTTAGGGAGATGACAAAGGAGGCAGTGTTTGTATACACTGGTGGATCTGTCCCTTTTATCATTTGGTAGTTAAAATTAGAAACTTTCCTATATGACCTGAGAAGTAATTGTAAATCTTGCTCTTTAAATTTCAGGTAACAGTTCTTGATTAGACCTGATAATATTGTTGCATGGTTCATGTTGATATATCACACAACACTGCTATAACCCCCCCCACTCAACACCGATCCTACAAATTATATGAGCAAATATCCAGGGCACCAATTCTATTAATGAATAGAATAAGTTAACAATTATATATTGCTTTGGATTAATGTTGAGACTCTCCTACTTATGCCTGACTTATAGCTTAACTCAGTGGAGCGTTAAAGAAAGTTTTAAAATATATAGAATATAAAATTAATTTTTTTATTATTTGGCTGATTAACAAAATTTTAATCATCAATAATATTTCTTCCTTCAAAGTTTTATTTATTCAAGCTAATAAACTATAATTTGATTTTTTCCATCATCTAAATACACTCATAGATTAACTATGATATAACTTTAACATAAAAACATGATATTGAATAACTCCACTATCTCGTACGTCTTAGTCTAAATAGTTAACCTGATATTAACTTGGAACTAGGAAATCAGATCTCAGGGAATCTTTAATACGATTTGATTAAAGAAATTCTATTACACAATAATTTATAATTATTGTAATAATAATAATAAAAAATGGAATGAATTGGATGATGTTTCACTGGACTAGCAATTAGATAATGATGGAAATAAGGTACTTTTTAATCTCACATCATTGTCTAATGAATAAGTAAGTATGCAACCTTTTTATAAGTTTACCAGATGGTAAAGTATTTCATATAATGTTTGGATCAAGAGAACAATACCATCAGATTTCAATATGTTTATTATCAAATTTACAAAGCAATGCACTTATGTTGTAATAGATATGTAGAATGTGGAAACTAGAATACAAATGCATATAAAAACAATTGGAGAAAAAGTTTTAAATAATAAATAAAGCATTTATTTACATTTGCAATTGAAATAATATAATTAACTCACATTGGGACTATTGTCCTAATTCTTAAATTTACACATACATTACTAATCTGGGTTTGATATCTCCTTTGTTACACTTTTTTATTATTTATTGACATGATATTTACAAGATATGAATTAATAAATAAAATAATGCCCTCATATTCTGACTAAATATATTTGGGCTGTTAATTAACTCTAACAATTTTTTATTATTTAGCAAACAACACTAGGTAAATTAAATATCGTATTATGGGCACAAATATAAGTTGGAGAGGTCACACTATCAATTAATAGGATAAAACAACTTAATAAACTTGGCAGTCAAGACAGTAACCTCAAATAGCTCAATTAAATAATCCCTTTAAATATCTACACTTTTCACGCATTCGGAAAAAAAAAAATCATTCTGATGATTTGATGATTTAAGGTTTGCGGTAAATTGATATGGTATAATTCAAAATATTTACTTCCCGATATATAAATTTAACAGTATTATACTTTTATGTCTGCAAGATTATTTGCATTACGCGTGTGTCACATCTTATGCCATAATTAAAACAAAATCATTCATCTTATCAGTTAACTTATGAATTATTAATTAAGTATTATAATTCGGACAATGCCATAGACCAACCAATAAATATAACACTATTTCTGCTTTAATATTCCGTAAATAATTTAGTCTTGCCATTTATTAATCCACCAACTACATTACATATAGCTATGATTCTATGATAACATAAAAATAAATATTGAAAAAAAAAATTTAAGCACATGAGGAATAAATAAGCTTCTTGGCTAACAAATCTAACAACAAATAATGAAATTCCCACCTACTTTGAAATATACCATTGATGTGGAACTTACTCTCACTACCAGAATAAAGTGACAAACTACTCAACTTCATAAAATATATTTATAACGCATATGTACGCAATCTATGAATATATTTCACTCATGGCAAACAGATATAATAAGGGAGAGAGTTCTCAATCCCAATTCTACATGGGTGCATATTACGAATAACTTTCTTTCTCATAGTTACTCTATACATTGAAAACTAAATAAACACCCAGATATGACACTATTTCTACCAATTCTTTTAGCATACAGCATTATCCGAAATTAACAAGAAAAAAAATGTCATAAACTGAATATTTATTAATTATATGAAATAAATGCATAAGACAGACACACATATGTATGAATAAGAGCATGTAAATAACTTCAAATTATATAATACACAAATATTACAGTAAAGTAAATGGTAAACTGAAATAATAATATAAAAAAAACTTTTAGTTTATGACAAACTATTAGCTATTTTAAACTTTTAAATGGCAATAATTATTATCAACAAGGCTTTACCATTTGTGACACAATATTTCTTTCATACATGTGCTACTCTGAAAGCCAAATGCTTGCTTCGAGACAAATAAATAAATAAATATATACCTCTCTTCAATAAACCCTTGTAAAACATATATATAACCTACATAAGACATTATATTTAAATAATTATTTACCAGTGTATTGCACATTGCAATATGCTCATCCGAAACATTCTAGGAGTCAAGAAAATAACAAAAATTAAATAAGCAAATATACATAAATAATAAATCTGTCTATCTATCTATGAGATATCAATAGCAACAAACAAAAAAGTCACTCTTCTTTGACCTTAAAAATTTAATTCACTTGTAAAGTTTCTTTCTTTCTTAAACATAAAGTTTCCGGACTGACACGAAGACAGGAATGATGATTCCAAATGAGTAGGTGTTACCAAACATAAAGACAAATTTCTCTAGGATAGACATTCATAATTTAGATTTAATTCAGCGATCTCCAATGTTCTTAGCAATAGCTAATTGAGTTCACTAATATAGCATGCACAGTAATAAATTTTTATAATAACAGAGATATAGATAGATAGTTTCAGCTTTTATATTTATCTTTTAATTAATTCTGGAAATTTTTAAATTTATTTAGCAGTAACTTTAGCAGGTTTCCAATAAGTAAACATCAGCTTCCCATTAACTTTATGGGTAATTATAATGTAATCGGCCTTGGCCACTTGATGGCGTTGTTGGCAGTCAAAAACAATATAATACAATGTTCAGGGCCGCGTGATTTTTAAATCGAATCGCTGTTTTTTTTTTGGTTATTAATTTATTGATTGCTATAACTTTTTTTTTTCATGCCTTTTTATTAAAAAAGTTGTTTAATTTTTAAATCGCTGTTTTTGGACAAAGCTGCTATTCTGCGATGTCTATTTAGTGATGTCTTTCGCTTAATTATTGCTTTCTACATAACAAAACAACTGTGTAGGATTAGGTTCAGGGTTAGTTAGGGTTAGTTTTAGGATTAGTGTTCTGTTGTTTGTAATGCTAAAATAAAAGATATCAAAATCGTAACCGTAGTCAGACAAAATAAAGAAACTCAAACTTTTTTAAACAACAACAAACACATATAAATATCTTCTTTACTTATTAAACATGTTTCTAATATGTGTTTTCTATGAAATTTACAAAAAATCGTGTATATTTTTATTGGACAGCAGAAATACTCGGCTTCTGTTGTCGGCAACTGCGAAAAAGTTACGCGTTCGCCATCCATTTTCTCAACTACCTGGAATTTCACGTGAAAACGAGATTTCGCACGCGATATTGGCCGAATTCTTTTTTTACCTACACTCAGCAAGCTTTTACACCTTACACATTCTCTAAACAAGGGTGTGGCTGTTTAGAAAATTACTATAAATTCATGTTTATTAAATTACTTATAAATACAAATATTGTGTAATGTAGATTGTAAAAATTTGACTAATCCAAGTAAACATACATATATATCAAACTGTACACAAAAGATAAGTGTGTGAATTCACAATAACTGTCACGAAGCAGAAATAGGCCTTATTATTTCTTACGTCATCATAAATGGCCTTCTAATGGCTAAGACAAACACAGATGTTTTCTATAGCCGTAAGTCAGGCCTTGTAAACGGCATTTGTTAGGTGTTTTGGTGAGCCAGAACACCATCAAGTGGCCAAGCCCGATTACGTTATAAATACCACTTTATGAATTATCACAAATATAATTATTTTGGTCCATTGCTAATTAATCATTTACGTAAAATCTACAGTTGTTTAAGCAATAATATTTTTACAATAAGTCCACATACCAAGGAGAACAAGAAATCTGTAATAGTAATGTCCTTCTACTTGATTTAAACATGTCATATTAAATAAATATTAATAATTAATTAATTATTTGTAAGCCACATATTCACTTTGTCAATAAAGTAATTTATAAGTATGAATAACAAGCATAATTATTATCACGGAGTAATTCAAATATATAGCACAGAAATATTACACTCGTATCCTTCCATTTTAACTTGACTTTTATACAATTAGAGAAGAATTTAAATGGAGAGTCAAAGGTAGGTTTTGATAAGCAGTCTTGCATAAATTTCCTTAAAGGATTATAAAGTTCACACAATTTCCTTAAAAGATGATATAGACATACATGCATACAGATATGCTGCTATATGAATACTAAATTATCCTGACATATGACTGATATGGCTATGATATGAACATATTTCCTGATTATATTACTTATACATGGATGGGTGTGCCAGTGAATAAACATCAGAAAAACATCTTAACAAACACCAACCACTACTCTACAAATAAATGAAACAAATCTATATCAACTTAATTTGCATATCAACAATTCCTGTAATAATCCATTCCTCTTTCTTGCATTAAATACTTCATCAAATATAATAATAATAAACGCTTATAAAAATTCCCAACATTCATAAGCAACTGACATATAATGTTTTAGACCATTAACAGAAAAAATTTTAAAATTTTAGTGCTATTTCACTTTTTTTAATTAAATGCAGTTATTCACCACTGCCACAGTATACTTTAATTACTTGTGCCCATTCAGAAGGTCACAAATCCCTCTCCTTATAAAAAAAAAAATGAAATGAGCAAGTAACACAACAATGTTATATTAGTAAATATGAAACACCATACAACAAGATTATTTCACACATTGGAAACTCTGCATACAAGGCCTACCTGCTCTTTAAAAACTTTATCGCTGTTCTTCTGATGAGTTTTTCTCTAAGAAATTTCAACTTCACTTTCTTGGGTTTAACTATAGCCTTTTCTTTATTTTATTTCTAACCTTCGTAAGATGATTTACATTAAGTAAATATCCTTTTGCTCTTTTAAGTTTGATCTTACCCTTTCCTAAGTCTCTTTCTGGACTAATAACTGTCTTAAGAAAATTTACACCAAATTTCTTTGTATTCTTAATTTTACACTTGACCTTCACCTTACCAACTTTTCTAGCATGATTAACACCTTTTATCATATACTCTATACTAGATATTACATGTTCAATACCTCCATATAATGCATTTCTGTGAATATTCACCTTCATGTTATGATCTAAGTAATTAAAACACATTCAGAAAATATGCTCTTATTTTTATTTTTGAATTTATTGCTTGTAATGTCAATAACCTTTAACAATTTATTTTCCAAAATTTCTAGATATTTAATGCCTAAAGAAATTATTTGTTTTCACTGATCTCATTTTTATCAAGATTTTCCTTGAAATCTTGAAGAATAGCCATAATCTCATTTCTGTCTAATTTTGGGTCTTGATTAACTACTACTTTAAGTTTTTCATATGCCTTTTTTACTTCACTGGCTAAAATAACATTTCTATTAATTGATTTATCAATCTGCTGATTTTCTTCCTTAAATTGCACTATTGAGTCATCATTATCTAATTTACTGTTGTAGCTGATCTTCCACCAGCTCTAATTAAGATAACTTTTCATATTCTCCTGCACTTCTAACATCACTTCTGACTCTGGTTGAACATTTTCTATCCACTTCTTTCATCATTTCTGTTTTATTAAAATTTTCCTGGATTTCTTCTTTAAGCTGTAGCACTGAGTTTTTATTGTTTACTCTAATCTGTTATGGTTGATCCTTAACATTTGTTTCTAACAATTCTGGTTTGAATACCTGAATTTTAATATTCTCTTGTACTTCTAGCTTCATTTCTGACATTTGTTTAGCTAAACTTTCTTTTATTTCCAACATTCCTAATTTTATTTTTGACTTTTCCAATTTTACTTCTGCTTTATTTTCTGATCTCACTTCTGACATTCCTGGTTTTATTTGTTGAACATCCTCTCTGAACATTCCTGACATCTGTTGGTTATACTCTTTGAGCATTTCTTTTATTTCTGACATTTGTTTAGCTGAACTTTCATTTCTGACTTTATTTCTGACATTTGTTTAGCTGAACTTTCTTTCATTTCTGATATTCATCTAGCTCAACTTTCTTCCATACTATCTTTCATTTCTGACCTTCATCTAATTAAACTTTCTTCTATACTATCTTTCATTTCTGATATTCGACTAGCTGAACTTTCTTCCATACTATCTTTCATTTCATTTATTGTCCTAATCGACAATAATGGGGTATTCTCTGCCTTACTATCTTCTCTATTGGTCAAATTCATGGTTTGGTTTCCAGAATCAATATCAGAAGATAGCACAATCACATCTGGAGATGACACTTCTTGGGACCCACTCAAATCCTCGCATATATTAAACTCTTCCATTATATTCAATATTTTTACTTATTAATATTCATAAAGAAAAAAGAAAAGGTATATCAACCTCATCCTCCCTCTCAATCAAACAATTTAAATATCCCCTACTGTTCAAAGACACATGGGGTGATTATGATATGCTTAGTTGTATTATTCTACATGACATTGGGTTTTCACATCTGATAGCAAAATTATTGCATTATGTAATCTGACAATATTGATGCAAACATTAATGAGTTAGTTAGATAAAATCTGTGTAATCATTTACAAATGTGCTGTACATTGAAATAACTTTAATATAATAATGAAGACAAAACAATTCTAGTAAATATAATTATTAGGTGATTTCTAGATGTATTAAGTACTATAGTTAATATTCACAGTATCACACAAACTTTATTCATCAAGCCTGATGTATTGGCTGACAGAACTACTCTACTTATCAAGCTCAACATTTCACATACCAAAAACTTACTCTTATCAAGCCCAAACATGTACCAATGAAGGCCAGAACATATCTAACGATGCCCCAGACATTATCAAACAGAAAACCACTACATCACATATTTCTGGCTGCCCAATGTCTGGGGCCTCAATAGATATATTCTGGCCTTTATGGATATGTTTTGGGATTGATGGATACATGTTTGTGCTGGATAAAAATGTTTTTGCCTTCCCAACATCTCGAGCTTGATAAATGTAGTAATTTGGTATGTAATAGGTTGAGCTTGATAGGTAGAGTAGTTCTATTAGATATTTGTCTGACCCAGCTATTTAATCTGATGCCCGTCTCAATATTCAGGGTGTGGTGACGCATTGCGCCGAAGAAGAAATGAAGAGTGAACTAACTTTTAAACCGAATATTTTCTATAAATTTCTATTTAATTCCCACTAAAATCTAAAATAAACCTTTTAAAATCCCCCCATGCACTTTTATCCCTAATCTGTTTGGCTTTAATCTATTATTGGAGGCACACCAGCATGCACATGTATCTGATTTTAAAATACTTAAGAAATTATGCAATGTGTATAGAGACAAATTAACAGTTTAATTTAAGATTCATTAATATTTTATTCTAAGCTAACAATGAAATGGCATAATCATGTATATGATAAATATTTTAATAAATTACAATTAAAAGAGAAAAAAAAAAACAACAAATTAAATAATACATGCATATCATTAGATTATCACATTTTGATTATATTTAAGAATTTGGAAGGATATAAGACGTGTATATTTATCAGTATTAAAGAGTCTGTAGGACCTGTGTATATATTTCTGAGTGCACTCGTGAATTAATCCTGGGATTAGCACAGGTAAAACTTGGCGTCCATCTCTTCTATGTATTGTTTCAACCATTTAGTCCATCTGAAAGTAGCATATTTATTTTGCTGTGCTTTTTTCTTTCCTTTGAATACGTTCAGGAATGGCGGACGATCTGCATTAGATTAAAAACAGTTGTGGTTGTGAAGGGCAAGTGGTGATGTTGAAGGTAATATATATATATATATTCCAATGGTTTTATGTGGCATAGATGATATACAAAGCTGGAATCCGAATATAGACCCCGCCATGATGGCGACTTTCCCCATGCAATCCATAAGGTTTCCTTTGTTTTATTTTCAGTTCACACATAATCTGTCCAGCAATGAAGGCAGTAATCACAGTTTATTCCTGATCTTTTCTGCTTTGCGGCCAATTTATTGAAATTTTCTCTTCATATCTTTTTTGATGTATTCTATAACACATTGCCTTCTTCCTCGTCAACTCAACAACTAAACTCTTTTCTATAATTATCCAAGTTTCCTTTCTCCTTATCTGGTATTTCTTTGTTTTCAAAAAATATATTTTTACAAAAAAGCCAACAAAAGAAAAGCCACTTAGCAACCTCGACTTTTAATGACCTTATCTTTTTTTACTCTTGGAACTTTTTTTTTAAATGCATTCTTTTTGTTTCCTTTAACTAAACAAAAGAAGTAGAAAAGAATTCAATCCTTAATGGACATTCCACATTCATTAATTTTAAAACTATTTCCACAAAATCTAAATATTTACAATATATCAATCCATTTAATTAAAAAAAGAGAGAGATAACCATCAAATGATTAGATCTGTTTCTTGAACAATAAGAAATATGTTTTACTAATTAATTCGGAAAATAATAACTGTAAAATAAATTTTTTCTTTTACATGCTTTAAATTTTTTTATTTTTACCTCTTTTTCTTCCCAAAAAACAACATTCACCTATATACATGTATACCAATTAAAATATTAACCCATACCCATCATTCTTTATCATTCCAGCAAATACATGTGCACTTGTCTGTGTGACATTTCCAATAATAATTATAAAATAAAGTAATAATAATATAAAAATTATTATCTAAAATTT
Source organism: Epiperipatus broadwayi (assembly GCA_028023455.1). NCBI lineage: Eukaryota > Metazoa > Onychophora > Udeonychophora > Euonychophora > Peripatidae > Epiperipatus > Epiperipatus broadwayi. The sequence continues at coordinate 119,235 of JAQFVV010006285.1, read as the reverse complement.
ACCCTTTCCTTTTGTAACAGGTTTAAACTCAGTTCCTGATACAATACCTCCCCCATTCGCAAAACTTCAAAATAGGATTTATCTCATTTTGAGGGCTATCTGAAAAAAAAAATTCTGACCCTAATCTTCCCGATATGTAATTTTTCCCCTTCCTTTTATCTTCTATTCCCTATAACTAATGTGCTGGCTTTAATGACCTGGCATTATATGTACCCTGGATTCCTTATCCGGTATCTATCCAAAATGTATTTCTGCCTTGACTCTGCACAAGGGTGAAAGGGCCTTCATATAGGTTGCAAAATTTCTTGCATATAAATTTTCCTGCGTCACTCATGTGGGGAGTTTTTACTAAAACTCGATCCACTACTTAGAAGTAACAGTGTGTCACCTGAGTTTTCCTATTTCCATCATTTGCATGCTCTAATCATTTTTGGTGAGTTAACGTGCAATTAGCCTCATGGTCTATTGGTCCGTCTTCAGTCCCTGGCAATGCTTTCATCAACCAAGAAATGTTTTGTCCTAAGTGCAACTACACCGGTGCGAAACATGTGGACTCATTAATGGACCAATTAAGGTAATTCAAGACTTGTGGCAGACACTTGACCCAGCCATGGTGATATGTCAGCTGTGTCCATCCCAGTTCCCACATTACTCGTTCACACTGGTTTGATGGGGGGAGGGTTCAAATTGATGTCAATATATATCTTATGTCGTGTTTATGGATCCACTTTTCCCATACTTTTTAAGTGAATGGGTACCATGGACAGACAGGAGGATTTTAGGTTTCCCTGCCAATGGGAAATGAACCTTTTCAAGAATCCTGATTGTCTATGCCCTACAAATTTAGAGAAAAGATCATATACCACCACCAAGTATCATTTCCAGTTAAATGGGGGGGGGGAGTGGTCCATAATATTCCATGGCCATCACTTCCTGAGGTTTGTCCGGTATCATGGAAATCATGGGTGTAGCATAATTTCGGTTCGCTGGTTTAGCACTCTGGCATATCTTACATTTATTCAGAATATTAATGATACTACTATGCATACCTGGCCAATAAAACAACTTCCTAATTAGATGTTGTTTTCAGGGTACCATAATGCCCATACAATTTATGAATGTGGTTTACCACTGTTTCCCTCAAATAGGTTGCAAGGAAAGACCTCCATTCTTCAGGGTCATCTCGAAACATATTGTAGTATTTTTCTCTTAACTGATAATTCTCCCTTTTATTTCCCACCCAATCTATATCGATGGCCTCCTTTGATTTTAACAAGGCTATTAACGGTGCTACTTTCTTATCCCTTCTTTGATGGTAGGCTAACTGGCCCAGATCTTTCTCTACACTTTCATCTATGATCAAATTGATGCCTGTGATGTATAAGTTGTCACATTATCCAGCAGGATTATGACAAAAAATATCTGCCACTATATTCTCAGATCCCTTGCAGTGGTGCACAGTATAATCATACTCCTGGAGAAATAAACTCCAATGCACTAATTGGCTATTAATTAAGATAGCAGTGGCTAATGAACTCTAGCTTCTTGTGAACAGTGATTATGATTACTTTTGACCCCAGTAAGAACGGTCTAAATTTTTGGAATGCCCATATGATGGCTAAGGCCTCCTTTTTGGTGGTAGTGTATTTTGTTTCCGGGCCTCTGAGTAATCGGCTTATAAAATACAGCACTCCTATCTAGTGATCATCCTTGAAAGAAGTGTAATGTTTCCTTGATTGAGGTGTGGGAAAATCCCTAATGGAAAAACTTTATCAGAATGTGGTTGAATCCTCTGGGCCCCTACCACATGCCCCAAAAATACTACATCTCTACACAGAGTACTTTTTCTCAGATTAATTTTTTTAATTCCCCTTTTTTGGCATTCTCCCAAGAAAATGTCTACCTCTCTGAGATGGTCCTTCATAGTTGATGATGCTATTAGAACATCATCCACATACATGCTTAGCAGATCTTTGACTTCTGGTGATAGCACTTGGTCAAGGCACCTTAACTCTGCTCCATTGTTTATAATGCTGAATGGCATTTTATTATATTGGTATGAATAGCCTTCAAACCTAAAGGTGGTGTACTAATGATCTTCGGGGTCTAATGCTATTTGCTAGTAGCTGGCCATTAAATTGAACAAGGAGAATATTTTCTTTTCATCGAATTTATCCAATAGTTCCTGCATGGATGGAGGTACATTGCAATCTGGTACCGTTATTTTATTTGGTTGTCTGGCATCCAGGCATAACTGAATAGTTCCATCCTTTTTCTTTACCACCACAAGGGGGTTGCAATATGGTGACTAGCATTTTGACCTTATTCCCCATTCCATCATCTGGTCAATTTGTTTTTTTACTACCCCTTTGTACTGATGCAGTATAGGGCACAATCTTGATTGAAAGGGTTGTCTGGCTTAACATAATCCTTTGCTCAAACCCATGAATTGTATTGAGGACATCAGAGAAAACCTGATTATATTTCATTAACATTCCTTCCCACCTTGATTCCCCCAGATCCTCCACCAATCTGTTTCCTTCACCTTTTCTCTAATAATGCTTTCAATCGGTTTCTCTTTGATTTTCAGCACTCTGATAGACCTGTACAATATGTTCATTATAAATTCTAACTCCTCGTTTTCATATATCAAGACCTTTCTTGTAATTGAGGCTGCATTTATGCCTGTGTAAGAAATTGTATCCCAGTAGCACATCAAGTATCAGATCTTTCATGATTAAAAATACATGTGAAATGGCCTTCTCATTGATCTTTACTTCAACCCACACTTGTTGGGACTCTTATCTTTGACTTACAAGTATTTGCCATGGTGATGTGGGTTGCCTTTAGTGGAAGATTGTATCCTTGGCTGCTCCCTTAATATTTGTTGGTATAACTTCTCTAATATTATGGAAATCTGGCTTCCTGAATCTATGAGTGTTGCTACCGTAAGGTCCCCGAATCTAACAACAATCTTTGGGTAAGTTTGTGGGACTGTCTTCCCATGAGAATATAAGGTTCCCACTTGTCCCCCTTTTTCTGCAAAGATTGAGCTTGCTGTTTCTTTATCCATTTTCCTTTTCTCATTCTCTTCCTTATGTTCATACATTTGCAATGCACCTATCTTTCTAAATTTCCCTACATTCTAAGCTATGCCGATAATTGTTAAATTCTAACATATCCAACACTTTATTTCCAGAGCCGATTTATTCACTTTTCCCAACATACATTTCATCACCAGACCAAAATTCCTATATACTATCTCTACTATTTGATTCTGACACTTTGCATGCTCCCAAGCTCCTCAATATAGCCGCCTGTCATCTGAAAAACTGCATGCAGTTTTCTGGGCCATGCTCTCAATACCTTTATCCCATTATCTGCTATTTAATCCTTTCTTGTTGACCTTCTGACCTAAAAGTCTTCTCTAATGTTGTTTTATATTCCCCAAAACTTGCTGGGTGACTAGATAGTGAATTCTACCATGTAAGGGCATGCCCCTCTAAGTGGTTGATGGCTATCATCACTTTCACTTTCCTGACATTTTATTTACCCTAAAATATCTTCTTAAACTTTCCACAATGTCCTACTGTTATTTCCCTCACTTCACCCTTGAATATTTTTATTAGTTCTTGAGTCATGGTTTCTTGTTCCATATTACTCTGTGATCTGATTTCATTCATTTTTTTTTCTTTTTATATTTTCTACTGAGACTAACAATATGTGCCGGGTTCAATGTCCCATCTCCCCGACCATTTTCCCATGTAATATATATTTTTTTGTTTTGCCCTATTTGCTTATCTACCATCAAGTTCTATTTCTTATTATTTTTCTCTCCTTCTAAAAAAAAATTAGTTAACTGAACAGCAACAAATTTTATGCCTAAAAAAGAAAAGAAAGAAATACACTATACTTCCTCTCTTTTTTTTTTTAAAAAAATCTCTTTTTGACTAATGTGCCCTCTATATCCTTTGGCTGAATTCACTCTATCGATCTCCATTCTTCAAAAGCCCCATTGTAACATTTACCCAATTGGGTTTTCATTTTTAAATCTTTTTTTCCTATCTGACATCAAAACACTTGTCTTTATCCTACTTAAATTTTATGACTATACTCTCTTCCTGAGGATGAATTTATGACGTGACATGTACTTAATTGGCAGTCCTTCCCATACAAAGTTTTCCCATAATTTTGAGTCATTCAAAAGGGTTTAGAGAAGGAGCTATCCATAAAACACATGTATATAAGGGGATTGCAAAAATTCGAACCTCTCAGCTTTAACTTTATTTCTAAGTAGATCTCCATGTTTAGGGACAACATCCCTCTTTTTTTTTGTCCGTTGCCAAGCGCCAATCTTGCTAGTTCACAAGAATCACAGAATCTATTAGATATTTGTCTGACTTAGCTATTTAACCCGATGCCCATCTTAATACAAAGGGTGTGTAGCGCATTGTGCCGAAGAAGAAACGAAGAGCAAACTAACTTTTAAACTGAATATTTTTCTATAAATTTCTATTTAATTCCCAATAAAATCTAAAATAAACCTTTTAAAATCCCCCCACTTTTCTCCCTAATCTGTTTGGATTTAATCTATTATTGGAGGCACCTCAGCATGTACATGTATTGAGACAAATTAAGTTTATATTTTATTCTAAGATAACAATGAAATGGCATAATCATGTATATGATAAATATTTTATAAATTACAATTAAAAGAGCAAAAAAACAACAAAACAAACTAAATAATACATGCATATCATTAGATTATCACACAGTTTGATTTTGATTATATTTAAGAATTTGGAAGGATATAAGACGTGTATATTTACTGGCATTAAAGAGTCTGTAGAACCCGCGCACATATTTCTGAGTGCACTCGTGAATTAATCCCAGGATTAGCACAGGTAAAACTTGGCATCCATCTCTTCTGTGTATTGTTTCAACCATTTAGTCCATCTGAAAGTAGCGTATTTATTTTACTATGCTTTTTCCTTGCTTTTTCCTTTCCTTTGAATACATTTCAGGAATGGCGAACGATCTGCATTAGATCCAAAATAGTTGTGATTCTGAAGGACAAGTGGGGATGTTGAAGGTAATATATATATATTCCAATGGTTTACATGGCATAGTTGATATAGAGAGCTTGATTCCGAACATAGACCCTAGCATGATGGCGACTTTACCCATGCAATCCATGAGGTTTCCTTTGTTTTATTTTCAGTTGGCACACAATCTGTCCAGCAACGAAGGCAGTAATCACAGTTTATTCCCAATCTTTTCTGCTTTGGGGCCAATTTATTGAAATTTTCTCTTTATATCTTTTTCGATGTATTCTATAACGCATTGCCTTTTTCTCCATCAGCTCAACAACTAAACTCCCTTTTTTTTCTATAATTAATTATCCAAGTTTCCTTTCTCCTTATCTCTGGTATTTCTTTGTTTTCAAAAAATATATTTTTACAAAAATTCCAATAAAAGAAAAACCACTTAGCAACCTCGACTTTTAATTACCTTATCTTTTTTTACTCTTGGAACTTTTTTTTTAATTGCACTCTTTTTGTTTACTTTAACTAGACAAAAGAAGTCAAAAAATAATTCGATCCTTAATGGACATTCCACATTCATTAATTTTAAAACTATTTCCACAAAATCCGAATATTTAAATACATCAATCCATTTAATTAAAAAAAAAAAAGGAGATAAGTGGTTAGATCTGTTTCTTGAACAATAGTTAGATCTGTTTCTTGAACAATAAGAAGTACGTTTTACTAAATAATTTGGGAAATAATAACTGTAAAAGAATTTTTTTCTTTTACACGCTTTAAAATCTTTTATTTTTCCTCTTTTTCTTTCTCTTCCAAAAAAACAACAACATTCACCTATATACATGCATGCCAATTAAAATATTAACCCATAACCATCATTCTTAATCATTCCACCAAATGCATGTGCACTTGTCTGTGTGACTTTTCCAGTAGTAGTAGTAGTAGTAGTAATAATAATAATAATAATAATAATAATAATAATAATAATAATAACAACAACAACAACAACAACAATAATAATAATAATAATAATGCTAACCTGCTTCTGAACAGAGATCCATATAACTTTAAATGGAAGAAACTCACCATCTTTCACACCCACCAAATCTATATCCCAAGGATCCCCTCTTAGTTCACTATTGTTTATATTTTACATCAATCCCCTTATTAAAAGCATACAAAATGCATTTACTGGGATCGAGAATATTTAAATACATCAATCCATTTAATTAAAAAAAAAGGAGATAAGTGGTTAGATCTGTTTATTGAACAATAAGAAGTACGTTTTACTAAATAATTTGGGAAATAATAACTGTAAAAGAATTTTTTTCTTTTACACGCTTTAAAATCTTTTATTTTTCCTCTTTTCCTTTCTCTTCCAAAAAAACAACATTCACCTATATACATGTATGCCAATTAAAATATTAACCCATACCCATCATTCTTTATCATTCCACCAAATGCATGTGCACTTGTCTGTGTGACTTTTCCAATAATAATAATAATAATAATAATAATAATAATAATAATAATAATAATAATAATAATAATAATAATAATAATAATAATAATAATAATAATAATAATAATAATAATAATAATAATAATAATAATAATAATAATAATAATAATAATAATAATAATAATAATAATAATAATAATAATAATAATAATAATAATAATAATAATAATAATAATAATAATAATAATAATAATAATAATAATAATAATAATAATAATAATAATAATAATAATAATAATAATAATAATAATAATAATAATAATAATAATAATAATAATAATAATAATAATAATAATAATAATAATAATAATAATAATAATAATAATAATAATAATAATAATAATAATAATAATAATAATAATAATAATAATAATAATAATAATAATAATAATAATAATAATAATAATAATAATAATAATAATAATAATAATAATAATAATAATAATAATAATAATAATAATAATAATAATAATAATAATAATAATAATAATAATAATAATCATAATCATCATCATCCACACTGATTGAAGAACTCAAGCCAATATACAATGAAATATCACTCAATAATGACAACAAGTATACATACTGGGACATTTATAATATACTATATCCAAACCAGACACCTAATCTACATCCATCAGTTCTTGGAATAGACAACAGGCAACTACTGCAACAATTCAGAAAATGGTCATTAGAACCAAAATTATTTGATTTTCTACTTAAGCTTAATCTCAATGCTCTACCCACAACCCATTTCCTTAGATTTCGTAGATTCTATACAAATATAGACCCCATGTGTGGGCTATGTCATAGAGAAGAAGAGACACAAGATCATTTTCTTCATTCCTGCAGTGCCCTAGAAACAATACGTCGCACAATGTTTACCACATACAGAAAGGCTATCATTTCAATTGATGAAATAATAAATACATTTAAAAAAGGCAACAACCCTGCTATTCATGCAGCAACATACAGCCTTTATGCCTACTGGTGCACCAGATGCACTTTTGCACTTGCCAATAACCCTCGACGCCACCCAGCAACATATTCAATAAAACTAGAACTGTTAAGAAAAAGAGACAGCATCCTAGCTCAACCAGATATATTTGCAGCCACATGGTCACACTTGAAACAAAGATCCAGTCTATGAAATATAAAGGCCAATAAGATAGATGATGACATTTTCAACATCAGCATTTTTTCCAACTTTAAAAAAATGCAAGCATAAACTGAACTAAATAGAAGGCCAAATTTAAAAACAAGAAGAAAAAAAAAGTATGCAGAAAAGATAAAGACTTATATACTGAAAGTTGTAATTTGTTTTTCATTTGTAAAAAATCAATATATTACTAGATGTGACTGTGTAACTTTTTAGACTCAATAAAGTTTTGCTTTGAAACATCATCATCATCATCATCATCATCATAATAATAATAATAATAATAATAATAATAATAATAATAATGCTAACCTGCTTCTGAACAGAGAGATCCATATAACTTTAAATGGAAGAAACTCACCATCTTTCACACCCACCAAATCTATATCCCAAGGATACCCTCTTAGTTCACTATTGTTTATATTTTAAATCAATCCCCTTATTAAAAGCATACAAAATGCATTTACTGGGATCGAGATACCAGACACAACACAGTGCACTACATGCATCGTCTATATGGATGATGTTACCGTATTCCTAACATCAAAAAAAACAAATACCGCAACTCCAAAAGATATTACAAGAATATTCACAAAAATATGAATTAACATTTAATCCGGCAAAAACCACAGCCTGGTCACTATACACTGGTAAACCATGTACATCAATTTACAAATCAAAACCAAACTCTTTTCTTGGGTTCCCATTTCATATGGGAATTACAGGAATGAGATGCCATATCCAAAATAAACTTAAAGAAGCCACAAAAATTATAAACTCCTTGTCCAAGGCATATCTTTCACTATATTCCAAAGTACAGTTAATTAACCAGCTTATCACAACCAAAATAACATACTATGTACCGGTTATTTCATTCTCAAAGGGGTTCATTTCAAAAATTAAAACCATATATAATAAACTACTTTGGGTCAGAAAAACAGTAGTAATTTCCACAAAAAAACTTAGCCAACCCCTAATAAAAAATGGACTTGGCTTGCACATCAATATTTTTCATCTACAAAAGTTAAGGAACTCAATAATAACAATACTTGCCAAATACCCAAAAATTAACCACATGCTAGAAGTTACTCCAACAGATAGACCACCTCCAAAAGGTTCCTTTTTCACCAACATTATATACCAATGCAAAACCACAGATAAGATTCCAGAACAGTATTTGCATAAGTATTCATACTGGGATATTTATGGTTTAATAAACAGAGAAGCAGATACTAATGTTATACAACCTATGCTAGGAATTAACAACAAGAGACTACTCAAGGAATATAAAAAATGGGCTCTAGAGCCCAAATACTTTGATTTTATCATGAAAATCAATCTCATTGCCTTGCCAACAACCCACTTTCTTTATCATAAAAGAATGTATATATCTATTGACCCCTTCTGTGGACTCTGCCATCGAGCAGAAGAGACACTGGACCATTTTATTTATCAATGTGTAGCACTTAACCAAACACGACAGATGATGTGTAACACCTACAGAAAACCGGGTACAATCATTAATCACATAATAGCTGCTTTTCAGGGAAGATCAATACCTAGCATTAGGGTAGCCACATTTGTTCTATATGCATACTGGTGCACCCGATGTACTTTCTTTCACCCCCCTTTTCTTCATACTGGTCACACGATGTACTTTCTTAATTGGCAATAACACCAGACGACACCCAGCTACATTTAGCAACAAACTGCTACACATTCAAAATAGATAAAATAATAACCAACCCCCACTTATATGCAGCAACATGGTCATTGTTAAAACAACCATCAATGCTGTGAATGCTGCAAAGAAAACTATCATACAACTAACATTCAAAGTGACATGCGGACAAAACTAAATAAGCTCCTCAAACTTTAGAACTCTGATTATTTTTGCTTTTTTATTTTTTATATTGTTATAGTCCACTAACCACAAAGTGTAACCACTAAATTCATTTATATGTGTTTACCCTAATATTCATTGTATGTTAATATTTCAAATTTTCTAGATGTAAACTTATGTAAACCATTGAGATCAATAAAGCCTTTATTGAAACAACAACAACAACATAATAATAATAATAATAATAATGGCATGCGCGAGTATGCTCCGATCATTGTGAATGAACGTCTAACTACTATCATTTATTAATCATATTTTTACTGGAGTTGAACCCTCAAAATTGTGACTTACTTCTGAATAAGAAGAAGGCAAGTACTTTTATATATATATATATTGTGTGTGAATTGAGTATACATCTGTAATTAATTCACCTTTGCTGTTGGCGGCTGGCAATAATATTAACATGGCCCCATTAGTCCAAAGCCATGTGGAGAAAATCCACCCACGTATGCTGACATTACTAAATCGCTAGCTAAAGATAAAGTTTCAAATAAAAGCACTTTCTTTATAAATAAAAAATTAGAATCAAATCCGAGATTTAGGAAAACAATGACAGCGGATATAGCAGAATTGGATTTAAAAGCCACCTCAAGTGAAGAAAACCAAGTAAGCTCCCCAATTATGTGGACGGATGATCAACTGCAAAACATCTCGGAGAATTTTAATGATACGGTGCCAAAGGGCCTGTTTGCTTCCTTTAAACGTTTCTTTACAGAACAGTCTGTCATCATAGCAATTACTAATCTGAACTGCTCATTATATAAATTCCCTTTACAGAACAGTCTGTCGTCATAGCAATTACTGATCTGAACTGCTCATTGTATAAATTCCCTAAGGAATTATTATACGAAGCTCTTACCTGCAACAATTTATGGGATAGTATTCTACGAATAGCAGATCACCCCAACTCTCGATATCTAATTCTAGAATTCTTTAATACAGAGCAAAGAAATATTTTTTTTAAAAAAAATTAAAACCCTCGGCAATTACGCACTTATAATAATAAACCAGAATAGGCAGAATGTTATTTCGGGTGTCTTGAAAAATGCTTTTTTAAATTATACTGTCAACGATTTTAAAAGATTAATAGAACCGTTTGGAACTGTGATACACTTCCAACCAATTTACCGGAAAGATACCCCCGTCCCAGTCTATAGCAATAACTATGAATACAAAGTAAAATTACATAATAATGTGGAACCACTAAACATACCTACGCAAATCACTGATCACGAAGCAACCCTACTTCTGATTATACATGGATTAAAACCTCAATGCTTCCAGTGTGGCCAAAGAGGTCATTTGGCAAACAGCTGTAGTAATATACAATGCATACATTGTAATAAGATAAACACACACACACCGAGTTGCCCAGAGAATAAAACACAAGACAATGCAACCTGTGAAACAGATATGCAAGAAACTAATGATTTACTTATTAACTTTGAAAGTAAATTAGAAGCAGAAAATACAACTAAAGTCGATATGGATGACATACTAAAAGACGCAGAAAATCCAAGTACCACTGTCATAAGAAATAAAACATCCACCAATATCAAGGATGGAATAGTACAAAGTTATATTAAAAATAAAAAACCCACGCTCATCATGGATGAAACAGTGCCAAGCTTGTCACAAATAAACACAAGCAGGACCACGGAAATGAGAAAACCAGCACGGCCTCCATGCAAGAAGCGTCAACCAAAAAAAGGGACTCAATCACAAGATTCCAGTGAAGAAGAAGAAACTATCAACTTACATATACAGCACAAAAAAGTAAAAATTGCCAACTTAAACCTCAATGATGAGATTGCAAATATCTTAGAGAATGATCTAATAAATGAAGCCAACAAAATCACACCCTGCTCAGTTCTCAATGAAGGTCTAAACCCAGCTTCCAAAAATGCAACTTGTTCAATCTCTCCTGAGATGCAGAGCCAGCATGATTTATCAGAGTTAGGATCTTTTGCCAATGACATGGATTATGGTCAAGAGATGGAAGGTGAATAGTATGCATAACCATTTTGCTTTTGACATAGTTATTGTATACAATTTCTTATAAATCAATATGAAAGTAAAAATAGGGGCTTTTAATGTAAGGGGTTTAAACTCCGTGGCAAAAGTCATGGACCTCTCTAAATGGTTTAGTATTACCCAACCCCAAGTACTTGGTTTGCTTGAAACAAAAATATATGACAGCTCACGTATAGAACCATCAGACTATTTACATAATCATGGTTTCTCTATTTTCTCAAGAACATCCATTACACCATCAGCAGGCATGGGTGCAATTATCAATAAAACATGCCCATTCGAATCATTTAGAATACTTTACATGGACTCTCATATAATGGTCATCACATTAAATCATCAAGCCATAGTTCTAAATATAGTTTTTGTATATATACCACCAGGACCAACAATAGTAAATAGGCTAGTATTGACAATTAACCCCCTCCTTGCATCATCACCATATCCATGTTTATTATTAGGAGACTTCAACATGTCTTATGGGCAATTTATTAAGAAATGGCTTCACAGACTCACAATTCCTCTGATGAGTGGAGAAGGATGTCTACCAAATAATACAGTATCATTTAACAATGGTAGACATTATTCACTGATTGACTTGGTCTTCTATTCTCCTATGCTTCATCATATGATTAAAATATCTTTCAATAACTCAACACTATCAGACCACCTAGCATTATTTGTCACCATAAACATTGACTTATCATATAAAACACAATTATCAACTAATAAAACAATCCGAATTTTACTTCCAAATCGAACCACAGAATTTCTGTTTTCTGAAATCTACATAGCAATCTTCAAAATGAAGCTAGACTTGGATCCTCCACAAGCATGGATTGCTTTTGTGAATAGTCTCTCACACAATTAACTATATTATACGGATTTCTTTCCCACCGACAAAATTGCTAGTACTCGCTGATGAGCTGCACAAGAGAATAATTTACTCTACATCGAAAGCTGACGAATACCCTAGAATTGCTGCTCTGAAAAAAGCTTATTTTTCCACATGCAAAACACTTGGAGAATATCTGTCTATTAAAAAAAAGAAAAATATATCTAAACAAACCTCATACATGGTCAAGACAATACATTCGCTGGGCTCTGGGTCAACCCCCAGAAATTAGAGTCCCTAGTTCCCCTAAAATTCAAAATGAGGTGGTATCTGGTAATAACATATTTAACTCATTATATCTACATTTTAAAAATGCCTTTCAAGATAGTGAAAGATTTCATCCAAAGCCACATTAATTTGGAATACCAGAAGATGACATTTTATTTGTTCCAGAAGAATTCATCAAGAAAATGGCAGATATACCTGACTCTTGTCACCCAGGAATACATGGTATACCCAAATTTGTGTATGCTCATCTTGGACACTTTACTGCCAAATACTTGTCAAGATTGGCAAATTTTTTAGCAAAAGAACTATATCGCTTTGAAGGCCTATATCCCATACTACTAGTCCCGTTTCACAAAAAAACAGAAAAAATCTCGACTGTCAAAAACATACGGCCAATATCTATGAGCCCCCTTGGAATCAAAATCCTTGAATCTGTAATAAAAGACAAAATTGAACCTCATATCCTACCAATGATCTCGAGATGGCAGTTTGTAAAAAAAGGATCATCTACCAGACAAGCTGCCATCCTATTCAAAACAATTATTGATGACATAAGAAACAAGGAAAAAACATAGTCCAATAGCTGTACAATTAGACATTAAAGCTGCCTTTGACACAGTTCCAATTGGAAAACTTATTGATGTATTAGTAGATACACCAATTCCTAGATCAATACTATACATCATTACCAACCTCTTGATTAATAGAGAAATACACCTTACAATGAATGGAAAGTACTCACCTTCCTTCAACCCTTACTGCTCCATTCCACAAAGATCTCCATTAAGTGCCATCTTATTCACAACATATATAAACTCACTCATGAACAAAATTAAAAAAGCATATCTGGCATACAAAACAATTATTGATGACATAAGAAACAGGAAAAAACATAGTCCAATAGCTGTATAATTAGACATTAAAGCTGCCTTTGACACAGTTCCAATTGGAAAACTTATTGATGTATTAGTAGATACACCAATTCCTAGATCAATACTATACATCATTACCAACCACTTGATTTTAGAGAAATACACCTTACAATGAATGGAAAGTACTCACCTTCCTTCAACCCTTACTGCTCCATTCCACAAGGATCTCCATTAAGTGCCATCTTATTCACAACATATATAAACTCACTCTTGAACAAAATTGAAAAAAGTATACCTGGCATATACATTTTGAGAATAAATACCAACATACCATGCTTAGCCTTCATGGATGATATCACGGTGTTCCTGCCAAATAAAAAATATCTGCCAATGCTGTTGCAAATACTGGAAGAATATTCAAGGGAATATAAACTTGAATTCAATGCTGATAAATCATGTGCATGGAAAATTTTTAATGGACAGCCTATCCAGCATCCTTTCTTTAAAGGAAAGCCTAACCCTTTTTTGGGTTTCCCATTCCATCTAAGTAATGCAGCAATGCGAGTAAAAATCCAGAACATACTCAAAATAAAAATTGAAAATATAACGAGCTCGCTCATGAAAACTTATCTCAGTTTACACAAAAGTATCACTATTCAACATGCTAATCAATACAAGAATTATATATTATACTCCAATAGTTATATACACAAAAGCTTTTCTCACATATATATACTCAATGCTCAGAAAACTTTTATGGGGTCAACGTATCGTTTCCATCTCGATCAGAAAACTTCAGTGTCAACTAATTCATAATGGGATGGGACTCCATTCAGTTAACACATTTAGAATACAGAAAACACTAAACCTCATCTCATCTATTACTAAATTATTCTCTCAAATTGCTCCTACATTCAAAATTATACCCACTGATAGACCACCACCTTTAAAAGGCTATTGGAAAAACCTTATTGACCCTTTGCTCTCCATTGATAACCTCCAATTCCACCCTCCCCTGAATAAATATAGATATTGGGAAGTCCATTCACTCCTCCAACCACACTCAATTAATGATGAGTGTAAGTCAATTTTAAATCTCAATAACCGTCAAATAATTAGAAAATTTAGGTTTTGGAACTTGGAGCCAAAATTCTTTGACTTTTTAGTTAAACTAAATCTGGAATGCCTCCCTACTCTTTATTTTTATAAATATAAAAGACAGTGCAAGAGAGTAGATGCTCAATGCACACTTTGTCGCAGAGAAATGGAAACACAAGCTCATCTATTCTTTGACTGTCAATGCTTTGACAACATACAGATAGCAATCCCTAGACTATTTAATAACATGCATGTCAACATGCACTATTTATTTAAAACATTCAGTAAGGGTATATATGCACAAATTCAGGCAAGCACTTTTATTCTATATGCACTTTGGTGCACCAGATGTACATTTATGTACAATAATAACCCTAGAAGACACCCAAACACCTTTTCAATCAAATTGGAAAGTATTAGAGAAAGAGACAAAAAAATCACATCAGAAAAAGTCTTTCAAGACACTTGGTCTTTAATGAATGAAAACCTTAGATCTTAGCACAAAGTAATAATGTCCCATTTTTGTCACCCCAGTGAGATGATGAAAAAGAGACCTGAATAAACTTACATAATTTTTCTCCAGTTTGAGATATTTTTTTCTGTATAGATGTACTCTAATTTAAGAAGTAACTGACCGTCCATATTATTTCTCATGTATATATATCATTTATATATATATTTTTTTTAGTAATTTTTTTTTTAACTGACTGTCCATTTAATCTCTCTTGTATATATATATAATTTTTGTTTTTAGTAATATTTTTAATGCTCATGCATAATTTTTATGTACTCTAATTTAAGAAGTAACTAATTGTCCAATTAATTTCTCATGTATATATATCATTTGTTTTAGTAATTTTTTTTTAATGCTCATTTATATTTTTTGTATATCTCTTATGTACATGTCATTATACCACTGTTACTATACTAAATGTATCAAATTCATGTATCATACTATATGTAATAAGCTATGTAACCCTTGATTGCTTAATAAAGTTCTTTGAAAAGTAGCAGCAGAGGTAGTGTGTGTGGAAATAATCAATAATAATAATAATAATAATAATAATAATAATAATAATAATACAGTAATAACTAATAATAATAATAACATAATAATAATAATAATAATAATAATAATAATAATAATAATAATAATAATAATAATAATAATAATAATAATAATAATAATAATAATAATAATAATAATAATAATAATAATAATAATAATAATAATAATAATAATAATAATAATAATAATAATAATAATAATAATAATAATAATAATAATAATAATAATAATAATAATAATAATAATAATAAATCAGCATTTATTCCTTTTATTCCTGCATAAATTCTATATCTTGTTTGGTCAGAGGGTATTCATTTATTATTTAACACTCGCAAAAGCGTTTGCACAATTTGGCTTGAAAGGCCGATATGAATGTAATAATAATAATAATAATAACAACAACAACAACAACAACAAATTATCTAAAATCTACCCTTTCTCTCCTTTTGTAACAGAGTTTGAACTCAGTTTCTGTTACAATATGGATGGATAAAGAGTTGGAGGATGGAGAAAATTGAAGCTTGTCCATTAAAGTTTGAAGATTTACTATCTTAATATAAACTGAGCACTGCTTGTATATATGTGTAGAAAATAGTGATCTGGACCAACTGATGAGTGCTGGTTTAGCACAAAATATGTAGATCATGTATTGATCATGAGTATTAGTTGTATAAGATGGAGTGTATGCCTATAGTAAGCTTAAAAGTCTCAAGTTCCAGTCCCTTATAATTACATTAAATTTAGTATCAAAAATATACTTATATTAAAATATTATATATATATATATAATATTAAAATATAAGCAAATTGTCTATATATTGTCCATTATGTATTTCATGCTGAACCAGCACTCATCAGTTGGTCCAGATCATCATCTCCCATGCATATATGCAATCAGTGCTCCATTTATATATAATAGCAAATCTTCATACTTTAATGGACAAGCTTTAATCATCTCCACACCCAACTCTTCAGTTATCCATATCAATAAAAATCCAATGATGGAATACTTAAAACCCTTGTTGATGCCAATTTTATTGTCATACCCACGTTGATTTTAAGTCACTCTGACCCCTCACATATAGGACTTTAATATGTCCATTTAAATACACAGAAGAAAGATGGGCAGAATACAGGCTGAAAATATAATATAGAAGTATAGTCTATACCAGGGGTCAGCAACCTTTTAGTAGTATGGTGCCAAACCTATGTCACAATGTTATTCCAAGTGCCAACATGATTTTACCAATCTTATTATACTATATTATCAAAATTGGTTCAGTTATAATGGGCTTCAAAGTTATATATAATATATACTACTATATAATATATACTTTTGAAGTCCAATATAACTGGATCTTATATTATTGGTCATCCAATATTTTAAAATACTTAGAAGCATGTGAAAAGTACCTTTTTTAAAATTTGTAATTTTTAACATGCTTATTAAAAATTATATTACAAATTATAAATTACAACTTTTTATCTATACAAAATGTGTAATTTAAATAAGAAAAAATATCATGAATTCTAATATGATTAGTCATTTTTTATTATTAAAATAAATTAATGTGAATCTTGCTTTGTATCTATTTTCTCAATGTCAGGTATGTAATTAGTCACTTTTAGCTTCACACACGCTTCTGAATGTTCAGGTGTAAGGCAACTTTTTTGTGAACTCAAAATATTTTTCATATGTGAGAAAATTTGTTCACATAAGTAAGGTGAACCAAATCCTGAAAGCAGAGCACAAGCAGTTTTTTTCAAAAAATTAAATCTTTCAAGTAATGATTTTCAACAATTGAGAATGACAGCCAACTTTTTTAGACAGTTCCCTTCAAGAGTTTTCTGCAATTCTACAAATTTAGTTTTCCACAATTCTGATGATATCCATTTCAAAACTATCAATATCCATCCACTCAAAAAGAGATAAATCAAATGGAGTCATCTTTAAATCAATTAAGTAAGAAAATGTGTGTGTGTGTATTTGGAAGTCTTCACATCATTTGAAAAATTCTTCTCCGAGAGCTTCAATGTATTTTTGAAGTTCATCTTTGTTAACATTAAACTGATTTGCATAGGCCTTTACATTTGGAAAGTACTTGTAGGTGTTAGTGGTAATATCACGCCAAAATATATCTAATTTTGATGCAAATCCTTTCCAATATACAAAAAGTTCTAGTACTGTTTGACCCTTCCCTTGCAAATGCAAGTTTAGCTCATTCAGGTGTTGCATTATATCAGTCAAAAACATCAATTTGCATAACCAGTCTTCATCATTTATTTCCGGATAATGTTCTTTTTCATAAAGAAACATCTTGATTTCTTTCAGACATGATATACACTTGTTCAAAACATTGCTGTATAGAGGGAGGTCTATATATGCACTATTCATTTCTTGAAAAAGGGATTTAAATTGCCTATTCTATGTGTTAATGAAGAACAAGAAACTATGAAATTAATTATTTAATGACAGTGTCCATTACAGAATTCAAGTATTGTGATGAGATTGTTGCAACTAAATTTTCCTGGTGTATAATGCAGTGGAAACTCAATATTCGATATTTAATATGATTTTTGAAGAAGTTTACAAATCTCTTTTCCTTTCCGATCTTGGCTGGCATCAGTAGTAACACTAAATATTTTATTTATGTTAATTTTGAAAAATGCAGTGAAAATATGTCTCTTTGTTGTATCAGTAAGAGGAATCAAGCAACACAATTCTTCATAAATATGATTGTTGTCATAATATCGTACAACTATTGCTAGACGCACCACATCATTTACATCAGTGCTTTCATCAATAGTAACACTGAATGCAACAGCTTGTTATAAACTGGTTTTCTGCTTTGTTGTTACATCTTCAGCCATATCAGTTATTCTTCTTTGAATTGATCTTGCAGAAGCTGGTATTTCTCGAATTTGAGACAGTATTGTTTGTTTATTTGATAGATCATTGAATAAGATTTCAGCACTTTCAAAAACATTTCTTTGATGAATTGCCTTTTGAAGCCACACAATGAGTAATTGTATAACTACATTCGGTGGCTTTATTTTGGGTTCCAATTATTTGACTAAAATAAGTAGTTTGTTTTTTAAAGGCAGAAACAGCTCTTTTTATAGCTTCACTTTTCTCATCTAAGTTTTTAAACATGAACACGTTTAGTTTGATCATGTCTTTGTATGCTTGAGGTATGACACACAATACGTACACAGCACAATCTTTTTGCTGTACAAATCCATATTCATTTGTCCAAGAGTCTTGAAAAGAGCGAATATCACATTTTTGTCTTTTGTGGGACACAATGAGCGTTGTTTATTTACCATTCAACTACTCAAAATAGCTTTCTAGAATTGATAATGTAATAAGCTTTTTATTGGGATTACAATCTCACTTTTTAATATTATCAGAAGTAAAATGTGACTATGTAGAATTTATTTCACTTACAAACAAAAATATTTTTTAAATGAAGTCAAGTATATTATTTTCTGATAAATAATGATTTAATCACAAATTTAATGTTGAATGTAAAAATATAAAAAAAGATGCTGTAATTAAAATATATTTTACTATTTCAATTTATTCCGAATGCTACTGATAATCATTGACAGGCCAAGCATGGCACAGGTGCCATAGGTTGCTGACCCCAGGTCTATATTAAGCTTACTGTAATTAGAAGCGACTTGAACTCAGACTTTCAAGCTCCTTACAGTTATAAAAATATATATTGGAGATCATATATCTATTTTACATGTATGTGGTCATGTGTATTAGTTGTATAATATAGTGCATAGCTGCAGAAAGTGTGAAAGTTTGAATTCAAGCCCCTTTTATGAAAACATATATTGGAGATCATATATTTATTTTACATGTATGCGTATTAGTTATATAATATAGTGCATAGCTGCAGAGAGTGTGAAGGTTTGAATATAAGCCCCTTTTAATTACATTAAGCTTAGTATAGACAATTTACTTATATATTACACATTTAGCCTGTATTTTGCTTATCCTTCTGGGTATTTAAATAACATATTAAGATTCTACTGAGGGGTCAGTGACTTAAAGTCATCACAGGTATGACAATATTAACATCAACAAGAGCTTTGAGTGTCCATTATTGGATTTTCAATGATATGGATGGTGCAAGAGTTGGAGATTTAAGCTTGTCCATGAAATACAAATATTGGAGGTTATATATCTTTTTCATATCCTTATGTGGTCATGTATATTAGTTGTATAAGATAAAGTGCATAGCTATAGGGAAATTAAAATCTAAGTTCAAGTCAATTCTAAATATATATATATAGGTAAATCACTCCTAGTGATTTATATTAAAGCACTAAATGTTACAGAAAAATGATATCTAATAGAAAATGAAGACAGAAATTGGTTAAATGTAAATAAATGATATCTGATGATATTCAGCATCATGACTCATCTTGGACAGTCAAATTTAACAGAATTCTAACTGGATCAAATACTACCTTGCAGGCATATGGAAAGACATGGTAATTAACTTTCAAGCTACTAATGATGTTAGATTTATTTCATCACAATATCTTTTCAGAATAATGATAATATTCCTACATGCACCATCTAATTTTAAAAAGTTGTTAAAAGGTGGTGCTAGTAAAGATTATTGTATTGGGTGCCATCTTCAAATTCTAGGATTACCCTGCAGACCTCCTAATCTTTTCCATTTTTTAAAATATTTCCCTGTTAGTTTTTCAAGGTTTAAAGCACAGACTTTGAAATAATCACACACACTAACTATTCTTAATTAATCATGAGAAAAACACAGATTTATATAAGAGTGAAACTTAAATTAGAATAGAGTGGATTAACAAATTAATATATTTATAAATGTGTATAAAATAATCAATATTAGAATTTACACCTTTACAGTGAACAATGATTTTGTCAATTGCTATTCTATCAAAATCGAGTTTTTATCAGGAAAAGCTAAGCATCAAAAGTATAGAAAGGCCATATTTTTTTAACAAACTCTACATAGAGTGCTATTTTTATGCAAATGAAGGCCATAACTGTATCATCATTACACTAAACCATTAAACATCACATGAGCACCATTTTTTATGCTTGCTCATGACTGTTATTAAAACAGGCAAAACTCTCCATACAGTAGTGCTTCTCAGTACAAGCTAGAGTATTCAATGGATGTCAGAAGGCTTATGCATAAAATCCCTCTCTAGTGCCTACTCATCCAATATCCCTAGACCAGTCTATAGCTTGTGGATTTCATCAGTGAGGAACCTTGGATCTGAGAGTACTGCATCTAGATCCTAGGATCTAATGCAACACTCCAGCTTTATCTCTACTTAACTACAAAACTATGAGAATAAAATTTAAAATACAATATTTTCAATCCAAGCTCATTAGCTTATATAGTCATATAGGGCTGAATTCAGTTCAGTACCCATTCATTTTGGTGTCTTTGGTTTTTTAATAACCATAGTCACCACTATCCTATTAAGCAGGATTGGTATTAAACCACTAAACATAACATGATCACCATTTCTTAAGCTTGCTCATAACTGTTATTAAAATAGTCAAAACTTTCCATACGGTTGTGCCATTCTGTGCAAGCTAGAGTAATCAATGGATGACAAAAGGCTTATGCACAAAATCCCTACCTAGTGCCTACTCATCCAATATCTGCAGACTAGTTTCTCAATTTTATTCTCTCTGTTTTGTAGTTAAGTAGGGATAAAAGATGGCTGCTGGAAAGTTGCATTAGATCCTAAGATCTAGGTGCAGTGCTCTCAGATCCAAGGCTCTTCACTGATGAAAGCCACAAGCTAAAAACTAGTCTGTGGATATTGGATGAGTAGGCACTAGATAGGAATTTTATGCACAAGCCTTCTGGCATCCATTGATTACTCTAGCTTGCACTGTGGCACTACTGCATGTAGAGTTTTGCCTGTTTTAATAACTTTTATGAACAAGCATAAGAAATGGTGATCATGTGATGTTTAGTGGTTTACTACCAATCTTACCTAATAGGAAAGTGGAGGCTATGGTTATTAAAGAACCAAAGAGCCCAAAATGTATGGGTACTGAACTGGGTTCAGACCTACTGACTATACAAGCTAATGAGCTTGGATTGAAAATATTGTGTTTTCAATTTTATTCTCATAGTTTTGTAGTTAAGTAGAGATAAAAAGTGGCTGCTGGAGGGTTGCATTAGATCCTAAGATTTAAGTGCAGTTCTCTCAGATCCAAGGTTCCTCACTGACAAAAGGCACAAGCTAGAAACTAGTCTGGGGATATTGAATGAGTCCACATTACTTGTTAAATTAAAAACTAACAAGGATAGAGTGAAAACATTACAAACATATATAAGTTAACTCAGTAAATTTATATCAAGGCAAGAGTTTATAGTTAGAGTTCAAAAAAAACCCAAAACACATTCTTTTTTTTTCTCTTTCTTTTGCAAAGACAAACAATTTAGATTAATTCATTATTAACATTTGGAGCTTCTTTCTGCATTAACACATTTTTCTCCGTCTTCTATTTAGAATTTTGTCATTAATTGTTGATGCTTGATGATTTCAGAATATCAAACTATATAAGCAAAGCATTTCAGAAGCCCTTTCTCCATCAGGCTAATGTTGGACATTGTTGTAGTGATGGATTATAAATTGTGAAATTTCATCAGGCAAATGTTTCTTGGTAGACATATGGATGACCCTTATGCTGGAATTGCTACACTACCATTGGATGAGCTAACCGAAAAAAATCTCGTTCTATCCAATGTTTATTTGTATGACCACTTCTGTGATTCCTTCCACAAAGCTTCCAGCAGCAACTGACTTTAAGAACAATCCTTAAAACATATTTTACAAACTATTTATATAAAATAACTCCCTCCAGAACAATTTCTAATTTACAATTACTGGTACATTTATTGCCTATATAAGGAAATATTTCTACATTTAATTTATATAAAATTTTATTACTTCTACCCAAGAATTTATTCTGCTGGATGTCTAATTTTTTTTTTAACTTAATAGATACACTCAAGTAGTTTTCTACATATTCTGATCTTAAATCTATTGATAATGGTGAAAGGACTAAATATATACCTTGTTATATAATAAAGGAAAAGCTTTTTAATGGTTTGGAATTGTTTAAATATTTCACATGGTAAGATCTTATCATTATAGATATTAAGACCTTAAACTTTAACTGAGATTAAAAATATAATTTATCACTATTATATTTTATATAGATGTCATGAGTTGTGAGTATATACATAACAGTTTTTTTATGCATTCATCATTAATAAATTGTTAGATTTTTTTTTTTTATTAATCCATTTGATTTATTTTTGCTTATCAAATTTATTCTAATCATAATGCTTTTAACATCCAATAAGCTAGTTAATATCCACAGCTCTGAGAAATCATGAAATCCACTGGGGACATGCAGGGATGATGGCAATAATTTATAAATGATGATGATCCGGTGTAATAAGTTTTCCAAAAGTAAACTTTCTATTTCAAAAGTTTGGCATCTTATAGTTCCATTTACTGAGACTAGTAAACAAATAAAATATTTTTGGAAGGACTTGTACATATGTTATAAATCATCATCATCATCACATTGGTCAATATTATTATGCATATATGTGAATTGAATCACTTTATTCAAATTTTATTAACCATTCATCTTTTAGCTAATATATTTATTTGAATCAAGATTTACAATACATATATGCATATCTTTGATTGCATATGGTTCCTGGTTCAAACCCATTAACCACTGCAAATTTACTATTATATATTTGGAGGTCAATGTGAGGCATGAACACCCCCTTTTATTTGTTCAATTTTACTTATGTATAATCACAAGTTGTATTGGATATTAGAGCATAAAATAAATTTAGCATATTGTGATGTATAATAAATAAATGCAACAAATGTTTGGAATGAAAAATAACATTAGCAAGTTGATAAAAAAAAATCTATGTACTAACATTTTATGAAAGGAA
Organism: Epiperipatus broadwayi; assembly: GCA_028023455.1. Classification (NCBI taxonomy): domain Eukaryota; kingdom Metazoa; phylum Onychophora; class Udeonychophora; order Euonychophora; family Peripatidae; genus Epiperipatus; species Epiperipatus broadwayi. The sequence continues at coordinate 95,398 of JAQFVV010006285.1, read as the reverse complement.
AATTAGACATGTTAATATTTGGTAAACAGCAATATGCATAAAAAAAATGTTAAGGCAAAGATATATCACATTATTCAGGAGAAGATTGCATATGAAGGATTGAGACTAATGTATTTATTTAATAATAGTATATAAAGTAAAAATATTTAAATTCATATATCTGCATAAAAAGAATAATCAACAAGAGAATAATAGAATATTTAGTTTTATATACTAATGATTACACATTCAAAACTAAAAAAAATGGCAGCATAATTAAACATGGATTCATCAGCAATGCAAGAGCCAATACAAACAATTAAACCAGAACTGATGGAGCAAGAAACTATTCCAAAAGAGCAAAAGCCTTTTAGAATAAAAACAAAATACATTTAATAGTGACATGCTGCATGCACTTATGAAAAAATTTTTAAATTAATTTTATAAAAAAAATACAACAAAAGAAAAATAAAGAATTTGAAGAGAAGCAACAAAAAACAGATGAAAAACTTGAAGAAATGCATTTAAAACTTGAAGAAAAACAATAAAAGAGAGATGAATTCAAAGAAATGCATTTGAAAATGAAAAAGGCAACAAAAATTTGAATAAAAATAACAACAAAGAGATAATGAATTTAAGGAAATGCATCAAGAAATAAAAGTTTGAAATAGTACAGGAGACTATAAGCAGCTTGAAGCTGGAAATAGCAGGTCAAATACAAGAACAATTACAACATGAAATGGAGTGTACATAGTGATTTAACGGAAATGGTTCAAAAACTTATCGAATCTAGTGAAAATAAATTCCAGGAAAATGTTCAAAAAATAGCAGAAAGAATAAAAAAACTGGAAGTGAGAAAAATGAAGATAGATGAAGATAAAAAGCAAAAATTCATTATTTAAAGAAAACCTCTCAAGAGAATATGCAGAAAACTCAGAAAGTCATTGGTAACCTAAATACCATAAAAATGGATTATGCAAAGATGAAGGAAGATACCCAAAATTGGTTTATAGAAACTGTATAAGAACTTAAAGATATCCCAAGAGATATGAAACCAAAAGAAAGCTATGAAAACAAAACATCAAAGAAATTATGAGACATTTAGCTGTACAAATCAATTTCTAAAAATTTGGGTGTTCAGAAGTGAAGCAGGAAAGACTTCCATGGAATACCTTGACAATTTAATTATTTCCAATTGAACCAGCTAACAGAAAATGAGCAAGTAGCTACTCCCTTTAATTATTTACAAAAACCTGCTAGGAAATAGTGAAACTCATTAATAAAAAAAACCCACCCTTTTCTGGATATAGAGAACAAATTTTGAATAATTTGTGTTTAAAAAACCACCAGGAAGCAATCATATATCAAATTATGCAGGAAAGATTTCACATAAAAGATGGTGAAAGTTATACACAATTCTTTAAAAAGCAAATGTCAAAATAGGGCATGATCTGCATGTGGTATAACAGAGAACCATATCATCAGCAATATTCAACATAATTTACCCTTTCATGCTAAACAGATGATCATCAGCACTAAATGAAAAACCAATGAACGGAGTTTTTAAATGCCATCAACATGAACCTCAGAATCAGGATAGAGAAAGCAAGTTTACCAATATCAAATCAGCAATCAAACAAAAGGAGAGGTATCAGAGTAAAAAGATAACTAAAGATCCCAACCCTATAGATGATAGTAAAAGAGATGCTCTGATAACAGAGATAGAACACACATAATATGTTATTCCATAAGTTTTCCAAACCCAAGAAAACCAGGCTTCCTAGAAAAATTCCCAGAAAAATCACAATATACCAAATTAAAAGTAGATCCAGAAAATGAAGAGAAAGGTATCTAAACCAGCATAAAGACAATAGCAGTAACCCAGAAGATGACAGAACATATCTCTAATCAACTGGGATGAGAACTCTATCTCCACTGCTAAAGTATTTTAATAGCTATAAAATCTGATGTTAGAAGAATAAAGGCTGGCTCATCCCTATCAACCCGGATCTGTTTAAAAGGAAAAATGTTTTAAGAGAAATGAAATTTCTGTAATGTTTTAAAAGTTAAAATATATAACAATACTGAAAGAGACATTAAAATTACAAAAAGAGAAATTACCAGCTTTCTAGAATGCAAGAGCAACTTTTATTGATATTGAAAAAAAAAATTAATAATTTAGATGTTTAAATAACTAAACAAACATGTGATCAGAATCTATACATTTATTTCTGCAGAGAATGAAAAATTTCTATTAAAGTCTGCTTAGATATATTTTATTTCTACTGATGTATTGGGATTTAGTCAAATATGTGAGACACTATGTCATCATGAGACATTTTGAAGTGCATATAGCATCAACTAATGCCATGTTTTTTTTTTCAAGTACTAGTTTTGGTTGAATTTAGTAGCCTCTAAGACTCAAAAGAGAGTAAGGCCTAATTTTCAAATGGTATTTATCAGCATCCAAGATTCAAAACGAAACAAGGCATTATTTTCAAATATTATATCCATCAGTCAAACTGAAATATTATTTCTAGTGTACATGCTTCATCAAACATCTTAATGTCCTATAATGAAATTTTTCATACATCATAGAGTTGAAAAGGACTGAAATACAAAAATAATTAGAGAAATGAATAAAAGATGAAAACTTTTGTAGTAGCCATACAAATGAGAACTAAAAAGTTATACTGTCCCATTGTCTCATTTTAAATGGAATGGATTTATAACTAAAACAAATTTGATACAGCTCAGATTGGTTTTATTACAAAGATACATGAAAAAAATATTATTTAATACTCATCAAAATTGAGAAATGTATAAACTGCATAAAAAATTAAAAGAAAAGTTAGTGTATTTAGTCATATTTTTAAATAGTTTACAAAGTTATTTTGTAATGATTGAGTAACAATACAATGATAAGGGGCATTGTAAAGGAATAAAGAAAAATTGTTTCAATATGCAAAAAAAAAAAAAAATTCAATTACATAGTTTATGAAATTCTGAAACATATTGAATCCTTTTTAGTTTGCCTTTTTTGAATTGAGTTTTAAATAAAATGTGCCATATCTTTATAATAAAAGTGATGGCAATAAATATAGTATTAAAATTTTGTAATTAATATTTTAGAGGTTATCATTTGAGATTCAAATGTCAGTAATGATTTTTGTTTTCTTCCTATGCTGACTAATGTTTGTTTATATTTCAAATCATGATGTTTCCACACACTATTATAAAAAAAAATTTTTAAATGTTTTTCAAAAATCATGTTGTTCCAAAGAAACAGGGGTCAACTTTTATTAATTAGCTGGTAATAAATGTTTGAAAAACGTTGTTTAACAAGCATCTAAGGGATTCCATTTGAGACCTGCATTCCATTCCAGTCTAGTCTACTTTAGTTTATTTGAACACTCAATGTAAGAAGGAGTGTTGCAGTGATCCAATACAGAGGAAACTGTTGGTTAAAACTGTTTTCCACTATATCTCAGATAGCCGTATTTGTTAACCTTTTTTTAAAAAGGAATTTATCCAATACTCCAGTGATAACAGCAAGTATGATGATCTTATCTAACAAAAATATATGTGGCTAGGCAACAAAAAAACCACCAGCCAAACACCCAGAAACTAATATTGAAGTTTGCCAAAACTAGCCAGTGCCTAATTAAATAATGTCATGAAGGAAGAAATGGACAGTGCCATAAAAACTACACAAGACCTACTGGAACTATACTTTATCTAATGTGATCAATGGTGGTGTTCCCAGGGAGAACTACCATCTTGGGAGAAATTAATGAAGACAACCTTAAATATATTTAAAAAACAATATCTGCAGAAAACTATGGTTTGGAACTGTTTAAATATTTTCCAAGATAAGATCTTATCATTATAGAAATTAAGGCTTTAAACTTAAACTGAAATTAAAAATATCTTTTATTACTATTATATTTTATATGTGTTACAAGTTACAACAGTTTTTTTTACACATTCATTGTTAATAAATCTTTTTTTTTTTTTTAATTAATCCATTTAGTTTGTGTTTACTTATCAAACTTATTCCAAACACAATGATTTTAACATCCAATATGCTAGTTAATACTCACAACCTTGAGCAATCATACAATCCACTGGGGGACATGCAGGAATGATGATAATAAATTGTAAATGAGTAAACTTTCTAGTTAGAAGGTTTGGCAGCTTATAGTTTCATTTATTGAGACTAGAAAACCAATAAAATACTTTTGGGAGAACTTGTATTTAGATTATAAATCATCATCACATTGATTAATATTATTATTATATATATATATATGAATTGAATCATTTTAATCAAATTTTATTAACCATTCATCTTTTATCTAATATATTTATTTGAATTAAGATTTCTGATAAATATACATATATATTTGATAGCATATAGTTTCTGGTTCAAACCCGTTAACTATTGCAATTTTATCATTACAATATATATAACATTACAATATATATATATGATAAAGAGTGAAAGTAGAAAACATAAATGCAATATTTTATGATAATAAATGAAAATATTAAAAATTTTAAAACTTAATACTTCTGAAAAATCATTATTATCGATTAATTAGGTAATGAATGTATAAGAGACTCACTTTTTTATGATTAAACATTTGAGCTTTAAAAATATTTAAGGCTTCCTGGTTTATATTATTCAAGATTCTTCATTCAACTGTCACTGATTTGATTTTCAGATGATTGATATTAATTGGTGCATTTATAGGAATTACAGCTAGTCTTGGAAATGATTTGAATTATCTGAAGACAGCATAATAAAATGTTTTTTTCATTACAATATGCACAACAAATCTGCTTAATAAATGAAAAAAAAGTTTTTGAATTATAACTATCAAATTCCCAAATCTCTCCCAGACTCCTTCAAGATGTTTTCACATATTTCATAAGGCAATTTCATGTGATGGATAATGACTTGGGGATCTATTACTGCAACCATATTATTGCTGCCATCTACCTCAACAGTTTTCAAAATCAAATAATAATTTCTTCCTAAGTAAAAACTATTTGAAATAAGATAATAACTGAAAGACAGGCTTATTTATACCTGTGTCTATATATATGTAATATTAGGGTATGAGCACAGACTTTCATTCACATGACCCACCACTCTCCACTCCATCTAATAATACTGATACACTTAAACACATATATGTTGAAAAGATAAATAATCACCAATATACGTATTTCATGCTAAACCAGCAATCATCAGTTGGTCCAGATTATCATCTCTACACATATGTACCATAAGTGCTCAGATATATATTAAGATAGACAATCCTCATACTTTAATGGACAGGCTTCAATCTACTCCACACTCCAACTCTTCAACCGTCCATCCAATTGAAAATCTGATGATGGAATGCTCAAAGGCCACCCTGAGGCCGAGATTCTTGTCACACCCATGTTGACCTAAGGTCAATCTGAACCTCACATGTACAGGACATAATCCATTAAATACATATGCAAGTATGGGCAGACATTTCTATAATGTAATAACTGAAAGACAGGCTTATTTCATTATAGAGATGTCTGCCCATCCTTGCATATGTATTTAATGGATTATGTCCTGTACAGGTGGGGTTCAGATTGACCTTAGGTCAACATGGGTGTGACAAGAATCTCGGCCTCAGGGTGGCCTTTGAGCATTCCATCATCAGATTTTCAAATGGATGGACGGTTGAAGAGTTGGAGTGTGGAGTAGATTGAAGCCTGTCCATTAAAGTATGAGGATTGTCTATCTTAATATATATCTGAGCACTTATGGTACATATGTGTAGAGATGATAATCTGGACCAACTGATGATTGCTGGTTTAGCATGAAAAACGTATATTGGTGATTATTTATCTTTTCAACATATATGTGTTTAAGTGTATCAGTATTATTAGATGGAGTGGAGAGTGGTGGGTCATGTGAAAGTCTGTGCTCATACCCTAATATTGAAATAAGATGCAGTATTTAATTCTTATCTGAAATCACATATAAAACACTTTATAAAATTAAATCTTTATAAAATTTAGAATAATTCACAAACAGCTACAGAGTTAACACATTAAAGGTTTTTGATAATTTAATTCACCAATGCTATACCACTGGCCTCATAATTCTTTTAAAGTAAATCCCTTTTAAATGCTTTTACTTAACTTAAAAATTCTGTTTATTTATCTATTTGCTTCAAATTTTGTAACAGATGTTGATCTTTTAGCCTATTCAACATTTTGCAATAGTCTTTAAATTCCTTTTTGAAATATATCAACACTTTACCAATTACAGTTCTCCATCATAATGTAACCTAAGCATATCTTCTCAATAAAAGCAACAAATATTGCAATTCTTTAGAGCATTTTTTAAAATAATTTTTATAAAATAAATGAAATCCATCTCTTGTGTAAAAAAAAAAAGCTCAAATTAATCATGAAAAACTTTTTTAAAAAATCCATTATCTTTATTTGCTTCACATGTTGAATGCAATAAAATATACTTTTGCAATACTACTTTTTTAGCAACATATCTATCATATTAAAGAAAACACTAATTATCTTTTAATCTTTACTGTATTTTTACAATCTTAAGTACCATCCTTAAATTAAATTTCTCTACTGGGCTTATATTATTCCAATAGGAGCTACATGTCTCACACTTCCACCCATTAAATTGGGCAAAGCAATCACTCTAAGTAATAACTTATTTAGTTCAACAATAGTTATATCTTAATGATGAAATATTCCTTTTAACATTCAAGTAAACATTTCTATTCAAAAAGTTATCAAAAATTTTAAATATATAGAGTATATGTGCACAGAAGTTCACACGAACCACCACTCTCCACTCTATCTCATAATACTGATACACTTGAACACATATATATTGAAAGTGATTCACATTTTTAAATTGACAACTATCCAAGCTCAATGTTGGTGAAGATGTTTCTTTCATCATTAATTGATAAAGAACTTAAGTTTTAGATCATTAATTATTAAACCTTTTTGCATTCAAAACATTAACAAAATCGCCTTTTGAAATATAAAAATTGAACAATCTTCAGTATAAAAGTCATGAAAAATAAATTCTTATTTTTCATTTTAATCTGTTAAAATAAATAACGCCATATTTCCTTTTAATTAAGTCAGTAATAATATATCTTGATGCCTGCCTGCTTCATAAACTGTGTATAAGCTATTCAAAAATTCTAATAAAAATGAAAAAAAAAAAAGTCGTAGTTAGTATACATTCTCATTAAACACCAGTTTATATTTCAAATGTCCAATTTTTTATTAATAATAATAACTTATTCTCTCGTTCCATCACACAAAAACTATAATGTAGAAATAATTCTGATGGAAAACAAACTAAAAAATTCAAACAGGGTTGCAACCTCTTCAATTAACCAAGTCAAATGACTTGATCAAATCAACACAAATAATATATGAATTTCACTATTCTCAATACTATTTTTGTATTCATAGAGCAACAAAATCATGCACAGAATTCTTGGTTCTCTAATACCACAAGAAAATTTTTGACAACTATTTATCAATGTCTGAAAACAATCTATTTAATAAAATTCTTGAAAGCATTTTTTCTACGGTACATAGCGATGACATATAATTATTTCTATTCCCTTTGATAACTTGAAACAATAAAAATAGGTGGTATAGTTTCATGCATCTATATATTTCTAAAAAATTCCAAAAAAGTTTTTAGATAATATATGACCAACATATTTTAAAATTTCTCTAGATTAATCTGAATATTTTTTGATGAAATTTAAATAATTTGATAAGAAGAATGTATTAGAAAGAAACTGTCATTTCTAATCTTGCATTATTACTCAAAAGATGATTAAAATACTTCCAAAATTTATACCAAAGATTTAATGAAATTATGTTATTTTTAGGTCATTATTTTACTTTTAATATATCAAAAAATAAGTGATTACATACAGAAATATCTGTATCTCCTTTGTGATTTTAATTTACCAATCATTTTTAACATCTTATCTGTTATTGAACTGTCTTTAAACTTCTATATGATTATGAAACTTTACATAAGTGATTATGAAACTTCACATTCAATTTATGAATAATTTTTATTAGTCATTCATTAGACTAGAGGTTATCTAATAATGAATAATATTTCTGTATTGTAATTTTCCTTCTCAAGCAAGGTAGGGCTGCTTTCTATCCACTTTTAACACATTGTGGATGTTTTTGGTTATATGCTTATGATTACATTCTTCCACAAAGTGTTAAAAGTGGATAAAAATTAGCCTTACCTTGCATGAGAATGGTGTAGTGAAAATTACACTACAGAAATATTATCCACTATTAGAAAATCTCTAGTTTAATGAATGACTAATAAAAATTATTAATATACTTCCATTAAGTGGCGTCAAAATTGTGAGTTCAGCAAGTTTGATATATCAATTAAACTGTAATAATTTGCAATCTATATATAATAAACAATAAGACAGATATGTGTAAGAGATTGTGGTCTGGGCCATCTGGCGAGTGCTAGTTTGGCAAAAAAAATATGCATCTTAGGGATCATACATCTTTGGTTATATGTTTATGATTACAACCTTCCCCAAAGTGTTAAAAGTGGATAGAAATCAGTTTCTATCTTGTTTGAGAATGTTGTAGTGAAAATTACACTACAGAAATATTATTCATTATTTCACATTCTATTTATTATTCTGTCAAGAGGAAAATGTCAAGCTTCTTTTTAATCAAGTCAGTAATAATAGAATCATTGTCTGATAGCCAGTTAAAATTATTTTTATTAATTCGAACAATAGATTTGTATTCACAACATAATCCTTATGAGAATTCCTTGTCTTAGCAACATGATAATTTTAAAAATTCAAATAAGAAATTTAGTATTTAATAGGTGATGAAACCTAGCATAAATACTAGATGCATCTAGAATGAATATTAAATTTTATAATATGTTGAAAAACAATTAATTTTTAGTACAATAATCATTTTAAACTTGAAACATTAATTTAGGAACTAATCAATAATCTGCATCAGTAAGTAGTAGTTGTATATTATGAAGTCCTTCACATTCTAATTACAACATAATCTATAAGATGTCATAGTTTTGAGTATAGATGCATCCACACAATAGATTATGTAATGGTAGAGAAAGAGGGGATGAATAAAGTACAGAAAATTAAGGTGTTCGATAATGAAGAGATAGTATGTAATAGTGATCATAATTTCTTTGTAATCGAAATGATTAATAATGTGATGGAGAATAGAAATAAAAGTAGAAACAATAGTGATAGCTGTGGATGGAGGGTGAATGATAAGAATAAGTTGGAAGAGTATAAAATATAAGTTGAAGAAATGATGGAAAAGTTGGTTGGGGATGAGTATAAGGACTGGTGTGATGAAACAGAAAAAATGGCAAATAGGGTTTTAGGCGAGAATATTCAAAAGAATAAAAATAATAAAAAATTGAGAGTAAAAGTGTAAAGAGAGGAAAAAAGCATGCAGAGAATATAAGTGTGCTATTAAGAACAAAAAGTGAAACAGATATTAATACTAAGGGAAAATACTCAGAAAAGAAGAAGTTAGCTAAAATAGATAATTATAGAGAGAGAATGAAATTGAATAGTAAATTGTTGGAGGATATTAATAAAAATGGAAGAGATGGGAATAAAAAAATTTGGAATTACATTACAAAGAGAAATGTAGGGGAGAGAAAGATAGTATTACTAGAAAATGAGGGAATAGAGTGTAGCTCTAGAGAAGACTTAGAGAGATTATTAAGTAGGTATGTAATGGATATAGAAAAGTGTTAGATGTGAAAGACAGAGGGATAGAAAATATGAAAGCATACAGTAATGAGAATATTAGGTTTACAGAAAGTAAACTGAATGAGTCAGGAAAGAAATTGAAAATAGGAAAGGCATGAGGTTTAGATGGATGGGCAACAGAGATGGTAATGAATTTAGGGCATAGGGCAAAAGTAAAGCTATTATCATGTTTTAATAAGATGGCACAGAAGAGAGTTTTTCTGGGTAGTTGAAGTATACAAGAGTAAGATTACTATTTAAAGGAAAGGGTAAGGATCATAGAAAGTTAAATAATTATAGATTGATAGCGATAACATCAGTTTTATATAAAGTTTTTTCATATATGGTGGCAAAGTGGATGAAAGAAAATAATGTAGTGGGGGAAATGCAAAGAGGTTTTAGGTCAGATAGACATATAGGAGATAGTTTATTTGAAGGTACACAACTTATGGATATGAGTAGGAATTCAGGTAGACAGTTATATATGTTTTATAGATATAGAGAAGGCATATGATAGAGTAAATAGAAATAAATTGTGGATAAGTTTAGCATATTTGGGAATGGATCAAGCTTTATTGGATATTATTAAGAATCTATATGAAAATAAGTACTATACATATCAATTAGGGGATATAGAATCAGTTAAAGTTAAAATGGGGTGGGACTAAGGCAAGAATGCCCTATGTAACCTATTTTGTTTTTGTTGTATTTGAGTGAAAATCGAGAGAGCAATAGAAAGACTAGGAAGAGGGATAGAGATACCCTTAAAAGGTCGCAAAGGAGTATATACTTATTCATGTCTTTTTTTTTTTTTTTGCGGATGATGCATTTTTATGTGCAGAAAAAAGAGAAGATATGGAAGTTATGCTGAGGACATGCACAAGGGTGGGTAAAAAAAGATGGGGATTAAATTTGGTGAAGAAAAATAAAATATAATGGTGGTTAATACTGGGGAAAGAGAAGATAAAGAATTTTTATTGGGAGATATAAAGTTAAGTGTGATGAATAGATATAGTTATTTGGGAATCATCTTGAGTAATCAGAAAAATTGCATGAATGAATGGGAGAAAGAATTGATAAATGAAGCAAAGAAAAGAAAGGGATTGATAAAGAAATTAACAGTGTTTTCATATAATAAATATGATGTAACTACAATTGTATGCAAGGGAGTGACAGTAGCAATGTTAACATATGGCAATGATGCGTTGTTATAGTAAAGGGAATTAGATTACTTAGAAAAAGTACAAAGGGAAGTAGGAAAACATGCATTAGATGCAGATGTGTGGGCAGCATATAGTTATTTGGGAATCATCTTGAGTAATCAGAAAAATTGCTTGGATGAATGAGAGAAAAAAACTGATAAATGAAGCAAAAAAAAGGAGGGGGGGGGGATTGATGAAGAAATTAACAGTATTTTTCTATAATAAATATGATGAAGCTAAAATTGAATTGCTTGGATGAATGGAAGAAAAAATTGATAAATAAAGCAAAGAAAGGGATTGATAAAGAAATTAACAGTGTTTTCCTATAATAAATATGTAGCTAGAATTGTATGGGAGTGGCAGTAGCAGCATTAACATATGGCAATGATACATTGTGTTAGTAAAGAGTATTACATTACTTAGAAAAAGTACAAAGAGAAGTAGGAAGACATGCATTAGATGCAGAGATGTGGACAGCAAAGAGGCAATTCAAGGAGATGCAAAAAAAAAATGAAAATGTTTGGTAGATTGCAGTTTATGGATAATAAAAGAATAGCTAAAATATTATTTAATTAGGTTACGAGTAAAAGACAGGCATTAAGATGGGTGAGAAAGGTGATGCGGTATGCAGAAGATATGGATAATGAATTTATATCAGGTGGGATGATTGTGTTAGGAGTATTGTTGAGTGCTATAATGGTAAGGAATGAGATAGAATAGATGCATTAATAAAGAATAGGGAGTTGGAGAACTAGTATGGAGAATAAAAAGAGTTTAAATATATATAGAAGTGGAACATTGGGTGTGAGTTAATTTATGATAATAGCAAGGAAAAGTAGTTTACTGTTTAAGGCTCAAATGAGATCTTTAGCAACAAGGGAATATACACATAAATGGAAAAATATAGGTGATTTAGTCTGCAAGTTGTGTAAGGAAGGCATAGAAAATAATAGACATCTGTTGGTTTAAGGTAAATGCTTGAATGCAGAAAGGGTACAAATAATGAAATTATGGAAGACTAAATATAAACAAAGTGATTATACAGAAAGTGGGTTATTGGTTTTTATGCTGGGTTTGGGAACAGATAAGGGGGATTTAGATATAAAGGCCATGGAGTTGACAAAGATTATGTTATGGAAATGGAATGGAGCAGGATATGAGGAAACTTAGGGTGGAAAATGGAAAGGAAAGGTAAAGTGGCTAACAGATTTCTCTGGACATAGTTGCTGAGCGATTCCTGACTCCGTATAAGAAGTCACAGTGCATCACATCATATCCAAATTGTACTTAAAATGTTTATAATAGTCAATCTAATTGTACAAAAATTCAACATTTATAAGACCATATGAATTTACAGCTTTCCAAGAACTTTGGATTGAAGTTTATTGTTCCTATGCATTACTCTCTTAAAAAGAAAATCCAATTCTTAATGATACTGAAATAATAACACTATCCAATACAAAACTAAAGTGTTTTTCTCAAATTCTCCAAATCCCATTGTTGGAATATAATCCGTGATAAAAGATTGGCATAGAATACTATTGTGTGAAGGTTTTAATAAAATTAATTTCTCATTAATAGAAGAATTCCAATACCATAATAGAAGATAAATTATACTTCTCAGCAAATCCATCACTACATAGTATCCTTTCACTTGTAATCAACTATTTGCTAATTAAACTTCATTCTAAAAAACTGTTTTACCAAAAATACCTTAAATATAAACTGATTCTTAGATACAAGTACTCCATTATTCTTGAAAAATTCATATCAAATAAAGTTCGCATGCTACGTGTATCCTTATTTTAAAAAAAAGTTAAAATACTTTTATCACTATTATTACTTTTCATTTTACCACCATTATTATTATTATTGATTTTGCAATTATTTTTATCATTTAGATCAATAATACGTATCACTTTGATAAATAGTTCACCCAGCACATGACCTAGATAGATTGTGTGAATCATGTTAATTTTAGACTATCCTTTCTAAGTTCTTTCCTTTTCATGAAAAGCATAAAACCCTTAAAAGGAGTTGCTCAAACAAATACACTTGTGAAATTGAAACTTCTACCTTAAAACATACTTCCAGAGTGACTTATTGATTTATACTACTTCAATCAAGATAATAACTAAGGATTTCCAATCTTGTAACCTTGCCCCTGTCGATGCTTTCTTAGATTTAAAGTTTATGCTTAAAAAATAAAATTGGAATCCATATTACTCTGTATATAATTAAAATAAAAATTTATTTCACACAATCTCATTGTCATGAAAGGCTCCTCATAAACAGGTCTATACTAACTTAAGTGATTAAAAAACAAAAAGAAAAATATTTTTTGTATCAAAAAAACAATTCTTAGTTTTTAATTAAAAACAATATCTCCTCATTGGTTATTTGCAATCATTCATCATCTTTAAATATTACACATAGCCTTAGATAACTTTTAAATATACCAAGATAAAAAAATTATTTAGATTGACATCAGAGTTATGCATTGTAAATTAAAGCATTTCAAACTAAAACTGAAATCATTCCTCAAATATTGTCCAAAATATCTGATTATTACCCACTATTCAATAATGATATAATTAGAGAAAAATGCTTAAGCACATTATAGCTTGGGCAAGACTAATAGCAGCATACTACTCATGCAAGCTTAGACTATTAATTTATATGCGCAAGTGTTAGTAGTAAATCAATGGTCACATATTTTATAAAATTCAGAACACATTAACATCAATGATTTGTTATCTCCACTTGTGGTTTCAATTTTATTAGCTAAGTGCCATTACTTTTTGATTATTTTTTTTCTATTTAGTGAATCATTTTATTATAAATATTTCTTTTCTAAATTTAGAAGTCATAATATATGCAATGGATATAAAAATAACATCAATGAAAATTAAGTGGGAGCACTGGAATCTTATGATTAACTACTAGGCAATAGGCTTTCTTTTGGCAGCTAGGTACCTTTTATTTTTATCTGGCCATTTAAGCCACTATAATAAAAATACAAATATCTTGAGGCATTAAATCTAACACAGGTTCTAAATAAGTAGCCAACTCAACCAGCTATTCAGTATTTGATGGAAAATGGGTATCTAAATATTCTTATCAACAGAATAAGAATGAAATACAAATAAAATCCTTATGAGCAGATATTAAGTTTGATGAGTAATGAATGCCTTATCCATCACTGCTTCTCTATGGGTAGGCTGAATGAGAAGCCTTTCCTCTGAATGGAGGAGAGGAAACTAATCATTTTGCTTTGTGTTTGTTTGTTGTTTGTTTTAAGGGAGAAAAACCTTAAATGTTTTAATGAAAAAAAAGAATTTATCCTTATTTTATACTAAATTCAGTTTGATTTAAATTGCTTTAGTTTAAAACATGATTTAAAACAAATACTTTTAAAAAAAAAAATATTTTTTTTCTTTTTTATAAGTTCTCACTATTATTATCCAAACATGTTAATTTTAACAGAATATTGGCAAATGTTCACTGTTCCCTCCAATATTCAGTGTCAATAGCTTCTTTTTAAACACTTTATAGTGCAAAAAATACCATTAAAAATATAAATTCTTCAATAAACTTAAATTCAATCAAAACATCTTGCTTTAAAGAAACACTTTTTTAAAAAAAAAAACAATTATTATTTAAAGTAATAACTATAACATTTAAATTGCATTTTGTATTGATATTTAATGTTCTAATTTAGTCTTATACTCCTATATAAGTTATCAATTATCAATATAAATTTTAAAAGACAGCAATTAGTATGTCCCCTTCTGTAAGAGAATTCATAATTTGCCTATAAAAGGAAATTCTTCTAGTATTACTTCACTTTCCATATCCTCTCCTGTGTAGTTTGGTGTAATGGAAGAATTGCAGACTTTGGCGTTAAAAGTTCATAGATCATAGCCCAGCTGTCATATTGGTCCTCAAATTTCTTATGAACTCCTGGGTAATAAATTATTTGATTATTTATTTCACCTCCTTGTGGTTTTTATCTCTAAATGAGCAAAGGAAGACCTACTCTGGTTATCTTTTGATGAAATGAATAGTGGAAAGCAGAAAAACTCTGTAGTCAAAGACAAGTAATGTGAATATGAATTATAAGTTCAAGATTATACAATAAAGAATCATTTTAAAAATGAAAAGAAGTGATGATAAAGACAAGAAGTTAATTTTGATATGTTACTTTAATATTAATCTTTTTGACCTCATAAAAACTATTGTCCAAAGCCAAATTTTACAATTAATAAACATCATTTTCTATAATAAAAAATTCTAAGTCCTCAATAATTTTAATTTCCCTTTATTTGTACTGGATTATCTGTTTAATTTTTAATAAAAAAATAGTTTCTGGAAAAAGCACTTTAAAAATACTTAAAAGGACTTATATATATGTATAAGAGCTCTCAAAATTATACACATTAATTAAAATTTATAAGCTGTTTTAATTTCTCAAAGGAAAAGATTTTACTTATGAAGTATATTTATTATTTCAAACAATCCTCTACTGATTCCATATATTATTTTTTAAAAAAACTCAAGAATTTTATTTGAAGTTGCAGCATACATAAAATTGAATCATAAGATTGAATGCACATTTCACATTAAAACTTTATATTTCAAAATATGGATTATCATACGCTATACTAATTTGCCATCATTCAGCAATTATTTTATTTATATTAAGCAAAATCAGTGCAATAAACATTACTTCTAATGAAAAATGCAATGTAATAATGAAATTTTCACACTAAAAACTGTAAAAAATTGCACAACTATTGAAAAATCACATCAGACAATTCACATAATTTCAGGTAAACTTAAGTGTATGATTGAAAAGTACAATAAAATAGCTAGAGGTTTGAAAATTCAAATAAACAAAAATTAATTTTATATATATTAAAAGATTTACATCAAAGTATGTAAAGATTCACTCAAATTTTATATTGGAGATTAATAAGTCTCTTTGGACTGTAACCATCTTTAGGACATTGAAAAAAATCAGGCTATCAGAAACATAAACTAGGAAAGACACCCTAGATCAACAAAAATAAAATACTGAAAAAAAAATAAGACTTACAAATGATGTATATATTGGCTTATATATTATTTTAATGTTTTTTGGAATTAGGTCATATTTAGTGACAAAAATAAATTTAACAGTTAAATAATCTAATTCCTGAAGTCATTAAAAGAATATATGACTCATATTTTTTTGTAAGTTTTAAACTTTTTTCATGTCTATTATTTTTGATTGCGCATGGCCTTTTTCTAGATTTGCATTCCTAATAGCATGCATTTCTCATGACGGTAAAGACAATTTATTCAAAAAAGATTTATTAATTTCATAAGTAAAATTCACAGGAAATCTTTATATATTTTATGGATTTTGAATCATTTGTAAAACTTTTTTATCTCTTATGATTTTCAAACCATTGTTTTTTTAATTATTTTGCATTTTTCTTTTATAATTAAAATTTATCTGAAATTCCTAGAATTGTTTTGATTTGATTTTCCATAATCTGTATGATTTTTCAATGATGTGTTTCATTTAAAAATTTCATAAAATAGAATTTTTTAAAAGACATATAATCTTTTTTGAACTGATTTTGATTCAGATATAAACAGATCCATTAATAATAATTAACAAATTAGTAAAATATACAATTATTCATACTTTATAGTTTATTATCAATGTGAAGTGTAAGTACAATTTTGTGTTCCAGTTTTACCCAGGATCAGAAGTATGGTTGCACTGAATAAAACTTGTAAAATAATTCTTTTAATAATATATGGAATCAATAGAGGATTGTTGAAATAATGAAAGTTATTTTCTAAAAAAGTTATTTCCTTTTAGCAATTATAATTATTTATCAAGTCTAATTACTTTCATACATTCAATTTTGAGAGCCATTGTATGTTAAAAAAAACTAAATATTTTTTTTCCAGAAGTTAATAAATTTCTGTTAAATTTAAAAAGATAACCCAGTACAAATAAAAAAAAAAAGGAGAGAGATTTAGAATTTTTAATATAAAAAGTGAATTTTATTAACTGTAAAATTTATTATGGGAAATAGTTTTGTATGGGAGGGGGGGGAAGATCAATTAATTCTAAAATAATTAACACCATACTTCCATTCTCATTGTTGACTTCTTTGCATTTTTAAAAAAAGGATTCTTTATTCTGTATACTTGATTCTCTAGCTCAGTGTTTCTCATCTAACTACTACTTCAGATCAATATTTTTTTTTATTAAGGACCAAATGAAGTATTGAACAAAAAAAAAAAAATGGAAGAAAGGGCAGGTGTTTTTATAGTAAAATATTATTATAGTCTTTAACTAATTTTAATATATATATATATATTCAAAGAATGATAAAAAACCATAGAATAATCAACAAAACTATACAAAAGTAAATTAATTAACAAAATATTAAACTAATAATAAACAAAATCTGAAGAAAAAGAATAATATTTAACATAATTGAGCAAAACATAATTATAATTATAAAACCAAAAACTAATGCAATTGTTGTCGATTCTTTTCAGTAATTAGCTTATCAAGTCTTGAAGATATATTTGTGACTACTAAGCATAAAGCTGGGTTTATTAATAAATGATTCTTTCCTTTTGATTTTATGAGTATCATTGCAAAAAATGCCAATTCACGTAAGTATGTGGTCAAAAATGACAACAACACTCTTAAAGCTTTTTCCTGAAATTCTGGATATTCACATTTAATTTTAACCCAAAATTGAATTATACTTGTCAAAGTTAAATAATAACTTTAATGTACCATTACATTTTAAGCCTAGTAATTTTTCCTGTTCCAAATCAGTTAGTTATTTTCTTGTTCAATAAACAGATTTGAAATCCATATAATCTCTATGTGTGACTTCTTCCTGTGGATAACATTGATCAACACACAACAAAATTGTGTTAAATGTTCATAAACAGTACTTTTTAATTCACTAATATTTATATCAACTTCATTTATCAATTCTGAAAATGAATGAAACATCATAGTTTTTTTTCTTCTACATGCTTACATCATAATTTTCACTTTTTCTTGAATACCTTAATTTTAGTCTATAAATCAAGAGTAGTAGTATTTCCTTGTAGGCTTAAATTTAGTTTATTTATTAATGAAAATATGTCTGATAAGTAAACCAGTTCAGCAATCCAATTGTCATGAAAAATATTTCTCAATTCTGAATTTTTTGTTTCAAGAAATGTTTCAACTTCTTTTCTTAATTCAGTCTTGTTAATATTTTACCTCTTGATAATATCATACTTTCGCATAGAGTAGTAACTTTTCATATCCAGATTCCATTTCATTGAGTCTTGAATTTAATGCATTGCATTTAATATAATTTATTATTTTAATCAATTAAATACCAACATTAAGTGAGGAGACAATTTTTTTAGCAGCTTAATGCTCAAGATATATAATGCAGTGAGTAAAAATCATTGTCTTCCGCTACTTCTTTAACTTTTTTTGCAACTCCTGAAAGTTTGTCAGTCATACCTGCAATTCCATCAGTACAAAAGCCAACACAATTTTTCAATTGAGCTCTTTTCAATGTAATTATCAATTCCTTTAAATATATTGAAACTGTATCATTAGAAAGTTTAATACAACAAAAAAATTATATTATTGATTTCTTAACCAACATAAATATAATACAAAAGTACGCCTTTAACAGGTCTATTTGAATTATGAACTATGATTTGCTTACTTTTTGAATTAATCAAACTTCAATATCATTCACTAAATCTATATCAAATAGTATCATTAGAAAGCAGCAAAGTTTTCATTTTGTCTCCAGTAACTATACCTAGGATTTCAGAACAGATATCTATTAAACATCATTTAATTAAGTTTTCAGAAGTAGAATATTGTTTTTTGCATATAGCAATTGTTAAAGCAACTTAATAAGATAATTTTACAAGAGACTTATTGACTAAAAGAAATGTTTTAAAAGATTTGTTTTTCAATTCAGCAGTTTTATATTTAAAAAAAAAACCAATAGCTTATTTTGTAAATTTGAATGGTTGGTCTGTAAATGACACAATAATTTTGTTGGCTTCATACATTCATTGGATAAAATTTTCATACAAATAACATATTAAGGTCAGGGTAAATTTTCTTTCAATTCAGGCCAAGAAATGAAAACAAATTTTAAATAATGTGAATTGAATTGACGAATAACAGTATTTTACATGAACAATTCCTATGCAATATTGACATAAAATAATGATTGAATATTTAAAAAAAAAATCAAATGTTCTGTTGATCGGAATGTGCTATATCCTGAGAGTATTATTATCAATACCAGTTGGTAGAGCATGGGCAACTTTAAATAAATTCAAGCACAAGTTAAAACAACAAAACAAATTTAATCAATGTCAAAAGAATGAATAAATAATCAATAACAATTAGAAATTTCATTACAAATTTCCAGTCAATAGATAAGTTCTTATACCAAAGTGTGTCAATTTTTATGCAAACACGGTTGATAATTACAATTCCTTTGCATTGTGTCTGAAATGAACACAGTTCTTCATGCACCAATTCTGATATAACTGTAATATCTATGTTTTTATGTTATCAGTGAAGATCCAAAACTTTGGCTAGGTGTTATATCCACAGTATTCAGACTCGCATTGCATCTGAAATGATGACAGTTTTTCAAGCACTAATTCTGATGTAACTGCAATGTCTATATTTATATCTTATTAGTAAAGATCCTAAACTTTGGCAGTTTTATCGTATTCATAGTATTCAGACTATCAGTATGTGAGCCATAACTGCAATTATTATGCTTCCATACACAAACACACACCAATAATCCTTAGCAGGGGTTTATTTTATGGATTCATTTTTGCATAATTATTTCGCATTAGCATAATTGACTTTTAATATACATTTAAATGTATATAATTGATATATGTAGGTTCCTAAAGTAACGTAATTAGAATATATTTTATTCATACAATATCTGTACGTATTTATATGGTTAAATAATAAATTTTATTACTATTCACATATACACAATATGAACAGACACTCCAGAAAGTCACGGCATTCAAACATTAAATTGATACGCTGAATATAGCAATTCCACTTCAATTATTAAAATAATTTTATATTCTCTTTTGGAAATCAACCCATGAACCTTTAGTTCTTAGGTCCCCATTGTGTTAAACAATACAGGCACAGGCCATTATAAGCTATATAAGAATTTCATTATTAAAATATTTAAAATGTGAGACTATTTAACCTATAAATATAGACTACTTATGATGAATCTAGGATTTTAATTTGTGCTCACAGCCATTTTGAAATCTAAAACCACCACTGATACATCCAACCGATAAATGGTGTAAATATTGAATAAAAGTACTATAAATTCATATTTTAGAAAATTATAAGTTAGTAAAAATAATATGACATGATCACTATTTCTTATGCTTGCTCAAGCTGTTAAAACAGGCAAAACTCTCCATGCAGCAGTACCATTCAGTGCAGGCCAGAGTATCAATGGATGCAAGAAGGTTTGTGCATAAAATCCCTATCTAGTGCCTACTCATCCATTATCTCCAGACTAGTTTCTAGCTTGTGGCTTTCATCAGTGAGGAGCATTGGATCTGAGAATACTGCACCTAAATCTTAGGATCTAATGCAACTCTCCAGCAGTCTCCTTTTATCTCTACTTTACTGTATGAAAAGTGTTGCCTGTTTTAACAGCTTGAGCAAGCAGAAGAAATAATGATCATGTGATGTTAGTGGTATAATACCAATAGTAACTAATAGGATGGTGATAGCTATGGTTATTAAAGAACTAAAGACACCAAAATGTATGAGTATTGAACTGAGTTCAATTTTGGACTCATAGTTTTGTAGCTAAGTAGAAATAAAAGGTGATTGCTGGAGGCTTGCCTTAGATCCTAAGATCTGGGTGCAGTGCTCTCAGATCCAAGGCTCCTCATTGATGAAAGTCACAAGCTAGAAACTAGTCTAGGGATAATGAATTAGTAGGCACTAGATATGGATTTTATGCACAAACCTTCTTGGATCCATTGATTACTCTGTCTTGCACTGAGTGGCACTACTGTATGGAGAATTTTGTCTGTTTTAAAAATAATGCTTTATTTTATTACGGATTTTTTTTAAATTTACCTTCATAAAATATTTGAAATATGACTACGCAAAGCAGCGGAGTATGCAGGGAGTGGAGAGGAAGTCTGATCAAACTAAGCTTATAATTTCCAAATACTAAAAGATTATAACTTCTAAAATAGGAATTATATTATATGCCCATATGAAATAAAGCATATTATTTTTACTAGCTTATAATTTCTAAAATATGAATTTAAAGTATTTTATTCAATATTTATGTCATTTATCGGTTGAATGTGTCACGGTGGTTTAGGATGGTCTTTAGATGTCAAAATGGCAGTGAGCGCAAACTAAATCGCACCAGGATTTTTTCCACCACCTAAATATTTAAAACTTGTTGGCACTATCAGCGTTTCTCAACCTTTGGTTCCCGTTAATGGGTAGCGAATACTGATACGTCGAAGTAGACTATTTTTAAAATTTTTCACACGTAACAAATAAAATTCTGTATAATTTATTTTTGTAATTTTTGCTTGTATTTCGTATATAAATAAAACCTTATTTGAAAAGAAAACCCTTTTTTTTTTTTTTTTGATAATTAACAAAATGTCTTAAGCTTTTAAATTAAAAATATGTAGTTTAACTCAACTTTTAACTTACAAATTATTTGTTCATAAATATCAAATTGATCTGAATATATACAGTACCGTGCCGAAGTAATATCTCTTTTATTTTATATTATAATTTATGCAATAAACATTTGGGTCGCAGAACTATTTCAATGAAGTCTATTGAGTCGCTGGCAAAAAGGTTGAGAAACGCTAGGCACTATTTGCTATTTTGCCACTAAGTATATGCAAACAAATTTTTGATAAAATTATTAATCTATTATATTGTCAAATATTAAGTATCTATTCATGAGGTAGCTAAGAATTTTAAAATTTCAAATTATTTTAATAGATTAAATAATATTTTATTTTCTATAATGTATAGTAGTTATTGATGTTAGTTTTTTTTTTTTTTTTAAAGCTAAATATAAATGTTCCACTTATACAAAATCATTAACTACTAAAGCTTTTTAAGTGCTTTTATGCTTGATTGAAAATTTAAATCTGTAGTTAGTATTATTATTTCTATTAATTGGGTAAAAAAGATTATATACCGTATACATAAATTTTCCTTATGTAAAAAGAAATAGTGTAAGCATGGGGAATATTTGATCTCTGCCCCCCCCCCCTCCATTTATCATTGCAGTTTAAGCTAAAACTCCTTTCATTACTTAAAATTCATACACAATTAGACAAATTGACGCTTCATGCATCAATTCACAAATATGCACCTATAACTAGCATAAATATATATATAAACAATTTGAAGAAAGATGGCAGACTTCCAAGAATTGATTACACTGTAGAAATCAGCTGTTTTGTTAAAAACACAAAAATATTTTTATAGCATTTAATCTATAATTTTTTCTTGATCTTTCATTTGCTCTTTCTTCTTTGACACATTTATTAAATATCTTCAAGGTTTTAATAAGTATAAAATATATGCACTCATTTATAATTAAAATTAAATGAAAATGGGCAAATTAGCAAAATAGTTCCACGACATTGATTAGATTCGTCACAAGCCACAACTGTTCACGTGAACAACACGTGATATAATATTTACCAAAGCCACGAAGTTTCATAATCTCTATTCCGCGGGAAGCAGAATGTAATTTCATCATTATTTATATTTTAATCCTAATTATAAGTTCCATATATATAGAATTACAAGTAATTCTAAAAAATCATATAATGAAATTAAATATCCAAATATCAGTGCGATAAAATACAAATATCATCATTCTGTCCCCCTCCCTTCCATCTTTTTTTTTCCAGCTATGTTTTTTAAAAATAAATGATCTATTTATTATAGTTGTAAATCCTTGGATGAAACTCTCGACAGGTGATACAGATAAAGAAGGAAATGACGACGACAAAGAATTTAATAAAAGAACACAAATTTCTTTTTTAATATTTACAATTTTCTTTAGTTAATAACGTAACTATTGTAAAATATTACCGATAGTACATAAATATCGGCAGATGTGTAATTATATTTACAATGATAAGTGTGTGTGCTAAATATGTATATATTTGAGATTATTTCTCAATTTATATAGTTTCTAAATAAATTAGAAGTTTTCATACGTATAATTAAAATTATTAAATATTTTTAATCCAGTAATAATAATAAAATACAGAATTATGTTAAGTGCAAGTAAAAAAAAAATGTTGTTTTGCCCTTCATGGAATCGTGTATCGGGAAAGTACAACAAAACCTCACATAACGTTAAAGAATAAGGAGAGAAAAATAACGTTCTATTTCTACGCAATTAAATATTTTTACGATATTTTCATATTGCAAACAAATAAAAAATCAACACATTTTAATCTTTTTCAGAGATTTTTAAAGTATTAATTAAATTAATAGATTTAGGAACTGAAAACACTTTCTGGAGAAAGGTAAACAAACAACTTAATCCATATTGTAGTCAAAAAGTTAGTCTCGGTTACTAAATTCGATAAAATGTTTAAAAGAACATTAAAAAAAAAAAAAAGTAAAAAAATGTATAAGCATACCTTGTAAACTATCGTCTTGATCTTTCTTTGGAGAACTCGTCATCGTAAAGATGAATAAATAATATATGAACTGCAATTCTTTCGATGAAAAATCCCATACAGTGATAAAAGCACGATTCTTTGTTATGTTTTGCAAGATATAAACGCTACGTAAAAGAATAATTTAGAATGCAAGTGCTGCCCTCTGTAAACATTGCGATTTTTTTTTTTTAAGTAAACAAAAAAAAATTAAAATATTTTATAAATATGAAACTACTTTCAAAAGAAAAAATAAAATTCTTTTTACATACGAACAATATCACGTGGCGATGCATCTTGATATATATTTTCATCAATCATTTAATTGCTTTAACACTACAAAGCAATAATATAAGTAAAAAACAACCCACTTCAAACAGTACAAGAATCCTTTCCCATACACATTGCGTTTTACTCCTTTCTAAGACTGAACCATGTACTTTGGTCATAAACTGCAAGGAAAAAATAGGTGAATCAAAAAGCGCAAAATTATTTCATTAAACTAATGACCGTAAATCAAAATTTGTCATTATATATTCGTCCACTTTCAATAACAGCAAACAATTTATTAAATAAATTAATTTTAAACTTTTGGATTAATTAAATAATAAAAATTTAGAATCTTTAAAAAAAAAAAAAAATCTTACAAAATATAAAACCTTATTTTTAGTTATGAAACATTTTGAAAATAATAATAATGTATATTTTTCTTTTCTGAGAATAAAATTTGAAAAAACTATAATTTTAATTATCTACTGTACATACATAGTTTATGTACTGAATCCATAATTTTTAAGTACATATCTTCACCAGAATAAGTAATTAAAGCAAATGATGAGGAATGAACTTTTTTAAATACTTATTTTTAAATACATATCTTCATCAGAATAAGTAATTAAAGCAAATGATGAGGAATGAACTTTTTAAAATAAGTATTTTATGGTAAACAGGAGGATGGCTCTTATTTATATTACAATAAATATTTTAGAGTCTCTAAAGTAGAGTGATATCATTGCTTTTATTGGGAGAATAGATCTGGATTGATCAACAATCCTTCAGAAAAAAAAAGATCATCATGTGATATATGTAAATATATTTGTTTCATGAATTTGTTAGTATCTTTTTCTATAATTAGAAGAGCATACCTAATTATGAATGTCTGCTGCTGCTGCTGATCAACGATATATAAATATTTTTGTCATGAACAATGAAACAAATTATTACCACTAAAAAAATTTTTTTTAAATATTTAAATTAGAATTATTAAAAACTTGTTTTATTGTATTAAAAAAATTCCCATCATTCATTTGGAAATATTATTGCAATCAATATTAAATAGTCCTCAGAGAAAGCTTTTGATAATGATTAGTGACTTTCACAGAGTTATGAGTGACTGATTCTGATATTATTTCAAGATAATCTATCTCCTAGATTTCTGTGCATAAATGACATTTCCACAATTGTGTCTGAAATTAAAAGATCTATATTATTTTCAAAGACTCAACAAAGTCAACTACATTAGTTAGAACTTATGCACCTCAGTAATGTCTTCATATTTTAGTCCTTACTAGGAGAGCCACAACAAGTGGAAAAGTAAATAGATAAGACTACAATGCATGCTAGTATTCAAACTATAGAAGATTTCTGTTTTATTTATTATATAAATTCACTTTTATATTACATTCATCCATAAAAATAAATAAAAAATCCATCATATTCTCATCTACTGTGAAAAAAAAACTGATCATTGAGTATTCAAATTCAATATATAATAGATTAGATGGATAAAGAACTCATCATTATATAATGGAATTAAATTAGGGCTATAGATTTCATGTGATACCTGACTTTAGCATATACTATTCTTTTACCAATTTGGCATTATCATGTATAAATCTTTGGCTATTCATTATATTGCAGTTTGATTATAAAACATTGCCAGTTTAACAATTTTTGCTTGATTAAAGGAAATCATGTAATACATACAACTTTATTATATGCTTCCTGCATCTCAAGAACACCATGGGTGCTTGAACTTATATAAATATTAAATAACAATAACAACTAATTAATTTTTATTTATCTATTGGATATATATTTCCAAACATAATTTATTTTTATATCTATACAGTACATTTATAAGCAGAGAAATGAAAAGTAATAAATAATAAGACTTGTACAAGCTTTTTAACTTTTAAGTGCCCCATCCTTGAAATAATGTCCTTGGCTTTTAATAATATGTACATAAACAGTATTTAAAAATTTACTTATTAAAAAGTTTGCTTGCATTTTTTAAATATTAATTTCTCCGTTACTATTTTGTAGGAATTTGAAATGTGCAATAGTAATTTTGTCCAGATTTAAATGTTGCTAAATTAGAAGTGACAAATTATCGGTGGCAATGTATTATACATCATAACTTAAAAAAAAAAAAAATTAACAAAAACAAAATACAATGTAATTGCAATTCTATTAGTGTAATTTTCATGAATTTATGTTAATTTTAATAAATCAAGAAAGTCAAATTCATGTGTACATTAACTGCATAACTATGTTTTAATAATTATAATCACAATTTCAGAATCATAAACATTCATATATAAATAAACTGATCACTATAATCAGCATTCATCATCATTAGCAACTATTCATAAATGGACCTAGACACTCTAATTTCAGAAGATTGGAGTCAGAATTAAAATTTTTCACAAATTGATTACATGTAACATGTTTTAGGAGCACCAATTTATTCCATTCTAGGTATCTATTGCAAATCCAAGTATTCTTTCATGATGTTTTTTATTTTATTATAATTATATTAAATTTTATTTAATTATAATCATTTTGAGTTTGTGTAATTTATTGTGTTTTTATAATCATCTTAAAAAAAAACAAAAATTCAAAGAAATATTTAATATGATAATCATCTTTAAAAAAAACCAATCATATTATTTAAAACATGATGCCCTTGAAAATGGATAATTAACCAGAAAATGCCTGGTAAAGAGAACAAAGAAATTGTACACAAGTACCTAAAAAGATAAAAAACTAAAAAACAAATTGTTTAGATCAAAATTTTGATATCAGTAAACTAGTTTGATATTAAGAAAAATGTTTTAATTAAATTTTAATCCCATAATTATGCAAGATTAAATGGAAATTTTTTTTATAATTTTAGTTTGGATTAATTAAAGAGAGAAAACTCTTCTATAGTTATTTGTATTAATTAGAATAATTAATAAAATATTAAAAATTAATTCTTTTAGATAATAAATGTTTTAGAAAATGCTAGATAAAAAGGGAGCCTGGTTAAAAGTATACATACGATTTAAATAAGCAAAAAGTTTCAATAAAATTCTAATTTGTGAAAGAGAGTGGTGCTGTGTTAAATATAATCCCTGAAAGTATACCAGTTTTTTTAGTGGTGAAGATAAAAGCTAATTATAATAGCAGCCTATCTACATGGAAGAGTAGAAGAAAAGATTTGATTTTCCCAAAATTTCTTGAAAAGAGTTATGGAATAAATTCCAAATGCCAGAAATGTATCTAAACTGCTGAAAATAGAAATCAAATTCCCATTAGGTACATATTATACCTAAACATGACTTCAAAAAAATGACTGAATTAAAATTCCTTCTATTATTAAAAAAAATGAATGTGATTTAATTCCACATAAACTGAAGCACCACCATAAATCAATGAAAAAAGAAAAAAAAAGTATCAGAAAAATTTGCTAGCAAACCAACTACACAATAATGTATATGTATGAATCAAAGCTGAAAAGATATTTATGCTACCAAAGATGTAAACATATTTATGCTTATTTTGAACTATATAAAATTCTCTACATAAATGACCATTAAATACTGTCAATATTTTAAAATAATAATGAAAATATTATATTATTTTAAAATTATTTCCTACCAATATTTATTTATGCCTATAAATATATATATAGTTGTTTTACATTACTTCTTTTATATAAAGATTTTGTTTAAATAATTTTAAAAAACAAAAAAAAGTATTTAGGCATGCAATAACTAAAAAAAATGACCAAAGTTTTTTTTCCTCTTGTTGCTAGATTGTGTAAAATTTATAAAAAGAAAAAGTTGGCCTTGCTTAAACTATCTAGGAGTAAATATATATGAAAAAGGAAATAACTATATTATTTAAAATTATCATTTAAATAGTTTGAAATTTGATGTCAAAAAATTATAAAGAAATAATTTAAGAATTTAAAAGGGAAAATTCATTATGTAAAAATCTGGAGATTATGCAAACAACAGTTCTAAATGTGTGTGTGTATGGTGGGGGGGGGGGTATGAAGGAATCCTGTATAAACCAATATCTAACAATGAAAATTTTATAAAAATTATTATTAAATGTATGTAAATAAATCATTTTTTATAGCGCAAAGTGCATGTGCAACAGCGTAATGCAGTGTTAAATATTAAAAATTATTATTGTGAAATTTAAATAAGCCTAATATTATATATAAGTATGTATTTAAGTGTGCATTCATTTGATGGTTGAAATCGATTATAAAATATATTGCTATGAGATTGATATTTTGTTGAGATGTAATGAGACTGAATATTAAAAAGATTAAGAAAATATTTCTGGGACACTTATACTCCTTAATTAAAAAGAAGTTTTTTGAGTTAAATAATAAAAATAATAATGTTGAATCAATGTAGGTTTTGATATAAAGATTTGTAAATATATATGTGAAATATTATTAAATCTTGAGCATAAAATATGTAAATAATGTTGAAAGTTAGACAATAATAAAGATACAGGTAATAGTTTGAAGTTAAGGGTTTCTAAATTGATTTTCTGTCTAGAATGAAATATTCATTC
Organism: Epiperipatus broadwayi; assembly: GCA_028023455.1. Taxonomy (NCBI): domain Eukaryota; kingdom Metazoa; phylum Onychophora; class Udeonychophora; order Euonychophora; family Peripatidae; genus Epiperipatus; species Epiperipatus broadwayi. The sequence goes on along the minus strand of JAQFVV010006285.1, from coordinate 66,717 downwards.
AAACAATTGCTTTGATATAGGTAGAATGTGCTCACGTATTTAATGATTAACAATTGTGATTTAGCTATATCACTGGAGTTTAATTTATGGACACATTATGAACATCGTAATATATTATTTTCTGTCTACTTATAATAAATTACTGTTGGCTATAAAAAAAATTCCTTACTTACATAGGATAGAATGTCTAATGTGTAAAATACTTAAGACGTCATTAATATGATTCTGCACAGGATGGTTAAATTGAATAAATTTATATATATATATTTATCATGTTTTGTCAGCACATATACTCTTTTGTGAAATATTTAGGATTGGAAATAGTGAATTCCAAATAAACTAATTCCATTAAAATATTGAAGAGACAGTTAAATATATTGATATCAAAGATGGAGCTATATGAAAATGATTAAACTTTATTCCAATAAAAATGTTATAAATGTAATAATTAGATTTTTATATATTCATTCAATATTAACCTATTAATAAATTATATATTTTTATTTATTTATTTGTGATGTTTATTATTTAAAAGGTAAACCTGAGATAGAGATGAAATCATCTCATGAAACCAAGAAACCAATACCAGGCTAAAATACATATAGGATATTTAGTGTGGATATAATGGAACTAAGGTAGTGAATCATATTTAAAGTCCACACATGTGTTCCACTTACTGGTTTTATTATGATGATGATGGATAATTCTTAGGTTGCAATAAATAAACATTATTATATATTTAAACTCATCCTTCCTAGACCATTACAATATATACAGATTATTTCTATTATCTAATTGAATTGTTAAATGTTTTCAAAAAAATTCAGACATTATTTACATTTTTCAAAATAATTCAAATATTAGTAATATTATACCATATCAATATTAACAGTTGAATATAATTGAAAAAAATATAAATAAGTTTAACTTTTTCTATTACAATTCAATCAGATGATGAAAATACTCCAACATATAATTACAAATAAAATTCCAATATTGCAAAACTTCAGACAATCATCTGTCCATGGATATTTTTGTTATAAATATTAGCATTGTACAGATGGTTCAATTAAATCCCTCATCAACTTTTAAATAGGAGAAGTCAAAAATTTGAAAATGGTTGATGGTATCCAGTGAAAATATCAGGATAACACCTTTATTTATAACAAAGACATGATATTCAGCTGAATCCAAAAGAATATGTTCATATCTTCTACCAGTAAAAATTTTCAAATTAATATATTTATTCTGAAAATGTATATTTTTTTAGCAATCATTAATTCATTTCAATTTTTTCAATGAATATTTAAATAATTATTAATCATTTTTTGTAGATTAAAAGTTATTATATTTAATCATAGTCATTGAATTTAATAAAGTTTGAACATATTTGTATTTTTTTATCTAAATAAATGTATGATAATCTCCATTTTAATCATTGACATTCTTCTATTTATAAGTCATGACCTTATAGTTCTAACAATTGCTATTAACCTCACATTTAAATTTCAAGTACAGTATATGATTGCAAACATCGGAATCTTATGCAACTATATGTTTGAAATAAAAAAATAAAATTGATTGTAATTTATAAACCATATATATATGTGTGTGTACTATTAGGAACAATAAACTTTCCTCACATTATTTTTATAAATGTACCATTCTCTATTGTCAGACTTTATTTTGATATGAAAAATGGATTCATTTACATTTGCTTTTCTAGTTCTTATAATAATAGCTAATCCAATAAACATTATATGAATTAATATTTACATATTCAATATGTAAATAATTACACACAATGCTATCGAAATGGACGGCAATTTCTTGAAAATTCAATTATTTGCCATATTATATGATACTTCATTAACAATTCTGATTAAAATCACTTGTCAAATTATTTATTCTTATGAGAATTAGAAAAGCAAATGTAAACAAATTCATTTTTTGCAAGAGAGAAATACAGTAAAATAAGATATGCAGGGAATGTTTATTATTTCCATGGTCATATATTATTAAAAGTATTGTATTAATTTTTACATACATTAAATTATAAGATGTTGAAAAATGAAAAAATATATATCTAAAGAATACACAGTATCAAGCTAATTGGCTATCTACATTCCATATTCTCTGTTTCTTTAAAACATTACTTTGACATCGCGAAATAATACTGAAATGATTAATCAATCAACTGAAGATTCTTTGGATTTGGAAAAGGGATTTATCGTACTACTATGTGATTTATAAATTCAAAGTGAAATCTGAATTGTAGTATTATTAGTCTTTTCAATTTCTTCTTTGGTTTTAAAAAAATTAGAAACGGGGGGAAGTAGGAGAGAGGGAGGGGGATAAGGTCAATTCTAAGTTTTCAAGGTTTATTTGGATTTCTCATCATAATACTAGCTAATATTAATTTTAAAAATTGATGTATAATTTCAAATAATCTCTTTTAATATTTGTAATTGATAATTTGTTTTGGAAATTTTTATTTTAAAGTGGAATCCAAAAACCTCTTATTACTTTTCATTGACAAGTCTTCTTTTTTTTGTCCATCTTTTAGTATTTTGTCTTTTCAATTTCTTCTTTGGTTTTGAATAAATGGGAGTGGGAGAGTGGGGGTAGGGTATGACCAATTCTAAGTTTTCAAGGTTTGTTTGGATTTCTCGTTGTAATATTATCTAATATTAATTACAAAATTAATTAATGCATAATTTAAAACAACCTCTTAGTATTTGTAAATGCCAGATTTGTTTTGAAAATTTTTATTATTATTTGTCTTTAAAATTTCATTTTTCTTATTTGCTTTTTAAAAAGTGAGGCAGGGGAGAGAAGTGGAGAGAAAGACAGTGAATTGTAGAAGTCTTGTTGACTTTGATGAAAACAATAATTGTTAGCTATATTCAATAAAAAAGTACAAATCAAACAAACAATCCAAACTGGCTGGCTTTGAAACAATAACAACAAAGTAACCAAAAAATTTAAAAAAAGCTTTAAAAATGAAACTTCTTTCTTATTGATTTGGATTCCCACCATCCGCCTGATAATTATTTACTTTTTGACTTAAAAAAAATACAAAAATAAAATGCATTGTCACTTTCATTTTGAACTGAGTAATTTATTGGCAGCATGCATGGATCATGCAAAACTACTCTAAATTTACTCCCTTACATTTCTTTTTTCCATCATAGAGAACCTGAGGTCTCTAAATGAAAAATGTAATGAAGTTTATTTTTACTCTTTTTTTAAGTTAAAAAGTAAACTAAAATAATAATAAAAAATTTAAATGAGCACACCCAGGTTTAATGTTTCCAAATGTTTTTCAAAAATAACATAATCAATGAAGAACCCAAAGTTTATTATTAAATTAATTTTTAACAAGTTAAAAAGAGAGGAAGAAAAGGTATTTAACATATAGCAGCAGGAAAATGTTGTTTCCTTTTTATTTTTAATTTTCTGTTGTATTTTTTTGTAATTCTTCACATACTAGATTTTAAGTACATAAATTACATTGAATCTTAAATTTAATAATTAATAATTCCAGAATTATTTGATGATATAGTCACAGTGTTTTAAAGAAACAAAGAGAAAATGGAATGAAAATAGCTGATTATATCAGTACCGAATACACATAGTAAAGATGCTAAAAGCCCAAATATGTTTTTATGCACAAATTGTTCCACATTGCCAATTCTGGTAATTTTAGTACCTAGATCGGTGAATTCCTTTTGCTTATAAGTTTAAGTTCAATCGATTCCTTTGCTTCATAATAGGTACAATGTTGAATCTAGAAATATCAATTAGAATTTTATTGAAAAAAATAAAAATTTAAATAAAGTATGATCAGATTGTAAACAAAATTAGACATATATTACTTTAAAACATACCTACTACAATATAAACAAGTTGGTTTTCTGTCAATTTAGTAGAAAAATAGACCACAATAAATATAACATTTTTTAATGCAATATATTCAATTATTGATATTTAATTAGCATAAAACAAAGTATTAAACCACTAAACATCACATGATCACCATTTCTTATACTTATTCATAACTTATTAAAACAGGCAAAACTCTCCATACAGTAATGCCACTCAGTGCAAGCCAGAGTAATCAATGGATGCCAGAAGGCTTGCATATAAAACCTCTATCTAGTGCCTACTCATCGAACATCCCCAGACTAGTTTCTAGCTTGTGGCTTTTGTCAGTGAAGAGTTTTGCCTGTTTTATTAACAGTTATGAGCACGCATAAGAAATGGTGAACATATGATGTTTAGTGGTTTAATACTAATCATGCCTAATAGGTTAGTGGTGGCTATGATTATTAAAGAACCAAAGACACCAAAAAGTATGGGTACTGAACTGAATTCAGACCTATATGACTATATAAGATAATGAGCTTGGATTGAAAATATTGTGTTTTCAGTTTTAGACTTGTAGTTTTGTAGTTATGTAGAGATAAAAAGTGACTGCTGGAGGGTTGCATTAGATCATAAGATCTAGGTGCAGTGCTCTCAGATTCAAAGCTCCTCATTGACGAAAGCCTCAAGCTAGAAACTAGTCTGGGGATGTTTGATGAATAGGCACTAGATAGGGATTTTATACAGAAGCCTTCTAGCATCCATTGATTACTCTGGCTTGCACTGAGTGGCACTACTGTATGGAGAGTTTTGCCCGTTTTAATAAAACAAAGTATATTTAAAAATATAAAAAATGTTAAATCAAATAGCAATTTTTCTGTTTATATATATATTTTAATTCTAAACAATGGCACATCAATAAAGGATTCTATGAAAAACTTAGGATTTAGATTATAAATGCAGTTTATGTTTTCACTGAAAAATAATCAATAAATATTTTCAAAGACTGATTTAAATAATGAATTACAAATGATAGGGGTTATGTTAAAATTTTAAAAGTAAAATCACAATATTACAAATTTTTATGTGTCATGTTAATTACTTTGTATAATCACACAAAAGTATATATCAAATACCTCTAGAACATTTCCAACTTTAGAAGCATGACTGGTACCAATTATGTCTCACAAAAGAGTCCTGAATCTGCAGATTCTGGATATAAATATTTTTTCAAAATGAAGTGATGAAACTATAGTTTATCTTAAAATTGTTAAAAGACAAAGATTTATCTAAGCACAATTCTCTGTAATTATTTCCAATAATTAATAATCAATTTGCTAGATATTATAATTGTTTACTTTAGATATAATTTACATTTTATATATATTAAATTTGCTAAAAATTAAATTTCAATATTTTACATTTATTCTTTATCTTGAATTGATAACTATTAGGTTAGATTTAGTAAGAGGAAATTCGATTTTGTGTAATCTTTTCTCTCTATTGATTATTACTTATTCTCCTCTAACAATTCTTTAAAAGTTTAGAATCTAATTTTTTTTATTAGCTATATACTTTTTTTCGGATCTATATTTTTTTTTTACGATTTTTTTTAATATTGTCTTACATCTATTTATTTATTTTTCTTTAATAATATATTACTTATATTTATATTGGCAAGATGAAAATGTTGGCAGCAGTTGAACAATTGTATCAAATATCACTTCAAACTAATGCGAGAGAAGGCACTCATAATCTATTGCTAATATACCAAATTAAATTTTTTTATGAATAAGCAGAATGCCATTCATAAGATTGACAGAAGTCGATGCTGACTAATACTAATGCGTGCAATCAGTTTTCTAAAGCTTTGTAAAGATATCTATCACAAAAACGAATTTATCAATAATAAATGATTTATAGAAATTTCCTTTTTAGTCTATATTTAGTTTTTAATAAAAAAATAAAAAAATATTAACGATAACAATAAGTAAACTTTTTTTTTTTTTCGAAAATAAAGATCTCGGATACTAAATAGAATGAATATGTTCTAAAAAATAAAAATGGCAACAAATAAAAAATTATTTTAAGAAAACAATTTATATCACTTTTTTTTTTATTTATCAAAATGTAATTGAAAAATAAATAACTTCACTTGTTATAAAATATTCATTAATTTTTATTAATAATAATTAAACAAATAGTTACCTTGAAAGCATAAACGTTAGATGGCAGTAAAAATCAATCACTTCATAAAGAGAGCCCTCTAACGATATATATCATGTGAGGTAAGAACTATCTTAGAATGATACGTTTAACAGCTTTGAAGTATATATAATATTTATTTTTGGATTTACATAAACAAATATAATTTTTTTTACTGATTTTTTTAAAATAAAAAAACATTTAATGGAAGTGTTAAAAAAATATACTACAAAACCTGTTTTTCTTGTTATTAGAAGACTTTCTTTTACTTTGTGAAAAATTATAATTCTATTAATATCCCGTTATATTATAGATATGGATTGTCGGTATGTTATTATTTGACTATTTTGGTTTTGTTTTGGTAAATTATTATAATAGAAAATGAATTGTTTATAAATACTTATTCGAATTTCCGAGATTCGCTTTATTTTTGTTTATTTCATTATAATAACATTAAATGATTGTACTCTAACATTATTAAAAAATAGAAAAAGTCTGAATATAAATATAAGTTAATGGTTTAACGATAAGGAAGGTTTGAATGCTGTGTTAAGATAGGGCAGTAGTTCCCAACATTTTTTTTATCAGTGACTCACTTCAAAATTAATTAGATTTTTGCGATACATGAAAAATTTTAGCCCAAAAAATAAATTTTACATATTTTATATTATAATGAAATAAATTTTATCACATATAATATTTGTATTTATTTAAAATATCACCAAAAAGTTTTAATTCTAATGTGATATTTGTGCTTGTTGTTCTTCACATAATTACTTTATTCTAGGATGATTTGTAGATAAATAAACCCTGAATTCTTGATCCATAGAAAGTAGTCTTCCACGATTTTTGCTTTTAATTTCGGTCATTGATGAATATGCCAGTTTAGATAAATACAAAGTAGAGAAAGGTAATAACATTTTTAAGACTTTTGTTGATATATTTGGAAATTCAGTGGAAATTTATATCCAAAATGCTGGTACATTCCTTTCATCAATTCTATTCTTAAATTTGTATTATTTCTTATTTCTATGTATTCTTCCATATAGTTAAAGATTAGTTAGGATTTTTATTAATTAAGAAATGATTTCTAATCCAGTCATATTCATGAACATTTAAAGATGGAAAGTAATGCCGATTTTTTCTTCTAATGTTAATCTTTAAAGTCTTATTATCATTTTTAGTTTTTGACATTAGCAGAAAAATATCTAGGTTTCTCTCTTTTATTCTCCATTTTCACACCTAATTTATCATGAAAGGATTTAATTTTGTCTGTTGATATTAAAATATTTTCTTATTTTTCTTGCAAGCTTAAATGTTCATTTAGGTGATCAAACAAATCTGCCAGAAACACCAACTTTGAACATCATACTTTGTTATTCAAATAATCACTGTACTCATTTTAGTTGTAAAATTAACAAGCAATTTACTATGCAATTCATAAAATCATGCTAATAACTTGCCTTTTGATAACTATCACACTTCAGTGTACAATAACAATACTAAATGATTTGATAAAATAGGCAAAACTCTCTCCATACAGTAGTGCCACTCAAAGCAAGATAGAGTAATCAATGGATGCCAGAAGACTTGTGCATAAAATCCCTATCTAGTGCATAGTCATCCAATATTCCCAAATAGTTTCTGGCTTATAGCTTTCGTCAGTGAGGAGCCTTGGATCTGAGAGCACTGCATCTAGATCTTAGGATCTAATGCAACCCTCCAGCAGCCACCTTTTATCTTTACAAAACTATGAGAATAAAATTGAAAACGCACAAATATTTTCAATCTAAGTTCAGTAGCTTATATAATCATATGGGTCTGAACTCAGTTCAGCACCCATACATTTTGATGTCTTGGTTCTTTTATAATCATAGCCACCACCTTTCTATTAGGTGGAATTGATATTAAACCTTTAAATATCACATAATCACTATTTCCCATGCTTGCTCATAACTGCTGTTAAAATAGGCAAAACTCTCTCCATACAGTAGTGCCACTCAAAGCAAGACAGAGTAATCAATGGATTCCAGAAGGCTTGTGCATAAAATCCCTGTCCAGTGCCTACTCATCCAAGCCTAATAGGAAGATGGTAGCTATGGTTATAAAAGAACCAAAGACCCCAAAATATATGGGTGTTGAACTGAGTTCAGGCCCTTACGACTATAAGCTACTGAGCTTAGATAGAAAATATTTGTGTTTTCAATTTTATTCTCGTAGTTTTGTAGCTATGTAGAGATAAAAGGTGGCTGCTGGAGGGTAGCATTAGATTCTAAGATCTAGGTGCAGTGCTCTCAGAACCAAGGCTCCTCACTGATGAAGGCCATGAGTAGGCACTAGATATGGATTTTATGCCAAGTCTTCTGGCATCCATTGATTACTCTGTCTTGCTTTGAGTGGCACTACTGTATGGAGAGAGTTTTGCCTATTTTAATAGCAGTTATGAGCAAGCATGGGAAATAATGACTAAGTGATTTGCTTTCATAGTTTGCATAATTTAGAAAATATGCAAATTTTTTTGATGTTTACTTTTGATAAAATTGACCATTTTAATGACATGCTGTAGAACAATTTGACAAACATTTAGAAATTAAACTCTCTTGATGTAAAAAATAGTGATACGAAATAATATCTGGATTGCATTTTGCTCCATCAGTACAAATTCCTGTAAGATTCCAGTTTAAATTATAACTTTTTATGTAATCATTTGTCATTTTAAAAATACCTTTTCCTATTGTTTCAGGTAATTCTTTCCAAAAGAAAAACAGATTGATCATATTGCTATTAATAATAATTCTGATAAATGACATGAACTGTGCTTTCTGACTTCTATACACTCAAAGTATAAATATATTATCAAACTTGAGGTGTTCTATTACTTGAATTTGATATCTTCCATCGTTTTGAATCCGTCTGCAAATAGTGTTATTAGAAAGAGGAAATTTCAGAATTTTCTTTCCTGCATCATCCCCTAATAAGGTTTTCATCATGAGATGACAATTTTGGAAGATTAGATTTTCAATGATAATATGCAGTTTTTTTTATCCGCGCTATTAGCTTAGCAACTAAGAAACTACATTCTTGTGCTTTGTCAGATTTTGAGATATTTTGTAAATGACTGTGCTTGTTTATCTTTTGAATTTAATAATACAGTATTTTGAAATAATCAGGAGACTTCATTAATTGGTTTGGAAAGTTTTGTAGGTAAATGATATTGTAATAGAAACCAAAGAAGCAAAGGCAAAACTCTCCATACAGTAGTGCTACCCTGTGCCAAACAGAGTAATCAATGGATGCCAGAAGGCTTGTGCATCAAATCCCTATCTAGTGCCTACTCATCCAATATCCCCAGACTAGTTTCTGGCTTGTGGTCATCATCAGTGAGGAGCTTTGGATCTGAGAGCACTGCACCTAGATCTTAGGATCTAATGCAACCCTCCAGCGCCACCTTTTAACTCTACTTTACTATAAAACTATGAGAATGAAATTGAAAACACAATAATATTTTCAATCTACGCCCAATAGCTTATATAGTCATATGGGTCTGAACTCAATTCAGCACCCATACATTTTGGTATCTTTGGCTCTTAAACTACCATACCCACCACTATCCTATTAGGCAGGATTGGTGTTAAACCACTAAACACCACATGATCACCATCTCTATACTAGCACATAATTGTTGTAAACAAAGGCAAAACTCTCCATACAGTAGTGCCACTCTGTGCCAAACAGAGTAATCAATGGATGCCAGAAGGCTTGTGCATAAAATCCCTATCTAGTGCCTACTCATCCAATATCCCCAGACTAGTTTCTGGCTTGTGGTGATCATGTGATGTTTAGTGGTTTAACACCAATCCTGCCTAATAGGATAGTGGTGGCTATGGTTGTTTAAGAGCCAAAGACACCAAAATGTATAGGTGCTGAATTGAGTTCAGACCCATATGACTATATAAGCTATTGAGCTTAGATTGAAAATATTATTGTGTTTTCAATTTCATTTTCATAGTTTTGTAGTAAAGTAGAGTTAAAAGGTGGCTGCTGGAGGGTTGCATTAGATCCTAAGATCTAGGTGCAGTGCTCTCAGATCCAAGGCTCCTCACTGATGATGGCCACAAGCCAAAAACTAGTCTGGGGATATTGGATGAGTAGGCACTAGATAGGGATTTTATGCACAAGCCTTCTGACATCCATTGATTACTCTGTTTGGCACAGGGTGACACTACTGTATGGAGAGTTTTGCCTTTGTTTACATCAATTATGTGCTGGTATAGAGATGGTGATAATGTGATGTTTAGTGGTTTAAAAACAAAGAAGCATCGAAAAGTTTATCATTACAAACAATGCAAATTGGTGTAGGACATTCTTTATCACCTACTTATGACAATCCTAATGCTATATGTTTTTCATCATATCTTTGCCATACAGTTTGAGCTTTTTTTGCAGAAGGTATCAATTCAGTACCGTCATCATTATCAGTTCCTTTATCTTTACTTTTTGATCCTTTTTTATTTAAATAATTATCCATTTTAATGTCTATTTAAATTTTGAAATATATTAATTTTTTTAAAAAATTATAAATGTTCACCTTACCAAGCTACTGAATTTTAAAATTTTATAAATAAGAGATATATTGCATGTTTCTGATAACATTATACATATGCAATGAATAACACATAATAATGATAGAATTATTACTATAGGATTAGAAAAGGAATGGTTAATCAGTAAAATATACTTTAAACCCTACAACTGCTAATGACAAATTGTTCATTACTGACTGCTATGTTGCAAAGACTATATTTTTAAGATATGCATTATGAAACGGGCATGAAATCAACATATTTTTATTGGCTAACCTAATCTACAAATTAATAAGAATTTGCGTTAAACTTGTATCAAGGCGATAGGATACTTGAGTGCACATTTTTCAGAATTATTGTAGCTTGTCAGCATTTTTCTAAATGTTATAAAATTTTAATTTTAGGATGCTTATATTAATTTTTTTACTATAAATTTTGATATTTTGCTAACACACCTCTATTGGGAAACACTGAAATAGGGAAACAATATTAGAATTGTTGAGATTTTGGGTTGAGGTGAGAAATGAGAGGGCTGTTAAATTTTTGTATGAGAAATAATATGATGAACTACTAAACATCTTGGATGAGTAGGCACTAGATAGGGATTTTATGTACAAACTTTCTTGCATCCATTGATTACTCTGGCTTGCACTGAGTGGCACTACTATATGGAGAGTTTTGCCTGTTTTAAATAATGTGATGGTAGTAATGAACACTTGTTTTAAAAATCACAAAAGGAGGATATATACATGGAAAACTAAAAGTGATAAAAAAAGATTGTTTGATTCAAAATAGATTTAGAGACAGTATTATAAATGCAAATGTGCATTTCTGGAATTGGCATAAATTCAGACCACAAGAAATGAGATTAATTTTTTTTAAAAAAAACAGAAACTGGCAAGAAAGAAATAGATAGTCAAAAAAGGGGTTTTTAATAAGAAAAGCAGAAATAGTAAGTAATTGTCAAAGTTAAATTGAAATAAAAGAATTATTCAAGGAAAATTAAAAGATTCTGCAATGAAGATAAAAGAAATAAGGAAAGAAAAAAAATGTTTTGGTTTAGGAGTGACATGAATTAAGTAGTATAAAAAAAAAAATGGAAAAATATGAGTTCTGTAGTTGTGAAATATAAAGCTAAAAGAGGGTTAGAAGGAAGTGAAAAGAAAAATGGAAGAACTATGAAGACAAAGGTTTGATTTAATTTTACATAGAATAAAATAGTTGGAATGGTAAAAACAGAGTTACAAGTATAAAATAGAGATTGAAGTTAGATACTGTAAAATATTAGTGAAGGAAGTAGATACATTGAAAAAATAAAAAGGGATTTATTTCATAGACATATTTTCATATGAAATAATTTAAAATAAAACATTATGAAGATAAAAAATAAAATAGTTTATGCAAGAATGAAGAGTGGAATTGTAAAAACATTAATTGAAACGAGATCTAACAAGATACAAGGAATTGATGAGATTCCAATTCAAGTATTGAAAGTTATGAGGAAACATTAAAAGAATTGGTTGATATTTATAATATAATTTATGACCCAGGAAAGTGGCCGATACATTTTCTTCCAATAATTGTAGTTCTACTAAAAAAAAAAAAAGTCTTATTAAGTGAAATTTGAAGATTTTAAAATAATTTGCATAAAAATGAATTTTAAGTAGATTAAATATGTTTATATTTTAAAGAAGAATTAGATTTGGGAAATGCAATGGGGGGGGGGGGTACTAAGATGTAATTATTATAGAAAGAAAAAATAAAAGAATATTTTATTGGTTTTGAAAAGTCAATAGAGTAAAAGAGTTCTTTGTAGGATTAAATATGTTTATATTTTAAAGAAGAATTAGATTTGGGAAATGCAATGGGGGGGGGGGTACTAAGATGCAATTATTATAGAAAGAAAAAATAAAAGAATATTTTATTGGTTTTGAAAAGTCAATAGAGTAAAAGAGTTCTTTGTAGGATATATTGAAAAAAAATGGAACTGATTGAAAAAAAAAGCAATTTATGCAAAATTCGTGCTTAAATCAGAAGACATATCTATAGATAAATAGTCTTTTAGGCAGAAGATAGATATAGAAAGAGAAGGCAAAAATGTATTATCTACTGTTTTATTTAATATATTTAGTTACATTAAATGTATGCTATTTTAATAGGAATGGAAATAGCATTAGGGATAGAAAAGTTAATTATGTCAATTTGTTGATAATATAACCAAATTTTATATGGTAAGCTTATTAAAATGTTATGTAGGATTGACAATGCTTGTAGAAAATTTGGGTGAAAATAAATATTAAAAACTAAGACGATACAAATAAGTAAAGAGAGAAAAAAAATTAAGAATAATCATTAGACAGGATGTTATAGAGCAAATTATTGTTTTAAATATTTGGAAAATTGAATAGATATAAAAAAAGACACTACATAAATGTTGTTGTTTTCTATAAGCAAAAACATGAACAATTAAGTAAATTGAAGAGGAAAAAGAAAAGGTTAAATTGGAAAGGTGAGATTCGAAATGTAGAAACTTTGAAAAAAGTAAATGGGAAAAGATTCTTTTTTGAGGAAATGATTAAGAGTGAATATCTGAACTGGGTCTATACTTAGAAGTAAAGAAATTTTAAAGATGTGTTAGGAGAGAATTGTAGAAGATGTGATGATAAGAGATAGAAGAAAAAGGTTGGTTAATGATTTTGTATTTGAAAATTAGATTAAGAGACAGAATAGCTTCAATAATGTGTTTGGTATGAAAGATCTGATGATAATGACTAATATTGAACATGAAATACTATTTTAGAAGCTTGGAAAAGCTAGCCAGATAATGAACAAATGAAAATAGTTTTGTTGTCAGAAAATCTTTTTTTTGAATGGAGAATAGCTAATTCAGGTCAATATTTCTGAATCACTTTCTGTCTGAGAAAATAACCCCCAAAAAATGGATTAAGTGAATCAAACTAATGCTCACACACATATCTTTGATATGTGAAAGTTGCTACAATAAAAAACATTTTGAAGCATTATATATCTAGGAACATTTAGATAAGTATAAATTGACATATATTGTAATTGCAGCTTGATTTAATCCTTTCACGGCAATTTTTTTTTTTAGGGGACATGAGAATACTTCTTTGGTTTTTTATATTTTTATAAGTCAAAATTATCTTTTATATGAGAAAACGTCAAAAAAACATCAAGGGGTTGATGGGTGTGGTGGCTTATATAAGTAACATTAGTCTTTTGTTGTATACTTTTATGTACCATCATTCTCTATATAAATTCTTTCTTCATATATAATACAAAAAATTTCTTCAAAATATGTTAAATGAATACAAACTATTTCAAGAATGGTAAATTGCAATACATTTAAAACACAATAGAATGTCATAGTCTTGACAAGTTGTCTTTTTGAGTTTTGTTTTCCGCGTACCTTTTGCCTCTTCTTCTCATTGTACCTTCCACTGGAAGATCACTGTCTTTTACTAGATGGTCTTCCTTTCTTAGATAAATGGTGCACAGCTGCTATTTTTCTTCCTTCAGTTACCTTTTCTTCTATAGGGACACTAGAAATTGCAGAAAAGAAATTTTTTTCTTCATCTTCTCTTTATATATAATCCATGTCTTTATGACAGCCATCATCAGTAGGCAATAGAAAACCTTCCATCAATTATTTGATTTGCGATCTAGTACCTTCCATCAATTATTTGATTTGCGATCTAGTTCATATCTCTCTATATGATGCAACCATTTCTGGACAAGGAAACACTGATTTTGGAGCCATCTTTCTAAGTTTTATTGACATACACAACATTATCTTTATGACAATTGCTCAACATAAAGACTTCTTTTGTGTTTTGCCATTTCACAAACAGCAGTCCATCTTTGCTGCACTGAAACACATGCTCACCTCTTTTCAGTTTATCCTTGATTTTAGGTAAACTTTTTCTATTTTAGTTAGAAGTTTCTACTGCTGCATAATCTATATTCTGTAGTAAAGTGGTCAAAATAAAAAAGCGATCAAAACAAAAAATAATACCTTTCTGTCTTGCTGTAGAGATTACTTTATTCACTACACATTTGTCAAGAGTTCCATCTCGACATTTACTTTCTTGGCCTGTGTGGATATAAAATTGTACATATATCCAGTAAAGGAATCTGATCCGAGCTTAACTTAATTAGTTTCTTTAAAGGCTTTAGTGGCTTATACTACATTAAAGATGAACGCCCTTTAAACTTGTCATCGATTTATCTATACTTTGAAAGCAACTATCCTGACGGCAATTCTGGAATTTACTTTTCAAACATTGGACAATGTCATCAATATAATAAGTTTTGGAGAATTTTGCTGGTTTCATTGGTGATGCAAAGTACATTTTTGAAGAAATAATTTTGAATCTATCTCTAGATATTGCATTTTATATGTATGCATTGGCCAATGAAGGATAAGTCGACCAGTAATCCCTAATTTGCGTAACATGATTGTAGCTCATAACCAGTGTGCACCCAAGCACAACTTGGAGTTCACTTTTATCAGTTGCTTTCAAACAAGCATTCTTTTTTGATTGTTTGTATATTAGAATTCTTTCATTTGTACATTGAGAAATGTATAAATATAAAGAAGGTGGAAATAGTTTTTTGAAGCATTGATACGGCATCGAATTAGTTTCTATGGTGGAGTCCAGTGTACAAGGTGCATTTGTTAGAAACTTGCCTTTTAGGGATGAAAGTTTTGTTTGTTTTTAACCATAAAATAAAAGCACCAGAGGGACCTGCATTATCTTCTCAGGCTTTATTTTCAATTTCAACTTGATCATCAATTTTGGGTTGGATATTTGATTTTGATTCTTCATTATAAGATTCATTGTCGAACTCAGATTGATCATTTGTTTCAAATTCTTCATCAGAAGGTTCATGAGAATCATCACTGTTATCAGAGTCACAAAACATATTTTCTGCAATCTCTTCTAACTCTTTGTGTGATCGGTCTTTTTCTATCAATGTCTGCAAATAATACTAAGGGTACATTTATTATTTTCTAGGATTAACAGTATGCATAAGTACAAGATAGACGAATGTAAGAATAATTAACCAACTGTACTACAATTATAGAGTTTAATTCCACTCACCTTCTAAACATACAAACAGCTGTTACTTGTTGTTAAATTTTCAAAGTAATTTCTAATATTTTTGCAGCAATTTCAATGAAAACATGCACTAAATATGTTGTGTCATTCAATGTTCTTGTGTAAAGTGAACAAGTGTAATGGTATAATAACGTTTTGCATCTGCGCAAATGAGGACACTTTGCTGACGCATTAGAAAACTAAATGGTAAGCATATAAACCAAATTTAACACAATTAAAAACATTTAGTCTTGACTTAAAACTTAGTAGTAAATATGTGTACCAGGAGTTGCAAAAGGGTTAAGTGTTAGAATAGAAAATAATGAAATTGATATTAACTTATCAGTGATCCAGATATGACTGTTATTTAATTTTTTCTTTTTTTTTTGTTTTATCCTCGACTGAATTTTTTTTACTGATGATGTGATTTAATTGTTCATTGATAGATGGGTTCAGTCATAGCATACATTTGGTTTTATTTTAGAATATTATTATATAACTTTTTAAGAATAATGATTTCCCTCGGAAGGAATTTTTTAAAAAAAACTATCAGCAGTTGTTTAGATTGAGAATTTGGGTTTTTAGATGTTTAGAACTATTTTTATTATTACTGATTAGGCAATCAAATGATATTTTTCCATTAAATTTCGTTATGAATTGAATTCTCACATTTTTTTGATAATTAAAATTGATTAAGCATACAAGTTACACAAATTAGTACTGATAATCTAATTGTGCTGCTAGACTGCCATAAATACTTTAGAAAAGCAGACCACTGTATTCTTAAAATCCTTAATTTTAGCACATAAAAATAGATCACTGATCTAGTGTCTGTAATTGTATGACACTATTTACAAATAACAAAGAAAGCACCACATTTTTTTATTATAGTGTGTGGATCAATATTTATTTGACCAACTTAGATTGCTCTACATTTTAACTAAGAATTCTTAACTAACATTTTATTATTATTAAATGAGTCTGGGTTGGCTATGGGTCACTTCGTTGAAAAAGTTGTTTGCTTGAAGGTTTGAATTCTATATTATGATCATTACAACACAAACCATAAAAATTATAATACATAAAGCAAGTTTACACTAGTTTTAAAACTTGATTATAATGCTGGTAATCAAGTATTATCTTTGTTTCTCCAATAGTAAAGATTTAAAGTGTAACATTCTTCTAGTAATAAATTAAAAATAACCATTGATCAATTCTACTTTGACAAATTATATGAAAGTCAGAACTACATTGATTTTTACCAGATAGTTTACCTTCAATTCAGTCTTGAGAAAAAGAGTCCTGTAATCAAATCTTGAACAATATTTTATTATTAAAAAATTAAATGTCAATAAATTATTGTACCTCACAAGATATTTTTTAAATATGTTTGTTTAGTTAATGATATATCTGTTATTAAAGATCTCATAATGTAGAAATAATTCATTGACCTGCCATTTTTAGTCTCTTTTTTTTTTTAAAAAAAAATTCAAACCAGATAAAATGTAAAAATGAAATAAAATTCAAGTTCAGAAAATTTTTAAGCTTAATCTTTTTCTTTCAGCATTGCCAACCAACTAACCATTCAGTATTAGTTGGTAAATAGGTATCTAACCATTCTTAGCTAAAAAATAGAACAAGAATGAGAAATCTCACTATTTCTGTGTGAGGGATTTGATAGAATATTTAATTGTTCTTATATTTATATATTTTCAAGTAAATAAAAATAATTTTATTGAGAGGTTGTTAAAGAGACTATTTAATTGCTATTTTACATTTTTTATTTTATATGTCTTCTTCACTTAAATAACTTTAATTTTGAATAATAGGAAAAACATTTTTTATTCTGGAATATTATTTATCATGTATACGAATTACATAGTTATAGGATCTCCTCTTCTGTATCATGTTTTGAAATCACAATTTTATTTGTTGTTTATGTTATGATTTATAGAATTGGAAAAGAGATATCTCTAGTTTGAATTACCTTTATGATATGTTTTATTATGGTATTGTTGCCATTCTAGAAAAAGAATTGTATAAAACCATATATGTTTATTTTTTTGCAGAATGGGTACAGCAACCAATGCTATAGAATGCCACATCTTAAATAAGTAATTCACTTTCTTAATGTAAAGTTACCTAATATTTCATATTTCAAGTTATATATCATAAACTTCAGTGAACTCTAAAATTTGTAAAGATAAGCCATAGGTTTATCATCTATAAGATGCTGCATCACATTATAGTTATAATTTATGGTCAGCATACCAACACTTATAATCTAGATTAACATAGGAATCTTTATCCTTCAATTAAAAATATCTGGATATCTATGTTGCCAGCTATGAAAAAAACTAAAGCAAATCCATAATTACATGAAAAATTTCCAAGTTCTCTCCAGATTTAATTTTTCAGAACAGTAAAAAATGTGACATAATGATGACTTGTTTAGGCTTCATGTAATTTTCATCTTGTTAATTGATATTTCACTCATGGAATTGATTAACACTTTTCTTAATTCACTCAAACTATCTTATTATTTTTCTAATCTATTATTATTCATAATTCTCATGTTTTTAATTATTTATTTTGTAATAAGTAATCATTTTTGTGTGTTTCAATGTTTCTACTTGAATCTTATCTTTCCTATTTATCTTCTGGAAAACATCTCTAAATCTTACCATTTTTTTTTTAATTGCCCAAGTATACAGTTTTATTTCTAGCAAAATATTTGACAAGCATTTCTTAGATCCAAATTCTATAAATCATCAACAAACTTTTATTTTAACTGAAACCTGTTAACCATAACAAATATCATTCTTATTTATTTTGCTTTTTCTATCATCAATCAACTTTCTAAATACTTAAAAGAATTAATTTGGTCTTTATTACCTAAAATATCATTTTTAATTTATTCTCTTTACCTTTTATTTTGTGCTAACATTCATTCCAACCTTTATACAAACTTTATCAATTCTATTTAACATTATAATATGTTCATCCTTTCTAATGCAGTGAGCTCTTGAGTCTCCAGTTTGCTCTATATTTAAACCTATCTAGATAACTTTTAAACACAGCAGGTAGGTGGACTACATCCCTGCCTTATATCTGTGTTATCTTTCTTTTTTATAAAATGACATCTACTTTAAATGAAAATTTTTTATCAATCATTTTGGGACAATTTATTAATGTGTTCATGTTTCAGTTTGATTGTGACTTAAAAATTCCAAATATATTAGATTAAAATATTTTACTGGTGGAATATGATATTCTTGATTAAAAATAATGTTTTTCTACATTGTTTAATTTCCATAAATCCTGTCTCATTTCTATGAAATGTAAATACTTTGATTTATAAATATATTTATAATTTTTTGTTGAAGATTCAAAAGAAAATTTGTTTAAACATCAAAGCATATATGAGACTGATGAACACACTAGTAAAATTCATT
Source organism: Epiperipatus broadwayi (assembly GCA_028023455.1). Taxonomy (NCBI): domain Eukaryota; kingdom Metazoa; phylum Onychophora; class Udeonychophora; order Euonychophora; family Peripatidae; genus Epiperipatus; species Epiperipatus broadwayi. The sequence goes on along the minus strand of JAQFVV010006285.1, from coordinate 47,484 downwards.
TTTACTGTATTTTTTATGAAGAAGCTTATTGTGCAACAGATGTTGACAAACTTTTTAATCTTTTGAGAGCTCATCACCAAATTTGTGGTGCGATTGACTATCTTGTAAAATTTTCTTTCTTTAAAATATCTGATCATTTTTAGTGCTGTCTTTATTAATTATTTTAATAACAATGAGAAGGTTTCTATTTTAGAGAAGTCTTATTTGAAAACAATAAGAATAACATTTCAAAAAACTTCTTGAAAAATATGTTTTGTAATATAATAGTTTTTATTGATTTTTTTATATTAAATGCATAATAAAATATTCTGTAATAATATAATAACAAAGTAATGAAAATATTTATTAATGAAGAATAAAGTAATAATGTATTAAATGAGTCATTGTTCATGCATACATATGTAAAGCTTAAACTGAAAGTAAAAGTTTTCATTAATAGAAAGTATTTTGTTCAGAATTGATTTTTATCTTAGTACTGTTTACTCATTTAAATAAAAATTCTGTTGGATATTTATATTTAGACATACTCTTGATAAAATGCTTATTGATCAATTTGAATAGTTTCTTGATTTACTGATCAATGCTGATTGAAGGATTACTTCTTGCATGGAATCTCTGTTAAAGCATGTGAATTCTCTCTCTCTCTCTTTGTTAATTCTCTGTTAGGAATATTATAACGAGTCAATCAAAAGAATCAAAAAAAAAAGATTTGGAAAGTTTTTATACATGAATGAATAATACAATATTTTTACTTATTTCAAAATCTTGATATCATTGATATACATATTTTATTTATTAATGGAATTCAAAATATATAAAGAACATAAAATTCAAACCAGAGAAAGAAGGAGGAAATACTTATTGGCTTTCATCTGCAACAAATATTATACTTCTCATATAGTGTTCAGCAGCTTGCATCTATTTTTGTTATATTGCATTAGCTTTAAAGTGAAAGTTTCAACAGATAAAATTTTAAATCCTAAACAAAATGTTTGAATAGCTTTATAGTTGTAAAAATTGTTTATCTAAGTTATATGCTAACATTGGCATCATTGACTATTTGATAAACGAATGATTTGTAATATGAAAACATCACATCACTTTCCCAGCTTTTATTTAACATCTTCATTAATAGCAATAATACACTCTACTTTAGAGCCATCTATATAAGCATAAACTCTAGATGATAGTCACAACCAAATCTCTAGACTAGGTTTTAGCTATTGGATGTATCAATGGGTAGTTTTGGATTTCACATATTCATCATACTTATATAGATGGATCTAGTGTATACATAAAATATAAAATATTTCTAATTAATCATGTATAATAATAAAATAAATTTAAACAATAAAAATTTATACTTAAAAAAGAACGAAATAATGATGGCATATGGAAGTTTTAACTATTTAAGATAGTAATATTTATTTAATATTTGTGATCTCAAAGATATCTTTCTCTGTCTTCTAGCATTTTGTTTTGTAGTCTTAAGTCAGTTATAATTTTTATTATATGATGAGTCATTTAATTTTTATTTTCAGCACGATCATAACATAATTTTAGAAATGGGCCAACGTGAAAGTAAAAGCGATGAATTTGAACAATGGTGGAAGCTATTTGATGAGCATGAACAAGAATTTCTAGAACATTTCAAGCTTATAAGTAATAAAGAACAATTTGAAGTAAGCCTTCAAACTTTTAATTTGCTAAAAATAATTCTTTACAATTAATTATTTTTATGTGTTATTTTAATTCTTAAGATAAATTATAATAATCTGTTTTAGAAGGTCTTGGAAGGAGTGTCCCAAGTGTTTGATTTATTAAAAGATCTCAAATTTTAAATCAGAGAATCATTAGAAAAATTTTGTCATTGCTTTATCATTATTGCATTTTAAACTTTTCTTTGTGAAGTGAAAAAATAATAATAATTTTTTAATAGATATTTGAAAAACATTGTTAATTAAAAGTTTTCCTTTGTTTCTTTTTTGAGGCCTTAAAGTAACTGAGAAAAGCAAATTCCTAGTATCTATTCTATATATTCTTATCACTGCAAATGTAATTATTGTATGATTACTTAAATAATATTTAAATGAAATTATATTGTCTATACTGAACTTAATGTGATTAGAAGGAATTTAAACTCAGACTTTTAACTCCCTGCAGTTTTCCACTCCATCTTATACAATGGATACACATGATCACAGATATATGAAAAAGATAAATAATCTCCAATATACGTATTTCATGCTGAACCAGCACTCAATTATTGGTTTAGATCATCATCTCAGTGCTTAGTTTATATCTTCAAACTTTAATGGACTGGCTTTAATCTTCTCCATCCTCCAACTCTTGAGATATCCATATCATTGAAATTCTGATGATGGAATATACAAAGCCCTTGTCGATGCCAATCTTATTGTCATACTCATGTTGACTTTAAGTCACTCAGACCCCTCACATATAGGACTTTAATATGTCCATTTAAATACATAGAAGAGGGATGGGTAGGAAATAGGCTAAATATGTAATATTTAAATATATTTTGTCTATACTGAACTTAATGTAATTAGAAGGGATTTGGACTCGGACTTTCAAGCTTCCTACAGCTCTCAACTCCATCTTATATAATTGATACACATAACCACACACACGAAAAAATAAATGATTTCCAATATATTTTTATTTTGTGCTGAACTAGCACTCCTTAGTGTAGATCATCATCTCTCACATATATACATAATTAGTGCTCAGTTTATGTTAAGATAATAAATTTTCAAACTTTAATGAACAGGCTTCAATCTCCAAATTCCTTTTAATTACATTGAGTTCAGTATAGACAATATACTTGGTATTTAAATATTACATATTTAGCCTGTATTCTGCCCATCCCTCTTCTATGTATTTAAATGGACATATTAAGATACTGTATGTGAGGGGTCAGGGTGACTTAAAGTCAACATGGATATGACAATAAGATTGACATCAATAAGAGCTTTGAGCATTCCATAATCAGATTTTTAATGATATGGATGGTTGAAATGTTGGAGGGTGAAGAAAATTGAAGCCTGTCAATTAAAGTTTGAAGATTTGCTACTTTAATATAAACTGAGCACTGATTATATAAATGTGCGGGAGATGATGATCTGGACCAACTGATGAGTACTGGTTTAGCACGAAATGCATATATTGGAGATTATCTTTTTCACATGTGTGGGGTCATGTGTATTGGTTGTATAAGATGGACTTGATAATTGTAGGGAGCTTGGAAGTCCCTTCTGATTATTTATATAGTAAATGAATATGAATGAGTTGCTTATCAATGCACATCAACCAATATGATTTATTGATTTTTTACTTCTTAAGTTTAAAATCAAAAATACAGTATCAGTTGAGTTTTCTTGAAGGCAGAATGAGTATGCATGTGAATGAATTTTTTTTTTAATGGATATTTACAATCATGACAGACAAAACTAAGCTTTAGCCATTATTCCATAGAAAGTTGTAAAATTATTAGCCAAAGCAGCAGTTGACAGCTGGAAGTAGAGGTTGCTAGGAATTCTCTGATTGCAAACCAGATTGCCATTTGACAGTTACCTTTCATTTATCATACTTACAACCAGGTTACTGCCTGGGTAAGAGACACTTTTGTGCAAACTAAAGTTCAGTGCACCTAGTCTGATGAATACAATTGGTCTGAGTGCAGTGTGACAGCACAAAACCTTGCGTTTATCAAGGCCCCAGGCCTGCATGATCTATATCTTTTGTAAAAATCAAAAAATAAAAACATTTTATCAAATATTAAATGAAATTTCATTTTTTTTGCCAAAACTCTGTACTTTGTTAATCCTATAATGAATATCATATTTGAAATAATATATTTATAGAAGTACTAATTATATAGTAATGCAAATTTTTCAGTTACGTTGTTTACCTAAATGTTTTGCAATATTCCCATCATGTTATTGTGAAATAAACTCTTGGCTAGCATTTTTTGTATTATGGATCAGAATTTGCAAAAAAAAAAAATTAATTAATAAATTAGGACAGTGTTATTAACCGATTCTCATTAAAATATTGAAGACAATAATTTTTTTTTTTCCATTATATGTATTTGATTTTGTTTCCTCAAATGTTGATTCGAAATCATATTTATAATATATAAATAATTTAAATATTATAAGTACCAAATTGTTTAATTTTAATATATCTATATTTGCAAGTAAGATAGTTTATTTTTTAAATATGTAAATGTTTTTTTTATCATATGAAAAAGTTCCCCCTCCCTGTTATCGGTGAAATAAAATTAGTTAATTAAAACAAAATAAATTCTATATAATTTCAACAAAAAACACAATAGAATATTAAAAAAATTACTTTTACCTTTTTATTCACATATTAATTCTTTCAAGGCTGCAATGTGATGAATAACAATCAGTTTTAACTAGGTTGACTCTAATCAACATATTAATTAGTTCAAAATAACTCTTACTTTGTTTCATTTGGAATCTCAATAATAGACTAATTTTTTGTGTGCTTATTATTTCAATTTAAAAATTTAGTCACGCTATATAATCAGGTATCTATGAATTTTAAGGATTTATATTGCATTTACTTAAGGGAAGAAATTTTCACATTTACATTGTTTATTTGATAAATTTTTAGAACCATTTTATACCATATAATTTTTTTTGTTTAATGATAGGTTATAATAAGTAAAAAAAATCAAATAATTGCTTGCTTTCACTGGAGTAAATAAAGGATTTTATAGGCACTTTCCCAATCGAGTAGTTACCAATGAAATTTGTATAATTGTTACAACCAATAGAAAGACATTAAACACTAATGTCGTGTTAATGAAATGCAGACAATATCTTTTTAAGAAATTGTTTTTTACTAATTCTGTTTTTTTTTAGATTTGGGCCTTTGTGAATTTGTGTAATTTTATGGATCAATTACGAACTTTAGCTAAATAACATATTCCATTTCAGTACAAATCCAATGAAAGCAGATTAATAAAACGTGAAAAAAATTATAATGATATTAATATTAAAAGGAAAAAAAAGAATATCAGTGTTAAAGAAAAACATAGATACTACTGGTGTTAAAATATATATATATGATTTCATCAGATTCAACCCTCAAGCCACATGTTTAGGCTTCTGATAATGTACTCTAACCTCACAATGCACTAACACATGATTAAAAAAACTAAAATATGACCAATAAATTAAATTCCCTATTATGCATAATTATTATGAGATAATGTTTTAAATAAGTTTATTTGTAAATAAATTATTAATATGTTATCTTTCATATAAATTATAATTTTTAAATGAAGATAATTCAGAAATCTAAACATTTACACATATAAGTTTTATTAATTATCTCAGTGAAATGCCACCAAGTCTGTTTGGTTTAGCACAATGGTAAACAATGTAATATTTAGTTTATTTCAAACAAGTGGCAGAAGTTTTAGTAAAAAAGTAATTCTCTTATATTTAAATAAAAATATTTGCACTCACAATGCGGCTCTAACAATGGAGTGATTCAGAAATCTAAACACTTTTATTTATATATAAATTTTATTACTTATTGCAGTAAATGGCACTTGATATAGCTCAAGAATAGAGTATATAAAATATAATATATTTCGAACAATTGAAGTAAAAAAGTAAGCCTCTTATATTTAAATAAAAAATATTTACAATCAGAACATGTTTCTAACAATGGAGTGATTTCATAAATATAAGCATTTGTGAATCAGAATGTGTTTGTAACAAGAGTGATTTGTGAATCTAAGAATTTTCATTTACATATAAACTATCACTATGATTTAGCACTCCAATTGATGAAGCATTTTTGTGCCCCATACAACATGCACATTTTAGTATAAATAAAAAGTTGGAAGGTCACCATTGTTAAGATTGATGGAATATTAGTCATAATGGCAAGATTAATTATTAAACCTAATGGAAAATACTATAATCTCTCTGTTGTGGTTCATACATATAATCTATAAAAATAAATGAAACTAAAAGAAAGTTAAAACTAAGATCAGTTACTTTTAATATCTAAAAAAAAAAATTGTTGAAAGGCTTAGTTGTGTATTTTTTCTTAAAGGCAAATCATAATGGGATAACAAATAAAAAATAAAAGAAATGAGAAATTTATTTCTTTGTTCCTTTTAAAATATGATAAGTAAAAAAAATAAAAATATAAAGCGAACACAGATCAATCTTCAGACAATAGGATATTTTGTAAAGGCTTTTTTTCCGTATTATTATAAATATTGCTATGAAAATTTTGACTGTTGCTAGCCAACAAGAAAAAAAATTTTTTTTAATTGATCATATTTTTATTTATTTTAAACTTAGCAGTTTATATAGCTCACAAATTAGCAGCCATGAAGATGATTTTTAAGAATTCATTTCTAATTGTGTTTATTTACCATAGTTGAATAGAAATTTCGTCAGAGGGTTTGTTTCATTTTTCCCAAGATGTAGCCTTTGTGGAGTTGTAATGTCCGAATATTGAAAATAAATGCATAGTTATATCTAGCATTGACTGATTTGTTTGTGTTACTGTAACAAAAAATATTTATTCAAAAATAAAAGAAGTATTGTTAAGTGTTTAAAAAGGTTGGAAGTGGTATGATATATGTTGTGTTTGGTCTGGATTGCAAACTCCAATCAACAGTAATATAAAATATGAATACTTGAAGTTCACTTAATCTGATTTATTAGTATTAATTATATTTACATACTATACAATCCATAAATATATTTCCATGTATATGAACTTCATTAATGCTGGGAAGGTAGTGCACGATTGACTGAATTCAGTTCTAGCTGTATATAATAACTTGCCTTGTGAGTTTGTCCAATGATCCTTCTGCTGTACTAGACATCTTGCCTTGAGTTGGCTCTAGTCTTTGCAGCTTCCAATCCTATCATGGATTTGTCTCACTGTGTAGACTTATAGCATAATGACAGTAATAGAAACGTTCACTGTTAGCAGTGGTTTTAATTGAGAGCATATTCTGTCATTTAGGTTAGGCAAATGTTCTCCCCCTTGGCTTCAAAAAGACTGACTATTTATTGTCAGATCCCCAACTTTACTGGCAGCAATCATATTCAGAGAGCATCATTGCCTATTGGCCTATATTAACCAATGGTTAATATTTATCCATGTTTACACATTGGCCATATGTTTACACATTAGTTATCCACATGTTTACACATTGGTTAATGGCAATGAGCGCTCAATCCAATCAGATAAGGACAGGATCTGGACTAATCCACTTCTAATGGCAAGGTGAGATATGACATCCCTCCACCTGTCTAAAATTAGTCCTGGATAAGGTAGTCATACAGATGTCCTTAATGCCCTCCACCTGTCTAAAATTAGTCCTGGATAACATAGTCATACAGATGTCCTGAATGACATCTTTTCCGCTTCATTGGTTCCTTTAGTCTGCTGCTGTTCTTGGCTTGTTCATCATCATCTTCACTTGATGTACTTGTCCCAAAGTGTTTGGCTGGGTTGATGCTGTCTTGCATTTATTCATCATTTTCGTTTGATGTACTTGTTTCTGGGTGACTCAGTCTCAATTGGTTTAGGTGGCATTGATATCCATCTGCTGTTTGAACTACTACAATGTAGAGTCCTTTCAGTTGTGTAATCACTACTGGTATCCATTTTTTGGCTCCATTGTATACTGCATAGCATCTGAGTGCCTATTTAAATTTTTATATTATCTTTTCCTTTTTTATCACAGTTTGGATCAGGTTTCAGGGATGATAGATTTAGGCCACTGAGCTGTTTTGTCTTTTGATGGCATGTTTTGATTCATTTTGCACTGCCAGCAGAGGTGGACCTTGGCCTTAATATAAAAATTTAAGGTAGGCCACCACATGTATGATCTTGCCAGCATCTTCATTCGGACTATCCCCGGATGCCTCGTTATATAACAGACAGCACCTGGGAATGTCCAGCTGGGGGAATCACTACTCCGGAACTCCACATAATGCAGCCATGTTCATTTGAGAGATTCAGCCTTTGTGTCTAAGAAGGCTGAATGCAATTCATCTGTATTTTTTTTATTTGGCTAACCCTTTTGGATCCATTTTTGTATCTTTTGGAATTCAGGATCATTAATGGTCCATACAGCCACTGTCTTATTGTTCAATGGTGTATTTGATTCCAAGTCAATCATGTTAATTGCTCGATTTGATACTGTGACCTAGTTCACTTTTGTCACTAGCAAAGCCTAAGTGACTGAATCAGTCATGGCCTAACAAGTTACTATGATCACCTGATGCCACCACTAGTGGTAGGTGTATAATCTTGTTAGGCATTGTAATTTTAACTGTTATTTGGCCAACAGTTTTATTTTATTGCCCTTATAGTCTGTGATAGACTTGCTGCTAGAGTTGCAGCTTATATTGTTTATCTTTATTAATGATAGCCCAAGTCTTTCTTCAAAAATGGACACTGCAGACCCTGTGTCCAGTTCCACTGTAACTGGCATATTATTAATTATAATACTATGTTTAAATCCAGACTGATCATATTTAATATGATTTATATAGGCAACTTGTTTGTTTTTCTTATAATTGTCTTTGCTCTTTTTTTGGAATGGGTTTTTGCAGACATTCTATATGTGTGTGAATTTGTTCATTGCATCTATAGCAATGCATTAGACTACATGGTGCTGAATTATCTGAGATGACTGATTGCCTAACTGATCCAGTGTTATCCTCGATTTTTTGCACATCATAATTAATAATTTTTTTAATGGCTTTGCTTGACTAGCTATTGATTCCACTAGTATTACTTGGGCTAAAGCTGAATCAAAATCTAAATCCAGCATCATTAGCAATTTAAGTCTTAATGCCACAAATAAAATGATCATGAAGTGCTTCATTGAAGAAATCTTTGAATTCACACTTTAATGTCAATGTTCAGATTCTTGTTGTGAATTCTCTGACTCCCTCCCCCCCCCCTTTTCTTGAATCCAGAGATTGAAATATCTCTGCATTATTGTCAAAGGTTTTGGGGAAAAATAATCATTGAGTGTCACTAACGTATCATCAAAATTTAGGTCAGCCGGTATTTCTGCCGTAGATTGAGACTTCAGTATCTCATAAGTTTGAGAACTATTATGGTCATTAATGTGGCTAATTTTATCTTAGGTTTCTTGATCTGGTTAGCTTGTAGGTAAAATATTAATCGCTATTGCTTGACCAGCTCTCAGGGTGGATTGGGTCAAATGCTCCCATCAAGGTATATTCATTTTGTAATTTTCCATTGTTTCTTCATAAGAGAAACAAAGTATTGGTTTTATTTTTGCGACTTAGCACTTATAATTTTAAATTTTGACAGCTACCATTTGTAATTGTCCCAACAAAGTTAACAATCTACTGGGGAGAACTTTCGTCATTTTTTTATGAGTTACACACTTGTGATTGGTTTATGATTTTAAATGACATGTCTATTGTGTTTGTGATCAATTTTTCTTATGAATCTGCTGAATCTGTTTTTTATTGGTTAAGTAATAGAAATTTTATCACCATTTTGTAAATATGACAAATCTATTTCATTGCACTCGCATATTTTTTCGAAACTGCTGAATCTGATTTTTATCAGATAGAATGGTGATTTTAATATGACAAATGTCTAACTGCATACTTGCATATTTGCTGTATTTTTCCAGTCTTGGGGAAAAATAATTCTTTTGTCTAACTGCACCACATCTGTTGTGTTGGGTGTATTTTATACTATTTTTCCAGTTATGGGGAAAAAAATTTTATTTTGTCTGACTGCACCAAATCTGTTGTGTTTAGTCTGGATTGCAAACTCCAACCAACAGTAATAAAAATATGAATATTTGAAGTTCACTTAATCTGATTTATTAGTATTGAATATATTTACATAATACACAATCCATAAATATATTTCCATGCATCTGAACTTCATTAATGCCGAGCAGGTAGTGCCCGAATGACTGAATTCACTTCCAGCTGTATATAATAGCTTGCCTTGTGAGTTTGTCCAATGTCTCTTCCGTCTATACTAGAAAGCTTGCCTCGAGTTGACTCTAGTCTCTGCAGCTTCCAGTCTTATCATGGACTTGCTTCACTGCGTGGTTGGGCAGACATTCTCTCCCTTGCCTCCAAAAAGGCTGCCTATTTATTGTCAGATCCCCACCCTTACTGGCAGCAATCAGATTCAGAGAGCATTTTTTCCTATTGGTCCATACTATCCAATGGTTGGTATTTATTTACATGTTTACACATTGCCCATATGTTTACACATTGGTTATCCACATGTTTACACATTGGTTAGCAGAAATGAGTGCTCAATTCGATCAGATAAGGACAGGATCTGGACTAGTCCACTTCTAAGGGCAAGGTTAAATATGACAATTTATAAATTATTCTATGTATTTATGTTTAACTCTCCTGAAAAATGAAGTGAGTTCATGATTAAATAAAAATATTATTATGGGATAAATTTAAGGTATCATTATAATAATGCAAATCTATAAGTGCCAAAATAATTGAATAATTTTGTTTTATTAAAATAATTTTGCACTTAGAATTGTAAGATTAATTAATAAAATGAAAATAATCAAATGGTTTATTTCTCAGGAATTCATAAGAAGTTTAACCACTATCATTCGTTCATTGCATCAAATCATGCAAGACAGACTAATTAATGATTTAAGAAGTTTAAATTTTACATTTTGATATATTTTTAAATCACAATTTGAATTCTGCCAATTTTAATATTGTTATAGAGATTAATCCAACAAATATCTATTGCCATTGTATTATTTTATTAATTTATATTTCTCCATATGTATACTTTAATAATTATTTCATATTTATTCGATAATGTCAATATTGACTGAATGATTTTTTATTTATTGAACTAGTATACTGACAAATTAAACTTATATATAATTTATTCAGTCTGTTATTTAGTAATTTTATTTATTGTTATTTTATTTATCCAATAAATTTATATATTTAAATTTAATTGCCTATAATATTGTATATATAGTGTGGTCCATATATCTTATTCATATTTTTTATCCATATATCTCTCGCATTTTTGCTTTACATGACTTTTTGCTTTACATGAAGCTATTTATCCAGGAATGATAATTTGAAATTTGTCTGTGCATGTGTGGATTATGTATATATATATATATTGAGAATTGTATGGGTTGTGCCTTATTATAATTATCAACATTTTGGCAATGATGATTTTATGGCATTGATAGAAATCATTTTAAAGTCCAAATACATAATAAATTTGATTGATTTTGTTTGTTACATGTAAGTAATATTAGTATAAATATCTATTTGTGAGTATATATTTAATATAGGTTCTTTATTTATATAATAATGCTTTATGATATTTATTTATTTATCTATTCATCTCATTATTAAATAATACCAACATAGACCTGAGCATTATCATCGTAAATGATTATTTTCAGTGGAGTAAGTTACTTTCTTTATATATTTTATTCCATTCTGTTACAATATTAATAACTTAATAGAATTTTTAAATGATTTCAAGAATAAAAACTTTTCATTTTTATCAATATTGAGAGTTTAATTTAATCAATTTATATAGAACAACATTTTATCATAGGCTGACAAACTAGTGAGTATGTTTTTTACAACTGAAGTGGTATAGCTAGGTGTAATTCTCTTTATTTAATAATTATACCTCTAGGTCTATATTGAAGTTTATATTAACAATCCTTCGTAAGGAAGTTATGCCTTTTTATTATTATTATTATCTTACTTTTATTTGTTTTGTTCTGTTTGTTTTATTTACAGTTTTTAACATTTTATTTTTAATAATTATATTTAGTGGCAATAATATAGGAAGTTGTCATATATTCAATAGCTAAATATAATTTTAAACTGCAAAATCATAATAATTGAATGGTTTATTTCTTGGGAGTTCATATAAAAATTCACAAGAAGTTCAAACAATGAAAATCATGCAATTGAGCTGCAATCCATGGACCTTGAACTCTAGCGTCTGCCATTCTACTATTTCATTTTAAATTGCATAGGAAGGGCTCATCATAGATGATTCCCTTATACCATGTTGAAAATCATGAAAAATAATATATTATTCATATTATTGATTGTACCTAATTATAGTTAAACTTATTTAAGATAAAATAGTTAATTTAAAATCAATTATTAATGCAAATTTTAAAATGTTTCTGTCATTTAGATTATAAATTTAGTTTTAGCATTTGGATAGCATGAGTCATATTATTCTTTACCTGAATAAGATCTATTACCATTATAATTGTAAATTTCAAGTCTAAGTTATTGGTGCTATGGTAGATTATTGAAGAATTGATAATAAATGATCACAAGTCATTAGATCAAAAGCAGTTTTGAAATCTTTTTGACAAGCAACATAATTCATGCTTTTATTTATTTTATCAAAAATGTTTGGGAGATATGAAAACCTTTCATAACATCATATGTAATAAAAAGCTTTCATATAATTAGATAATTTAACTTTTTGAGAATGTTATATGCAAAAATTTTCAAATCAGTATTTTCTGGAGTTATTGGAATTTAAGCCATTCACTGGAGCATTAATTAATGTTTTTTTTTTTTTAAGAGGAAAAAGATAATGTTAGTTAAAAATTGAGTGGATCAACTTAGCATGAATATAATAATAAATCATATAAAAGCAGGATAAATAGTGATGTAATCAAAAGTTTTATGGATTGTAGCAAAAAGTAGGTGTATTGTAGTCATAAAGAATATCATTATATGTGATATACTTAAGAGAAAGTTTTAGCAGATTAAAGTACTGAATGGAAAATACTTAATGACTAACTGCAGCAATTTTAGTCTTAAGATATTCATGGATTTTATGTGATTAAATTAATACAAGACATAGAAGAGTTAATGTATATTTGTAAAGAATTTTTGTGGTGAAGAAAGTATATTGTATAACATATTTTAGCATATATTTGATCAGTTTTCAAATGTTTGGAAAATTGTAGGCTATCTAAAGGTTGTGTCAGTTTGAAAAGAAAGAAAAAAAAAGATGATGTACTAAAAAAGTCATAACTTCAAAATCAAAAATAGCTTTAAGTGCATTTTTATTTTTATTAAACTGTAACTTAGATTTTTTGTATTAAAATCAGTAAGACTATATGCATAGATATTATTGACAATATATTTAAATTACAACCAAATTGCAATTGAAAGTAAATCTGATAAGTTAATAAGCAGCCATTTTATTGTTGAAAATATCATTTAATATTAATTTAAAATCATTGATAATAATTTAATTGATAATAAAATTATAACAATATAGATAGATTATGCATTGAATATTTTTTAACAAGTTAACAGTAATGAGTGGTTAATGAGAGTTTAGACAAAAGTTATTAATATTTTGCTCAAAATGGTCTATAATCACTAAGAAAGATACTAGATAAATATAACGAATAAAGCAGTTTCAGAGATGGTTGAATATGCTTAAATTACAATGGATGAGATAGTGCATTATAAATATTATTGTATACTTATGACAGATTTAAACAATATCATATAAGATTTAATAATAATTTTTCAATATTGACACTTTTAGCAAAATAACGATTTCTATTTTAATTTTAGATTTGATTATTGTTATGTTTTAATTGTAAGAGTAATACATATGTTATACATGTTTAGTAATAAACAACTTATGGTGACTAATATTCCATAAGGATTGACAAGTTAACAAATCTTATTCAGTTATTCTGCCAATTATTGGAATATTATATTTTATTTTCCCCATTGACATTGCAGTTGCAGTATTAAGCTCCCATGTATCGTCTGCTTATGATGTCTTCACAGCAGTCTTCTCTTTAGTTTTTGTAGCTGACTTCAGCAATCTTATCTGTTGCTGTAGTTGTTGTTTTCATAGGCTTTTTAGTAGTTTTTTTTTTTTTACTTGCCAACTGATGCATATACTTTCTATTTATAATGGAATTGTTTCATAAATTTAGATCAGCAAGTCCTACTTATTTTGTTTAGTTAAACACATGATTGGTGGATCATTTTATTCATTATTTTACAGAAAGTCATTATTTTTTGTTATCTTCTTATTGAAGTTATTCTAATCATGCTTTCAAAATAACTAAGATTTTTCTAGTTTTTTTTTTTTTTCATTGTTTTCATTCGACCCAAACTTATTTTGAAATTATTATCATTTTCAGCCATTATTAATTTGCTTCAGGATGATCTCTCCAAGTTTAATTCCGTTACTCCAATCCATAGCTTCTCCATAACACATTAGCAAACTTTCTTATTTCATCCATCCAACTCACATATGATCTCATTTTAAATCTGTTTAAAATCTCAACTTTTCATGCAACATAATCTCATTAGCAATATGTTTGGACCACTTTTATTTTTTTAAAAATTCTTTTTAATGATATCTTTAAAATCTGTTTGTTCTTTTACTCATGTTGCATTTTGTTTTCACTCTCGCTTTGTTAATAATAACGTAGTTATCTCCATACTTCAATGAGTGATCTGAAGTCTGTATTAATCTTCCATTAAGTATCTCAAGTCTCAAATTCATAAGTAAAAACTGTTAAAAGATATCTACTAAAAATCTTTTGTTTGAAACCTATAAGCATATTTCCTTTTAATATTAAGTCATTTTTATCATAAGTAGTCCATTCAAGTTTAGTTTTGTGATTAATTTCTTCTATTATGTTTCTGTCTGTTAACATTCTGACCAAGGATATTATAAATGTTAACTTCTTCTAATTCTTGATTATCAATTTTTATTTCCTTTGTCTGAGAAATCTATTGAACATTATTTTAGTCTTTTTAGTATTTAACTTTTGACCTACTTTCTTATTTTCTTCTAATAACTCATGCAACATTTCCTAAAGCTCTAAAAGCATTGCAAAAACAACCACATCATCTGCAAAATCGAGATGACTTAAACAAACCTATTTTTATTCCCTTAGCTTTTCATTTTAATCCACAAAATACTTCTTATAAAAATGGCTGTAAAAAGTTTTGATGATGCGGAATCACTGTATCATATATTCTTCTGGAATATTAATCTTCTCGGTATAACTATGTAATATAATCATGGCTTTTTCATTTTTATAAATATTCTTTAAAATATGACAATATCATGGATCTATACCTTGATGATCCAATACTTTAATCATTGAAGAAATGTTTATAAAATCAAATGCCTTTTCATAATCTACAAATCCAAATTATAATGGCAACTCATATTCATTGATCCTTTCTATAAATTCTCTCAATACTTGAATGGGATCCACTGCACTAAAATCTAATACATTCTTTTGATTGACTAGAATCCAAAGTTTGCTGTCGATGAGTTGTAATTATTTTGGTAAAGATTTTATATAGAATTGATAGAAGACTTATAAATGTTTAATTTCTATTTTCTGAGTCACTTTTCTTAAATATCAATATTACTCTTGCATTCTTCCAATTGCCTTGTACATTTTTATCATTTAGACATATGAAAAATATAACTTTGACTACAATTTTTCTATTTTTTTACTTTCTTGTTTTAAGATATTGATTATAATTCCATCATTTTCTGGAGCTTTTTCCTTTTTCATAGATTTAATTGAACATCTCACTTCAAAAGATGTAAGAACTGTAGGATATACTTTATTTTCTTGTTCTTTATTATTATAGAACTCTTCCACACATTTCATGATGTCATCTCCTTTTTAATAATAATTCCATCTTTTATTCTTATTAATTGAAATAACTTTCCTTTCAATATCAAAATGTTTTACATTTTGAGACTTTTATTCTCTTCTATAGCTTTCTTTGCCAAATCACAATTATAAAAAAATATTGTAACTAACTCTTTTTCTTACCATTTTACAAAATTCTAGATATTCAGTTCTTCTCAATGGATCATTTATAAATAATTTCATATTCTTTTTTTTTCATACATTATCTTATCACAGTAGAAAATTTATGGTAAATTGCTTCTTTACCAACAATTTTTGTTGTAGCTCATAATAGTGTTATAGTTATCTTCTTATTCATTTCATTCAAATCAGAACTGTCATTAAAATTTGTTATTTTAAAATGATTTGCAATTTTTATTTTAAATTTATTGGTGTGTTTCTGAACAATAAGAATATCAGTTGTTAAAACTAACTTTCTTAATAGCTTTCATCTTTCTAGTTTTGCATTGACATGTATCTTACATCTAACTAATCAACACTTCCTATAGTGAATCTATTAAGAACATTACAGACATGAAATACATATTTTCTGTTAATCAAAATATATTCTGATTCTGTTGTACCTTCATTTGAATGCTTTTCAAAGAAAGAATTCATAATATACAATTATTCTTTCTCTGCAAATTCCACAAGTCAGTAGTCTTTCTCATTTCTATTATCATAATCAAATTTACCTGCAGCCATTTATCAATTCTAGCATTAATGTCTACCATGACAATTTTAAAATGTGTGGTCTGATCAAAAGATTTTGTATATCCATATGAAAATCATTTATTTCTTCATTGCAATGACAATATCTTGGATCATAAACCTGAATTGTTTGATTTGATATCTTCCATTATGTTAAATAACTAATATTGCCATTATATATGATATACCATCAATTTTCACAATGTTGTTCTTCCATTTTTTATTTATAACAAAGACTAGTTAATTTGTACTGCCAATATTTGTGCCTTTGTAATAAAATACATGTCCATTTTTAAAATCAGTTATGTCAACTTTTTTCTAAATTCATAAAGTTCAATAATGTCCCATTTAATATTGGACAATTCTTCTTCCAGTTAATGCAATCTTCCTTTATCTGAAAGTAATCTGCAATTATAATTACCTAAATAAAACATCATCATATGGCACTCTCTTGTTTCAGCCATTAACCACTGCCTTGGCTGTGAACTTTATAATCTAGAAATAAAAATCATATCTAGTTTAAAAAAGTTTATTTATAAACATATTCATTGTGCCATAAAAAAAAATTCAAATGGTATTTCAGTTAAGATACTTTCTGGTAACCGAGCAGAAAGACTACAGTGTTTTTTGATTTTATCAAACTGAATGATATGCACTGGTAAGCAACCCATCCATATTCATATATGATACGAATAATCACATAGTAATAACAGCTGCAGCAATAAGAATGAATGGCATGGACATTAGGAATTTGCTCTGCTTGTTTTCTTTAAAGCCTCAAAGATAAATAACAAACTTCATAAATATAGTTGGTCAGTTTTGATTTCCTTTAAAACTTCTTTCATTATTCGTCAAAATAAGTCATAGATCACATGACCCTATCTCTTAAGCTTGTAAGTTATAAACAATGAGGATTGCCAATTCCTCTACAAGCTTTGTGATAAATGCTTAGCCAAAGCCAGTACTTAACATATCTCTGTCCGGAACCCCTCCCCAAACCCCTGATCATGGTTTCGTGCATTGGCACTCCTCGGAGAGGGGTCAGGGTAGGTTCAGACACCTCTCTGAGGAGTGCCAAAGCATGAAACCATGATAGGGGTTTGGGGAGGGGTTCCTGACAGAGATATGTTAAGTGCTGGCTCTGGCTAAGCATTTATCACAAAGCTTGTAGAGGAATTGGCAATCCTCATTGTTTATAACTTACAAGCTTAAGAGATAGGGTCATGTGATCTATGACTCTTATTTTGACTATTTATAGTCTCTGCCATAAGTCTTATGCAATTTTATATTGCTAAGACAACTAATATATAGTATGGCTGAAGATCTATCAGCCCCATATAGCTATTTGAGTTGGATAGCTGGGTTTGAAGACATGTCTGAAAATTTTAAATTTTCCACTCAACAGATAACTTTTAGATAAGTGCTTGGCTTTGGGTTGGTTTTATTCTTTCATTATTGTTTGTAATTGTATCATATTGACTAGTCTTTGTATTTACTTGATCAGGAAATTTTATGATTTCTATTTTCTAGTTTCTCTTTTGCTGCTATACTACTCCTTCTTGCATCATTATAAATTATTCTGTTTCTCTGTTAGTGTCGCTGCTTGCTTGATCACAAACACTTCGTTTTTTTTTCTTTTTTTAATTTCTTCATAAGAATTAAAATTGAAACTAGTGGATTATTTCTTTTTTGTGATTTTGTCTGGTGTATGAGTAGTTAATTCCTGTGATAAAATTACAGCTTTATTGATTTTGCTAGTTTTTTTTATATTTTTTTCTCATAGAAGCATTTCTGGATTTAGCTTTTTTTTTTTTTAAATGCTAATATTTGAAGAATGATTCTTGTACTAAGGAATTGAGTTTTAGTTCTTTAATATTAATATTAGAACTGGAATCTTTATCTTACTTGAATCTTGGTTTCAATGTTGAAACATATTTAATCTTTCTGGAAATCATTTTTTTCCATTTATTGAGCACTTTGTTTGGGATTTCTTGTTTAAGCCAATGATTGTTTTAACTTTTATCTAGCCTGTTTTATTTTGCTATTGGGTCATTCATATTGTGCTGTACTTTAATTTTATTTAGGATCATTTGTTATGATGTTTTCAGACAATCTTAGGGTTTTATTTGTAGCAGTTACAAGTAATCCCTAGTGAAATTCATGTTTGTTTGAAGTGTTTTGGATTTGGTTTTTATATATTTATAAATGACATCTTTTTTTTAACTACAATCAATTATGATCTAAGGTCTATAAAGAAGGTATTGTAAATTTTTGTCACTTTCATTGCAGTCTTAAATAATATAAGTAAGTAATTTCTCTGTCTTTGATAACTTTGCCACATTGACATGGCTTGACCTTTTTTTTTTGTTGTAGCAAAAAGATGCAGAATCTTAGTCATAACAGAGACTGCAAAGCCATAATTTGGTCAATTATTGATTCCCACCTGCATCTTAGAAGCTGAATTTAAATTCTTTGACTTTTCTATGCGGCTAACATTTATTTCTCTATTTATTTTGGAATTCTGCTTCTTCTCTTTAACTTGGGTGCACATACATCTTCATTATATCCAACACAGTGACAGTATCTATAAACTGAATGTATATGGAGACAGTCTTTCTGGGAATAGTTTGTTATATCTGAAACAGAGTTCACTTGTTCCTATTAATAAATTTTTTGGTCCATACTTATAGTTTCATTTATATTTATTATTCTGACTATTTGCCTTAATCTTAGAACAAGTATTTTTTAATGGTGAAGTCTGATCAAATATTAATTTTGCTAGGAATCCTGGTACTGCTGTAAATAAATCCAGAAATCAGTCCTGCCTTTTATTTCTTATGATATCTATGTGTTTGATTAAAAAGAAAGTCTTTAATCAATAAATAATTTTCTTTCCAATTTATACTTTTTCTTTTCAAAATAATTGTCAGAATAAGCTGTTCATTTTATTAAATGCATTTTCAAAGTTAGTAAAATAAATATTCAATTTTCTTTCCTCTTTCAGTATATTATATAATATTTATCTGAAGATTTTTGATTATGGCATTTTATTTTTAGTTATGTTGGGAATTATTTACACCAGCAATATCCAAGAAAAGAGGATAATAATAATGTTTAAAATGGTGTGTTCTTGGTCAAAAAAGTTTTTTAGAGAAGCTGCATTAGCAATAGTGAATAATTTCATAAGTCAGAAATTGGCCAATGTTTTACAATTTATATTCCCTATGTCTATTCTTTCACCTGTGAGATCACATGTATCTTATAGTTTTTATGCTAGAGTCCATTGTTATTAATAATTTTTATTAGTCTTTCATAAGACTAGAGATTATCCATTTAATAAATAATATTTCTGTAGTGTAATTTTCACTACACCACTCTCACACAAGATAGGGACTGATTTCTATTTACTTTTAACACTTTGTGGAAAGGTGTAATCTTAAACATATAACTCGAGACATGGAAACAGGGTGAATATTTTCCAGGATGCACATTTCATGCTGATCGAGCATTCATCAGTTGGCCTAGATTACAATCTCTTACACCTATTTGTATCATTGTTTATTATATATATATAAATTGATAGACAGGCAGACAATTACCATAGTATAATTGATATGTCAAACTTACTACCCTCACAAGTTTCACCTAAATTATTTGATGGCAGTATATTAATAATTTTTATTAGTCATTCATTAGACTAGAGATTATCCACTTAATGAATAATATTTATATAGTGTAATTTTCAATACCCCACTCACACAAGTTGGCAACTAGTTTCTATCCACTTTTAACACATATGACCCAAGATATGTGAAAAAGATGTATGATTCCAAAATGCACATTTCTGCCGAACTAGCACTCATTAGTTGCCCTAGATCACAATCTCTTACACATTTTTTTATTATTGATAATTATATATAGATAACTAATTATTACAGTTTAATTGATAAATGATGCAATGAAAATTAAATTACAAAAATATTCATTAAGTGGATAATCTCTAGTCTAATGAATGACTAATAAAAATTATTAATATACTTGTTTCAAGTGGTTTGTGTCAAACTTGTGAATTATAGTAAATTTGATACATTGATTAAATTAGTAATTGGCTATCTACATACATTGAACATTGATAAAGATGTGTATAAGTGATTGTGATCTGGGCCAATTAATGAGTGCTGGTTCAGCACAAAATGTACATCTTGAGGATCGTACATCGTTTTCACATGTGGTTATATGTTTATGATTACATCCCTCCACATGGCATTAAAAGATATAGAAACCAATTCCTGCTTGCATGAGACCGGTGTAAAAATTGCATTACAGAAATATTATTCATTAAGTACATTATTATATTATAAACCAAAATATTCATCACTTAAACATACCTTTGCTTACAGACTTTTCTGGTTTGTTTTTACTAGATTTTTAATGTTTGAAGTTAAGCAGAACATTTTTTAAATTTGAATCAGTCAGAAATGATCTTGTTTCGTTCATTTATCAATTATATTGATACATTGTACAGGCTTAAACCTGCATTTATATATGTAATATTTATATGTAATATATGCGGGATTCGAACTCAGACTTTCACATGACCCACTACTCTCAGTGCCATCTCATATTGCTGACCCACCTGATCACACACATGTTGAAAAGATAAATAATCACCAATATACGTATTTCATGCTAAACCAGCAATCATCAGTTGGTCTAGATTACTATCCTCACACATATATATAATCAGTGCTCAGCTTTATATTAAGATAGCCAATCTTCATACTTTAATGGACAGGCTTCAAACTATTCCAACTCACTAATAAGGGCTTTGAACGTTCCATCATCAGATTTTCAATGAAATGGAAGGCTGAAGAGTTGTGAATTGGAATAGTTTGAAGCCTGTCCATTAAAGTATGAAGATTGGCTATCTTAATATAAAGCTGAGCACTGATTATATATATATATGTGAGGATAGTAATCTAGACCAACTGATGATTGCTGGTTTAGCATGAAATACGTATATTGGTGATTATTTATCTTTTCAACATGTGTGTGATCAGGTGGGTCAGCAATATGAGATGGCACTGAGAGTAATGGGTCGTGTGAAAGTCTGAGTTTGAATCCCGCATGTATTACAATTATATTGATGAAAATAATTTTTATAAAAAGCAAAATGTTCAAGCTTACAAAAATATAAACAGTTATAAAATGAAAGTTAAAAACAATTATGGACTCTTTATGGATTAATCAACAATTTTTTTTTTAGAATTTTTGTTATAATTTTGTTTTCTGATTATTAATAAAACTGATTTCTGTTTAAAATATTATTTTACAGAGTCTAGCATGAAATTTTATTTTTATAGTCAAAGATGCAATGCACCAAAATTAAGGTATCAATGTGCCAAGTTTGATGCATGTCCATGAGGCTGGCTATTGCAGTAATAAATCAATCTAGTATTATAATCTATAATGTTTAGAAACTGCTCATTAACCTTGCCCTGAAAGGAAAAAATCAAAAAATCAGAACTCTTATAGATAAATAAATAACATTTTTGCCAGAATAATCTCTAAGTGGTTAGAGCATCATTTTAAATTCACTATTTTCTAAAGTTCAGTGGCTTCAATTCCTATGCTATATTGTCACTTGTTAGACCTGCAACACTTAAAAAAAAGAGAGAAATTAATACCACTCAAAACATTGAGCTCTATACTATTTTATGCTTTCCTATTAGCAATTGGATGAATTTAGGAAAGTAGAAACAAAGTTTGCATTTTTCTAATTCAATTAGATAATGGAAAATAATTCAATGTATAACTATTAAATTGTCTGCAGTAATTAGGCCAACACTTTTATAGCCCAACTGGAGTCTTGTATACTTAGAAATATTATGCTTAAATCATATACCTGACTTAGATATATAGATGTCATTAATAATTTTTATTAGTCATTTATTAGATTAGAGATTATTCAATAATGAATAATATTTCTGTAGTGTAATTTTTACTACACAACTCTCACCAAGATACACACTGGTTTCTACCCACTTTTAATACCTTATAGAGGGATGTAATCATAAACATATGTAGGATCCCCAGTTGGCCCAAACCACAATCCTTCACACATATCTTTATAATGAAGAGAGAGAAACTTAATACTTGATTCAAGTAAATAAATACATTTTAAAAAATATATAGTTTACAATGAATTTTTCTAAAACAATAGCCCATTTTTTGTTGTTGAAATTATTTACAGTAATAAAATTCTTAGAACAAATATATACAACTAGTTGATTGACAGCCACAACTATTTACATTTTTATAATAACCACCCTAAGCACTTAAAAATTCCCTGTAGTCAATTTTTAGGAATTAGAAGAATTTGTAGTGATGAAAAAACTGAATAACATTTTATGTAATAAATGTATGCATATGAAATATCCTAAAACACTGTTGAATAAGGTAGTAATAAAATCTTTAGATATTGATAGAAAGGAACTTCTTATATGTAAGAAAAAAAGTAACCACTAGGTTTTACTTTTAATAGTGACTTATCTATATTAACCCCATACTGCAGAAACACTTTAACATATTAAATTCCGTAGATTATTTAAAAATTTCCCCATTCTGCTTTAAGTTATATATCGAAAACACAATTCATTTAAGGATAGACTGGTAAAAATACATCTCATTATTGATTTTATATCAGAAAAGTATCTTTCTCATGTGGAGATAAAAGATATCCTACATATAAACATATTATTACAAAAGTGAACAAAAATGATGCCACTAATGATTTAAACATATCCCAATAAAGTCAATTGTAAAAAGTAAATTTAATATATTTAATAGAATATAGCAGCAGTGTGCAACCTGTAGGTCATGACTCCAAGAAATCTCAGAAAAGTTGTAGGGAGTCATGAAAATTTTGAGAAGTTCTTATGTTGGATAATAAATTTTTAATTGAAAAAAAACAACAAAAACCTAAACACTTAAAAAATATTGAAAATTGCTCAACTCATTATGACCACTTTTATGTTTAAACACTTCCTTCTTTATATTCCAATCTGTTTTGTATGAACAGCACATCATAATGGCACTTCACTTATATTGCTCTTAGTTCTCTTGTTCACTCTCAGAGTTTTGTTCTTTATGCTAGTATTCTCCTAATATTGATACATGGTACTACATTCTTAAATGCACACATTTTCTAAAAGAGATTAAAAAAGGTGTAATTGCTAAAAATCAACAGATCTACTAAGAACCAAATATTATTGTACATTTTTTGTTAATATGCAGTTTTTTTAAAGATCTTATATCAAATTGTATGTATTTAAATATAATATGAAGATATATATTTATATGTGATAAAGTGACTTTTATTATTACTATTTTTATATACTTATAAAATTTCAGTCTGAGCATGGTAGTCATAGATGTAAAAAGATTGTGCACTAATGGAATATATAAAATTAAATCACGCCACATGATTATGAAATTCAGCACCATTCTCTGTGAAATAAATATATAAATATATTGGAGTCCATATTTCAAAATAGCCATTCTCAAAATGAAAGTGATAATGGGATTATTTTCACTGGAATATAGTATATGCTACCAAAATCACACTTTTCTTTATTTTTGCCGTAATATCCTATAAATACAATTTATCCATACCACTTCAAACACTTTTTAGCAAAACTCTTTATTTGTACATATACATACACCTACATTTCGACTGACCTGCAGTCTTCTTCAGAGCTATGATATAATGAACAAAATAAAGTAAAAAAACATAACTATATAATAACACCATAAAAAATTTAAATAAAAAATGTATATAGTTATGTTTTTTTTTATTTTGTTCATTATATCATAGCTCTGAAGAAGACTGCAGGTCAGTCGAAACGTTGGTGTATGTATATGTACAAATAAAGAGTTTTGCTAAGAAGTCTTTGAAGTGGTATGGATAAATTGTAAATATAATATATGCTTGAACCGTTATGTAGATGAATCAGCAAACAGTCTATATATTAGAATAATTATGACATTTTACATAAAAATGAAGACACCAGTTTCCAAATATTTGAATCATTCACTTGATGATTTAAGGATGGTCATATTACTGAACTTTTTCTCCACAAGAGAGAGAAAACAAAAGAATATTTATTTATAAATTTAAGACCTTACATCTTCATGAACTCTAATAATATACTGTTGAATTATTTAGTTTCCTAATGCTCTAATTTTTATTTATTAATTATCGGGTAATATTTAAAAATGTATTTTTTTATATTTGAGACTTAATATGAATACATATTAATTTTTTGATACATATGATTATTTGTATATATAGTTTTTTGTCATATATTTTTTTCACAGATATATATACTGTATATATTCAATGAAATATAATATAAATCGTTATTATATAATAATAACAACTTGTAAATACATCACAGAAAAATTATATATATAAAAGCCTTTTTCGGTAATTCTCAATTTTTTTACCCTTCTCAATATGATACCTCGTACTAATACTAACACGTATATTACGTATATAGCGACATCTATTGACATTTTCTATATATATTGTACATAAGTTTTTTGGGATAATTTTTTATTTATATATTTAGTATTTTTATTTTTCTATTAATGAATTATTATTATTATTATTATTATTATTATTTTTTTTTAATGAATGAATTAATTATTTAAAGTTTTATTTAAAGTTCTGATAAGAAAATATATATACTGTATATATTTTTTGGAAGATATTTTCATTTTCAATTTAGAATTGAAAATTGATTAAACTTTCTATAATGAAAGGTTATTAACATATAGGAACTTTTTACTTTATCAGATATATATATATTCTACCCATGCCATGCTTCATTCATATATTCTACCCATGCCATGCTTCATTCTCACTTCCAGATAGTATATGATATAAAGTAAAACAGGTTCTAGCTCAGTTAATAATTAATAGATGAAATATTCAGCATTAAAATTAAATATTTCTCTAGCTCAAATTTAAAATACGAATAAGGTTCATTTTATAAAAATAAATTGAATAAATATTTAATATTTTCATGAGACTTGGAAGTGAAAACACAGGTGACAAGATAGATTACATTGAGCCAACATCCTACAAGATATTACCTCAATGGCATAAGAACACTATCCCCCCATTACTATTTCAAATAAATAAACTTATAGTATTCTTACGACTTTAAATAATTCCTACTCATTAAGATTAAACGGATAATTAAATCTTAGTCTTTTATTTATAATAATCTAGCTCAATAAAATCTCAGGTTCATGAAATTTACTTTAAGTTAATCAAAATTATGATAGTAAAATATGAAAAGGGATTTTATGTCATAATCTACTACACGAAACTAATAATAATAAAGCAATAGTAATATTCTTCATTGTATAACTAACTCTGTATATCCTTTCTTATACTATAATTTTATTACCATAATAAAACAATAAAATAATTTAATATAATCTTTTATCTTCATGTAATAATATAATAAATACGTGGTAGCATTTGATAATCTGACAAATAAAAATGTGTGGCAATTGATAGCATATAATCCAATGTATTATTATGATAACTAACTTATGACCATAAGATAATGTAAATGTGATTATTTAATAAATAATCCAATTCTTAAAATAATTCTTTATTTGTTTCTGGCAAAAATATTGGGTTTACTTTTATTAACTCTGTGTTCAACTTCATGAAGATGGAAAAAAAAAATAACAAACCAACACACAAATTTTGAGGAAAACAAAATTTTAATAAAGTTTATTATAACATTAACAACATAACAATTTATTTACAATATGTACATTTTACACATCTGAAAGATTGGTACCATTATACATTCTTTATATTCGAACCTCGTTAAGTCTTTACTCTGACTTAAATAAAATAATAATAAAAAAATGATACAATATTAGTAATCCCTGTTTGATCAATCTTATATAAAAAATTTGTACTTATTTAATGCTTACTCAAAATATATTTTACATCCTTTAGCCATTATTTATTCAGTATGCTTTTTTTTTTTTTAAATTTATAGAAAACATAATACGGATAAACATAAAATAATACTAATCGAAAAACATGGATATCCTCTTTTTACTAGACAATTTCACTTTAGCAATATTATCGATATTATGTAAAATATCTATTGATAATTTATTTTCAAAATTATGGATACTATTGTTCACTACACTGGATTTATCAACTATAATACATTCCATTATAACAATATTATACTACTATAGAACTATAATTACTAATACATTTTCTATTATTGAATAAATATAAATTGTATCTAACTTATTGTGTAGATCGTTTTTACTTTATAGAATTATATTAAAAATATGCAGTACTCTTTTTTAAAATTGAAATATATACTTTAATATTATTTAATATTTCAAAAAAACAACAACTTTGCTTTACATATTTTGTTCTTAAGATCTTATATTTATTCTCCAAAAATAAATAACTTTATAACATATTTTATGATTCCTTCATTTGAAGTCCATTGGATTTCCAATTCCAATTCATACAAATTCTATTTCTTCATACAAGCAAATGAACTCATCTCATTCCAAACAATTGCATATCTTTAGCTCTAAAAATCATCTATTATTTTCTTTTAAACATACTATACTGTACGATGTAGCTACTTTTTGAAAATAAATAGCGAATAGATTTATAGGATGGGAAAGGAAAACTAGAGCATAACACACAACTCATACCGAAATATACATCATGGCACAGTGTAATTATAAAAAACCAGAGGGAAGACCTTTTCTTGTCTAATATCCTCAAATACTATAAATGATGTCAAGCTATTTATTCAGCTTTATTGATCATCAATGCTCCAAGAAAATAAACACTGTCCAAAATAAGCATACAATTGCAGGGCTATGTTAACTGCATTGCACCTTTACAAATATTATTAAATACTATTCATATCCCAAATATCCTAACTTAATAATCTCCTGGATTCATGTTTATTATATTACTAATACCAGGTCACTATCCTATTTTTTTTTTTCTAAAGATCTATCAGATTTTTACATCGACAAATTTACTAGCTTGCATATTCAAATAATAAATAAGATTCAACTGTAATTATAGCAATCTTACTAAACCATAAGAAAAGTTTATTTTACTTTAGTATTCTAAACTAAACACATAATATTTTGATCATCCAGAAATATGAAAGTTCTTTTAAAAAAAATCATATAAATATTTACTATCATGTTGGGTTATATTATCATTATAAAATCATAGCATGCATATTCCAAAATAACTCTTGATCTCACAATGTTTTAAAATATGTTGTATAATGCATATTTAACATTCATACATCATACATTGTTACATAAGCAATCTATAAAATAAAAAAATAATAAATATCAATAATTCATTAATTGTTACCAAGTGACATTAGATCATCTGTATCACTTTTGCAGTCTTCTTTTCTCCAACTAAATATAACATCTTATACATAAAATACACATTCATGCTTCTATTTAAAATATTCTAAATTAAGTTATTAAATATTATACTATAGGATTCCATACCATAAATAATTAATATTCATGTTCCTATACTTATTAATCAAAAATTTACATTTTAAAATAAATAAAAATAAATCAAAAAACATATTTACGTAAACTTCAGATGAAACGTATATTTTTCCTAGGTTCAAATATTCCCATTTTCTTTCTCAAAGTTTTTCTTTTCCAAAAGTTTTTTTTTTTTAAAATGTTCTCTTCAAAAACGCTTTATTTCTTCAAGAGCATTTTTTACTTCCCCCGTTGCTATGATGACGAACAAGACAATTTGTCGGTCGGGCGGTGGTGAGCGATTAAAAAAAAAAATACATAGTAAAAAAAAATAATACGGACGACGTCTTTTTGAATCTTGAAATTAAACAAAAATAATTATCAATCCGTTTAGCAAAGTTTATAGATAAATAGTTTATGGATTCTATAAACTAGAAAGATAATTATTGGAATCATAATAAAATACACTATTCAAAATAATAATTCGAAAATTCTGTTCTGGAATATTCCTATGTTGGTTAGTTAGGTGATGCATCCTTCGACTTAACTAAAAAATATTCGGATAAACTTATTGCGCAATCTTTATTTCCATGGCTCCATCCTTTTATTTATTTATGTATTCATTTCTCCCACAAGTTTCTTATTTAGTACTACTTTTCTCATCAGTTTAAAAAACTTCCAAGTTTTTTTTTTTTTAAAAAATCTTTTCTAAAATGCGTTTAACCCTTTTAAGACCGTTTTATATATCAAACGCTTTAGCAAATATTTTCCGTGATTCACTTTCTTAAATAATTTCTTGCAAAATATACTTTAAAAATGTTTCCTTCAGAAAGAATAACATTTTACTCTTTTAACATGAAATTTTATCAATTACCATAAAGTACAATTGTCTTATTATTACTTAATTTTAGACAAGTTTATCTTCCATATAAAAATAATGCATCTTTACCTTTAGACGGTAAAATATCTTTCTATCTGGGTTTCTTATACAATGTCCAGTCCATATTACTATTTTATTCATCAGAACAATCCTCCCGTTCATTATTAATGAAACTGTATCAACAACTATTATATACATTTTTAAAATATTATAAACTGAATATACTTTACTTGGTAAAAGTTCACTATAACGGTCTATGGTTGTTTGCCCTCTATTGTTTAAAATTTAAACTAAATTGCTTGAGAATCTGACATGTATGTTATTATATTACAAATAAATTAAAATTTAATCAAATGTAAAAGATAATAATAAAAAAAAAAACCTTTTGAATGTTGGATTAATTACACGACATTAATTAAAAAAACATTTACCCTTTTAAATATAATTACGTCCTATACAGACTAGGAAGTTGGAGACTGCTGATGTTATTGTACGCAGCCCAGCCATCTGAAATAATGTGCGTACACTGTCTACAACTTAAGAATTTAAAATAACTACATTTATAGCACATGTTGCAAAAAAAAAGACACCTTATGTGTTCAACGGCGCGAATTACACGCATACGTGTACAGTTTTATAATTACAAAAGATGTCTGCTACATGCTTAGTACCTGATAGTGAAATTTTAAGCGTTGCTGCTATTCTGGCAGAAAGAATGGAATATGCGTGGATTTGATGACAATGGGGAGCCATTAATCGTCAAAATAGACGAAACCTACTATTTCTACCGAAAATATCACAGGGGGGCTATGTGGACAGGTCATTGGGTGTTTGGCGTCATAGAGAGAGCATCAAGAAAGTGCTTCTTGATAGAAGTGGCAGACAGGACGGCTGATACACTGGAGGGCCTGATACAGCGGGTCATTTTATCAGGAAAACTTCGTGGATCCCGAAGACCGAGACATACACAGCCAGAATATTGAAAACATGTGGATGAGAGCAAAGCGTAAGCTGAAATTCCAATGTGGCATTAGCAGAGCTTTGTTTTCATCGTACCTGCACGAATTGCCCTCCGGAGTAGATACAGCAATACCGCTTTTTTCTCCAACTTCCTAGTCTGTATAGGACGTAATTATATTTAAAAAGGTAAATGTTTTTTTTATTATCTTTTACATTTGAATAAATTTTCATTTAATTGTAAGACAGTAGCATATACTTTTTTATTTTAAATTCTTAAGTTGTAGACAGTTTAAAATCTTAACTTTCAAAGAAATTAAAAGTAATTATTTTAATTAATGTCGTGTAATTAATCCAACATTCAAAAGGTTTTTTTTATTATTATTATCTTTTACATTTGATTAAATTTTAATTTATTTGTAATATAATAACATACATGTCAGATTCTCAAGCAATTTAGTTTAAATTTTAAACAATAGAAGGCAAACAACCATAGACCGTTATAGTGAACTTTTACCCCTTTACTTCTTGATATATCCATTTATTATCGCGACGTTCTAAGTTAGACTTTGATAAAATACCACCAGCAAAGGAGCTTTAAAACTTTAGCAAAACATTTTCAATGAAGTTATTAAATATATTATAGTTTAACTCTCTTTTGCAAATACTTTTTAAAATATCAATTAGCTTTGCAAATAAAATTGTACGAGAGTACAAAATTGATTAAATAAAAAATTTAAAATTTAATATTACCTTTATATCTTCTAATATAATTTAATCTGACCCCCCCCCCCCGTGCAATGGTATTTTATACTCCAGAAAAAACGTCATTTGATTGGTTGATTCTCACTTTTAGTTTGAGATCAAATTTACATATAATTCAGTTTTACAAAATTCAATTTTAAAAATAAAATTATGACGTAATAAAACTTAAAAATATTATTTAAAATATACCTTTTAAATCAATTATTACTTTATCAAAATTATTTAAACATTTAAAATAACTTTTAAAATATAATTTAATATTTATCCCACTCTTAATATTCAATTTATCTAGTTTTCTTTAAACAAAATATTTAATTGTTATTATATCTGTATTCGTCTTTACTGCATTGTTTAAACATGCAATACCGACAGTTAACTGAATATTTGCTATGAGCTTTTATGATAAGTAAATAATTCTATTCAATCCTATGATACAACTTTTAAATATTTCAAACTTTGTTATTTATTCAAACAAGCGTGTGTGTGTTTAACCATGTGTTAAAAGTCACGTGATCACTATAAAATTAAGGCAGACGATTTTCAATCTATTTCTCAGTCTAAAATAATAAAATTGCAACACTTTATTATATTATATAAAATAATTATAAAAATTTGGAAAAATAATTTAAAATATAGAATTAAATACAATTTTACTATCACAAAATTACATTTAAAATATACGATATTAATTAATTATCAAATATAATTCATGACCTTAAATATAGCATTTATTAAATACAAGTTTAAACCATTAAAATTTAACATTTAAATATACTTTTAACTATTTATAGCTATATTATTTAATATGGCCAGCTTTTGCAATCATATGCAACCATATTTTAAGTTTTACATAACTATTCTTAAATGATTCACTATAATTTTATATCATCATCATCATCAACCATTATCAATCCACTGCAGGATGAAGGTCTCCAAGTTTAATCCATCTTCTCCGATCTTTAGCTTCTCTTCTCCACAACACCCCTGCACATTTTCTTATTTCATCCATCCATCTCACATGTGGTCTCTTTCTGGGTCTTTTACAATCTCTTGGAATCCAGTTTAAAATTTCAATTGTCCATCTATTATCATCTCTTCTAGCAATATGTCCAGCCCAACTCCATTTCAATCTTTTAATTTTTTCAATAAGGTCAGTAACACCTGTTTGTTGTCTTACCCATACATTGCGTTTTCGATCTCTTCTTGTTACTCCCAACATACATCTCTCCATACTCCTTTGAGTGGTCTGAAGTCTCTGTATTGCTCTTCTATTAAGTGTCCAAGTCTCAGATCCATAAGTAAGAACTGGTAAAACACATTTGTTAAAAACCATCCTTTTCAAACACATAGGCATATTTCCTTTTAGTATCAAGTTATTTCTACCAAAAGCACTCCAACCAAGTTTAATTCTATGATTAATTTCCTCCATTATGTTTCCATCTGTATTAATAATCTGACCAAGGTATTTGTAACTGTTAACTTCTTCTAATTCTTCATAATCAATCTTTATTTTCATATTTTGAGCAAATCGATTAAACATTACTTTAGTCTTTTTAACATTTATCTTTAGTCCTACTTTTCTACTTTCATCTGCTAACTCCTGCAACATTTCCTGCAGCTCTGAAGCATTATTTGCAAAAACAACTACATCATCTGCGAAATCTAAATGACTTAAATACTCTCCATTTACTTTCACTCCTTTAGTTTCCCATTTTAATCCACAAAATACTTCTTGCAGCACTGCTGTAAAGAGTTTTGGAGATATGGAGTCACCTTGTCTTACACCTTTCTCAATGTTGATTTTTCCAGTATCATTATGTAATCTAATTGTTGCTGTTGCATTTTTATAAATATTCTTTAAAATATGACAATATCCTGGATCTATACCTTGATGATCCAATGCTTTAATCACTGAAGAAATGTGTATAGAATCGAATGCCTTTTCATAATCTACAAATCCAAAACATAATGACAACTCATATTCGTTTGTCCTTTCTATGACTTCTCTCAATACCTGGATATGATCTATTGTACTAAAACCACTTTTAAATCCAGCTTGTTCTCTTGGTTGGTGGAAATCCAAAGTTCTCTGTAGACGAGTTGTAATTATCTTGGTAAAAATTTTATATAAAACTGATAAAAGGCTGATAGGTCTGTAATTTCTAATATCTTCTTTATCACCTTTTTTAAATATTAATATTATTACTGCATTCTTCCAATCTTCCGGTACATCTTTATCATTTAGACATTTGGTATATAACTTTGCTAAAATTGTTTCTATTTCTTCACCTGCTTCTTTTAATATATCAATTATAATTCCATCATTTCCTGAGCCTTTCCTTTCTTCATACACTTAATTGCATGTCTCACTTCTTCATTTAAAATTCTGGGCAATTCGAAGATGTAATAGATATAGGAGGTACTTGTTCTTTATTACTATATAATTCTTGATAAAAATCTTCTACCAATTTCATGATGTCATCTCTCTTTTAGTAATAATTCCATCTTTTTTTCTTATTGCAGATATAAATTTCCTACCAATACCAAAATGTTGTTTAACATTTTTGAGACTTTTATTTTCTTCTACAGCTTTCCTTGCTATTTCACAGTTATACTTTCTTATATCATTTTCAACTCTTTTCCGTACCATTTTACAAAATTCGAGATATTCAATTCTTTTTAATACATCATTTTTGTATATCTTCATATTCCTTCTTTTCTTCATAAATTCTCTAGTCTCAGTAGAAATTTTATTAGTCAATTGCTGCTTTTTTCTACCAGCTATGTTTGTTGCAGTTTTTAAAAGTGTATCAGTTATTTTCATATTAATTTCATTCAAATCTGAATCATGTTCAAAATCTCCTAACACTTGAAACCTATTTGTAAGTTCTAATTTAAATTCATTAGAATGTTTCTGAAGATTAGGAATATCAACTGTAAATATTGTTTTTCTTAATAATTTTTGTCTCTCTAGTTTTACATTAACACGTAACTTACACCTTACTAATCGATGATCACTTCCTGTGTTAAATTTATTAAGAACATTACAATCTTGAAATATGTATTTTCTGTTAGTCAAAATATAATCCAATTCTGCTGTACCTTCATTTGGATGCTTCCATGTCCATTTCCTTTTAACATTTTTCTCAAAAAATGAATTCATAATATAAAGTTTTTCTTTTTCTGCAAACTCCACAAGTCTATGTCCTCTCTCATTTCTATTACCATAACCAAAATTACCTACAGCAATTTCATCTTTCATTTGTCTACCAATTCTAGCATTAAAGTCTCCCATAACAATTTTAAAATGTTGTTTACTCTGATCAAAAGCCTTTTGTACATCCATATAAAAATCTTCTACTACTTCATCACTATGAGAACTTGTTGGGGCATAAACCTGAATTATCTGCATTTGGTATCTGCTATTAAGTTGTATAACTAATCTTGCCACTCTGTCCGATACACCATCAATCTCCACAATATTGTTCTTCCACTTTTTATTTATAATGAATCCTACTCCACTTGTATTTCCAATATGTGTGCCTTTATAATAGAGTATATGTCCACTTTTTAAATCAATTGTTTCTTCTCCTTTTCTTCTAACTTCACAAAGTCCAATAATGTCCCATTTAATATAAGACAGTTCTTCTAATTCTTGCAATCTTCCTTCACTTGAAAGTGATGTGCAGTTTTATTTAGCTTCAAATTATACCCTATAATATTATTAACAAAATATAATTAACATATCAAAAGAACATACTCTAAAATTTAAATTTTTTAGTAATCTATTGTACTTGACTATTTCTGACCTATTGAAAAGGGTACTATATATATATATTGTAACCTTCTCCTCTGATCATTGGACAATCAGGCCTACACATTTCTGTAATCATAAATAAATAATACCACACATTTTAGGCGCTATAATCTTACCTGTAGCCTTTCCCCCTAATCTAACTTGTCCAATTTACATGTTTGGAAATCATCTTTCTCTGTAACTTTCCTAGCTACAACTAATCTAGAATATATATCTAAAATAAATGATAAACCCAAGATGATTTCTTTATTAGCTAAGCTCACATGAAACTATAATCTTAGAGAAGATCACAAGGTGGATTAATAATTTCTGGTCAAGCTAGCCTCAAAATCCACAACAAGCAAACAAAGAAAAAAATTATAAAATAAACTTCATATTGTCAAACTAATAAATAAATAATAATTAGATCGATGGACTGAATATGAAATTAGAAGTATAAATTAGGCAATAAGTCAATGAGGATGTAAATGATTAAGTGAATTATGCAAATAAGTAATAATCAAATAATAAAATAAAATGAGTCTGAGAATGAAGATGTGTAAGAGTTAATGGATGATTAATATGAGAATAGAATAAGAGCTAATGAATGACGAGTGAATTAGGATAATGAATCAGGAGGAAGAGAAAAATAAAGAAAGATTGAAATGACAGATGAGAGGAATGATGATGATGAAAGATGATGTGCAGAACTCTAAATTTGATATTGAATTAAATGATAATAAGACAATTAAATAAAATACAGAATACCATTCATGTGTTTTTAGTAGTCAAATTGGACTTGATGGAAATAATTGTTTTTATAAACAAAAACAATATGATATAATCCTCAACTTAAACAATGCTTTATAAAAGTAAATTTTATTTATTCTATTTTACAGCTGCCATGTATTTTAAGTTTGAATAATTTCCACCACTAACTAAAATATGTAACTTCTTCAGATTTTTTTCTGCATGTTAAAATGTAATTAGACCTTTTTTTCACAATTCAATGATAATTTAAATCAGAACTAAGAAATAATTATAGAATAATATTTTTTAGATAAATTTATTAAATATGTACTTATAAAAAATGACTTGAAAAAATGAATAGTAAAAGTAAAATCATAATACTACCATTTTCTTTTGTTTTTAGAAATATTTTTCTGAAGGTGCTCCCACAATCCATTGTTCATCGTTTTTGGCGAGAAATGGCGAAAAAGCCAAACATGCCCCATCACCTATATAAGGCACATTACCATTTTGAAAATGTAGTTATAACATTAAGCTGGATTGTCAAAGCTAATGTTATAAAAGAGCTCATATTTTGAGACACTTAGCCATGGATCATCCACATCATTTAATATCTTATGAAGAATTAAAGAAGGTATTCACGAGTAATTATGAACTTTAATTTTCTTTCAGTTACTATTTTTTAAATACATATATGTGAATTATATTATTAAATTTTTGAATATTTGTTCAATGTAATTAGATATGATTTTTTTTCCAGTTTAAATACTTTGTACATTTTAAAAATAATTTAAAATGTTTAAAGTAAATGACATATGTAGAAAGAATAAATATTTACATATATTGTGCAATAATGGTTAATCTTTTGATGTTGTAGAATACTTTTGATTATAAAAAAGGTTCTCAAACACTGAAATCAATAACATATTTATATATACAAGGTGAGTCAGTCATATAACAAACAATAGAAATATTGATGAACATTTATTTTATCAAAAATTATAATTACAAAGTGCATAATACTAAAAAATAAAAAACAGTGTTTAAAAAATATTATTATACTTCTAAAAACTGTAATTAAAATTAAAAAAGATATTTATTTAAAATTAATTTTAATATAACATTTGACCATGGCATTTTTATAGCTTTTAATATTATCAGATAAAAACACTTTATTTAATAAATTTATTTATGATGATAAAGAATTATTTTTATATAGTAACTGATAATCAAAATAGCTATTAAAAATTGAAAGTAATACTTATTAAAGTTTAATATATAAGAAATCTGGGTTTTAAAATATATATTTACATCTAAATCACAAATGCAAAACAGATAGTTTTAGGTAATTCATTCAAAAATGAAAATTACAATTTGTTTATATTATAAACCATAATGTGAATGGGCATTGTTTCCTAGTTAGTACATCATTTTGGGATTAAGTTTTTGTTTATTTGAGTATTCAGAAAAATACTGATTAAAACCACCTTGCAATAAAAAATTTTATTTTTAAAATCTAATTATCTTTGATTATTTGATGGCGCTGTGATATAGATTTACATTAAAATTTTTACTGAAAAATAATTTTCCTTTAACTTGCAATGGCTTTAACATGTTTTTATAACATAAACATTACAAACATATCTGTTCCCACCCCTAAGAAAAGTATTATTATATGATATAATTATGTTTCCAAATTTTATTTTTATAATTATTATTTTTCAATGGGTATTATAATACATGTATAAAAAATTAAAAATATATTACCATAAAATTACAAAAAAAAAATAAAAAATAGGGAAATAAGATTACTTTTGTTTACAATAGCTTTTAACTGATATTAGTTGATTGCTTTCTTACAATCCATTATTATAATGAAATAAATTTTATTTTATTTATTATAAGCATTACTTAATAAAAAATATTTTAACATTTGTTTAAAAAAATAGAGAAAATATAACCATAGATTGCAAGAAATGGAGGTTGTACTTGGGATTAGTTAGTTGGTATATGAAATATTTTTGTGATATTACATACCAGTTTTAGCTGTTATGAGTTAAATGATTTTAATCAGTTGATTATTTAAGACTTTACAATATTGGAATCAATTAGCACTAAGAAATCTGAATATTGAAATAGGAAAAATAAAGTAAAATTTCCAGATTATTCAAGTGATTTTTTTAGTTTACACATAATTTTCATTAGATAGCAGTGAAAATGTACTCTGGTGTTGTGGTTGCACCTCTGTTTATGATATATTTGATCTAGGTTTAAATCTGAGCTGAATGAAACTTGGAAAAAAATTTCAGTTTTTAATTAAGCTAATTTTTTTCAATTAGCTTTCTCCTAACCATCTTAGCTAACCTTTCAATATTGGTTAGTATCTGGGTATCTAGCAATTTTTAGCTAAAGGTTAAAACAAGATGGAAAACTATCCAAACTCTCATTATTGAACAATAAGCAAACATAATGAGTAATGATTCTGCTTTACTTAACTCTGTAAGGAGCTGTTGGATAGACCTTTGAATGAATTATTTAAAAACTATTTTACCTTTTTATTTGCCTTGTTGTAATAAGATAATAAGTTAGTTAGAAACTGGTCATGACATCTTACTGAATTACTATACCCTGAATACACTAATAGAGTAACAGATTCTGGACCTAAGGTCTATGGATCTAGTCTCCATTCCATTACTTATAATGATCAAACATTTTCATGAATTTCAGAGCAGTAATTATTATTATTGCATTCTCATTTAATGTCTATTGATTATTTAATGCTGAGGGGGGTTTTTAAACAGAGAATCACAAGAAAAATCTTTCACATTTTTTTTTATATTGATATTAAATTATTTTCATTGCTTTTAAATAGTCAATTTCAATACACTGTTTTCCAAATTATATATCTTTAGATGTGATTTATAGAAGATCAAAATTATTTTTATAAAAATGTAAAAAGTATAAAGTTAATTTTTTTTTTGTTGTAAGCTTATATTTTAAAAATATAGATAAATATATGCTTTCTCTATATGATGTATGAATTGGGTATCAAACTATATCAAAATATATGTTGTAAATATTAAGCAAATGTTCCTACGCACATTTATGATATGTAAAAATGTGGATCATATTGGATATGCATTTAAAAAACCCAATGATTTCATAGAAGTCACTGGATATCATATCAACAAATTAAGTTTTAATTCTTATATTAACTTAGAATGAAAACTAGTTTGGGATTAAATAGATTTTATTTAAAATTAATGTGTCATCATTTTTATTTAAAGTTGATGTATATTATATATTTTATAAAGGAAACAATGTTACTGATAATGTAAATTTTAAATACATATATATAATTTCTGAGTTTAACTAATGAACCAAATGCTGTTAATAAATATTTCAGCATCCCTTTATTTACTAGATTGCTTGATTAATGTAGTGAGTAAAGAGGTACTGAAATGTTTATTAACAGCTTTTGATTTATTAATCAAGACTGAAAATTACATATAATGTTGGAAAATAATGCTGTATTTATTATATTATATTTGTATACACATACACGAAGATAGTTGATAATCTTTACTTACTATTACTGCTGTTGCTGTCTTTATTATTATTATTATTATTATTATTATTATTATTATTATTATTATTATTATTATTATTATTATTATTATTATTATTATTATTATTATTATTATTATTATTATTATTATTATTATTATTATTATTATTATTATTATTATTATTATTATTATTATTATTATTATTATTATTATTATTATTATTATTATTATTATTATTATTATTATTATTATTATTATTATTATTATTATTATTATTATTATTATTATTATTATTATTATTATTATTATTATTATTATTATTATTATTATTATTATTATTATTATTATTATTATTATTATTATTATTATTATTATTATTATTATTATTATTATTATTATTATTATTATTATTATTATTATTATTATTATTATTATTATTATTATTATTATTATTATTATTATTATTATTATTATTATTATTATTATTATTATTATTATTATTATTATTATTATTATTATTATTATTATTATTATTATTATTATTATTATTATTATTATTATTATTATTATTATTATTATTATTATTATTATTATTATTATTATTATTATTATTATTATTATTATTATTATTATTATTATTATTATTATTATTATTATTATTATTATTATTATTATTATTATTATTATTATTATTATTATTATTATTATTATTATTATTATTATTATTATTATTATTATTATTATTATTATTATTATTATTATTATTATTATTATTATTATTATTATTATTATTATTATTATTATTATTATTATTATTATTATTATTATTATTATTATTATTATTATTATTATTATTATTATTATTATTATTATTATTATTATTATTATTATTATTATTATTATTATTATTATTATTATTATTATTATTATTATTATTATTATTATTATTATTATTATTATTATTATTATTATTATTATTATTATTATTATTATTATTATTATTATTATTATTATTATTATTATTATTATTATTATTATTATTATTATTATTATTATTATTATTATTTTGTGCTAAACCTTTTCTGAATTCTAGAGTTTATGTTCTAAATACACTCTTTCTCTTCACGATCTTAATAAATTTCAATTACCTTTACCAAAATTTTTTAAGGAATCTAGTAGAAGACAATATGTTTATTCTGGGTCAAAGTTGTTTAATAAATTTGTATATGAATGTTCAATTGATCTGAATAATATTTCTTATATATCATTCAAAAAATATTTGTGTCAATGGTTGTGTAGTATGTATTAATTTTGGCATTTATTTTATTTATTTAATTAATTTTATTTATTTCCTAAACTGTTCTTTTGAGTTTTTGATTGTATTTTTATTTAATTTATTTTTACATGTAAATTCCACACACAAGATTTTTCTTGTTTGGAGTTTTTAAATATTTGTGATGTACTTTGTTTTATTTCATAGAATAAATTGAATTGAATTGAATTATTATTATTATTATTATTATTATTATTATTATTATTATTATTATTATTATTATTATTATTATTATTATTATTATTATTATGATGATGATTATTATTATTATATTATATATTATTATGATTATTATTATTATTATTATTATATATATATATATATATATGATATATATATGATGATGTTATATATATATATATATATATGATATGCTATGGGAGGTACACCATGTGCTCTTTGCAGTGATCTTATATTTGGAAAACAGCCAAGAATTAAATGTTTTAAATGCAATAATAAGTTTCATAAAACATGTTTGAAATCTAATGGAATAATATTGCATAAAAATGAAATAGAAATGGAGTCCTATATTTGTGATAAATGTAATCATTCAAATAGTAATAACGTAATGGAAGTCAATGAAAACAAAATGGAGATTATTGTATCAGATATAAATGATTCGCAAGACTTGGATATTTTTGGTCAAAATTTATTAGGAAATGAAGGTAATGACATTTCTAAATTAATAGAAATTAATGCTATATCTAATCGTGATTTTGATAAAGGAGAAAAAAATCTATCTAAAATGGATAATAATTGTTTATCTTGTGAAAAATCTACGTTTTTATTGAATAGAATTTTAAATATTGTTACAGATTTATCAAGTGAAATTAAATTATTGAAAGAAGAAAATATTACGATAAAAAATATGTTATTAAATGCATCTGTTAATAATTTGGATATAAATAAAAATAATGATTATAGAAGCATAGACAGAAATTCTGTTGTTTTTAATAAAAAAGAAAGTCAACTTATTTTAAAGCATAAAGAAAAGCAAACGCCTGAACTTATTGTTTCTGATTTAAATTTCCCTCCACTTTCTACTATAAATAGAAGTGAAGGAGTTGATCAATTAAAAAAGGAGGCAGTTTTTAGTGTCACTGATAGATCAAGTTCTAAATTTAATGAACAGCAGAATAAAGCAATTAAAGTGAAGGTTGGTCAGTCAGATATGAAAACAAATGTAACGTCAGATGAATCGTCTGGGATTTCTAATCAAGATAGCACCTCTAAAAACTCATATGCCTTTTATTTGAAAGATTGTGCAGATAAAGAAAATGATGGTTTTAAAACTGTATTTTATCGTAAAAATAAGAATAAAAATATTAAAAATTCAAGTTCTTCACCTATTATAGGAAATCAGGTTAATCATGTTTTAAAAGCTATTAAGACAAGAAAGAAATTTAAAAAATTTTTTCTAACTAGAATGGATAATGACACCTCTGTTGAAGATGTGACTGCTCATTTGAAAAATGTTTTAGATATAAATAGTGTGTGTTATAAACTGAATACAAAATCTAAAAAATATTCTTCATTTTATTTATCTATAGAGGAATCTGAATCTGATAAAGTTTTGGTTGGTAACGTTTGGCCTTTGTCAGCAGTCATATTGCCCTTCTATGGAGATTTAAAATATTTAAGAAATTTTAATGTTGATAGTACACAGGATAATGCTATATTAAATATTAATAAGATTATTGAAGAAAAGACAGAAGATATTATATTGACTGATAATGTTGATGAAATTAGCACTATAGTGCAAGATATAAATTTGCAAAATAATCTGTGTAATAAATAGCAATTCATGAATTGTTATTATCAAAATGTTCGTGGTCTTAGAACTAAGACAATTGATTTTAAATTTGAATTGTTATTAAATGAATATGATATTATCTTTTTAACAGAGACTTGGTTAAAAGAAGAAATTGATAATATTAGTATATTTGATGATAGGTATTGTGTGTATAGATGTGATAGAAATTATAATTATGAAACAAGAGGAGGTGGTACTTTGATTTCTATTAAAAAAGACATAAAGCATAAACAGATAATTATTAATGATAATAATATTGAATCTTGTTGGATTGAAGTTAGTTTAAAAAATAAAAATAAAATATTGTTAGGTACTATATATCTTCGACCTACTTTGTCAATGAATGATTTAGATGCATATTTAGTTAAGGTTGAGGATATATTGGTGAAATATAAATATGATATTATTATAGTTGGGGATTTTAATGAAGCTGATTACTCAAGACATAGTAATAAGAATGTTGATAATAGTAAACTTTATAGATTAAAAATTTTTGTTGAGTTGGTTAGTTTAATTCAACTT